>JAQPZY010001690.1:7735000-8415000 GCA_029931535.1 Margaritifera margaritifera | reverse complement strand
ATGCAGTTCCCATTGGGATGCACTTTCAACATGAGCAAATAAGGTACTTTTAAATCAGTAGAAAGATCTTTCAAAAAACAAAAACTGTAGATCAGAATTTGAGATGTACTCTGACAAATACTCCACCTAAAATGCTATGAGTGTATGTCGTCCACATGTAAATAGTAATCATGTGGATGTGAACCCTTGAAAATGTTGGAATACTACACACATGAAAATATTTTAACAATAGCATTAACATCTTGCATGTAAAAACATAATACATAAATACACTTGTTATGATATCTGTTAAAAAAATTTGCTAAAGAGTTTCTTTGATTTGCTGCTTCTTCACATGATGCTGGTCCCACAAAAATTTGGTCTATAGCTAAACACGAGTCCCTTGAAGGGAATGATGCTCTACTGACCCAAAAAGGATTTCAGGAATCTGAGATAAGACTATTTCTTTTTTTTAACCCCCTTAATGTTGAAACGATCTCTGATCTTCTTGAGCGATAATAAGATTTTCAAGATGACTGTCATGGTGGCAATATTGGAGTCAGATGGGCACCATTTTCATTCAGGACAAACAAGAGATCATAAGAAGTCTTCTAGTAGAACTCCCTGGTCAAGACTGCTGTTGTGGTGACCAAACTGGATACCAGATCAGCACCATTTTCATTTAGGATCAACTAGATATCATAAGAAGTCTCTTGGTGAAAACCCCATGCAGAGATACTGCCAGAATTTTATCTAAAAGAAGGATATCCCCTCCTTGTTACCGAAATGAGGGAGTAGAAAAAAAAAGGAACAAGGGAATTGCCACAGTTCATTATTTACCTAAGACTTAAATATCTTTCTTTCTTCCTGCTCCACTCTGTTAGGGCCCCCTCTAGTCATATAAGCATTAATCTTTTGACTATTTTGGAGCTTAATCTGTTCCTTATCTGTGTATGAATAATGTTCTGTGCTGAGAACCCCCTTTCAGTGTCTGCTGGGGCTTATGCATAGCTAGCTAAGTCAGCTTCAAATTTTGGTTTCTTTCATCTACCCCAGCATCTGACATAATTTTAGAATTGTCATCCTCTGTTTCCATCTAAACTCCACTACATCTTTCACTTTCTTCATTCTGATGTTCATTTTGCACATTCCCATCATCACTGACTTGAAGCTAAAAATAATCAGTAATTTTCCACTTAGTCATGCTTGATTATAATTTACTATCTGACCTTCATGAAATGGACCAAAGTTTGCGCATATGCAAATGAAAGGAAACAGCCTCTAATACACACGTGTCTATTATAAACAATGAGAGGAATTTCCAAGCATCCTTTTCTATTAACCTATATCTGCATACTTTGGAATGGACAGAGGTATTTTGATTAAATAAGTATCATTACTTTTCAGTTTGGTTTTAGATTCTTATTTATTCAGTTTATCTTAACAGTTAAATTAAAATTCTATACTGTACAGAGTGCATTTTTATATGTGTGACTCTGAACTAATTTGCTGGATTTCTCACACATCATTGCTTTCCAAGTGCACAAATTTGTAACATTGTGCATGATTTGTGCACTCGTGCACCCTGGCAGAATTGTTTAGTGAAAACCCCATGTTGACATGATCATCCAATCGGAAGGAGTAGCAAGAACAAGAATTTCAAGATGCCCACTGTGGCAGCTATATTGGAAGTCCAAGTGGCACCATTTTCATTTAGGACCAACTAGACCCTGGAATGAATGTGTGTATCAAGTTTCATGGCAATCCTCAAAGCAGTTTAGGAAAGGTAAGCAATAAAAAACTTGTGCTAAATGATGGACAGATGATGGACAATGGACAACAGGCATCCCATAAGCTCTTCTGGTCTATTACCAGTAGAGCTACAAAAACTGTGAAAGCTAAGTTTGATTATAAAAATATTAATCAAAATTACACTTCAGAGATGTTGATCCCAAAAATGTTACTTCCCTGTTTTACAAAGCATACTATTTTTGGAATAACTCCCTTGAGAATTTTTTTTTATTTGGGTATGTTTTGTTTGCCATATACTTGAAAAATACTTTGTCAAAGAAAATCAGAAAAAAAATATTCATTCACTAGTGTATATATATATATATATATATATATATATATATATATATATATATATATATATATATATATATATATATATATATATGTGTATATATATATATATATATATATATACACATATATATATATATTTTTTTTTTAAACTGTAAATTTGTTGTCTTGCCAGCAATAAATATAAATAAGTGCTTCATGGTTATACAATGTACTTGACCACTGAACATTCCATACCTACCATAATACATGATGTCATGCGAAAAACACACATTTTTACTTCCAATCCCCTTGACATGATTGTTTAAAAAAACATGATTTTCATGCATCTTAGCAACAGAAAAAAGACAAACCTTTCTTGACAACAATATATGCCCATAACCTGTATAAACAGTAAATTGTGCTTAATGCTCATGGAAAACTATGACCTATGGGCAGTTTTATACAGTTGATTGCCATAGAGGTGATTAAAATGTATGTCGTTCAGAGATAAACAACCACCCTTGCACAGATTACCTAACTGATCAACAAGAGCTAGGGTGATGAAGTTTTATAAATTGTGGGAGAACCCATTAAGCTAATTTACATAGGTAAAGTACATGAAGTGGAACAACCCAGTTCATTTGAAGTTAAGTATGAGAAGCATGTTGAAAAAACAAAAGTCAATATTCTTAGTTGCTGTGAATGATAATGCTTAAGCCATCTTTATTAAAAATTACCAGGTAGTTCATGATTAGCGGCAACGTTTCTTTGAAGTTGCATTTTACTGTAATTGAAATAGTGTGGAAGTGTGATTAATTTTTTAACGCAAACTGTTGAAATGCAGCTGTGATTCAGGGAAGGATGAGCCATCAGCATAAATACTCAAGTCCAGCAAAACTAAATTTTAGAACTCCTGGTTGATGGAATTTGACTTTATGAAGCACAGCAACAAGAGGGAGCATTTTATTTATTGCACATGCTTCAAACGCCATATCAAGCTTAGTCATTATGTAGTGTACAACATACATCAACATAGTAACACTGTCCAGAATTGGGACAATGCATGAATGCAAAGCTCAATCATAAATGTATTGAACATATTTAAACATTGTAACTTGTGTGGTCATTGTATGTTTGACTCTCCCAAACAGCAATGCAGATGCAAAAAGATCACTTTCTATGCTGAGAAAAATTCAACAAGATCTTCATGCAAATTTTAACAACAGTACCATCCAGTCTCTGGAGAGTGTAAAGATGAACATCTGCATCACCTTCAAAACCCCCCACTGGGCTACTGAGAGCAGTAAAGACTACATCTAGTTAAGATAGTATTCCACTATCCAGTGGATTATAAAGACAGAAACTTGATGGTGTTTATGTTGTTTTTATTTTTTATTTAATGTCTGTATGGTTCTATGTGAGTGTGTGTACATGTGTATTTGTGTCGTGATGATATCTGACAATGTAAAGAGACAGGCAATTTAATTTTTCGGGGGGGAGGGGGGTAGGCTTTTTTAAACAACATTTTGGGCCCCAAATAGCTTCACAAAGTGAAGTTGTAACATCAAACCAAGCATGCATTGTGGTTAGTTCTAAGGAAATTATGATGTTCTAGATAGGATTTTAGCAGCTGCTCTCCTCCCTTGAGGCATGTTGGAATTGAGATGGGTGGTAAGAAATTAATTATTTTGTTTCAAAATTAGAGTTTTGACTACAAACGGGGTGTGTGTGCTTATTAAGGCATTTGTAAATATTATGTCAAATATGGTAACAGATAATGATGCCTGTAACTGCACTTTGTGCAATTAGGGTGCAACACTTGGATTCATTGAAATCATTTTACTTTAAAAGAATTTAAGAATTTTAGTTCTTTTTTTCTTCTTCAAGCTGGACATAAAATAATATATTTACCCAAGTTAGACTATTTCTTAAACCACAAAAGAGTGATGCTTTGTAATACAGGGATGCAATCCAACAGAATGGTACAAAACAGCTATAAGGATGGAAATAAACTTAACTGTGTACAAAAATATTCTTACAAAAATATTGTCTTATCAGTACAATACTTTGTTCAATATTAAATGGAGGACAAATAGGTAATTATCAGCTGATAAAATTGGTCCCATAATTATACTACATTTACCCATGCATCATGTGCATCTAACTGTGGACAGCCAAAAGCCAGATCTGCCATCCCATAATGCACCTGCACATCAGGATCTATGCTATTTGCTAGAAATCCTAAGTCGAATAAACAATGTAGACCCTAATAAGCTGGTGCATTACTCTTTATACTCACTTATAAGTCAGATCCAACTGAAAACAACACACTGATCAGCCATCACATAATGCATTAGCAGCTCAGGGTTTATGTTATTTGTTCTACTGTCTATTTGTCCAAACAAACTGCAGTGAACCAGATCTGCCAGCATATTATATAATGGCAAATCTGGGTCTATGCTGTTTTCTGTTGGGTCTGACTTATAGGCAAGTGTATACCGTATGTGATGGTAAGTCTGTGTCTATGCTGTTTACAGTTGTGGCTTATACATGGACAAATATGGGAAGTCAGAGTTTTGTGGTTTCTGTTACATCTGGAATGTGCTGGGTTACAACAACCTGTCCTTGCATTTTTCTTGCCTGTGAAGTATTTGTTGAAACCCGCCTCGTCTGCCCTGAGATATCTGCATCCATTTCTGAAAAACCAGCAAAATCATCCACTTCTGAAGACAATTGTGATGATGGTAGTACTGAGGAACTTGAAGCAATCATTCCTATCCTTTCATCCAATATAGAACTTGAACCTTCTGTCAATTTAATTGTAGAGACGGGTTCCACATTCCCAAAGTCACTCTCAGATTTAAATTCCTCATTATCCGAGTCACCCAACAGTGTTTCAAAGACTAAAATTAAGTTTTTGATACCAATTAAATAGCCGTCTTCATGGTTCCCTTCCACCCATTCACTACAATGGGTGATGGAAATGTTCTCAGGAAGGGGCTCACTCTTCCCAAAGTCAATCATCCAAACACAAGCCTGACCTTGTTTATTATGGACAAATAAAAGGGAACTTCCAATTATCTGAAACACAAGAATTTGTTAAAAATTATTCATATTTATTTTTCATCACATGGCTAGAATTTATATTTTCAGATAATTTAATTTATCAGGATTTCTCTTCATCTCCATAACTAACAGTCCCTGACTGTCAGAAATGTGTGAAATTTAGCATTGAGAATCAGACAAAATTTCATGGCTATTGATTAGTTCCTGCTAACCAGTTGATAATCAAGAATTAATTTATTAATTTGTCCACATTGTCTCTTAACAAAATGGGCTATTTTTCTAATAAACTGAAGTTGGAATCAGCAGGAATGGTGCAGAACAGCATTTCGGCCATTACTAACCACAGTAATCATAACTGACTGCTTGAACTAAAAGTGGACAATGCTCAATCAAATCAATTACTGTAGTATCAGAAATTTTCATGGGGGACCAATTTTCGTGGATTTCGTTGTTGCCCGAAACCACGAATTTAAATACCCAACGAAAAATTAGCCATGTATGATGATGACGCCCCCCCTCCCCCCCTGCTCATTTTCTTATTGTGTGTCGTTCATGGAGATTACGAACCTACCAGTATGTCATAAATCAACGTCAATACTGTAATTTGGTAATAAAATATTAGCTTTTTACACGTGTTTGTTTTATTTTAATCCTTTGAAAAAATAATTATAAAGCATTTTATATTGTTTCAATGCACACATATCAATTAGGTATCCGATAGCTGTAATTTCCACTCACTGCCTTAAATTGTTATGTGAGATAAGTAAGGATAGAGAGAAACGAGAAAAAGCATAATGGTATTGAAACACTAGTAATGCTGAAAATGAAAGAAAGAATAATAAAAAATACTAATATATGAAAATTAAATTTAATACTTATTCAAATTGATCCTTCACTTGAGTACAACTGTTGTTGACAAATTTTATTCCTCCTGAAACCATATTTCATGTTATCCATGCATTTTTAATCCAAAAGAACAAGCCTGTAAAATACTAGAACTATTGCTTGAAGCGCTATTATTAATGAAACACTGTATATATACTAATTACAGCAGAGTAGTAAAGCTCACACTTCACTGATTTTCGAACAAAGCCACTGTATCAACATCGTGTCAATCAAGTCTCAAGGTACACACAAATGCTTGTAAGGTAAATAATCACTAAATTGCAGAATTAAACAAGTCCAGCTTTCTCACTGATAATTAGGTCCCATCTTTCACTCATTTTCGCGTGAGCTGCAATTATCCATTCATACCGAATTGGCTTGATTAACGAGGTTGCAATCTGTTATTGTCACACGTTACATCTTTTTTTTCATGATGGCCTCCATGACCTGTTTAGTATACCAGTTGTGGAAGTGTGATTCTAATTCTTCTTTGTACACTTTATTTATTGTCAAGTCTAGTGGTTGAAGTTGGTCTGTACATGAGGCAGGTGAAAAGCAAACGTGTGATTCCACCGTCTTGCAATTTAGTTAGTATCTTCTCACATTGATGGGCTTTAAACACATCAAATATTGCCACTGTCTGCTGATTGCATTGAGCAAGGGGCAGCCGGTCACGTGTTTTGTTCCCTTTATGGACAGGGGTTTAAGTAAGAGATCATACAGGTGTACTTTAATAACCAATTGACTTAGTGTTGTTGGCTGCGTCGGCTTCCTTTGATGTTAAGCACTCGGACGAAAACACGTTGTAAGTGACTGATCTTGACATGTGTTTTATTTGTGATCATAGAGGCGGTAGTATTGTTTTAGTGTTGTTGGCTGTGTCGGCTTCCATTGATGTTATTCACTTGGACAAATACACGGTGTAAGTATTGAACTTGTCAGGTCTTTGATTTGTGCTCATACATGTGGTAGTATTGTTTTAAACATTCAAGTGACCGCCATTTGCGTCGGCATAGTTTATTCTTTTTTATTCTTTATTTTGGGTATTTGTACAGGTTAAACCACAAAATTAAACACTTAGTAATATGCAAACTTTGACAGTCAAAACCACGAATTTAAGTACCACGAAAATGTCTTTTTTTACAAAACCACGAAAACTGAGCCCCACGAAAATAAATGATACTACAGTAATCGGTACATCACAACTGGAAATCCACTTGGGACCCGACCCCCGACCCCTCTGTTATAGTCTTGTGTAGATATTTGTGTGATTCATGATGGAAATCTTTAAACTAAATCCCAAGAAAAGGGCATGTATGTAAGTTCTGTAGTCTCTTGGGTCATAAATAAACATGACACATAATTCATAACATTTATCTCAAATTATCCAGACTCAGTTATGTCCATGGATCTATACTGATTATAACACATATAATACATTATAATTATTTGAAGAAACTTAATCCTGGAGAATGTAGAGTTAAACTGATTGAAGAAATAGTCTGGATTAATTACATTTAAGACCCAGTCTGATGCATAAAACCAGAGTAGTGGTAGTGTCATACAAGTTGCAGGTGAAACACCAATTTCAAAGGCTGCAACTGTTTACAAAAATCTCTAAACGTAAACACAAAATACAAATAATCAAAACAACAACATTTAATTGAAATCCAACCTAGTTTCCCTATCTATACCTTACAGAAATCCAACGATCCTAGGTAAAGTAATGCTGCAGAAACTGATCTCTGGAGGACAGGCAATCAGGGGACATAACTCCTATAAATGAGGTTGTGGAATGCTGGAAATCAATCTTATTTCAAGATCTCATTAATATAAAGCCACATACCAAATTTGGTAAAAATCCAACAAACCTTGCTTAAGTTATGCTGTAGAAACCAAAGTCATGAGGATGGGTAATAGGGGGCATAACTCCTGTAAATGATGTCGTGGAACTCTGGAAATCAAACACATTTAAGGTTTCTTCAATATAAAGCTGCATACCAGATTTGGTTGAAATCCAATAAACCTTGGTAATGTTATGCTATGGAAACCAAAGTCAGGAGGATGAGCAATCAGGGGGGCATAACTTCTGCAATGACATCATGGAATGCTGGAAGTCAAAATCACTCAATCAATATAGAGCTGCAAGCCAAATTGATTTGAGTCTAACAAATCCCTGGGAAAGTTAAGCTGTGAAAACAAAAGTTAGAGGGATAGGCAATCAGGGCAATAACTCTCGACAAAGAAGGCTATAAATCTAATTCTTTTGAGGTCCCATTAACAAAAAGCTATATAACAAAATCTGGGTAAAATCAAACAATTCCCAACAAAGTTATCTTGTGGAAACCAAACTGCTGACAGAAGGATAGACAGACTGATTGATGGATGGATAACTTGATTACTATTGGGCTCGGTTGATTTTTGCTGAGTGGGGTCCAAATTAGTATTGCACCAGTCACATATGCATTCACCAATCAAACCCATCCTAAAGGGCTTGATTTGTTTCTTCTGCACTCATTACCTCATGGGTCTGGAAGAATGGAGAGACTTCTAATGTGGCTTGCAAGGCTTTTAACCTCTGCAAATATTTCAACATAATGGACGTGTCTTCCTCCACAAAGTTCTGGAGAATTTCCGTCACACTCTTGTGACCTTTCATCTTCTTAAAATTCTTTCCGGAAGCCCCATCACTCTTCTGAAAATAGCAAAACCCCTTGAATGCATATGGTCCTAGAACATGCAAAAACACCCACCTATGGTGCAATAAATTTTGCACATGCAAATATAATTCTAAACTTCAGAGTATCAACTTTGAAATTCTAACACATATGCAAATGAAGCAACCTTTATTATAGGTTAAATGTCATAATTTGCAGACATATAATCCACCATATACTATCAAAAACTATGATGCCATTGTGATATCATAATTTTCTCAGTGACAGTTCTCCAGAGAATTATATTTTTGGCTATGTTTTGACAAAATTGTCCAATTTGCCTGAGCATAGGGATAACAGTCTTGTGTTTGAGATCTTAGGACATTACTGATGGTTTTATTGCTATCTCCATGTAAACAAAATTTGCAACAGTAAAAACGACTAATAATATCCTCAAATCCTCTTACTGCCAACACATCACACTATGTACCAAGAGTACCATGAATGGCACATTATTATACATCAGTCCCTTGTTTAATAGTCCTCTATGTAGGTACTAGGAGGGCATGGATTTCTCAATGAACTGGACCTTTTGGTCAGGGTATGCAGTCTTAAACTGAAATTACTGTGCAGAAACCAATACTTTCTTATAAGACTTACCATGACTGTGACCTTTGACCTTTAGACTCCAGAATCTACAGGTTTCTTGACTACCCTAAATGCAAGCCATCCACAAAGACTGGTCCAAGTATATGATGTAGAACTAATGTTATTGTGCGGAAACCATTTTTCTTTCAGTCTGCTAAGCACCTTGACCTTTGACCTTGTATGCACGAAATCAATAGGCTTCTTGCTTACACCAGGTGCAAGCCATCCACAAAGTTTTATAACCATATATTGTGGCAAACTTGAGCTATTGTGCAGAAACAAAATCGGTAACAGACAGATGGATGTACAAACAAATGGACACCATCATAACATGATGCATTCTGCCTTATTATGGATGGCATATAAAAAACTTTTGTGATGGCACTGATGCTGGGGAATGAAATAGAATGTCCTTGTTGAGCAGTAATCAGTGTTTATTCCGGAAATGGAAAAGTGGGGCACCCATACTCCTTTCCTGGTCAAAAAATAGGGTCACTGAGGTTAAACAAAAATCCTTAATTGTTCTCATTTAATCCAGAAATTTCAAACATATTTCAGTCTGCAAGGACCCTGGATATTTATCAGCCATGATACCACCCCTGCCACAGGCCCTTCGATAGAAGGAATTGAATTTCACGAGCCTGATACACACTTCCCCCCATTTAGAATTTGATTTTCAACACTCAAGTCAATATTTGTATCCTCTTTATGCCGCTTTAGCAACAAATTCAGTTTTTTCTGAAGATTTTATCTGCTTTTCCTTACATTTTCTATCCATGATAATTGACAATGTGCTCTTCACTGGTGCCTATGTTATTAAAATCTTTTGCAAAGCATGTTAAGAAATTGTCTTATTCAACTTTTGGCAAGGGGTGCATTCTATATAATAAGCTGACATGGGATGAACTAGACTCAGTAAGTCTGAAATCAACTGCAACCATTTTTTATCTTCATTACAGGCATCACTGAGTCTCAAAGAAAAAAAGAAATCTATTGATGCTCACCACTGTTTATCTTGAGTACTGTTAATGGTACATTACACACCTGTCATGTGAAACACAATCATAAAATAGGTTTCTTTATTGCATCAACTGCCAGCAATTCATAAAGTATGATCAAAACAGAACTTCAAATTTCACACAGAAACATTTTCTTGTCTGAATCACTGTAATCTTGACCATAATATTTTTAGCCTGAAATGAAAAGGTTACTTCCTTGCCCCAAATGAAAGCTACTTGCAAAGTTTGGTAATGGCAGATGGTAAAGAACTTAAATTGTTGTGTAGAAACAAAACAAGGAACAGATGGATGGACAAATGGACAGACAGCAAAATAACATGATATCGTGCCTTATGGTGGGCATATAAATAATATGATATAGCCAACACAAGGTACTTTTTTATGAGACTCTAAGTTCTCAAAATCCTAAGAAAAACCGTAACGGTAATTTTATTATCCCTAGTCTTGTCTTCGATTATATGTCTCTAAACTCCATGCTAGAACAAAATTAAATGCCCTACTTATTGCCTACCTTCAACATTTTTATTTCAACTTACTCGAATCCCCTCTATCCTGAACCCCAGCTCAACAGAAGAACTAATTTCATCTCTCCACCTCATATAGCGTGGCTTTGTGATGGCGCCCTGGGTATGTTCTTCAGGTGTTGGAGCTGTAGGGTCAACTTCCAACATCTTCTGGTACATGTCCTAAAAAAGCAAACACTCTTTGACATTTTTGCACTTCTGCATCATTCATGTGGAATGACAACTTGTTCAATATAGTCTGACAAATTCCATATATCGTGGATATATATTCATGAATGGTAAATTGTGGACGTATACTCACAAATGCCAACTTTGGGCCTGTCTCAGTTTCAAATGGGAGTTTTTGAAGTACCTATAGTCAAAAAACATGTCTCAGTTTCAAATGGGAGTTTTTGAAGTACCTATAGTCAAAAAACATCTGTCTCAGTTTCAAATGGGAGTTTTTGAAGTACCTATAGTCAAAAAACATCTGTCTCAGTTTCAAATGGGAGTTTTTGAAGTACCTATAGTCAAAAAACATCTGCCTCAGTTTCAAATGGGAATTTTTGAAGTACCTATAGTCAAAAAACATCTGTCTCAGTTTCAAATGGGAGTTTTTGAAGTACCTATAGTCAAAAAACATCTGCCTCAGTTTCAAATGGGAGTTTTTGAAGTACCTATAGTCAAAAAACATCTGTCTCAGTTTCAAATGGGAGTTTTTGAAGTACCTATAGTCAAAAAACATCTGTCTCAGTTTCAAATGGGAGTTTTTGAAGTACCTATAGTCAAAAAACATCTGTCTCAGTTTCAAATGGGAGTTTTTGAAGTACCTATAGTCAAAAAACATCTGTCTCAGTTTCAAATGGGAGTTTTTGAAGTACCTATAGTCAAAAAACATCTGTCTCAGTTTCAAATGGGAATTTTTGAAGTACCTATAGTCAAAAAACATCTGCCTCAGTTTCAAATGTGAGTTTTTGAAGTACCTATAGTCAAAAAACATCTGCCTCAGTTTCAAATGGGAATTTTTGAAGTACCTATAGTCAAAAAACATCTGTCTCAGTTTCAAATGGGAATTTTTGAAGTACCTATAGTCAAAAAACATCTGCCTCAGTTTCAAATGGGAGTTTTTGAAGTACCTATAGTCAAAAAACATCTGCCTCAGTTTCAAATGGGAGTTTTTGAAGTACCTATAGTCAAAAAACATCTGCCTCAGTTTCAAATGGGAGTTTTTGAAGTACCTATAGTCAAAAAACATCTCCCTCTTTCTCAAAGTAATCAGTAATTATTAATATGTCTTCATTGAAAGTTGTTTAATGTCTGTAGAATGTGTAATACAAAAACTGCATGGTGCCTGTTGTAAATTTAAATCTGATACACATATACCTAGTGCATTAAGTAGAACAAATTCCTTCATACTTTAAGATATCCATGATGGCTACACCTAAGATAGAAATTTTCACTGCTTAATCCAAGTGAAAAAATGTTTGAACATTGTTACACTGTAAGCTCTTCTTAAACCCTTCTACCACAAAAAAAAAACTAATCTCAAACCCTTCTACCACTAAAAATCTAATCTTAAACCCTACTACCACTAAAGAAACTAATCTTAAACCCTTCAACCACTAAAAAACTAATCTTAAACCCTTCAACCACTAAAAAAACTAATCTTAAACCCTTCTACCACTAAAAATCTAATCTTAAACCCTACTACCACTAAAGAAACAAATCTTAAACCATTCAACCACTAAAAAACTAATCTTAAACCCTTCTACCACTAAAAATCTAATCTTAAACCCTACTACCACTAAAAATCTAATCTTAACCCTACTACCACAAAAAACTAATCTTAAACCCTTCTACCACTAAAAAAAAACTAATCTTAAACCCTTCTACCACAAAAGAAACTAATCTTAAACCCTACTACCACTAAAGAAACTAATCTTAAACCCTTCAACCACTAAAAAAACTAATCTTAAACCCTTCAACCACTAAAAATCTAATCTTAAACCCTACTACCACTAAAAAACTAATCTTTAATCCTACTACCACTAAAGAAACTAATCTTAAACCCTTCAACCACTAAAAAACTAATCTTAAACCCTTCAACTACTAAAAAAACTAATCTTAAACCCCTCAACCACTACAAAACTAATCTTAAACCCTACTACCACTAAAGAAACTAATCTTAAACCCTTCAACCACTAAAAAACTAATCTTAAACCCTTCAACCACTAAAAAAACTAATCTTAAACCCTTTAACCACTAAAAAAACTAATCTTAAACCCTTCAACCACTAAAAAAACTAATCTTAAACCCTTCTACCACTAAAAATCTAATCTTAAACCCTACTACCACTAAAAATCTAATCTTAAACCCTACTACCACTAAAGAAACTAATCTTAAACCCTTCTACCACTAAAAAAACTAATCTTAAACCCTTCTACCACTAAAAATCTAATCTTAAACCCTACTACCACTAAAGAAACAAATCTTAAACCCTTCAACCACTAAAAAACTAATCTTAAACCCTTCAACCACTAAAAAAACTAATCTTAAACCCTTCTACCACTAAAAATCTAATCTTAAACCCTACTACCACTAAAAATCTAATCTTAAACCCTACTACCACAAAAGAAACTAATCTTAAACCCTTCAACCACTAAAAAACTAATCTTAAACCCTTCAACTACTAAAAAAAACTAATTTTAAACCCTTCTACCACTAAAAAAGCTAATCTTTAACCCTTCTACCACTAAAGAAACTAATCTTAAACCCTTCTACCACTAAAAAACTAATCTTATACCACTAAATAACTAATCTTTAACCCTTCTACCACTAAAAAAACTAATCTTAAACCCTTCTACCACTAAAAAACTAATGGAACCAACTACTATGAATATTAATGAACACACCCATGACATAGCACGTGCCCTATAGTAAACACTGTATTCCCATATCTGCCTTTACATAATGTGCCAGCAGATTAAGGTTTCTTTTGTTCATTACAAAATCTCAAGCAAATCTTAGGCCCCAATCTGCTGGTGCAATATATAATGGTAGATCTAGGTGTATGTTCTTCATAACTGGATGTGTATCATACATTGATAAATAAAGTACATATATTATACAAACTTATCTCATTTATCCAATATACTGCATGGCAATTAAAAGCATCAGGTACCGTATATACCAATGTATAACTTTGATCCAACTGCAAACAGCATAGACCCAGAACTGCAATCACATAATGCACCAGCAGATATAGGTCTCTGCAGTTTGTTAGGACTAATAAGTAAAACAAACAACATAGACCCTGATCAGATATTGCATCATATAATGGCAGATCTGGGTCTATGTTGTTTGCAGTTGGATCTGACTTATTTATAAATGAGTATATATGGTACACCAAACTGTCAGATAAACCCTTTTTTTTTTATACACCTACAATAAATCAATCCCATTCATAATGTTGAATTATCAATACACAATCCCAGCACCAATATACCAAATATATTAACAGAGAAAAACTCTTTATGACAAAAGGTATTTATTACCCACTAGTCATAAATTTGTATCAAATTTAGAAACACAGACCAAAACTGGTCTTCGGCAGCCACCTCTAGGGAATTAGCAAAATTAGCACTTAAGACAGGTGGTGGCTGAAAAGAGGTCAAATTCTACAATAATTTGATGAGTGGAATCTTGAAAAAAGTGACTGTTAAAGACAGGTGATTGTTTAATAGAGGTCTGATTGTATTTCAAATTGTTTTCGAGTTATGTTCTGGAATAATTAAATTTGGTAAATTTGCAACTAGTCTCCATTGCAACATAAAAAATATTATCACTGAACAATTCTAAATAGGTAAATATACCTGTAGACCCTTAGTCTGATATGTCTACCAATCAAATTTGGCTAATTTGCAACTTGTATCATTGGCCACTGAAATTTCCTTTGATGATAAGACCTCTTTAAATCCCTTAATTTAGAATATCTACAAAGGCATAGCGTACAAACTGTACTCTAACTTCCAGATTTGGGAAGTTAGAGTACAGCTAAGCTCCATTCCCTTTGCCAGTTATCTGAATCGGTGCAAGTGAACTTTCACCGCAGCAAGGTCAGTGACACTAAATGCAGACGAAAGGGGCAATAAGATTAAAACCAAAGCATAATTCATCCAAAAGATAAAATATAAGCACATTTCATTCCTTGTCACAATATTGTTTTGTCCTGCTGTTCTGTGCTTTAGTAAGCACTTACATTGAACATGACCAATATAAAAACTGCAAAATTTCCTGAAAAATCTCCTTTCAAGTTGGTAGTTTTTTCATTGAAACAAGTCAATTTCTGACATCATATGATGAATATATATTATAGTCTGGATCCATTCATTATGAATCATACACCCGGTCTGGATACTTGCGAAGGTAAAAATTAAAGTCGGTACATTTATACTATATACAACGTGCAAGATACCAACCACTATAATCAGTAAAATTAAAATAAAGGGTATGAAACTATAGTAAGAAAAAATTTCTGAATCATAAAAATTTAATGTAAGTAGAATATAGACTTTATAAAAAAAATTTAATTATATGCCACACATTCAAAATAATGCAGTCTGAATAAATATGGCTTTATAATATTTTTGTAACATTCATAATTAAGTATAATTTAAAATGTTAGTGCTTTGGCTAAATTTTAAGTAATAATTAAAATGTTCATGTTATTCTGGTTACAGTGGTTGGTATCTTGCATGTTGTATGCAATATAAAGGTACCGACTTTTATTTTTACCTTCACGAGTATCCGCGTTGCAACCAAGCACCTTACGACATGTATTAGGCTGTCATTGTATTGTAAATAGCATTTCTTTAACATTGCACTCGCCGTTAACAACTTTATTTTTCCAAATTAAAATGTTCGCGCAGACGGAACAAGGTTTGGTTTGAAATTTGTACGGTATAAAGGGATTAAATAATCCTCAGCTAGATAGTAACTGTGCCTGGTAAATACTTTTGATGACAGGAGGTGGTGTACGATTCATAATGGAACAGGTCCAGACTTTAGATGATAAGATTGAGTGGGATACCAGATATATTATAGGATGGGATGACAAAATTGGTATTGATAAGAAAATTGAGTTTGCTTTAGTGCCGAAGTATTTTCTGACAATACCCTCTGAGTCTCCCACCCTGCGATATAACTTGTATGACATGAGAGTATTTTGTGTTAACTGATTTATTATATGACAACAGCTTTCTTTCTAATTTTCATATGATAAACTCTCTTTCTTCACCTGGGTCACATATGTTTCCCTAATGTGCCTCTTTTCCCAGCTTCCCCATTTGTTTCTTTTTTTAAATGTATCATCTATCAGGTTAAACTGTAGCCTATCAAACTCCTGTCTCTTCCAAATTTTTCATTAGCATGTCATTTGTACATGTATGTTGAACAATGCTGTCATATTTTTAGAACAAGACTATTCTACATAATCTTGCTACACATTTTGGACCATGCTGAAAGCAGGGAAGGAAGCGAAGACATGATTGAGGCCTATTGTTAAGAATCTTATTAACATGGAGATTTGAATGTCACTTGACAACATTCATCTGCTGAAGGAAAACTGACTTGAAAGTAAAAAACTTTCTAACAGTCCAACCTAAATTTACCTGGAAATATCACACTACTTTATTTTCTGGAACATATTCATATCACGTTAAAATGAGTTTTGAGGAATTTATATCTGCAAAATATTGCCAAACTATGTCAAATTGAATATACAGACAACAACACTATGGTATTTTCTGGATTTAATTCAGTGAGCAATGGCTAAGAAGGTTAGTGAGATGGAGGGGTTCCCTCGCTTTGATTCATTTTTGTCTTTTTTCAATTTTAAGTTTTCTTTCATTGTCAGGATGTCAGATTGGCACCATTTTAATTTGGGACCAACTAGACATCATAAGAAGTCTTTTATGCAAAACCCCATGCTGTTATCACCATCCATGCAGAAGTAGCAATGACAAGATTTCAAGATGGCTGCTGTGGCAGCCATATTTGATGTCAGAGGAGCACCATTTTCATTTATGACCACCTTGACCTTGGGATGAATGTGTGTGTGTCAAGATTCATGGCAATCCTCCAAGTATTTAAGTAGGTGTAGTGATAAAAAAACTTGTGCTAACTGACAAAAATACATTGAAATATGGATGACAGATCTACCTGAAGTTGGCAAACACAAAATATATTGCCCCAATTCATTCCTTTGGCTTAATTTAAGACAACTGTACTTTAAAATCCTTGTTACCTTCCTGAGTGTGGCTTTCTGCCTTGCTTTGACCAGCTCTTCCTCAAGGTAGGACCTCACCCCCATCTTAATGTCCATCGCACTGGGTTCGTCAAACTCACAGAGAAGGTCCTGCAACTGCAGATATCGTTCATTACCTTGCTTTGTTTCACCCTGATATTCCGGGACATATGGCCGCAAAATGTCCTTCATCAGTTTAGAATAGGCTACTTGTTCTCTTTGATCATACTTCTTGAATATTACACCTTTGTCACCAAGAAGAAAATTTCCTGAGAAAGAAAAGAACAAACTATAATAAATTTACTCTGCTGCAATAAAACCAACACTTGGCAACAATGGTGGGGTGGTGAACCAAGGTCTGAAGTCTCATAAAAAAAAAAAATAGAAAATTTGTGGATATTTTCTTATATTATAATAAAATCATGACAACTTCAGTGTACAGAAAATTTAAAATATGATGGTCTACCACAAAATATTGGTAGCCCAACTTAAATTAAGTAGCCCAGAGAAGGTAAAATGAAACAATTAGCACTAAGACTTCCTTTTTCCATTATATGAATCATTAATAATTGTTCTCCTTAGTGAACTAATTGAAAGTTTTGATTTTAAGAAAGAAAAAAAAATGGCAAACAAATCAAGTGTTTTTCCTAGCAGCCAGCTTAACCCCCACCCCAATCTACTTTTATACACATTATAACATTGTAGTCGTCTATTATGACAATATTATAACATTTTTGTTACATTTTTTCATTAAACCAGCCCTGTACTTTTGAATTTAAGACTGCTACTCTAACTAAAGGTTAGATTAGCAAATTTTCTTTCCAGTTAAGAGGGTGAGCACAGAAATTGTCGAACCTTCTAACCCACTTAGAAGGCAAGTTTTATTTGAACAATCATTGATCAACAGTGGATGCAATGTACATCATACTAATTGACACTAACCTTTAAATCAACTCACTAAGTGATCAAGGGGTGCCAATGTCGTGTCACATATCTGTGATGGGCTGATAACTAGGGAGGAAAAGAAGTTAACCTTGTGACTCTGATTGAGTCAAAGTACCGTATATACTCGCGTATAATCTGGGTCCAAAAGCAAACAACACAGACCCTGATCTGCCATCGCACAATGTGCCAGCAGATCAGGGTCTATCTTGTTTGTTCTACTGATTAGTCCTTACAAACTGCATTAAAGATTTTGGTGTTTATCAAAGACAAGGAACAATGTAGACTTTTAAACATGGTAACTACACAAGTTTTGTCAAATTGTTTTTATATCGTTTTTTTTGTAAACTGTTAAATATTTGCTTTCGGGTGAATGATGAATATTGCAAATTAGTCGGCATTTTTGTATCGTTGTGAATTTATTGACAATTAATAAATCTTCTGGATTTATAATTTTCACATTTTGTGTATATCTACTTTTACTTTCTTTTAAATTTCAAATTTCAAATTATATATATATATATATATATATATATATATATATATATATATATATATATATATATATATATATATATATATATATGTTTTGACTCTTCTTTGTTTTGGAAATGTGTTTTTGAGAGAATGCATATCTCAATGACATCATGACCACAACATTTGTTTACATTTGTCAACACTGATGCATGTGGACAGATAAATCCTATCATTAATAGTTGTGAATTGAAACATATATAAACCATAAGAACAACTCCATTTGACTAATTCTCTTTTTTTCCAATCTGTACATCCTCAAAAAATCCTTACATCAAAACTACTCTGACTGGGTGAATCAACTACCTGCCATATGAGGCATTCAATTAGCTAATTAACATGAGACAGCAACCTAACTTGCTGTGGTCAACAGCATCAATCACACTATTTAGTATGATGTACAGCATTATAAAGTTTCAAGCAGAGCTGTCATCACTGATGGTCAGTTGTGGATCTTTGTAATTGTAATTTGTGTATATTTACATGAAAAACATACTTTTACCATATTTTACATAGTTAATTCAGTGTCCTATTATTAGTTTTCTTATTTCTATCACAGTATTACTTTTCTATCTGATGGTAAATCAGTAATATTACTTAACAGTAATTTTTTCTATTCCAGTAAGTTTTGTTGTTCTAAAACAGTACATTCAAGAGATAAATGATCTGCTTGCCTACATTGTAAATTTATTTTGTACAAATACTTAGATCTAATATTATCTACCTATAAATATAAAAACGTTCTTATAATATCATGATTTTACGCAACATGATTCACTTAGCCTTTGAGTGAAAAACTCTCACAAAATCAAAATTATGATAAAAAAAAAGAACACCTTTATGAATCCTACCATATATACTCACGTATAATCCGGGTTCAAATGCAAACAACACAGACCCTGATCTGCCATTGCATAATGTGCTGGCAGATCAGGGTCTATGTTGTTTGTTCTATTGATTAGTCCTTACAAACTGCACAGACCCAGATCTGCCGGTGCATTATGCGACGGCAGATCTGGGTCTTTGCAGTTTGCAGTTGGTATCGTCTTATATGTGAGTATAGATGATAAATTTAGTTTCTTTCTGTGATTTCCCAATAAACATCTGTTGTTTTTTTAATGTGATAATGATGTTGCTCTGCCATATATTTTTGCTGCAAGCCATGTGTGTAACAGTGTAATGGTTACAAGACAGATTCATGGGAAGTGCATCAAAACACATACCGTATATACTCGTGTATAAACTGATACCAACTGCAAACAGCATAGACCCAAATCTGCCATCGGATAATGTGCTGGCAGATCTGGGTCTATGCAGTTTGTAAGGACTAATCAGTAGAACAAACAACATAGACCCTGATCTGCAGGCGCATTATGCGACAACAGATAAGGGTCTATGTCAGGGGTGTCAAACTCATTTGCTATAGCAGGCCATATTTTATATAAATAATAATAAATAATGAGTCCGGCAGGCCGTATGTTTGGCACCCTGGTCTATGTTGTTTCAATTTGGACCCGGCTTATATGCGAGTATAGACGGTAATGTCAACACAAGAACTTTCCGACAGAGTTGCCTGGTTGTAGCATGCCTAGAAGAGTATGAGAGAACACATTATTGACATGTTATTTTCATGCTGTAGAAAAAGATCTTATGTTTGAAATAAAATGAAGGGAATCAATCTGAATGGAATATATTTCTGGAAAGGTATAAGTACATGTAAGTGCTATAGTGCATCAAAACCAATGACTCCAGGATATATATAACATTTTGAAGTATTTGTTATTTTGCTTTTGGGACAAATGATTCAAATTTAAATTTAGATTTCTCTATATTGCTGTAATTTGCTTTAACAAGCAGTACAACTTCTGGTTTTATAAATTTGCAGAATTTACATACATGTACTCTGTTAAAGCTAATAATAGTTTTTCCAACTGTATCAATGCACAAAAGTCCACAAATCAGTTTTATTTAAATAGTATAGGACCTTTTCGTGATGTTGTTATTAAAACTGCTTGTTAAGAGTTTGTTAAGAGCATATTGGCGCAAAGAAATTGGGCAACAAATAAAAATAAGCCTTCTAAAAGATAATGAGAAGGATAATTATGCTATAAAAGGCTTTATAATTAAGCTAAAATATATAATCCAACAGCAAACTTAAGAAACCAAGATTTGCCAGCACATCATGCGATAGCAGGATCTGGGTTTATGTTGTTTGCAGTTGGACTCAACTTGTAAGCGAGTATATACAGTACCCAAATTCAATGTATAATAGTCCACACAGCATTTTGGTGTGATGGCTAAAATGTTGATGAAGTGATTCATTGAGAAAGTGATGACTTGCTTGCACAGGTGAAAGAAAGAGCAATAAGAGTTCTGTTATCCATAGGTCCCACCTGCAAACCCTGCTATGATGTGTGGTACATAACTTTCAAAACATATTAACTAAAAACTATAACTTACATAAACAGCAGCCACCACTACCAGTGTCAGAAAAAGGCAAAGACCTAAAGCTGTGTGTCTCACAGCTCATAATCTACTAATGCTGGAAAGACAAGAATCTGTGAAGAATTTATGTTATTACTCACCCTTATGACCAGCCAGCTGTATCCATGGATACAAAAGTTTCTTGAAATGTTGCGGAAATTCTGTCGATTTTACAATGTTGCGAATTTTTATCCAAGCACTTGGCTGCAACATATAAATTACATTTGTATTTGACATTATTAAATAATGGCATATATATAGTAAATCAAAAGTTGGCTGCAACTGAGTCACAGTCAAGATATGACTTCAATTTTTTAACATGATTTGTGTTTGCAACCCATGTACAACACAGACCAAAAAGTCCAAAACAGTTTTAAAAGTTAGAAAATATTTGCTACATTTCTATAATGACATACTGTAAGAATCTAATTAGGTCATCTACTGTTCATATACACACAAACATGCACAGCAAATTTCATTTGTCTACCTCATGTGGTTTTTGTTTGATTGTGCTAACAAGTTTTTTATGTCCCAAAAAGTCAAAGTCCAAATAGATCAAAAATGTGTTTAAAAAATTGAAAAATTCATATAATGGCATGAAACTCTAATCAGATTATTTATATATGCTGGGATCAAACTTGGGCCCAAAATTAGGGAAAGTGACTCTTCCATCCTGATAAAAAAGGATAAGTGAGAGAATCTGAGGGAGAAATTAGGGATAAATTAAGTAAATAGTTTATTTTTGTTGATTTAAAATATAAATTTGAAGTCTCAAATGTGGGCAACATAAATCTTCTTGCATGATCTACACAGACTTACAATTAAGAATTATAGTGCTACATTTTTTTAAAATAATGTATTTTTTAAAAAAAGAGTCTTTAGAAAAATATGTTCCTTTTACTGGTAAAAAATGAGAGAGTTAATGAAATATCTACATATATCTTGTGAAGAATGCTTAAAGGCAGCGTTTTCATAAGAACTTTGCACAAATTGTAACATATTCTCTCTTTCTTTATACATTTCTTTCTTCATTTATCTACTTGCTTGCTTTCTTGCTTGCCGGTATGTCCCTAAAACATTTGTTGGTCAGCATTAATTGTTTGTTTCCTTGCTTGCCTGCATGTCCCTAAAACGTTTGCTGTTAGCACTAATTGCTTGCTTTCTTGACCGTCAATAGTTTCTTATTTGCATCATTCTTGCACACACACCCACAATACTTGTAAAGTTTCTCTGTTTTAATACCTTGAATGTTATGGGTCGGATAACGTAAGTAAGCACATGCCATGCTATTCCCATGGTAATTACAACACTTTGTCTTTAGGAATTAAAAAAAAAAACTATGATCAGTGGTAATCTATTCAAATCAATTCTCTCTCCTCACATAAAACAACCCATGCAAGACAGGTAATGATTATGTAAGGAGCTAAGCTGCTAGATTTGGTTCACTGGCCATTTTAAATGGGACTTGTTACAGATGACTGATAAGAGTATGTTGGTCCCAACTATGAATGTACTGCATAACAGGATCCTAGGAGATGTTAACTCAAGCCTTAAAAAAACAGATAAGGTGATTTAGGGACTTGGGATCTCTGATCAATGAGAACTTGATAGGGATGACTCAAAGCCATGTTTTACTGTGGAGTCAGATCATCCTCAAATCAGCAGGTCATGTGAAAATAACTTTCCCCACTAGTTTGAGCTCTTGATAACATGTACATAGCATGCAAAAAACCTATTGGTCATGAGCTAAATGCAAAACTTAACCTAAGCCAGTAAAATGTGAAATGTAGGTCACAGTGACCTTCTTTTGTTACAAGGGTGTGTACATACAGAGATGCACACAATTATCTAGTTTAATGACTGTAGCATAGTGCTTGAGAAAAGAACAAAAATTTCACCATCAGTAAAGCATAAAATATGGGTCACAGTGACCAACTTTTGTGATAAGGGTTTAGTATTTATAAAATGCATCCCCTCACAATGTTTCATGATTCCAGGTACAATAGTATGTATGCAGGGTGCAAAAAACCTATGTGGTCATGACTTGAAATGCTAAAAAGTAACAAAGAATGTTCAAATGACGTACATGTACAGTATGTACCAAATGTGACCGCTTGGCCCCCTCCCCAGTGAGTAGGTACTATGAAACCTACTACAATTTGTTGCCAGGGACATAGGAGGAATGAATTAGTTCAGATGCAATAAGGCTGTACATATGTATATACTTTGATATAATTTTTCTGACACCAATGCGGGGGGGGGGGGGGGGTATATAATAGATCTCCTCAACAATGTAGAGGTGACCTAAAAAAAAAATGTTTTCATTCCATAGTACAGAACTATTATTTAAAACATGGTAAATGAGAAGGCTCAGACATGAAAGACTAATATACATGACTGGCTTGATTTGTATCAGTTAAAAAGCCAATAATGTTATCTTCTTTACATCAAGTATGGATTAGTGACTGATTAATAACAATACCTTATATGCTCATGTATATGATGCTATCAACTACAATCAGCACATACTCAGATCTGCCATCAAATAATGCCAGAACAGACCAGTCTATTCTGATTGTGATATTTATTATTTCAAGCATGCAGTGTAGATTCTGATCTGCCATTGCATTATCTTCTGGCAGATCCGAGATATTGCTGTTCACAACTTGGTGCATGTTCTACATACAGGTATGTATAGCATATGTAAATACAGAATGTATACACTGTCAAATTTGACAAATGATACCTTTTGTAATACATGTGGGAAAATTTACTGCATTAAGCAACAAATGGTAACAAAGTTTTAGAAAATGTTCACTTTCCAATGTGATAATAAATTATTATCCCCATGTGATACAGTCCGTCTGTAAGTACATAAATACAGATGTACATACGCATGTATGTGTGCAATGTCTATGAACTTCTGGTACACAGAGCTTGACACATGAAACTTGGGTCATTGAGAGCCCTATGGGTGCAGATAGTGCCAATACTTTTAGAATTTTGATTACATCTCTTGAGTTCTATATCTTACATGTCATATAATCAACATGTGTGATGAAAGACGCAAGTGCCAACACATGTCAGACTGAGACCCCTGGGTGATGCTTAAGGGTACTTTCCTATCCCTAAGCCCCTTAATCAGATATACATTTACTGAATTAAAAGACAAATGTATACATGAAACTGACACTGATTCAAGGTCCATCTCTACCATCTAATAATCATATATACACTTACTGGGCATCCACACCCCCTGGGAATTAGCCCCTGGGTCATAACATGGAAATTATTAATATCCCTACTCTATAACCATATACTGGGTATGAACAGACAAATGCATACACCCAACCAAAATTTACATCCCAGGCCAAACCAACAAGCTCAAACTTCAGTGTGGAGGTCAAAACAGGGTGGCCTGGGTATACATGTTTTACAGACACAGAATTCTAGTTCACATTTGCATTAATGATGTGACAAAAACAGCCATAATCGAGTTGTTTTGCTTTCTTCTTAAGCAGAACAAGTCAGAACTATAAACAAACAGCTTAGCAACATGTCTGTTTTTCTTGCATATATTCATTCCCGTACTCCCAAAGTTGGGGGTGAGGGGTGAGAGTGATCATCTTTAGACTAGTGATGTTACGGAATCATACCTTTTTACCTTTTTATAATGATTTAATTTACTAATTTTTGATCTCTGTTTTTATTCTGAATAGCGGTTAGCATATATGTATACATACGACTACTGCTCGATCAATAAGTGGTCACATGATCAATTGTGCGGGAAAATGAAGTCGACCTAGCTTTGTACTTTTAGAAATCAACATTGAAAGGTCACATTCCATACTACAATAACATTATGTTTACTCTTTAAGATTTTTAGTACGCTAGACCTTTGGGTAAATGACGCGTAACCTAGTTCCTGATTGGTTCTTAGAGGGTTGTGTTATTTTGAAATACCATATTATTAAAGACGGAGAAAGGGTATTCCCTTTTAATTCTGCGCACTTAGTAAAGATATATAGGGAATAATCTTGGGAATTATCATTCTTTACAGTTGCTTGAATGAAGAGAGGTCGTATTGAGATTTATTTCAGTTCAGTGTGGAATATATTTATTTAATTAGTAATTCATCTGAATTACTATACAGCTCCGTGGAATTATCGGACATTATTCTAAAACTTGTGAGATTCCAGACTTGCAAGGATTATTTTGGATTTAATCAGAACTTGTCAACTTCAGCACAGTACAGGCTTTTTCATTCAGAATACCACATCCGGATTACTCGGATTAACATCAGGAAGTGAACTTTAAAACATTTTAGGACTTTTAGGATATTCTATACTGTAAGTTATTTTAATTCTTTCACTTTGATTGTTTGTTGAATTATTTTAATTCTTTTAATATTTTAGGAAATTAAAGATTTACATTTTAATCTTGAAAGCTTGTTTGTGTCTTTTATTCTGTTACATTACCCCTAGAGTCGTAACAGGATAAATTGGGGGCTCGTATTACGGGATTAGAAATTAGAATAATTTCGGGATCCGAATTTAAATATTTTGAAATTTAGATTTAATTAAATATTTTCGAAGTTTTAATATTTCAGAGATTTTGATACTTCGGAAAGTTTTCTTTTGGGGATTTGAATTTCATTGTTTGAAATTTTAGTAGTTTTTTTATTTCTAGATTAAGAAATAAAGAGAAACTAACAGGCTTTCATAATGACATCCAGAGTAAAGAGTTTCTTAGCTGATCCTACCCAGGAGAAATTTGAGTCCTTAAAGAAGGACGAATTACTTGAAATTGCTCAACATTATAGTCTTACTGAAGTGAAGGCTTCCATGTTGAAGCAGGATATTAGAAGTATCTTGATTCAATATTTGGTACAATCAGGTATTTTTGAAGAGGGGGTTTCAAGTGTTAAGAAAAAATCTCCGTCTGGTTTGGGAAAGAAATTACAGATAACTAAGGACATAGAGATTGAAAAGATCAAACTTCAGTGGGAACAGATGCAGATGCAGGAAAGAAGGGAAGATAAGGAAAGGGAAAGGGAGGAAAAGGAAAAGATTAGGGAAAGGGAGGAAAGGGAAAGACAAGAAAGAAGGGAAGATAAATTAAGAGATAATGAAAGAGAAATTCAGAAGGTATTAAGAGAAAGGGAGGATAAAGTAAGGGATAATGAGATACAAATAAAAGAGAGGGATAAACAAAGGGGAATAGAGAAAGAATTAAGAGATAATGAGGAAAGAGAGAGAGATAAAGTTAGAGAATTTCAGGAGAAAAATTCTGATAGAGAATTTAGACTAAGGGAATTAGAATTGACCAGCAAAGGGCACTCTCATGACAATCAGGGTTCATACTTTGATTTGGTCAAACATTTGAGACAGGTTCCCCCTTTTAGCGAAAAGGAGATAGACAAATATTTTCTCAGTTTTGAGAAAATTGCAGAGAATCTAGAATGGCCAAAAGAGAAGTGGACCTCATTATTGCAGAGTGTGTTAACTGGCAAAGCTAGTGATGTTTATACTGCACTCTCATCTGAACAATCTGCTGATTATGAAGTGGTCAAAGAATACATTTTAAGAGCTTATGAATTGGTACCTGAAACTCATCGTCAAAACTTTAGAGAATGTAAAAAGGAAACAAATCAAACTCATGTAGAATTTGCTTGGGAAAAGAAACGTTTGTTTACAAGATGGTGTACATCTAAGAAGGTTGAAGGCAATTATGATAATCTTGAACAACTGGTATTGATTGAAGATTTCAAGAATTGTGTCAGTGATAATATTAAGATGTATCTTAATGAGAAAGGAGTTGAGACTTTAGAAAAGGCAGCCATCACAGCTGATGAATATTCTTCAATACACAAGGTTCCATTGATAACTAAAACTTTTCCTCAACAATCTTATGTTAAGAAATTATTTCAAACTCGTTCAGGAATTTTCAGACCTCAGGGTGATGTGATTGTAAAGAATCAAAATTCTGATAGGGAATATCAGAAAACCTTATCTCTGCCCACATGTTCATATTGTAAGATGAAGGGACACGTTATTTCTGATTGCTTAAAGTTGCAATTTAGGCCTCAGAATTATAATAGAGCAGTTCCAAATGCTCTAGTTATTAAGAAGTCAAGGTCAGGGTCATTTATCAATGATGATGATATTTGTTTGGAGGCTAGCTTACCTCAGTCTGATTTTATAATGAAGAATTATGAACCATTCATGTCGAAGGGTTCTGTGTCACTTGTTGGAGACTTGGATAAGGCTACTCCTATTAAGATATTAAGAGATACAGGAGCTTCTCAGAGTCTATTAGATAGTACTTTGCCGTTTTCTGAGAAGTCTTCTACTAGTGAAAGTATATTAATACAGGGGGTAGATTGTGGATATGTTAATGTCCCTCTTCATTGTGTTAATTTGTCATCAGACTTAGTTTCGGGACCTGTGACCATAGGAGCAGTGGCTTCTTTGCCTATTAAGGGCATCCATTTATTACTAGGTAATGACCTAACTAAAGATAAGGTCGTGGTTAATCCACTTGTAACTAACAAGCTTAGTATGGATCAAAGAGTTGATCATATTGAAGTAGAAATCCCTGGTTTAAATCCAGCTTGTGAAGTTACTAGAGCTATGGCAAAGTATGCTCTTGAGAATATTGTTGTTGAGCAGGATGTATTTCCTTTAGCGGACACCTTTTTGGGTCAGGCTTTTCATGAGGTCACTTCTGCTCCTCAATCTAGTATTGATAGTGATACTCTTTCAACTACTATGTCTCATAAAAATAGTCAGGGTGTAATAAGACAAGCACTAGATGTCTTACAACAGGGAGATTCGGATATCTCCTGTTTGTTTCAGGGGGCTATGACTGAAACTGAAGCCACGCAAGAAGGTACTTGTTACTTCTTGACGAGTGAAGTCCTTGAACAGAAACAGAGATTGCTTAGGGTAATTGCTGGTGATGAGTGGTCAGTTGGTAAAATAGTAGTTCCTAGATACTATTGTCAGGAATTACTTAGTGTAGTCCATGAAACATCGTTGTCTGGTCATTTAGGAATAAATGAGACGATGTTAGGCAACCAATACTTGTCGGCGAAGTGTGCGTCTACAAGTTTTATAAAAGCTATTCCTTTGTGGAATATTAAAACTGAGACCATGGTGAGAGTTTTGGTCGGGTTCTTCACACTGTTTGGTCTTCTGAAGCTGATACTATATCAGGCTTTAGAACGAATTATTGTAACATATTGTTATGAGATGGTATATAATTGGGAATTGTTCTGGAACAGGAAGGGAGTAGGCTGAAGGTCTCCAATTATTGTTGTTTGCTCCGAGGGGTCAGTGTAGGAGTTTTTTTTTAGACAAATAATAGAGTATTAGTTTTGCTACCTATACCCCAAAAATCCTCTTTATGTTAAGTATTTTGGTCCTTATACTACTGACAAAAGGTTAGGGAATTTAAATTATTAATAATACTTCTGGGAGGAGAAAGCAGAAACAACTTTGTCAAAATGTTAGAATGTTAGAACAATATGTAGATAGAAATAGCCACATAAATTATCGATTACTTTAGTAGTACTTGTCTCACACATTGAAGATTTGAATGAAGATGAGAAATCCGATAGGATGATTTGAAGTCACTACACTTCGCACATACTGCCGCCTGAGATTTACGAACTGAAATAGTTGATAGAAGAAAATGGATATTTATTTACAGACATTCTACACGAACCAATACAATTTTCCATGATGTCACCTCTCAAACAAGACTCGGAATTTATTGGAAAATGACTTGAACCAAATAAAAGTGACTGGAGTTTACCATGTTTCAGTGCATAAACAAAATAACACTTTCCGTACCTGCGTACCTGTATAGAGTATAGAAAGTAAATAGAGTCACCGGGACATATTCATTTCCAGTTTCTAGACAGGATTGGAAATGACTAATACGTCGCAAGATATTGACATATTGAAAAGGTTCTACCAAATTTCACTTACGGAGAGAAAGAAAAATTTGCATTCACGACTCCAGAACTTTACCAATACAAAGTCGTACCATTTGGGATGAAGGTGCCCCAAGTTTCCAACATCTGATGATTATAATAACATCTGAATAGAAATTGCGATGCATACATCGATAATGTCATCATCTGCAACGACATATGGCAAGATCTAATAGAACCATTCTTCAAGAGATTCAGCGAGGCGAAACTGACCATCAATATAAAAGTGACTTTTATCGTGCCTGTGTTACCTTTTCAGGGCATGATTGTGAGACATGGACAAATAAAATCAATAGAAGCTAAGGTTACGGCTATTTCTTAGTAAAATTTAATCGATGATGTATTTTCATGTGTATAACCGTTACACTGTTTTGTATACATGACTGTATCATGTATTAATTTTCTTTTGATTTAATTACTTGTATGTTGGAAGTACATATTAAAAAATAAGTTTTTATTGCATAAATCCTTATTTTTTCCGTTGATGGGGGAGGGTGTTATGGAATCATACCTTTTTACCTTTTTATAATGATTTAATTTACTAATTTTTGATCTCTGTTTTTATTCTGAATAGCGGTTAGCATATATGTATACATACGACTACTGCTCGATCAATAAGTGGTCACATGATCAATTGTGCGGGAAAATGAAGTCGACCTAGCTTTGTACTTTTAGAAATCAACATTGAAAGGTCACATTCCATACTACAATAACATTATGTTTACTCTTTAAGATTTTTAGTACGCTAGACCTTTGGGTAAATGACGCGTAACCTAGTTCCTGATTGGTTCTTAGAGGGTTGTGTTATTTTGAAATACCATATTATTAAAGACGGAGAAAGGGTATTCCCTTTTAATTCTGCGCACTTAGTAAAGATATATAGGGAATAATCTTGGGAATTATCATTCTTTACAGTTGCTTGAATGAAGAGAGGTCGTATTGAGATTTATTTCAGTTCAGTGTGGAATATATTTATTTAATTAGTAATTCATCTGAATTACTATACAGCTCCATGGAATTATTGGACATTATTCTAAAACTTGTGAGATTCCAGACTTGCAAGGATTATTTTGGATTTAATCAGAACTTGTCAACTTCAGCACAGTACAGGCTTTTTCATTCGGAATACCACATCCGGATTACTTAGATTAACATAAGGAAGTGAACTTTAAAACATTTTAGGACTTTTAGGATATTCTATACTGTAAGTTATTTTAATTCTTTCACTTTGATTGTTTGTTGAATTATTTTAATTCTTTTAATATTTTAGGAAATTAAAGATTTACATTTTAATCTTGAAAGCTTGTTTGTGTCTTTTATTCTGTTACATTACCCCTAGAGTCGTAACAGTGAGAAAGGATCAAGTTTCTAATTTCCCTTGAACCTTATTCCCAAGCTGAAGGACTGTACCTTGAGAAGTTGAGAAGGGTTACACAATTTTCTTAACACAAACACTGACACATATATGCACAGATAGGAAAATTCACAATGTCTCGTGCTAGAAAACTTTACAATTGGCAAGATTTTAATTTCAATTTAAGAAAAAACAAAAAGCTTTCATTTAACATTTGTCCAAATTTCAAGCAAATACCATGATGAATCAATCATTTACATGTACATGGACATTCTGTACCTGTATGATGTCTAGATATATCTTCTACTGGAGTCTCACAGTCTAACTACATGTAGGTGCAAAAATGTTAGTTATGAAAAATACATCTAACTTGGTTTTAGTGAAAACATTGCCCTTCTGTAAATTGTATGCATTTTTTTGTATGCCATATTTAACACAATAAGTCAACTGTGCTATACTGTGCAAGCCTCTGATAATTCTTCTTTAGAGACAACATTGCTTTTGATTCATTTTCAGTTAGCTATTAAAAAATATTTGAAAGTCATGTGGAAAACTTTGGAAAACTATGGAAAAGACAGGCCAATCTTTCCACTATGAAAAATTGCCTCATGTTATTGGAAGGCTTTTAGTGAGAGTAAACTCTGATGCAAAATATGGTGTCCTTTTATCAGAAAGTTACCTCTCTTGAGTGGGGCTTCATAATAAAGGGACAATTGTTTCTGAACGTTAGAAGCAAAAGATGACCCTTTGTTGAACATACAGTAAATACAAGGGAACTCAGCTGTACCTTTTTATGGGTTGCAGGTAACATATCAGATGAGCCATCTAGTAGGTCCATGGAAGCATCCTGGTCAGACTGGTTGGAAATGGACAAGGATGACTCAGTGGAGCATATAGAACTTTCAGAAAATGTCCTGCAAATTACTAGGTGGTTATAATTTGTTTCTGTTTCACTGTCCAGACTTAAACTTCGCATGAAATCTGTGCTTGGATCTTGTCCTTGAACAAATGTGAATACTTTATCCTCCTTGTAAGGACAACTGTAGTCACTAATGATAACAGCTGGGGGCAATATGTTTTCAAATTTTGAATACTCAAACTCATTGTAAAGAATGTCTCCCTTCCCCTCAACATGTTCATCATCAGCATAGAGACCATTCTGGCCTGTTCTAACCCACTTCTGTATCTGTACCATATCCTCTACTGATATATGTTCTGCACAGCTTGATTCTGATGGGATGAAATCATCTTCAGATGTTGGTGACATTGCAAAATCAACAGCTGAGTCTGCATTTGTGTCATAGCTTCCAGCACTAACACTGCTTTGTGAACTAAGGCTGGAATGTAATTCTCCACATGAATATGAACTCGGAGGAGTAAGTGTTATCTTTTTCTGTTGAATGACATGTAGAGAGCTTGATCTCCCTCCTGCTCTTCGAGGTAACTCTAAAAATTCTGGGATGCTGTCTGTAAAATTTCTGTCAACATCTGATGACAAAGATTCTGTTGTACCCCTAATCTCTTCACTGTATTTGAAATCATCTTGTGTATCCTCAAACACTGCAACTCCTTCATCTGTCATGCCTGCTTCCATTTCACTTGAGGTAATCAGTTCTGGCTGATCCCTGTCCATGTCTTTCACACTGGTCTTGTAAAAATACTTCCAGAGATTCTTGTTGGGCATTTAGGTTATTTGCCTGAAGAAAAAAAATAATTTATTACTGTAGGATTGAGGAAATAGGAACTAGAATCTAGAGTTTTCCATATTGAACATGCTTGAACCTAAACCTGTACTGATATGTAAGTGAAACAGATTATGATAATGTTATTGTAACAGTCGTGAAATTATATGGCTCAAGCTACAGCTGTAGACTTAAATGCAGGACTTCCCAAGCACTTGCCAACTACTCCACCACCTGATCTATCAGAATCAATACAACCAGCTGGTTCCTGCTATAGATACTTAGAAGAATTTATCTTGCAATCTCAACAGCTCAATCTTAATGTACCCTGCAAGTAATCTAAACTCCTTGCCCAAAAGTATAGTATAACAGGACATTCCTTAAGTGCTGGGAGCTGTATAATTTACCCACCTGAATTTGCCAGAGCTACTGGCTACTTTTTGCCCCCTTTGGAAAAACACCCATAAACCTCACTATTACTTTAAAATTTGTACCTGCTACTTCCAATTTCATGGAATTCCCTGTATGTATATAAGGAAGCACTGTAGACCTTTTATATTGTTACTCCAAAGCTCTCAGTAGTCCTCCAACACTGCGAGTCCTTGACCCACAGCCACATAAATTAGGGATGGAGATTGGGGGGTGGGGGTGTGCTGATAGGAAAACTGGTGGTCCAAATGAGAAAAAAGGAACTCCATTAACAGGCATAGAATTTTTAGACTCTATGTGAATCAGTAAAACTGTACTATAGTAAATCTTACTGACTATAATTATTACCATCTTTTGACTTCATTCTAAGTTTAACTTGATCTTTTTCACTTTTTGACAATTATAATTCTGTATTTCTCTTGAGGTGATTACCTTTCTAGATCTTTATTTCTAGTAACTTGTCGGGCAAAAGTGACAAAAACTGAGGGTCCAATGCTAGTTACTGAGGGTCCCGAGTCTTGCAGCATAGGGGCTCCAAGAATAGTATTTTGAAGGTCCAGGATGCACTGGATGCATTTAAGGAAAGAGCTCAGTGACTTATGAAATAATACTACAGGAAACTTGGGTACACAGATTATATTTCCAGTATTATTATTTTTTTTTTTTAATCACATGTGATATTGAAATGTTTAATACATTTTTATCATGTTACCATACAGGGCTGAGCTAATCCCATAGGCTAGCCCGATGTCCCAGACTATTCATTATTGAAGTCTGGCAAGTAAATTTAAACTCGCTAGTCCGGGACAAGTGTTTTTTGTCTACTTTAATAAAAGTCGAGCAAGTACCTATTTTCATGCCATAATCACTTTATCTACCTACATCTGGCCATTCATGCCCTCCGGGCATACTGAATGCTTGATTCTATCCCACTCCATGTATTTATTTACAACCAGTATCACCAGTATCACACCTAACGGTGGTCATTGGTAACTCTTATATGTGCACACGTTATATTACCACTTGACTGCATATTGGGCTATGCGACTAAATTATTGGCCAATCAAAACATGTGAGACAAAACAAAGCTGGTTTGGTTAATTAACAGAGTTTTAAACAGCTTCCTTAACCCAGATCCACACGAAAGACTCATCTGATGATTTTAATCCAGCAAATCAATCCAATTAAATTAATTAAAGGCACTTTACCGATATTATTGTCAGTTCCCTTTATAAACTGATTAAATGCCAGTGATGATTCCTTAATATTTAATTTATTATAGAGGATTAACTTCCACATCTGATATTGCGTTTGAAGCGAAACAATTACGCTAATTAAGGAACTGTCTCTGTTGATATTTAAAGGACAAAATGTATGTTATGATCACTTTATAAGTAGTTGTCAAGCAAGGTGATATTTACTACGTGGATAAAATGAGTTTACCAAATATTTTTTTCAAGGAAGTTAATAAGTTAATAAGGAAGAGTCGGAGAAGGAAAATTAATGTGAAAGTGGAGGGGTATAACATAAGACTGCCACTGACTCTGAGGTTACTATTCTCCAAAGAGACATAAACCTGATTCTGTAGCAACAAAAATTGTCAAATATGACACTACTCAGAAACTGATAAATATTCAGCCACATTGGGTTCATAGTTATCCCTGGCTTGAATTTACTGACTCAGAAGCAAAAATGTTTTGCATTTAAAACAAACACTATCTCAAACTGGCACAGGTTGGAAATTCAACCAGTGTATTTGTCAATGGAACTGACAAATTCAGGATTAAACCAACCAAGTCTCAAGACAGTTCTGGACATCACAAGGCCTGTGCAGTTAGGGAAAGTCTGAATTCCAGTAAATTCCTTTCCATTCTTGCTGATGGAAATACTGATGCTACTGTACTGGAGCAAGAAATAGTGCATATAAGATACCTGGACAATGGAAAACTGAAAACCTCTGATGTAACAAAATATATTATATCAACCTATTTTTTAACCAAAAACTTCTGATGTAACAAAATATATAATATCAACCTATGTTTTTGAAAAATGAATTCTTTTAAGAAATAATTATGTTGTACATTATTTCATTATTTCATTTGTTCTTTCTGTGAATTAAAGTGAAAACATCTCATCAAATCTTGACAAGTGATCTAAATTTGGGACAAGTTAAAAGGTAGGTGGGACAAGTGAATTTTCTGAAACAGGACAAGTGGATGAAAAACAAAATGTGCTCAGCCCTGCCTTATAATATACAGTGAAAGAAAAACAAACAGAAATTCACTGCTAAATGTGCAATAAAAATTGCAATAAATGTTGAAAGAGAGTTGAAACAATACTAGAATACCAGTGTGTAGAAAAACCATTAACAAAATATGAAAAATAGCCATGATTATCTGAACCCAGTCATTAAACTAAGAAAAATTAAACTTGTGCTAAAAGTTTACAACGTTTGGTCTTCGATAACTTGGCTTTTAGTATGGTCAAAAGAAATTTTAAAAATTGTACAATTAATTATTGTTTGTATATCTATGTACTTGGCAAACTGCACATATACTGGGATAATCTAAGTACAGTTATAAATTTTGGAGATCCGATTTCAATTTTGAGCCCTGAGAGTAGCATGACAACTGGGCCAGGACAAAAGTTAAATGCTGGAAACTAAATTTCCATCTTTTTTCTTTCCTAACTACTGTATTACTCATCTTCCACAGAAGCCATGCTGGATCAGCAGTAAGCATACCAGTCTTGCAACCAAAAGGATGCAGGTTCAAATACCACTGGATCAGTCGTGGTTGGCTACTGTAGTGTGTCCCTGTGTACATTACACAAGTCCACATTGTTCAGAATTGAGCGTACCAAAAATTTCACTCAGTATCATGTTGGTAATACTGAAAAATGGATGGATATTTTTTATACTACATCAGGTATTCTGGTAAGACGATTGCATCAAATGAATATTCAATGAATGACTCTTTTATTTGGAAGAAAACCAGTTTTGAAGAGTCAAAGTGAGGTCCTATGGAAGTGCCCAAGTCATGCGCTAGTAGCAGACAAATAAAACCAATTAAATGAGATTTTATCATTTATAAAATGTAAAACTACAAAATATACACTTATGTCTTATTTATTTTACATTACCTTCAATTTCAAAGCAATTGGATATGCACCTCCTACATACTGATCTATAGAGCAGTGCAATTTTCAGCATCACACTACACTTTTTCACCTTAGTAATGTGAGTAATGGTAGTAGATAGGAATCTGAAACTTTCACCACTTATCCCTCAGATGTGTAAAAATTCATATAACAGTGATTACCACTGGAAACTGATCTCAAAGTCACCAAGGTCAAAGGTCATAAAGTGCAAAAGCATGATATTCACTACTTTAGGTCAAAATTAAAGGCATAAAAGGTTAGCAAATCATTATAATCCTGCACACTTTATGAAATATTTTTCTATTTTTCCTGTGGGCTATTTAGATGGTCTTTATTGCTGTGTTTCACGTTTTTTAGTCACAGATTTCTACAGTGATATGCAGCTGAGGTTTACTATATGTGTGAAATACAAATGTAACAAAATGCACTCTTAAACGGTACTTTAGCTGGGTCAATAGATAGCTTATTTTTGTGTGCAAAAAGGAAAAATAGGTATTATAGTATTTATAATTTAGCATATTATCACACAGTAGTGGGTAGAGGTTATTTTACATAAATTTGAAATGACTACCAAATTGTTAGTCTGAAATGTCTGAGAACTGGCATGAGTGGTCAATGAATCAATAGCTCTTTCAGACATGTCAGTCAAATTAGTTCATCACCTACTTATCTAATTACTTATGACCAATTAAGGCTGCAATGTTTACCAACACTTCTATTTAGTATTTAAATTCTAAATGTTTTATAAAAAATTACACACAGTGCAGTCTTTCTTTATTTACAAATCAATAAATTTATTACTGAAAATAAAATGAAAACCTTTTTATTTTTTTAAATGTACTGTTATGAACTTGGTCATAGGTAAATAGCAAAGAGAGACTATTCTGCAGCATAGGACACATGACCTTGACCTTTGAAATAGAGTCAAACTGAATTTTCTCATGTTGGATTTACAATCATTTGTTCTAGATTACTTTGGAACTACCATCCTTACAGTCATGCTTCCATGGCAGATGGATGATTAGCATTTATTCTTTTAGGCAAGGTATGATTTGTAAAAATATTTTGAATGGCATTGACAAAAATTAATACATTTTTATATTGCACCCCCACCCACCTAGAAAATTTGCAGCCAACCTTACTTTATTATATTCAACTGTATAGGAATGTTGTTTCTTTCTTTCTTTTTTTTCTAAGATATTCTGACATTTTCTTACTAAAGTTATATAATTTCAAAGGCCTGTGCCTGGACAGATGTATAGGATGTTTCTGTAGAATCTACAAAGACAAACTGTGTAGTGGCTTATAAACTTAAAATTGTGTTTCCTTAAAATAAATTTTATTCATTAAAAGTTCTGTTAATGAACATGTTTTTGAAAGGTAAATAATGTAGTTTAAAGAAATTCATCCATACTTGAGCAAATAATTAAGAGAAATTCTATTAAAAAATCCTCTTATGCAGAGATGTGCAAATATATCAATTAACTGCAATGGAATGAAAAACCAGAAGTTATCTTTAAAAGAATTAGATGTGATCTGTTGTCTCAACTTGTTCAATAGCTTCCATAATTTCAAAATGTGTTAGCAATCACCATTGTGAAACATGTTCACTATTGGTCCTGCCATTCTGATTGATGACACTGTTCTCTCAGAATCACCACTTTATTGTTAACAGCCAGAATATGTCCAGAACACTGTCTGTACCACAATATTACAATGCTGTATGGAAGATTTGAAATGTTCAAGACTCCGAATGGAACAAACCCATAGTGGGTAGAGGAATATGCAATACCGTCTATACTCGCATATAGGCCTGATCCAAATGCAAACAACATAGACCCTGATCTGCCATCGCATAATGCGCCGGCAGATCAGGGTCCATGTTGTTTGTTCTACTGATTAGTCCTTACAAACTGCATAGACCCAGATCTGCTGGCACATTATGCAACGGCAGATCTGGGTCTATGCAGTTTGCAGTTGGTATATGCTTATACATGAGTATATATGGTAGGTTATGAAATGAACAGTGATCCCATGGAAGTTTAAGAAACTGAAACAACTAATGTGATACCTACAGCCAATATGGTCACTGACAGAAAAAAAGAAACAAACGATGACAATTATTGAAACAAATTATGATAATACAGAGCATTCAAATGCAGAAGAGCACTTTCTGCATATTTTCTGACTAATATACAAGCCATACTGGAAAATAAATACATATACATCAGATCCTTATTTTCTTCAAAATTCTTGACAATATTCACGAATAAATGGGTCAGCGAAATGGTACATAGGGGACCCCCCCTAAATGTAAGCCCTAATCTACTAACAAAGTATTTCGCCATGTTCTTCTTTATATTTGCACCTTTTATTTCCCCATCATAAAGCTATAAAGTAAAGGTTTAATGTATAGACGTGTTTGCAGTTCAAATTTCTGTATCCTACAAAAGGCGATGACTTATTTTCCAATATTCTTCTTCTATAATCTCCTCTTTCTCTCTCTCATTTTGCCCTGATGATCGCCTAAATTATATGTCTAAATCATTTTGTAACATTTGGAATGATTTGTTATAATCTGATTGCTTGTAACACTGTGACCGAGTCTGTCCTCAGATGATGGTCGACCTAACCACTGTAAACGGTAAACCTAAACCAAATGCAGTCTGATTTAAGATCCCTGGAAAATTTGCTTTACCCAAGTATTTTTCAAAAAATGTTCAATGCTAAATTTTGGACAGTTATTGTATCAGTAGGTGATCTGTAGGTATGTCATGTGCTATTGATATACCTTATGTAAACACTGACTTAATGAATGTGAAAGTTTACCTGTCAGAAAATGTGCAAGAAATACTCAATTTGTCATCAATTAATATGCACATATGATTATAATAGCCATACTTCACCCACATATTGATTATATCAAGACCCATCCAATATGTCAAGGTTTATTTCATACAATTTGAAATAAATAAGAATATAATTGAGAAAGAATTGTTACGCTGTCTAGTCTGCCTAAATGCTCTCTGAATGGGTTGCATGGTCGACCTAAATCAATTGTACCTACTGTGTAAATAGAATTTTTGATAATAGTTGCATGAAGCATGATTCTTTCCAATTTTTTCTGAATTTTTATCGATTTCTATCATATTAAGAAATAATGTTCAGTTGTATTTCATTTTGATTGCTGAATCACAAGGTCTACATAAAAATAACAAGTGAATTATCTCGGAAAAGGTAAATGAAAGAAGTACTGTATATACTCGCGTATAAGCCAGGTCCAAATGTAAACAACATAGACGCTGATCTGCCATCACATAATGCGCTGGCAGATCAGGGTCTATGTTGTTTGTTTTACTGATTAGTCCTTACAGTCTGCATAGACCCAGATCTGCCAGCGATTTTATGTGATGGTAGATCTGGGTCTATGCAGTTTGCAGTTGGTATTGGCTTATACACGAGTATATACAGTACACATATAGTATTGCAGGTGTATATGGTCAAGAAGAAATAACTTTTGAAAAGCTCTTCATAATACTTTCTGGTTTGCTACAGTATAATCGGTAGATCACTATTTTCTGTTCCTTTCTTCATTTACAATTAAAAAAGGAAAACAAGAACTCTTTTTCTGTCCTTGATCACGATATGTGACCATATGTTAAACAAAATCCATCATTTTCACTTGAAATGACCATGCAATATATTTTTACATTAGTGGTGCTCAGTTCATTCTAGATGACATCATACGTAACAACAAAACCAAGCTTTAGTCAAGGGAACAGGGGTAATGCAGTCAGTAATTTTGAAACTCTTCATTAATTTTAACGGTAAATTTGGGGAATTTAGTTTGAATAACTTTTACCAGAGAAACTGATTTTTGAAGACTTTCTCCATCTTTGACCTTTAAATATAGGCACTTTAGGCACTTAAATATAGGCACATGCATCAGACGTAATTGCGCTAAAGCAGCATGCACTAGTAATATATGTTGTTTAAATTTGCTTACATGTGTATGTATTAGAATAGACAAGTTAGAAAACGAATAACCATGACATGGCCATGGGTATTCCATCGCACATTTTTCTTGTTGCACCTCGTGATCGAAAAAAAAAAAGCCCTGATATGAGAGAGAGAGATTTCAGCCTTTCTTCGTGCTATTTTGTTTAATGTATTTTAATAACCCCGTTTAGCTGAGGTTTTTGTCAATGAGAGAAAACAGTAATAAAATAGTCAATGGAAATACCATATTCCTTCAGTTTCAAAGATATATAATTTATATTTAAATATTCACAATATTTATATCCATAGAGACTTCGTTTCATTTAAATCTCAAGATGACCATTGAGCATACTATGTTGTTTTCTTTGCAAATACAATGACCTCTATATTCCCACGAAATAAGATTACCTTTATCAGTAAGTGCATGTACACTTCCGGTAGTTATGCGGCATTTTGGTTTGATCTTTGCTCATGAATTCAAAGCTCTGACACTTCTGTTGGCGAGAACAAAAAATGTCACTTGTTGAGAAACTTACATGTGCAAGCACCTGGCATTATATAGATCATTACACAGTACTGCATACATTAACATGCTTTACAGGATCGATTACAATACCCTATTGGTAGCCTCAATAATTTGATCACATCTACTGCTGGTATCAACTGGAATGACATGGCCAAAACTGTAGGCATATATTTAATTAACATGTAAATAACACTGCAAGGCCACATTGCTCTGAATGGATATGTTCTTACACACTGACATAGCATTGTTTCCTCTCTCTCTCACACACACACAAACATACACGCATTCACTAAATACAACTAGTCTTGATGGAGTTCTTTTATTTTTTATTGTACATATAATTTGATAATGAGGTTAGTGTTGCTGTAAGAATACAAGTTGCACTAACTTTTTGACAACAGGGGTTCATATCGTTGCGTACAATGTACCAATAAATAATATTTATAAATAATACATGTACAGACCATCTTAATCATTTTCCCAATTAATCTGGAATAGCTTAGTGATAACATTAATATTCATGAAACCGGAAGTTACTAGTGAAAAAGAGGAAGCCAAGGTGTTGATCTGGCTTCGTCGTAAACTCCACTTCGACTTACATGTGGATGAAGATTTGAAAATTGACGAAATTAGCGAATTTGACTTACACTCCACATCGACTTACATGCCAGAAAATATGGTACATCATGTGCCTATCTCATATTTAATAGTCCTCTATGCATGCACAAGTAGGGTATTGGTTGACCCTGGAGATTACTGACCAATGGACTTAACCTTTGGTCAAGGTATGCAATCTTGAATTAAACTTAATGTGCAGAAACCATATTTTCTTATTAGACCTACCATGACCATTACCTTTGACCTTTAGACTAAAAAATCTACAGGTTTCTTTATTACCTTAAGTGCAAGCCATCCACAAAGTTCGGTCAAAAAACTTAATCTAGAACAAAGTTATTCTGAAAAACCCATTTTTCTTTGCATGACAGTTAGAGGTGGTTTGATATCGTTGATGCATTGCAATACATGTATTTATTTTAGCAATAGTTTATCATGATATAAACTCAGACTATCAATACAGGACAATAGTAAAATGAAACAAATTAAATGATATAAACTGTCCAAAAGTAAACATTTAATTGTCATCTTTCTATCCCTTTCAATGATGTTTGTTTTGTGTTTGCTTTTGTTTTAACACATTATTGGCTATATCATGCTGAGGACATGGAAGCCAAGTGCTATTACCAAGGACACTGAGGCAGCCAACCCAAGCTGACCATGGGCGAGTATCAAACACGCGACACTTTTTAATGAAGTAAACAACAAGGCCGTTTACAACATGTATGAAAACTGTCTCCTTGTACCTACTATATATACCTCTAATTAACTGTAAGATAGCCAACGATAGACAAATTCAAAGCAAAACAAAACATGACTTTACAGGTCCAATGCAAACTTGGACCCTTGCAATTTTACTCAATACACGTTTAGTTCCCTAAGCCTGAGTGATCTTTATGCTTTTGTCTTAAGCGGACTACATCAACAATTTAGAACTGTACAGTGCATAAATCTAGAAGTGCACTCTGAGAGAACAAGATACTTTAGCTGCTGAAGTCTTAAATAAAGCCACCCTTCTCACTTACTGTCATGTGCCAGGTGTGTCTATTCAGCAGAATACAATAATAAACATGATTTTAAGTCATTTTAGTGTATCGGATCTATGATAAGTGAACACGTAAAAGAAAAACAGAAAGGAAAGGAAATGGATTTAATGCAATAATAGAAGGTGTTTGTTTTACAAACATGGACTTGTACATTTTTCATTTTATTTATCAATACTATCATGCTACATATAATATCGAAGTCATTTATCATAATACATATCGTGATACAACATGGCTGGCAATACCCAGCTCAAGTTACAATGACAATGACCTTTGACCCCAAAATCAACAGGCCTTTTCAATACCTTTAGAGTGTGTCCTCCACAAACTTTAAGTTCTTAAGCAAAAACCATATTTCTTTCAGTCATGTGAATGTTGACATTTTGACCCCAAAATCAACAGGTTTATTTCTTACCCAAAGTGTAAGTTATCCACAAACTTTGGTGAAGGCACAAGGCTAATAACTGAAATTTGTCTATTTTTCATTTTTCAGCCACAGTGACCTTGACATTTTGACCCCTAAATCAACAGGCTTTTAACTTTAATCCAAGTGCGAGCCATCCACAAAGTTTTGTCCAGGTCTGTCATGTATAAAGTTATTGTGTTGCAAAAAAATTCTTTTTCTGTCAGTGACCTTGACCTTGTTGCCCCCCCAATCGATAGGCTTCTTCCTTACCACAAGTGCAAGCCATCCACAAAATCTGCGTCTGTGATGTAGAACTATTGTTATTGTGCAGAAACCATTTATCTTCTTTCAATCAGTAACCTTGACCTTTGACCGTTTTACCTCAACATCGATGGGTTTCTTACCCCATATGGAAGCCATTCACAAAGTTTGGTAACTGTACATGGTGGAGAACTCAAGTCTGTGCAGAAACGAAATTGGTAACAGTTGGTCAGATTGACAGACATCATAAGATCTTGTTAATCATATTAACGTTCAGACATCCAATGGTTTCTACACTGGAATGATCCTGTTCGATTTACAAAAGTGTTTGGCACAATTAATCCCTTCGAGGTTTTGGACTCGGGAGTTATTTTTTACTGGAGTTTTTACACAGGCACCTGATGCGTGATGCTAAAATGGGTCAAAATCATGAAAATAGTATGTCAGAGTAAAGACCGTGGGTTTAAAACCATTCTAATAAATGTCCTCTTATGTAAATATATATAATAATAGACTGTTTGGAACTCAAGAAATTGCTTGCTGAAAAGGAAAATTTCTCCACATTAAAATGACACCTAGATTACTGAAAAGTGTCATTGTAAACGCGAATTCCATTAAGAAACTGAGGGCGAGGTGTTAAAATGCAATTTCTGGAGTTAACAAACCTGAACTCTTATATATTTATCACAGGAGTTTGAGGTTTCATCCAGAAAAAGGTCACAAATATAAGAAAATAAAATGAAATACCAGTATATGTACTGTAAATATACACAGTATAAACACTGGGGGGGGGGGGCTTAATTTTTGTCGCTTTTTTATGGAGGAAATGTCAGACTTCTATGATATTCTTTTCTTCTGACGGGCTATATATTAGATGGGTTTTAAACCTGGTGTTTTCAATTTGGACATACGATTTTCATGACGATCCATTTTTGCAACAGGAACTTTTGGATTTTTATTATTAACACACGTCGAAATCAGTTTGCAGGTTCTAAAAAGTTTACAGTTCTACTGTCCAAAGATTCATCAGTTCGAAGATTCAATGGTCCAAAATAAGGGTTCACTGGTCAATTTCATTGGTCAGCAGGTTCACTGCACCCTAACACACATACTAGGATAGTGGGAAACATAAAAGCATAGCGGCACAAGCGGATAGCATAGCGGCAGGTTCTAAAGCGTAGCGGGCTGAAATGGTAGCATAGCGGGACCGCTACGTTAAAAGGCCCTGGGGAGAACACTGTCCAGTATCAACTAGAGAAGGGTAGTGGGTGTTTAAATACTTTTCCTTTTTTTGCTCAAGCTTTGTACTATTTAATATGAGGTTACGTTTTTATTTGCTCAATGCAGTTGCTCAAAACATGTTTTAGAAAATATTTAACGCATAGATAATAAAAGAAAAGAAAAGTCGTCATAGTCAATGAAAACAGTGCTGTTTATAGCAAAGATGTTGCAATATATGTGAACTATTTGAAACTGCGTATTGAGATGGTATGTCTGCTATTCGGTCCCTGAATGATCATCAGTTAATTGCATTCATTTTTTCTCAATTCATTGGAGTGATTTCCCTTGTACAGACTGATGACCAAATTACTACAGAAACATCTGTACTGGTTAGAAATAATTTTCTTGTTTCACAAGAGTCCTCTTTTCTTGAATAAATTGGGAACAGAAAATTACTATTTTGTAACAAAAACATAGAGTGATATAATAGACTGAACACTTTAAAATTCATTCTGGAAAGGCCATACTTTAAATTGTAGGTTAAACTCAAGTTTTCAATTGTGCAGTTTACAAAAATAACATTGAAACATTAAACAGGTATTTAATTTGCTACTTAAGATCAAATTGAACCGAAAACACACGATGGACAAGTATTGATTAAGAAAATAATATTGTCAGGCACATTTCGGAATTAGTTACTGTTCGACACATTTCAAAATTTTTTTGCTAAAATTTGTTTTCTTTCTTTTTTCACCACATAACCCAGTATTTAATTGCGATGGATTATTGTTGTTGTTGAAAAAAAAAAAAAACTAGCACCGCAATTGGTGAGAAATTTTTCTTTATTTCCTCCCCTTTATACATATTTGATCAATAGTATCCAGTACAAAATCCTGTCACTGAAAGGCTATGAAAACAATAATCCTGCTCTGAACTGAATCCCAGTGCATCCGTACCAGCAAGATAAACCAGGAGTTTTTACTCAAGCCACCTGAGGGTTTAGGTTAAGTTCTTATTTTGCACAATGCAGTGGTTCATAATTTGTTTATAAAATTTTTAAAGCAAAGCTAAAAAGTAACAAAAAAAAAAAAAGAACTATAGTTATTAGATGTAGTGCTCTTTATAATAAAAATGTTTCAATATGTGTGAAAAATTTTAAGTTGCGCATCGAGATGGTATGTCTGTTTTGGGGGTCCCTGAATGATTATTTTTTATTGCACTGAAAGTAACCAGGACAAGTGCACTATGGCGCTTCTTATATGCAGTAAATTGTTTTCACAGACCATTGAAGAAGCTCTTATGTCGATTTACATTATATCAATTATTTACATTATAATTGTCATTTAGTCGACTTGTAAAAGAAGGAGAGGTCTCATATTAACTGTTATGGTCTGTAGGCTTACACGCAAGGTATAACATGTTAACTGATTCATTAAAAAGTTAGCAGCAGTTAACAGAATTACCTAACTACTAAGGAGTGGTCGCATGAATGTGAGAGTGGTCTCATATTAACTATAACAGTCTGTAGGCTTGCACCCAAAATATAACATGTTCATTGATTAATTAACTACAAATGGGTATGGTCTAGTGGTATTTAACATGCAGTAACAAAAATGTCTTGTGTGGAGAAAGTTACTTCTACCATGCGGTGAACTGTCAACCACGCCGACAGTTTAACTTTAAAAAGGTAAATAGCGTAGTTTTTACAATTCCTATCCTTGTGAAACTTAAAACAAATGAATACTATCCATTTACATGATATTAATTATGTCATATAACAAGCAGTAACAAAAATGGCAAGATTTCAATCGAAATGTGAACAGAAAAAAGCTGTGCAAACTCTATGATCCTCAAAAACATTGCTCATGGCTTTCTGAAAGACTGAAACCCTTTTCGACAGGTTATGTAGACCGATAAAATGGTCTTTTACTTAAAGTCTTAAAAAAGTTTTGGACTACTGAACCCTCTGACAAGACACGACAAATTGTTATTACACTCAGGTTGTAAATTTTACAATACATGAGATTGAGGTATATAAGAAAAAGAACATGAATATAGCGTGTAATGATAACATAATGATTAACAGGGATTACAACATTCAGAAAACACAATCTATGAAAGTTCTATGTTACCTGTTTTCATGAATTGATTATATTAATAAACGTTAGTCATGCAAATGTAATCATGAGGTATAAATTGTTGTCTCTCATTATGAAAATAAGAACATGACAGAATATAATGAAATCCATCACCTATTTCTTGCGACTTTCGTACGAGGGAACATTAACCCATCTACCAGTTTCAACAGGAAGCCTATGATTTGCAGTTATAAGTTTACTGAAGTTTTTTAAATATATTATTTGATAATGAAAAATCGATCTTTTCTAATTAAAACTAGTTTTATCTAATCTGTAATTAAAACCTTTAGATGGCGTATTGATGTTAACTGTCCAAACTCGTCTGTATTGATCTTACAGTTGTCGTTCTACTGTCTTTCTTAACTGTTTAACGGACATAAAACTTTGGTGTCTCCATACATAGCTCAACCCAACATTATCTAACATAGATTTTGCTTCTATTATCCATTTATTGTCGTAAGAGTTGTCACAAACATTTTTGTATAAGATAGAATACATATGATAAGACAAATTTTCTTCATAACCACTAACTAATCACACCCAATAGTTTATCATGAGAGTTTAAATGCTAATAATAAAGGGGAACCAATCAAGTTCACAATATACCCACATGGAAAAGGGGTACATCTATACTTCATGACCAAGTTCACAATATACCCACATAGAAAGGGGTACATCTATACTTCATGATCAAGTTCACAATATACCCACATAGAAAGGGGTACATCTATACTTCATGATCAAGTTCACAATATACCCACAAAGAAAGGGGTACATCTATACTTCATGACCAAGTTCACAATATACCCACACAGAAAGGGGTACATCTATACTGCATGACCAAGTTCACAATATACCCACACAGAAAGGGGTACATCTATACTTCATGACCAAGTTCACAATACACCCACATAGAAAGGGGAACATCTATACTCCATGACCAAGTTCACAATATACCCACATAGAAAGGGGTACATCTAGACTTCATGACCAAGTTCACAATATACCCACATAGAAAGGGGTACATCATGACCAAAGAACTCTGATAAATTTATTTGGACTAATGAACCTTCGGAGTATTGACCCTTGAATTCTTCCAACTAGCAAACCTTCCGACCAATATGTTCGGACAAAAAGAGCCTTAAGATCAATCACAATCAGACTAATGAACCTTGGGATTAATGGAATTTTAGAATATTTAACAGTTACTGTTCTAGAATGGGTCTTCAGCAAAAGTGTTCACGTTTTATCCTATTAGCATTTGAGCTAATTTCAGCGTAGTAATCAATGTATACATTAAATCACAAATCCAGCACCTTCAAAGCAGCCACTTATATAAATGTTGTAAATCAGTATATGTTTCAAATGAACTATATCCATTTCTGACACAATCATGTGACTACACGACCAGTGCATTTTTTCAAAATGTCGGCAGTTCAGTACAAGTTTCATTGGGGTGCTGTTTCAATTTGGGATTTAGCTGCTAAGAAGGAAAGCACCACTTTGAAAATTGAAAGAATTTGTGAGAAAAAACTATTCCATCCAACAATAAACTTTGGTTTCTATTCAGACTTTATATCAACATTGAAATTAGTTCCTATGTTAACCGGGTCAAACTTGTACAATTTTCCTGAATACCCACTTTAGATCCCGCAAAAGGGATTTTGAGGAGGGTGAAAAATACAAATCCAATAAGTATCTATGTAGTAGTGTTCTATGGCACCTCAGCACAAAAAGTGTCTATATGATGCCAACAAAAGGTGAAATTTGAAAAATGTAAAAATGAATTGCACCAATATTAGGAATATAAACCCTTTCAAATAAATGTAACTTGAAGTATAACAAGATAAATATAAAACATAAAGATGTTAAAAATCTTTAAAATGTATATAAAATAAAAGATAAAGATAGCAAATACAAAATTATTAAAACATATGGTCAAAATTAAACCGCATTCCCTCAAAAAGTCAAAGATTTTCTTGAGTGGTACATCATCAGGCAGTTTCACAAGGTGGAAGTCGACACACTCGACAAGAATGTGTTCCACTGTCAGTGGACACTGGCATGGTATGCACTCTGGTCGAGTTTCAGCCATCAGAGGTACGCACGAGTTAGGTACATGCATGTGTGTCCGATACGCGATTCCCACAATACTACCTCGTCTCTGCGATTTGTTCTATACTAGGGGTGCCACTCTCCAATATAGTGGGTTACGTTTAGTTGTGCAAGTAGATTTTATCTATTACCGGTATGGAACCGTACCCGTCTTTCCGGTACGGTCATACTGGCAATAAATGTCTCAACGGTACGGTGTACCTGACCGTACCAGCTTACTTGCACCACTGGTTACGTTCTTAAGTTTGTTTGTGTAGTTTCATTTCGCATATTTTTCCAAGTATGACGAACATGCTCATTTATACAATATTTTAAATCAGTATATGGACTATTCCATTTGGAAACATGTGACTTCTGGGCTGCTGTGGCAGCTCTTACACTACCCTTTACAATTATACAAATAATAGAGATACCACTACGCATCGCATTATTCAATGCCCAATCAGTAGGACCACCAGAAAAGCGCACAGAAATAGTTAATTTTATCAACGATCATAATATCGACGTCTTTTTCCTGACAGAAACATGGCGCGGATCTAACATCCCCCGGTTACTCCATCAAGTCGTTCCCCCGCCACTCCCGTGGATGTGGAATTGCTGTCATCGCAAAGAACTCCATGATCAACCGTCTTAATCACACTACAACATTCAATTTCAACCACACATCGTTTGAACTAGTCCAAACCACACTTGCACTGGAACAAAGGTCAGTCCATTTTTTCTGCCTCTACAGCCCTCCTCCTAGTAGAAAAAACAAGCAGACTGAATCTCTCTTTTTGGAGCAGTTTCCGAATCTCCTAGAGTATGGAAATTCGATAGGTGGCAACCTGATTCTTCTTGGAGATTTCAACTTTCACTTTGACTGTCCTGGAAACCCATACACATCAAAACTGCTAGATTCCATTCACGTTTTCAACCTCAAACAGTCAGTTAGCCAACCCACCCATAAAGATGGTCACATTTTAGACTGGATTCTTTATTGACCTGATGATAATATTCTACAGTCCTCCCTGGTGTCCCACGAACTTGCATCAGATCACCTCTGCATTATATGCCATCTTGACGTATCAGTCCCAAACCCTCCACCTTTATTTGCTACAAAGAGAAACCTCCGTATGATAAATAGAACTCAACTAATGCATGACATCCAAGCAATCCCAACAACTTTGCTACCTCCTACAGCAGAACAACTTGATAACTGCCTGCGTTCAATGCTTGACAAACATGCCCCAGCAACCAAGTGCAGAGTATCAATTAAAAAGTGTTCTCCGTGGTATAGCAGTGTTAGGGACCAGCTTCGCACTGCTATAAGAGACCGCCATAAGGCTGAGAGGCTTTGGGTTTCCACCAGACTCACCATTCATAAGCAAATCTATGAAGCCACTAAGAAGAATGTCACAAACATAGTCCATGCAGCGAAATCAGCCCACTACAGTACTAAGATCACTGAAAGTTCCAGCTGCAAAGAGCTCTTCGAGATTACTAACCAGCTAATGTCAAGGAACAAATGTACACCACTTCCAACTACCTTCTCTCCAGTTGACCTTCCGGACCAGTTTGCAAATTTCTTCCGTAACAAAGTACAAACCATTAGAGATAAGCCTGACAACATAATTTCAATTGAGTCGTCGTCACCATACAGTTGCGATACAGAATTTCAGCTGCAACTGTTAGCAGCATTTGAACCGGTCTCTATGGATTTAGTGCATACAATCATGATGAAGAGTGCCCCAAAATCATGTGAACTTGATCCGATTCCGACATCACTGGTGCTTGAGTGCTTAGATCCAATATTGCCTTCACTAACTGATGTTATTAATACTTCTCTCTCATCCGGGGAATTCCCATCATTTTTCAAACTGCCATTGTAAAGCCTCTGCTGAAGAAACCAACACTTGACCATAATGATTTAAAGAACTACCGCCCTGTTTCTAACCTCCCATTCATGTCAAAAATCTTAGAAAAAGTTGTTCTATCCCAACTTGTATCTCATCTGAATTCAAACAGTCTTTATAGCGATTTACAGTATGCATATCGCCCTCGCCACAGTACCGAAACTACCCTTCTGAAAGTAGTTAACGACCTTCTCTCTGCTTTGGATAGTGGAAAGATTACAGTCCTCACCCTCCTTGACTTGTCTGCAGCATTTGATACAATAGACCATGATATATTACTTCACCGTCTCCATCATGTATTTGGCATTCACGATACAGCCTTACTATGGTTCAAGTCCTACTTGGTCAACAGGACACAAATTGTGTCCACAAATGGAAAACACTCCAGCCCAGTTGATCTATGTTTTGGCGTTCCCACAGGGTTCTGTCCTTGGACCGGTTCTCTTCATTCTATACACTCAGCCGCTCTCAAGTGTCATAGATCGTCATCCAATGTCTCACCAATTGTATGCTGATGACACCCAAATATACAAATCTAGCCACCCAACTGAAGTTGACGCTACCATCCAAGGTGTAGAGAGGTGTATTTCAGATGTGAAATCATGGATGACATGTAACAAGCTGCAGATGAATGATGATAAAACTGAAGCCATTCTGCTTACCACACAAAGACTTTCTCATTCACATCCTTTGCCTCAAACAATAAATATCAGCAACACCAACATAAAAATTCACAGTCTGTACGAAACCTAGGTGTTACTCTAGACAGTACACTCTCATTGCACCAACATGTCATGAACATACGCAAGGCTGCATACCTTGAGCTGAGACGGATCAGCTCCATTCGCAATTATCTTTCAGTTGATGCCACTAAAACACTTGTGTGTTCCTTAGTACTTTCAAGACTGGACTATTGTAACTCAATTCTATCTGGTTCATCTCAGTATCTACTCCAGAAACTTCAAAAAGTTCAAAACACAGCTGCTCGGATCATTCTTAGAGTACCACGAACAGAGCACACCTCTCCCCTACTATGTACCCTACACTGGCTACCCATTTGATCCAGAATCAAACACAAAATTTGTTCTCTGTGCTACGTTTTACTGACTGGCACCAGTCCAACATACCTATCTCACCTCACCCATGTGTACACACCAGCAAGATACTTATGCTCCTCTTCCAACACCCGTATTCTCATTATTCCCAATACCAAAATGAAGTCATACGGACAACATTCTTTTGCATACCAGGACCCAGCAACGTGGAACAAATTGCCCACTGAACTTAGACACAAAGACACGGTGATCTCATTCAAGAGTGCTCTTAAAACGCACTTATTTCGACTGCAAGAATAGACCTAAAGACTTAATGTTTTCTTACCTTAACTATTTTCAGCATGTTTTTGTTTTCTAATTTCATGGTGTTTGTTTTTTTCTTTCTTTTCGTAATCATATCATTATATATGATTTTTAAAAATTTTTTTTTAGGTGTTATATAATGTTGTAAAGCGCTTAGAGCTTCTAAAGATTAGGTGCTATACAAAGTCCTCATTATTATTATTATTATTATTATTATTATTATTAAATGTGACCAGGTAGCTAACAGTACAGAATACTTTTCCCAGATTATCTGAGCACATCATGTTTTGTAATATCTGGGATATCAATGGGTTATGAGATTTAAGATTTTGCAAGGCTTTCAATGTAGAAAGGAAATCCAATAAAATAACCCCTTAGTCGACGGTGTTATCAACACTGAATCATGATACTTTGTGCAAAACAATGTTAGGAATACCAGTTACGTCTATGAAATGGTTTGAATCATATCTATGAAAAAGAAGAAAAAAATGTCGGAGGTAACAATACAGAATGCGGACCTTTTAGCAATATCATGTGATGTATCTCGGGGTGTAATTTAGGACCTCAACTAGCATATGTTATGATTTTTTTTTGTTTTTATTGTATGCAGATGACAGTTCTATCAACTTTCATATCTGGATCAAGATTTATATTTGTTGTCAAAAATAAAAAAAACTTTGGAAAGAACTAGAATCTTGCAACCTTTGGCTCAGTGACAACAAATTATAATTAAATTTGGTTATGACAGAATTCATACTGTTGGACTTGAAGCAACAAGTAAAAAAGATCAGAGAATTAATGATCAGTATTTTCTCTGATGAATACACGTGCAGAGCCAATAGAATACTAAAAGAAAGTAAAAACCAGGATAACGTTTGTATATTGACAAGATCACATAGTACTAGAAAAAACATTATATTCTTCTTTAATAACGATGCATATTTTTTGTGCTTTGCCAGAATGATGAAACATCTCAAAAACAAAGTCTAATCAAACCGTATGAATTATAAGTAACCTTGAACCCAGTTCAAGCATAAGATAGTATGAACTTTAAAGTGTGGGCATGCCAAAAGACTTGATCATACTCATCAAATATTTATTTTTTAAGAAATATCTATCTTAGCTGAGCCAAAGATTTGTGAAAATTAGTGATCAACACCATTTTGTCACTAGGAGTAGTAAATTCAGTTTTGTAGCCTCAACAACTTTCTTTTATAACACCAAAAAGATTGGAACCTGTCACGCAGAATATTTTAGATATATGTAATTTTAAATTAGCTTAAATCAAGATATTGAGAACTAAGTTGAATATTTTACTGGTTTATAGCACGGCTGCCACATTTACCAAAAATGTACACATTTACACATCTTTTAAGAAACGAAATGATTTCATGTAAACAGGATTTATATCGTTGTAGCAGACCATAATGAAGGTGAATTTCTCTAATAAGAAGTCAAAGTCATGATCAATCTCTTTATCAGTGATGTTCAATAATAATTGTTTTTGCTAGAGTAAACAAGTATCTTGTTTTTTAAAAAAAAGAGCTTATACATCTTTTATTACATTTTACCCGTAAGTCTTGCAGACACTGGCAATGTGCTGAATACACAATACTGTACTAGATTTCATTTGGTACCTAGGTATCTGCTGCATAAGCAGCTTATTAGTGCTATAAAAAGACTAAATTTTTCTTTTATCCTAAACTAATTGCTATTCTAGATTTAGAACTTACTAATCCAATTTCTCTGTTGATATGTTTATACATGGTACAAGTACATCCCATGCATACTGATAGGTTAATTCAAGAACAGCAGGGGATCATCTCACACGAAGCTTTGATGATGTAGAATCGCTCCTAGATAAACCAGCGAAGCTGACGTTCACTACATAAAGCTTACGGTAATTTACCAGGTATCAACATGAATATTCAAAATAAGCACTAAACAAGAGTCCATTGAAGGAACTGACACTCTACTGTCCAAAAAGAATTTCCAGGAAATCAAGATCAGACCATTTCTTCTTTTTTTTAAACTCCTGCATGTTGAAACCAAACTGATATTCTTGAGTAATAAGGTTTTCAAATTAGCTGCTATGGCTGCGATGCTGGTTGTAAGATCGGCACCATTTTCATTCAGGACAAACTAGACATCATTAGAAGACTTTCAGTGAAAACAACATGCCAATATGACCATTCATTCAGAAGGCACAGTGATAACAAGATTTTCAAGATGGCCACCATGGCAGCCATATGTGATATAAGATTGACGCCATTTGCTTTTAGGACCAATTACATATCATAAGAAGACTTTGGTGAAAACCCTATGTTAACATGACCATCAATTCTGAAAGAGTAGTGATAACAAGATTTTCACAATGACCATCATGGTTGCCCTATTGGCTGTCAGATGGGCATCATTTTCATTCAGAACCATCAACTAAACACGATAATAAGTCTTCTAATTAAATGCCGATATGACTTTCAATCTAGGAATAATTGCGATAAAAAGAATTTCAAGATGGCCACTCTGGTAGCCATATTGAAAGTTAGACTGGCAAAATTTTCATTTAAGACCATCTGGACACCATAGAACATCTTTCAGTGAAAATCCCATGTTGATATGACTATCTGTTCACGAGCATTATCAATAAAAAGACTTTCAAGGTGGACAACATGACAGCCACATTGGAAGTCAGATCAGCACTATACAAGTTTGGACCAACTAGGTATCGTAAGAAGTGTTTTAGTGAAAATCCCATGCCAATTAGATGATCCATTCAAGGAGTAACAATAACAGGATTACCAAGTTGGCTACCAAATTGGATATGCGACAGACAACAGGCCATCTCATAAGCTCTTCTGGTCTATGACCAGTTAAGCTAAAATATGGGGGATTTAGCTCAGGACAGAAACTTTTGAACCCCTACCTTATCCATGATGCTGAGAGGTAACAAAACTCAGTTGTGTTTTACGTTCCTGTTTCCACTATTTTCTACATCTGTGAAATAAAACTTCAATTGTATTTTGTCAGCAGTTTTTAATTTAGCACCATTCCAAACATTTTTATGTCATTGGTCAAATGCTATATTTGTTTAAACAGAAAATGCTTTATTTGTTTAAATAGAATACTGATTTAGTACAAATGTACATGACAAACATGTGTGAACATGACAGACCTAGTTTCTAGTAACGTGTTGAATTTTGAAATCAGACATTACATTTTAATACTTACAAGTAATTTCTTGGTTGAGTGTAAAGTACAATTTGCTAATTTGCTGTATGTACCCAGCCCCAAAATCTTGATCTTTTAGTATATGTGGATGTGTGTATTAGTGTTTAACAGCACCTCAGTACAACAATGGCTATATGGTGCCAATTAAAAGTGAAGTTCTACAAATATAACAATGAAGAATTGCGCAAAAACTTAAAGATAAATTCTTCATAATAAATGAAAACACTAAGTACTAAAAGATAAAATATAAAAGGTAAAGATATTAACATTCTGTAAAATGTATATAAAATAAAATATCAGGGTAACAATATAAAATCCTTAAAGTAAATGGTAACAATTTGTTATACAAACCACATTCCCTCAAAAAATCCAAAATGTTCTTGGGTGGTACATCATCATAAAGTTCCTTAATTGAATTAACATAAAAACAACTTTTGTCTCGAAGGGTGGAAGTCAATACACTCAACAAGCATGTGTTCTACTGTCAGTGGAAACTGACAGGTTATGCACTCCTGTCAAGGTTCACCCTTCAGGAGATATGCATCAATCAGGTATGTGTGTCCTGTATACAATGATCACAACACCACCTCATTTCTGCAATTTGTTCTATATGAAGGATGTCACTCTCCAAAGGTGAGTTTGATGTTACGAAGCCACATGTTTCGCTAAGTATGATGAACATTCCAATTTATATAATATTTAAAGTATGTATATAGGATCATCCAATCATTACCCTTAATACCAATGTGGCTAGACCGCCAACAGTACAGAATACTTTTGACAGACAGTATAAGCAATCATGTTTCTGTAAGATCTTGGATATTATTGGGTTGTCAAGTTTAAGGTTTTGCAAGGCTTTCAGTGTGGAAAGGGAATACAAAAAGGTGTTGAAATTTGTTCATTTAGAGGTCTCTATGTAGTTAAAGCTTTTAGTATGAAAATAATTTGTGGTAAAAATTGAGGCTTTATCTGGTAACCAGCTAAACATGCTGCCATAGGGTGTTGCAACATCAGCTCCAACCTTGTCTCCATCTTTTGAACCATATGTATACAAGGATGTAGTGTGGCCACATTAGGAGGTTCAGATTTCATTGAATTTACTTTAAAAAACAAGAGGATTTGTTTTGGACTTTTTGAATTGGCAAAGATCAAATATTTTTGGGGGTGGGGTGGGGTGGGGGTGATAACCAATCTGGTTATTTTGGAACACAGAAATGTACAGGTTTTTTCAACAACCATTTTTGCTGTTTCTAAGCAAGGATGAATTAGTATGCCAAATGGTGGGATGAAAATTGGTGTCTGAGCATACCAGGTTTGGTATTTGGGCCTAAAAACTACATCATATGTGGGATTAGATGGATTTGAAGATGGTCTGATAGTATACTGAAAAGCCAGTTTCAATTGTCTGAGATAAAGTGATGGTTCATTTGCCTCAACATAGAGCTTTCTGCAGGAGAAGTTCTAAATGCACCCAAAGTTAAAGTCCCAGTTTGTGTATTGGATCAAGCATCTGCAGGTAAGATTTATAAGCTGATCTGTACATGAATGAAGCTCAGACCCCATGGCCTCCCCACTGAAAATAAGTTTGTATAAAGTTGTATGGGTCATACTAGGTGAATCAACATATTTTATTATTCTTATTTTTTCTTTTTTACATTTTTTTTAGATACCCAACAGCAATTTTTAAAATCAGAAATAGTGGCATATTGTGTACTCTGGTCTTTATAAATATACACCTGTAATGTTATGTTTTTGTATTGCTGGTTCATGTGCTGTAGTATTTAAGTAATGTACTGCTTTAGTCTTACATCTGATTTATGTATATATTACAGTTTTGTGTGCATGCTGTGTCAAATGTTATGTGACTTATTTAGATTTGTTATATGTATTACTATTTGTGTTGTATGCTGATCCTACCTACATAAATTCTTATTGTTCTTCTTATTATTCTTTCCCCAGACAACCTATACCATCGACCGTCCTAACTTTGTGCCCATCCTTGATTCATGCGCCATGTTCATTGTGACCTCACATGCTTATTCTGAGATCCTAACATCATCAACTGGGTCACTAGCGTTTGTTGAGTGTTAGCTGTTCAAGCCAGGGCCGCTATTCACATGTTAATTTTTGTTAACTTTTTTTTAACGGAAAACCCACAACAGAGATTTTTTTGATAGCAAAGGCAATGTAAAAATGTGGTTACTATAACAAGCACTTCTTATATCATGTTAGAAAAAATAAATCAAATGATAAACTATAAAGTATGAATTTTTTTTCATTTAAATATTTTAATAGAAGGAAAAAAATCTTTGCTATGAAATAGCATAAAAAAATATTTAAAAAATTTACTGTATCTTTAAATATGACAATTTTATCAGGCAGCTTGAAAAAAAAAACAATTAAAAATGCATATTTTTTTCTTTAATATTTTTTTCATCATTGTTTTTAAGTGTTTTATTGCAGTTGATATGCGTTTGAAAGAAATGAAATATATTGCATACGCAAATATTAACAATACAAGGACATCATATACTATCGACTTCTACACACTGACCTAATTGTCACATTCCAATCTAATGCACGTTGCCTTTGTTTCAGGGGCACGAACCATGTACTTCCGGAAATAAACAAATTTTGACACGCTCGGAAAAACGGTAGCTTGCAAAGAATTTGGAGAGTTTATACAACTTTGTCAGCGACGAATAAATTAAGTAGATATAGTTGAACACTTTCTATGGCGATTTCAATAGTTTCTCACATTATTATAATATAAACGTTAAAATTAACGTTGAGGGCACGAACTATGGTACACCGATTATAACATAGGCTGGTGTTACGTCATGACAGTTATTTATCTTACCTACTGTATTTGTATGACCTGTATCGCCCGAAGAATCCATGCAACACCTAAGTGGTAAGCCCAGATAGTGAAGGCAGATCAGAAATGTAATCAACAAAAAGTGTAATATATGATCACAAAGAAATATGCCCGCAGTTACATACATGTATCCATGTCCTGTCAACATGTCCATAAGACACCGACTTGTTAACAATGCAGCACACTAACATTGAAAATTTCAAACTGCAGTCACTGAAAATATTAAAAACAACGAAGATGTCAATGAGAAATTCAGATATAAACTATGTCTCACTATTCAACAGTAAATCATATGTTCTTCATGCAAACAAACTGCTGACACAAATCTATCACACTGGTCACTTTTGAACAACAACAACGATGATCAGTAACAATGACAATACATGGCCATACCTAGAAAGGAAACTCTTGTATCAAAGTTATTACCAGATGTAAAAATGTTACCCTTTAGATCCAAAGCTTTGAGTAATTGCGAAAATTAATTCATCTCTGTTTTTTTTTTTCTTCCTGCTCCACTCAAAAGAAGAAAGTCGCGCTCCTGAAAATATATCCCCTCAACTTACCAATTCACTAGCCTCGTTTCAAAAGTAGGTTAGACCTGGCTAAACAAACATTCCAACAGATTTCTATCTGTCAGTTACGGATTACTGCCGACCGTTCTCTCCGTAACTAAATGTATACGGAAACCTATGGGCTTGACCTGGGGAAATAAAGAAAGAACTAACGAAGAAATGAGAATGACAATAAAAGGGCCGATGTAGACATGGAGTCTTGCGATGCAAGTAATGTCGCACAAACTTGTATTAATAAATTAGAACTATTTGATAGTCAGGGCTGGTTTAACCGCCTGGCAAACTAGGCGGTCGCCTAGGGCGGCAAAATTGAGGTGTGTGGTGTGTGTTGAGGGGGAAGGGGGGGGGGGGCAAAAAAATGAATGAATAAAAAAAGAAAGAGAAATAGAGTAAAATAGAAGATAATAAGCGTCCAAAATGGAAAGAGAAAACAGAAGGAAAGAATAAATGTACAATATTCATTTTTCGAAAATTAATGGGGGGGGGGGGGGGAACGCAATGCTGAAGGTTCGCCTAAGGCGCCAAATACCGCTGCGCCGGCCCTGGGAAGAATAAGTGAATTTGGAACCAGAGTCGAATAAAAATGTAAAATATGAAATGCAAAATTCATCTTTATTGTAATCACGTACTTTCTATAATGAATGAACTCAGTCAATGGCGGCGTGAGGGTTCGAGGCGCCTGGTGTCAATATTCACTGGTGGCGCCCGTACCGAGGAGCCCGGTGGCAATGTTCTTAAGTTCTTACTTTACCGCAGAGAACAGTTTTTATATCAGTTGCCAATCTCTAAACCCCCCTCTCCCCCCCCCCCATCTCATATACGCCCCGGTTACAGCTGCTGAAAAAAAACGCCCGACGGCGCCCCCACCCCCACCCCACTCGCCCGACGCCTGGGGGAATTTGCCCCCCTCTCGCGCCGCCACTGAACTCAGTGATTTTGATGAACGTATCATCAACACTCCCACCATCAGCAACAACGTTTAAACCAGAAAGAATGGGCATAGATCGATAATCGAGTTACATTGATGAAATTATTTCGGAAGATACTAATTTTGTTAAAGATATAAAAGAGAAGATAAGATTTATTTACAATCGGCTTGATTTAAAACAGCAATTCAACATAAGCTCAAATGAACTTTTTACCGACATGACATAAAAACAATAAAGCCATTAAATCCACATGATTTGCAAGACATACAATGTGATAAATCACATAGTACATAAATCTGTATTTAAACAAATTTTTAAAAAAAGAATACGTGCGGTGTTATTTTCCGTTTCTGTGTACATCTTTGTTTTTTATGGAAGAGGCACACTGACTATCATGAAAAGTTAGGTTTTGAAGGAAAACAGTGGACTCAAAATAAAAAATCTGACGGTAACAGTAACTAATTAAAACAAGAATAATGGAGCGAATTATATATATATATATATATATATATATATATATATATATATATATATATATATATATATATATATATATATTCTCTATTTCCTCAAAACAAAAGCATTTTCTGTATTTATTTATTATTTCTTTTTTGTCTCAACTATTTTTGTGATGCACCAGAAGAAAATAAATAATACACCAGATTTAAAGCTTATGGGATTCGATTTCAAATTTTTAGATGGCCTTTGTTAGCACTTAGCGATGAAAATAATAATTCTTTATGATCGACAAGCCAATTAAATATTATCAGTTTCGTGTTTAAAATGTCAAACCTTTCTCGCGCCAAAAAATGAGACACAGTTCCAGCACTATTTACAGAGGATTTCGCACCATTTTGCAAAATGTATAAAATAAAATCACGAGCGAAAACATATCAACCAGCCAGCATTTAAAAACAGGAGGATAAGTACAAACCCAAAAATGATGTGTACATTTAAGAGATGGGATTGCTTATATGTCACCAGCCCCCCCCCCCCCTCCCCCTTCCGCCGATCCGCCAGTGTTTTATACTATGAGACATGTAATCAATGCAGTGCAAGAAAAGAATTAATGAGAACATTATTTACAAGTTGTATGCATTCTCCAAATTAAAGGTCACAAATGTATTTTAAGGCGTTGCATTTTAGCATTAACGTCTGTAAAACAGATGTGTGTATATGTTACTGTCTGTGAATGTCAATTATTTAAATAAAAATTATATATTCCCCCCTTCCCCCATCTACCTTTATCAGTTGCTTCCGGAGAGAGGAGGTTTTTGTATACACTACTGGAAGTTTGTTCGACAGGTTTGGCTTTTTTTCGAGCAAACTGTGTAATTTTTGGACAGGACAGGAAAACGTGACACTCGTAGTTTTGATTGTGTATCGAAATAAGAGGATGTAGCAAAAATAATAGTAAATCTTTTTCCTATTTTTTGTATTTAAAAACAAAAAATTCTTCTATTGCACGCACGTATATAAATGTAAATGCTGTCTTTCTAACAGCAAAGGTATTCGAGTAAAAGGGTTGCAAATTCAAAAGCAGCGTCAAACATAACCAGGTATTTCTCATTTATCCTATAACTACGGCATTCTATTTACTATTTTCCAATCTGAATTTTTATGGTAATATTTTTTTTCTTTCAACAAATAAAGAAACCAGAGCCATTAGTCCACGCGGTATCCACCAGTGGACCTTCTGATTGGGAATGGCTATGTTCATCCATCTGTATTCTTATTTACGAAGTGATGTGTGACATTTTGCCGAGGAATTTAGTAAGTTCGTGTGACTTTTTTTTAACCAATTCTTTGACATATATGTGAGCAGCACAACCAGTAGTGAAAAAATTGTGTCTCTCCTAGTCAATTATATTCAATGCTGACCAACAGAAAGATGCAAAAATTGCCTCTTACACCTTCCGATATTTCGCAACATATCTACCTACTAGCCCACCCACCCACCCACCCACTCACTCACCCACCTACTTACTTAACTACCTACTGCCTACCTACCTAACCCACCTACCTACCTACCACCCATCCATACACGCACCCACCTAGCTACCTACCCACCCACCCACTTACCTAGCTACCTACCTACTTCCTACTTACCCAGTCATCTACCCACCCATCTACTTACTTATCTACCCAGTCAACCACCCAGCCACCCACTTACCTATCTACATGCATACATTTCATTTTAAAACTCAGGACATAACTACATACCTACCGGCCCAACTCACCAGCCCACCTACCCCTACCTACCCATCGACTGACTCGCCTACCTACCCACTCAGTCGCCTATCTACCCACCTACCTAGTTACCTTACTTACTTACCTACCTGCCTACCTACCCACATACATACATATATACATTTCATTTTTAAACCACAGATCGCAGAATTTTTTAAAGCTTTTATGTGCGTAGAAATCTGTCGAATTTGGTCTAAGTGTGCTTACTATGGTATGATTTATGAAAACTGGTAATGTTACCAGACACTTGCACAGAAATACTTGTACATTGATTTACTTCGTTTAATTATTCTGCAATTATCGCTGTTCTACTTTTATCCTGTTTATATGCAATCACGCGACCCCCAGCGGTGAGAATTTAGAAGATTTACATTTTCGGGGGGGGGGGGGGGGTCAAGCCAGGTTTATTTTACAAATAACGATGTAGGCAAAATAAATAAATAAATAAATAAATACTGCTACTACTACTACTAATACTAATACTACTACTACTAATAATAATAATAACAATAATAATAATAAGAAGAAGAAGAAGAAGAAGAAGAAGAAGTTATCATTAGACTCGATATGTACTGTATATTGAAATGAGCAGCAACAAATTAAGTTATCGATTAATTTATATGCCGCACGATACTTGTGACTTTATCAGTTTTATAAATCGATTCTTTGCAGGAAATAAGTCTAAAAGTGGGGAAATCCAATTGAAACTGTGTGGGACACGTTTCCTTGATGAGTGCAAGTAAAATCAAACGTATACTAACAACAGTCTCGCGAGCGCCATAAAAGAGAAAATTGTCCTGTGGTCTTCGGTTATTTACCGTCTATGCTCGAGTATAAACCGGGTCCAAATGCAAACAACATAGACACTGATCTGCCATCGCATAATGCGACGTGCGATCTGGGTCTATGCAGTTTGCAGTTGGTATCGGTTTATACGCGAGTATAGACGGTATCTATAAAAAAAAGCAAGGAAATTAATGAAACGTTACACAAGAGATTTATAGCTGTATTTCCTTTAACGCAAGTTTTATATAAAATATTTTCAAGCTGCGCCTTTTATTCTTAAGTAACTACCAATTTTATTTATATTGTATCAACTATGCTAACGTCACTTACAAACTTCTTTGGGAAATCAACGGCTTTCAAAACATTTGTACACACACAGATATACAGACAACAATATAGCGTGTATGTACCGTTTTGAAGAAAATATTAAAAATAAATAGCCATTGAAATATTCCGTATAATATTCAGAATTTATTTTTAAATATATTGTATCATCGACGGAACGCCGCTTCAACAAGTCCAGTTGACCAGCATTAATGCGAAGCAAACACTGTCTGCATTTATATGCGTACAGAAAAAAATGAAAATATTTACTACATAAATCTTGAAGTCAAGTATGCAAACTGTTTAAAGACTTGCATCTAGCGTCTAAGTCTTGTGTCTTAATTTCTTCTCAATTCTATATTTAAACTGCATACTAGTATGATCGTCCTAAAACCGTTTATTCGTTTATTTATTGTTAAATTCTGTTACTCATTCCTTATTGTATGCCTTCTCTGTCTAATAAAGATCACAGTTCACACTTAATTCTCATTACTAGGGAAGGCTACGAATCTACTGATTACTGTGAGTTATGGAAAGTTGTAATACAGTTGATGGTGTGAATTATGGAAAGTTGCATTACAGTAGATGGTGTGAGTTATGGAGAGTTGCAATACATAGATAGTGTGAGTTATGGAAAGTTGCATTACAGTAGATGGTGTGAGTTATGGAGAGTTGCAATACAATAGATAGTGTGAGTTATGGAGAGTTGCAATACAGTAGATAGTGTGAGTTATGGAGAGTTGCAATACAGTAGATAGTGTGAGTTATGGAGTGTTGCAATACAGTAGATAGTGTGAGTTATGGAGTGTTGCAATACAATAGATAGTGTGAGTTATGGAAAGTTGCATTACAGTAGATGGTGTGAGTTATGGAGAGTTGCAATACAATAGATAGTGTGAGTTATGGAGAGTTACAATAGATAGTGTGAGTTATGGAGAGTTGCAATACAGTAGATAGTGTGAGTTATGGAGAGTTGCAATACAGTAGATAGTGTGAGTTATGGAGTGTTGCAATACAGTAGATAGTGTGAGTTATGGAGAGTTGCAATACAGTAGATAGTGTGAGTTATGGAGTGTTGCAATACAGTAGATAGTGTGAGTTATGGAGAGTTGCAATACAGTATATAATGTGAGTTATGGAGAGTTGCAATACAATAGATAGTGTGAGTTATGGAAAGTTGCAATACAGTAGATAGTGTGAGTTATGGAGTGTTGCAATACAGTAGATAGTGTGAGTTATGGAGAGTTGCAATACAGTAGATAGTGTGAGTTATGGAGAGTTGCAATACAGTAGATAGTGTGAGTTATGGAGAGTTGCAATACAGTAGATAGTGTGAGTTATGGAGTGTTGCAATACAGTAGATAGTGTGAGTTATGGAAAGTTGCAATACAGTAGATAGTGTGAGTTATGGAGAGATGCAATACAGTAGATAGTGTGAGTTATGGAGTGTTGCAATCCAGTAGATAGTGTGAGTTATGGAAAGTTGCATTACAGTAGATGGTGTGAGTTATGGAGAGTTGCAATACAGTAGATAGTGTGAGTTATGGAGTGTTGCTATACAGTAGATAGTGTGAGTTATGGAGTTGCAGTACCGTAGATGGTGTGAGTTATGGAGTGTTGCAATACAGTAGATAGTGTGAGTTATGGAGAGTTGCATCGGGTGATGTGAGGGATGTTACAAACGTGGTGCGCGTTGAAAACAACAGCAGCGGCAGAAAAAAAAAAAAGGTGTCGTGACTAGTGTCAAAACTTAAAGCAATGGAGAGTTACAGTTACATCTGTTGGTGCGTGCTATGTAGCAATGGAGTGTTACGGCTGTTGGTGCGTGCTATGTAGTGTTGTGACCGGTGGTGCCTGTGATGGAGTGATACAACTGGTGGTGAGGATTAATTATATGGAGTGTTACATTTGGTGATGCAAGTTATAGAGTGTTACAATCGGGGGTTTGAGTTATTCAGACGCGCTATATGCCTTTAAAATTAAGAAATTTAGAACCCTCAGAAGCAGACTGGTATTAAAAACCAATAGAAGGTCTTCCCAACAAAAACAGGTCGTATAAATAGTTTCTAACATTCTTCTGGGGGATGTTGCCCTATGCCCTATGCATGCAGCTTATACATGCCGTCAAGTCTGGGGTGTATTACAACATATGCGTTAGGTATGGGCAAGGGATTTGGAATGTATGTATGCATATACTATTCGACCACGATTTCAAATACAAATATCAGTCCCCATGTTTGGCTTTCCATTGCATAGCGACAAAAGCCGAGCGGACCGGATGATGCAGGCTAGATTTGATGGCGAGGCCAAATGTAAGCGGAGGAGTCAGTCGTGCGCATGCAGATATTCTCATAGTTTTTCATCCTAGCGATGACACACGAAACGCACGTTGAAACACAGAATGTAGTATTGTTCAATTAGACTCTCGTGTGACTCTGGGCTATCTACTAATAGCGTGGTCAAGGTCTGTACACTTAATTGTTATCGATAGGTGTCACTCATTTAATTTTCTGTCTTTTTTTTCTGTTCGAAAAATACACCATCTATACCGTAAAGTCCATTATCACTATTTATGCATAAGCGATACATATAATAATATTAATAATGCACTTTAGAGTCGTCAGGAGGTGTCAGTGTAATGCGGGCAATGCATGCCATGTTTATGTATTCATTCAGTTAGTGTTACAGTCTGACGATAGCAAGATTTTCGTGCAGAAGCAAATCCTGACTAACCTGCCAACCCATCAGCGACTGTACAAAATGTTGGAAAACCTCGTTTCGAGCGTTCCAATCGTTTGTACAAACTTAGTAAGTTTCCGGTGTTTTTCAAAACCGATCACTTCTATTTGGACATTATGGTGGCAGGGAATAGTTTCGTAAATTGGCCCCTTTCAAATTTCTTAACTTAAATCTATGATGTGACTTTTTGAGCTATTATTGTTTAATAATTAAAGATATGGATATATTTGTGAATTAGTTGTTTCGGGCTTGTGTTGTTCTTCAAATTGATGTGAGGCATGTACACCTCCCATAGTCAGTTCACAGTATGTAGACAGTGAAATACCAATAGTCGGCTAGGAAGCAGAGCTAGCCACCCATAGTAGAAAACATGTGGATTCAAGGCAAGAAGAATATCTCAAAAACGGCTTGGATGGCAACTATTTTGAATTGCATCAAGCTGTTTAGTACACAATGTTCTGCGGAGAAATCACCTAGGAAAAGGGCTTGTGTTTGCACTGTGAGCATCGGACGTGAATAATGCAGGTATAAATTTGGGGTTGGGGTGCATAAACTTCTTCTGCTATGAACTGCCATTGACTTGTCAGGTCAAGTGAATACTATTTTATGCTTTGTTTTAATATAGCTATCCAAAAATATGGACTTTTTTGACCTCACTTGTGTATTTTATTTTTTATGATTTTTTTATATTAGGCTTGTGGATGCGGCATTAAATTTGTGCATAAAAACTGTCCCTTGCACCCTATGAGATTGCGGACTACACGTATGATTTACTTACCTCCAAAACTGAAGAGTTTGACAACATGCAAAACAACGCACGTTCAAAACTGAAGATTGACAACGGAAGTGCTTCAAAAAGCATACTCAATTTTACGTTTTTGCAAAAACACATGTCAACATTTTTGTTACAATCAATTTTAATTAGTTTCAGTTACAGTCAAGACATTTATTAGATTCACCTTAGAAAGTCACGAAAATAAATATAGTAAAAGGGCTAAGTGTTTGGAAATATTTTGTTACTCTTAACATACATATGTGTCCTCTGAGCTGGTCGGCGTAGGGATAATATCCAAAATTGGATAGCAAATCGCCAGATACCAGAGGCGCTTACTTAGATGATGCCTAGTGTCGTATAGATCTTTACTAATCAGAACATCCTCGGCCTTTTTTTTTTTTTTTTTTTTATCTTCTTCTCGGTCGAGGTTGCTCAAGTTGAGACCTTTACCAGACCTTGGATTGTAGCGGTCTAAATTGGCAAGCCAGTATCATAGGCCGGTAGCGAGTAATATCTCTGTCTGCAGATTGGTTAGTCAGTGACATCATTTGCATTTAGTGCATAAAACCTAGGTGCTAGGCCATCTACCCACCTATCCCCCCCCCCTTTTTTTATTTACCGAAACCCTAGGCCATCCCCCCTCCAGATTTTTATTTTGAAAAATCATAGCTCACCACCTTCCTATTATTTTCTTCAATTCTTTTTCAAACACCAATACTTTATGCACCACACTATAAAAAGAATGTTTCTTTCTAAACCACCAACCCTACTAAACACACCAACCCTACTAGACACACCAAGCCTACTAGACACACCAACCCTTAAATTAAAAAAACACAACAAACAAACAAACAAACAAAAAACAATAGGCCCCAACCCTCAAATTTAAAAGAAAAACACCATAATCTTTTATTTAAAAGCAAATCTTATCTTGTAGCCATTTCAAGAAATCGCAGTGGTAGCGTTATTTAGCAAATGCTTGCTTTTTACCGTCCGTGATGCACGTCCTCCTTTAGTGGTAGCGTTATTTAGCTAATGCTTGCTTTTTACCGTCCGTCATGCACGTCCTCCTTTAGTGGTAGCGTTATTTAGCTAATGCTTGCTTTTTACCGTCCGTCATGCACGTCCTCCTTTAGTGGTAGCGTTATTTAGCTAATGCTTGCTTTTTACCGCCCGTCATGCACATCCTCTTGTAATTTAGACCAGACGAAGCCAGTAATTACAATACTCAAATAATAAAGTAACCGAGCTATAGCTATTCCAATAATCAAATTCCAACTCACAAACAAGAATATCATATTTCAACTCCCAAGCTATAAAAATCATATTCCAACTTCAAGAGAATTCACTCGACTGAAAGCCTAATAAATCATTACTTTTTCACTACATCTTACAGCTTAAATCGCAGTATTCTCACTACTTAAAAGTAACAAAAAAGTAGCATTTAGTGAGATATAGATTGTAAATGTTAGGGATAAACAAAGTATCATTTAGTGACATTGAGGCTATAACATTTAGTGACTTTTAGTTACTCATTGTTTTCACTATTTAAATCAACATGCCTAATCAGTGTTATTACTGTCCTCACTCAACAAAAGATATGTGGAATTTAACTAGTCATGTGAAAAACACATCCAAGCAGCATAGATGAATTCAATTCATTGCGAAAGCCTTTGCTTGCAATAGCAGATGAAAAGCAGCAAGATAAAATACAACAGCTTGAAATAACAAATGTACAATAAAGCCATGCTAAGGCTGACAACAAGATAGCCAATGAGGGACCATTCAAGTTGCTTTCAAAAGATTCAAAGTGAAAAATGAGTTTGTCGAACGAATTTCATCACATAGAGTCAAGCTTGAACAGATTTTCCATTTCGCAACAAATCAAACAAAATGGATCAGAAAAAAATTGATGATGATCTTGAAGAAATGGAGGATGTCACAAAAAAAGAACAAAGAGAGAGAGAGAGAGAGAGAGAGAGAGAGAGAGAGAGAGAGAGAGAGAGAGAGAGAGAGAGAGAGAGAGAGAGAGAGAGAAAAGGAATAGGTATTAATCAGATCATCTAAAGTAGTTAATGTTCTCATCTTAGGAGCTCTGGGCAACATCATTTTCAGGTTAGAATCAAGCCAGAGTCAATGGCTTTAAAGCAGGAGTGCAGGAATCATAGGAATAAGAATCATGAGTACAGGAATGACAAATTAAAAGAAGTACATACACAAGAAGAACATCGAGATGTTTTTCCTGAAATGCTTTAACTCAGTAGAGAGCAAAGTGTTTCACGTATTTCCAATGCATTTTTTTTGCAGTTCTCACATCTTTGAACGTCGTGCAGAAGTTCCGTAATGTATCGTAATTCACGTTGCATTTTACCAACGAAAGAATTCAGTTCTTTTACGGTTTTTATTGCGTAGAATGTAGCAATGTTATCTACATTAGTGTACAAGAACTTGTGCAACCTATCAGTTACGGTCATTTAGAGTGCGTGAAAATTTTGATGAATGGTCTACTCTGTCCAAAAGTTTAAAATAGATACCCAAATATTAATTGTGCATGTCTAAAAGTGTAACATTTATGGATGATGCCTTATGGTAGATTCCAAAATATTTATTGTGGATTCCCAAACGTTTAAAATGTTTTGTTATTTCATGCATGTATACCAATTGATTAATTATATCCGCTTTGATGACCTATGACCATTATTTAAAAAATTTGCAAAAGCCCATCTGCTCAATCTTGTCTGTCAGTCCCTAAGGACAACAAAGTCTAAGGATTAGGGTACACCTGATAGTCCTCGTGAACATGATCCATTTTGCTTGATTATGCCAAATTGGCCGGGATGTCGCATCGACCAATTCGTTTACAAGGTCGACTATAACCCCTATCAAAGATCCTAAGAGAAACGAAAGGCTAGGATCTTCGAAAGTTAGCAAAGCTATAGTGATTTCGAACTTTCCCCCTCAGAGGAAGTTCGCATCACTTTAAATTTGAATCAATATGAACTCACACCTTTGGCACTAATTTGGTGCGATGCTTTCAACGGACCGACAGGAGTGAGTAGGCATGCCCAATTAATAAGAAACAAATTATGCTCTTGAGGAGTTCCGAACACACACTGATATTGGCTTTGTAGATCGGAGTCGTCAATGTTACCGCTGCGCTTGTTATTTTTTTTAATACCGTCGCTTTACTTTCCGATCAGGGTAATCCAAAATAAGAGGCTCAAAATGAGGTCCTAAATATAGATCGACATATCCAAGTATAAATCGACATATCCAAGTATAGATCGACATATCCAAGTCAGTATGCAAAATATGAATGATCAGTATATCTAGATATATCAAGGTTGTATAGTTTATCAATTGAGAACTTGTAGGCGATAGTTTCGTGGCGACCTGATAAGTTCCATGTGCAAAGATACTCTCTGATACATAGGTAATTTGTTGTAAATTTAACAGTCTACGTCAAGTTCTAATATTCAGTAATCAACCGCAAATATGATAACCTTCAGATATCAAGTTAGAACAAGTTATGACCTCTCGGTTTGACTCATCCTGGGCCTTATAGAAAGGCGTAACGATTGCTGAAACAGTCAGATTTTTGATCCTGCCGTTCAACAAACCAACCTCTCTCAGGTGAGTTGAATTCTTAAGGAAACTGCCTTAATTTCCAATCGGTTTCCTTCCACCTTCGTTCTCTGAGTCTGTCTGCCTTTTTGTCAGTTAGTTTTGAATGTTCATCTTTTGTTCTCTATTTGTCTGTCTTTGCCTGTTCCTTTTATTGTATATCTGCTCATCCGTTCGTCCATCCGTCTCTCAGCAGACAAAGAAGACGAAAGATGAGGAGGCTTAGGAAGGGGGAGGGGCAGAAGCAGTTATCCTGTAAATGTTGAAGACATTTGCTTCAAGATGAAGCAGGAATGCAACGTGTGTTTGGTTCTATATATAGCCACACGCTACCCTTTCATATGTGATAAATAACGATTGTTTTTAAATAAGAAGATTTACAGAAGTGTATAGGGTGCAAAAATAGAAATGAAAGCAGGCAAAAAAGTATAACATAATACTGAATGCTACATATGACGTCAATGCGCGAAATCCCTGGGATGGAATGAAGATGATTTTCGATAATGGGCAAACATGGACACATTCGATATGTAGTGGAATATACACATACCAGTAGAAGATCTGCGATGGGATGGGTATACTATCTTTGCCTGGAATACAAGGAATTATACAATACGAAGTTAAACAAATAACGAGTGCAGAGTCCGATCCCATACTTAAACAATACTTGATAAAACTGCAGTCTAAATTCCAATGTTCTACATGAGCTGCATGGTTGGTGAGATATTTCAAGCTGAAATGTTGAAATGAGTTGTTATAATGGGCACAACAGAGGAAATACATGTATCACATTTGAACAAGACGTTGTAAACAAATTTATTGAAATAGTGTAATTATGTTTAAAAAAACGTGCTAATCAAAATGAAGTTGCAAGGAAAAAAAAAGAAAAGTCGATTGCAAATAACGTTCGTAACTTGTTATTACCTTTCAAATATCAATATCATTTATCAAGATAAAGAATTATATGGCATAAGTTTCATTTCTCAAAATTTCCTATGAATTTTTTATTTTATTTGTATTTTTTATTTTTACGCCTTTGACAAACTTTACAATATTTGAATTTTTGTGTGAGAAATAAAATGAATAAAAACAACAAACCCATGTTTACATTGTACACTAGGGACTTTTAAGTGGTCTTCTGATGCCTGACAAAGAACCAAATAGTTCCTGTCCCAGGAAAATATAAAATGTTGCTGAACAAATAGAAAAGACATCAAAGAAGGGTACTGAATAAATTAGGACTTGGTTTTTCTTTTTCACCGAATACCTAAATGTTCCGATTAAATTTCGTCTTCATACATTATATATCTCATTTCTCTACCTCTGACAAATTAAATTATTGCATGGAAGGAAATTTGATGAAATTTGGGCCGTGACGGCAATTGACTCCAAATTCGCCCGGTTGATCGCTGTTTTACAATACATTAGCCAGTATAGTTGTATACTTAAGTAGTCTTTTCCTATTGTAGTAAAAGTGATGCAGATAAAATTAAATTAAAAATCTGTACAAAATACACGAACAAAAATGTAATATTAATTTCCTGTAGAATTAATCAAAGGATTTGCTCAGAAACTGGTATCTAAATACAGCAATCTCGGATATTCATTAAGTAAGTAAGTAAATAAATAAATAAATAAAATAGGATATTTTTTGTGGACATTTGTAAAGAAAATGGCATATTTTCACACAAAAATCGATTTTATCTGGATTTGTCGAAGAGGTTTGCAAAACCAGCCGAGGATATTTACAAACAAATACATTTTGTCCATCCAAATTATTATATTATATTTATATTGATGTTTTTTATCCATTAGAATTTTTTATGTGCGAATATTTTTATTCACTAACTTGTAAATACATCGAATACAAACATTTTGGAAGTAATCAAGAAGCAGACTTTGACTCAAGGGGTAATTGTGGTCCGTTATTAATAGCTTCAAGACAACCCGTTCCCTCTCCCTCCCCCTTCCCCCATTACCCCCGATTTGTATAATCTGAAGTGGGTGCAAAGTACACTTTGATACATTAGTAAAGATTTGTTTGTGCACAGCGTGGACAAAGTAGGCCCAGAGTTTGACTTGCCTTGTTCAAATATTTGTTTTGTATGAGGCATTTTTTCGTTACTCTTATGCAGCTTTAATTTCCCGGTGCACATTCAGGATATTTTTTGGGAAATTTTATTTTATTTTATTTTTATTTGTGTGTGTGTGTGGGGCTCTTTTTTATATTTTTGCCGACCTTAATTTATAAAGTTTGGATATAATTGTATTAATTTCAAAGGAAGGGCAAAGTCTTGCAAAGAAATACTCGAGCTCTGGTTGTCATATATCTTTCTGGCTCCAGTTTCATTACGATTAGCAAATTTATTTCTCAGAATTAGATTTTTATTTTTTTTTACTATTGTCTCCATTTAATGACTTCTTCCAAAATTTGGATTTTTGCCAGATGTAGAGAAAGTAGAATGAATACGAATTTACCTCCTTAGTTATGAAGCTGCATACCTTGGAGGCCTTTTATTCTTTAAAAAAGGATTTTAAAAAATATATAAAAAATGAGCAAATCCTCAAATTTTAGCCAAATAGAGCAAGACTGAAATTAAGAGAGCTCATGATATTACAACTGCATTGTAACAAACCTAGGGTACGTGCAAGTTCTATTTTACGTTTCTGTTTACAGCTTTATTAGATTTTAGTGATTATTTGTTTGGTTATGGGGGGTTGGTGTTGGGAAGATATTTCTCAAACCGAGTAATTAGCCAATTACTAAGAGAAGGCGTCATAATCTACAGTATTCACGAGACTATGGTAGCATGGATTAGTTTCGTAAAATGGACCCTCCCTAATTTCTTAGCATAGGAATTCTCGGGATATGTTCACGTATAAGTGTTGGTAATTTGATATAGGAATAAATCTTTGTATTAGGTGTTTGGGGTCGTGTTTTATTTTGCGTGGCGTAAAGTACCGATCTACGACCTGGAAAGGCTTACTGATGGGTCATACAAATGTGAAGCAAGAAAATCCATGCAAGTGGGAAATTAGGGTCTCGTAAATGTCTAGTTGTTGGTTGATTAGAGGAAAATTATTTGTGGTATTTGCGCGTTTAAGAACCCTTCAGCTGATAGCGACTGTTGTCTTGAGGTCCTTGGAAATAGGGGAAACATCAACCTCAAGCCAGACTCACGCATGTGTTATTCATTCGCTCGGTTGTGAGACCCCTTGCGTGTTATTTGATGAGTGCTAAATCTTCCGTGATAAATTCATCAATTTAAATCAAGAAATAAAACATATTCTACAAAAATTAAATTTGCTGACGAAATATGTCGATGTTTAGTGACTACGGCCTGGTCATTTCAACGCGGTAACAGCTTCAGTCTCTCTGTCCATAAGTTTTATCTAGTAATGTTCACTATTTATCTGTCTTGTCTTTCCTTTGATGACTGTAGGAGTCTACTAGCCCTTTTACTAGCAAAAAGAAAAAAAATAAAAATTACAGAGAAAGAACTTCCATTCATTTATTGCAAATTGATAGCACGTATTTCATATAACATGCACGAATATTTCTCAGGTTTTGAATAATGAGGGTCTCACAAAGCAACTGACGAAATTGATAAGCAGAGACGTCACTGGTTTACACTACAGATGCTTGGGACTGGGGGTGGGCTTGGGAGCGGGGGGGCGGATCTTCGTACGCTTGTGATCTTCGATAAATGTGTGTAGTTAACCTCAGCTACTTTGCTTGAAGCGAGAGACATGCAAGTTGTGTATTTCTCTTCTACCCGTCGACTATTTTGTCCGTCTTCCATCAACACCCCACTATAACGTTGAACACTATCTGAGGATAATGAATTTTAATCTGAAATCACGTAGGTATCACTACTTCAGGGTGTGTTGCGAGTCTTATTTTTGTGGTCTTCAAGACCAAAGTCACTAGTGGACGTTATTTTGTACCTATTTTTCAAGTCAGGATGCTTGATGACACATGCTACACACATACATCGTCAACCGAGATAATATCGCTAGCCACATTCAACATGATTTTCGCCGAAAACAAGGTCACGGAATCTTTCTTGTTTATTCTCTGTTTTAACAGTTTCTAGAAATAAGAATGAAACGTATAAAAATATGAATCATTACTAGAGGAAATCTAGTATACAATATTACTGTAAACAGGGGCGGATCGGGGGTGGGGTAGGGACAAGCTAAGCTCCCCCCCCCCTCCATCACCCTAATAAGGAGCGCCAAATAACCTGAACGTTTCCTAGGGTAAGTTTTCTTTACAGTTAGATGGCTACAAATATGCCATGGAAACGTTTAAAATGCGAGAGCTTACGAGGGCTTCGACCCTTGGGCCTCTACCAGGGGTTCTATCCCATAGAAGACCCCTCGCCAACTTATTTACGCCTCCCCCCCCCTCCAAGAAATTTCTGGATCCGCCTCTGCTAAACGTGTTTGCAACATACGAATATAACTTGTCAAAAATATGAACTATCTCTAGAGCTGTCTGGGTGTGTCGCGTACAAAGTTCACAGCCATACTTTTACAATCAAAATTACCGGCATATCAACGTTTATTAATTTTTTTATGTCTTTACATTTGCATGCAAAGGGACACTGTGTACAAATTTACATAAAATTCATTGCATCGAAAAGCAACAAATCACTTGAATAATAATAATAATAATAATAATAATTCACGAAGACGCAGGTGATAGATGAGAGTACTTATCTTTGAGATGGGGATTACCGATTGTTGATGGATGTACCATAGCACGCAGATAAAGGTGATATACAGTGTTGACTTATTTTCCTTCGACTCACCAACAAGCATCTAAGAAATTTACATTAAAAGTCAAGATGACATGGAATGGGGATTTCCAGTATACAAAGGCAAAGTTACAGAGAGGAAATAAGAACTGCTTATTATTCGTCCACTTTATCTCACAACCAAAAATAAATGAATCAAAATAAACTGACAAAACCCCAAGCGCCACATACAAACCGACATCCGTTTGGTAATCGTTGCTTATTTAAAATTACAACGGACCGCTGTTCGATCTCAAGCTGTTCTATGTGTAATTTTACTGTGTAATAATACTTTAGCAGCTTGGTTTGGTAGTCTAACACTGTGGCTTTTTTCCCACTATGTAGCATGTACAAATTCAAACTGTTATAACAGCTTGGTTTGGTAGTCTGACACTGTGGCTTTTTTCCACTATGAAGCATGTACAAATTCAAACTGTTATAACAGCGTGGTTTGGTAGTCTGACACTGTGGCTTTTTTCCCACAATGTTGCATGTACAAATTCAAACTGTTATAACAGCGTGGTCTTTCTCTCAAGTCTCGGGAAATTTTCAAATTGAAATAAAAAATTAATCTATATTAAAGTGATAACATTTTCACAATGAAATAAAACATTAATTTATATTAAAGTGATAACATTTTCACAATGAAATAAAAAATTAATCTATATTAAAGTGATAACATTTTCACAAGAAAGCTTTAATTTTACAGAAAATGTTATTCTAACTAATAGGCGTGGTTATCTCCAAATTCGGGGATTAGGCTACTGCAGTACATCCATGCGATATTTTTCATGATCATGAGCAAGATCAAGAGGTATTATTGACTTGAACTATACAGTTTATCATTATATAATACGCGACTGCCAATATTTGCAAATCATGTAATCGGTTTTCGTACCTTTGACCACAGGTTTAACCACCATGTTATCTGGGGTCTGTACCAGAAATACTACTACAGGAAATATGGATAGCTCGATGGTTATCTAAGTGACTGGTTTTAAGGATGGTTGGCGGTAGGATTGCTTTGGTCTTGTGCATTACGGCACAGAAACACACACCCATTTGGTCGGGAGTCAGGCGCCTTATCGGTTGCCTCGGTGTGTCCTTGGAAAAGGCACATAGCTCCCATTTCCTCGGCATGTTATAGTCAAAAAGTGATAAGACAATTTAACATCTTGCAAAATCTTATCCAATATCTGTCCACTAGCATTAAGTAAATATTTTTCAAAAACGTTTCATTAGGTCACATTTTATTATTGCCTCCTTATTTTGGCATTTCTGTAGCAAACACAATTCGGACAAACTGGGGGTGGGGGTGGGGGATACAATAAAGGGCATTTCATTCAAATTGGTGTTTGGTGATTTTAACAGCTCATGTGATTCTCTGTTAGGAAAATCAGATCTTCCTACTTTCTATATTAGAAAATTAAGATACATGGCAACTGAAGTATATAAATACTTCACAAGAAAACGCCCAATTGTATGAATGATCTCGTTACATGAAAACACTGCAACTATAATACCAGACACCAAAATTAGCTTCAATATCAAGGGTAAAAACCATAAGGTCTTCTTTTAAATTTGACACACCCAGAGACTGGAAAAGCCTGTCCAAAGAATTGAGAACAATCCCTGATTTCAAATAATTCAGCAGGCTGAGTCACAAATGGTCAGGGCTCAATGTAAAAATGTGCTTTGTGTACTTTTAATCAGCGGTCAGTGGCAAATCAGCTTTAAGATTACCACATTTTTTTTACTGAGTTTCTTTGGTTTAAATCCTGCTCCCTTATTGCTTATTTTAATTATTTATTTACTTAGATTTTTAGTTTAATTTTAAACTTTTCGCACCCTCATTTGCTGATCTCATTTATTAATAAATATGGCCTTGTATATTCATTTTAATAACAAACTTGTCATATTTCTTATAAAATTTTTAAAATGTCATTTATTCATCCATTAATTCTTCTGGATCAGCATATCTGTTAGTAGACTGGTAGCATGGTCACTCTAGATAACTATTGTCTATACTCTCTTATAAGTACGGTACAACTGCATAATGCGCCGGCAGATCAACGTCTATATTGCTTGTTCTACTGATTACTCATAACAAACTGCATAGAGCCAGATCTGCCGGCACATAATGCGCACCGGCAGATCTGGTTCTATGCAGTTTGCAGTTCGATCCAACTTATACGCGCGTATACGGTACGATTTAGTAGACCCATGTATCACACTGCCAAAATACTTATCTCCGCATCCCCAGGTTACCACGTTAAGGCTTTTATTGATATAACTACCATGTAATTCATCAACCAATCGTTAAATTATTTGTATCTAATACACTCATATTCTATTTTTCAACGAATGTGTCCATTGGGCCGTTGTGTCATTGTTCCTGTAACCCTGTCCTTTAAATCGGGAATCAAATTAGGCGCCGATCAATCCAGCCGCCATGTCTCAGTGGTTATAATATACAAGATACAAGACATGCTATTTAACGTCGATATTCTGTGTAACATAAAGACACTAGATATGGACGAGCTATTTTACCGACGCGATATAAAACAAATACTACATATTTTTAACGGACAGGTACAACGATAGTACATATTTTAACGGACAGGTACAACGATAGTACATATTTACCATAAATTAATACAGACTATAGCAATACAACGCCATCAGTTAGAGTAGCTTTTAAGCTACGCAGAATACAGATAAACAATTATTGTTTAAACGTATGCACACATATGATACATCCCAGAAGGCATACCCTTTGATATATGACTGATCAACACGTAGTCAATTGACTGATTGACTTTGGGATTAACGACGTGTGCGGCCATAGGGTCATGTACGTTGGAAGAGCTGACCGTCGGCTGGTTCATCGTACGGCCGCCGGTTATTGTTCATCTTCGCTAGTCACGGGTCTGATCCTACTTTGTTCCACATAAATGACGACCAGCGACTAGCGACGATGGTTATCGTCTACTACTGTGAATGCAGAGGTAAGAAGTTAGACCAGGCCCATTAGTAATGAAACAGTTTAAAAACAACAACAACAACAACAGCAAAACAAAGGATATTAAGTGAATTTTTGTATTCTGCCCACCATGGTGAGGTCACACAAAGTGTGACGACTTACCTTTGTGACAGAGCTGTAGAGATACTGGGAAGGCATGGAAAGTAACGAAATTTCGTTATAGTTTTTCAGTCTCAAAGGTTATTGGAGTTAAATCACAGAAAGCAGGGCGAGCATTGATCAATGATCTTGACACTGGAGATATAACTTTGTGTGTGATATGTGAAATGTCATTCAAATTGAGAAATATAAATGTTCTTTGGTTTATCCATGTATCACAAACAGCTTTTTAAGTTAGAACGCAAAAGCTTTAAAAAAAAAAAATATTGATATTTTGATATTTGACCTTTACTTTGAACATATAACCCAAGACGTGGCATGCGACGCATCTTTTAATGGCATCATGTAAGTTACCAAGTTTTATTTATATATTTCAAGCAGCTTTAAAGTTATAGAGCAGAAGGAAAAATATTAGTGCAACCTTAAGTATTACCCTGCGACCTTAATCTTGAAGATCGCAACCGCAATGTGGTACGGGACATGTTTCTATTGATCATATATAAGTGTAACAAGTTTCACCCATTTATCTCCAACAGTTCTAATGTTATAGAACGGAAAGACAAATATGAAGGAAAGCATACAATATTGACCCAAGACCTTCACCTTGAAGATATGACCTCCAATTCTGTACTCGATTCACCTTCTAATAATGATGCAGAAGTATCTAAAGTTTCGTCCCTTAATCTCAAACGGCTTTAATATTATAAATCAGAAACAAAAATGTGACGGATGGACGGACGAACGGACGCTAGTACTATGTATCCCTCTTTTCGTGACAAGACGGGGGACAATAAAGAATAAACTGAGTTCAAACTGAAGTATCCCTGACTACAAACACTTTAATCTTGGTAAAGTCACTGAAGATTAGCATTTAAAATTAATTTTAAAAGAAGTCTGAATTCAAATTATTTGCTTGTTTTGTGACTATGGGTCCAGGAAGCATTATTCAAAATCTTTTTATAACGAACAAACTTGTGTCCATACTAATTGTTTGTTAAAACGAAGTGTTATTTATAACTATTCAATGTATATATGTGTGATATATTAGATACTTAGAAAGCATTTGTTGTAACCGGTAACCTCATATTGTCGGCTTTCGTTAGAGCGGGGAGCTACTCTATGTGATTGGTTGCTTTTTTTTAACTTGTAGAAGTGGTAAGTCAGCTTTAAAAAGTAGCTGAACTATCTTGACTTTAACAAAGACCATTTGGCAGGCAAATTGTTTGGTTAATTGGTTGATATTGGGTAACTTGGTTCATAAGTAGATCTCTGTCAGGTATCAGGCAACATATATCAAGCTGTAAACATACATCATTTTATGATACAGATGTCGCTTTCAATTACGATGACAATTCTTTTTAAAAAAAAATAAATACTTCATATAAGGAAGAATTTATGATGATGACTAAGTGGGATACATCCTCGTCGATTTGATAGGTACTTTACGATGATTGATATGAGTTGAATATAGGACTGAACGTGTGCACGCATTCCAAATCAGGCATATAACACATACATACATACATACATACATACATACATACATACATACATACATACATACATACATACATACATATGTGCGCCTATCTTTTCATCAGTCCATCAAAACATCTATACATCTGGATCTATACACACACCAACATGCATTTTGTTAGGCAAATGTGTATTGTAATGAAAGGTTGGCGAGTTTGTTTTACTTGTTTCGGCAGTTTAAAGTTTGAAAAGCTTGTGACACTTAGACTTCAAACCCCAACGCATATCGGTGATAAAATGTAAACTGCTGATCGATTTTTTATATTTTTTATCATAAGCAAGAGAAGTATTGCACATTGGACATTTTTCATTAGATTTAATGAATTGTGTGTGTTTTTCTGCGGGTTTTGCTTCATTTCGAACATACATTATACAACCTTTTTCAATAGTCTATACAAATGTATGAATTTACGGTAAAACATATACATCTAACCTAACTCTATTAGTTTTCTCGGCCAGGAATTCCACTCTCTTAGAATTTAATCATTTCATGGAAACTCTACTTTTAAGCCAATATTTAAAAAAAAAAAAAAAAAAAAAAAAAAAAAATATCGGATTACATACGTGTCTTCACTGCGTTTCAAAGGGAACTTACCGGTAGTTACTGAAATTGTACGCTCGAGTTGACTGAGATACAATGATCATGTCTCCACCATGTCATGTACACATTATAAGCACTGGAGCTTGAGATAAGAGAGTGTTTACATTTTTTCTGGATCGTATCCAGTATATAATAATGACGAGGCCGTTAGGACCACGACCCTTCGTTAGAGTCATTTCCCTTCTATAATTGATCTTACAATGTACCTACGATTAGTAATTGGAAGTAGACCAATCAAAGGAGGGGAAACCTATGCAGGTGTAAATTTCCGTTCCCCTTTTTCTTGTCTGAGACGATGTATCGTTTTAACAGTGGCATTTAGCAATAAAAGCCGATGAATTTGTTCATTGCATGGCAGGGACCATCATAGTGTGTATACTCGTTGGATTTAACTCGGACAAATATGAAAAGAACACTCTGTAAAGGAGAATTTAATTGCTGGTATGACTCTACCGAAGGGATGCAAAGATGACGCCTATCCATTGTTGTCTTTATTTACCCAGTACGATCTGGAAGAAAAAAAAAATGAAACACTGTCTAACGTCAAGCTTCCGTGATAATAGGCGAAAGTAATGATGTCGGTGTCAGTGACTTCGTCATGATCATGATCTTAATCTCGTGATCATTCGTAAATTTGCTATCGCACGCTCATCAATATACAACATTTACGCTCAGGTCTTGGAGGTGATTTTGGGAAATTTCTCACTTCCCATGATACAAAAATAGCTATCGCTCTTGTGGATATAACTCTTTTAGAGCGAAGAGCCCAGAACAATCTCTCTCTCTGTGTGTGTGTGTGTGTGTGTGTGTGTGTGTGTGTGTGTGTGTGTGTGTGTGTGTGAGAGAGAGAGAGAGATTTCCAAATAGATATGGTCCTCACAAATTTCAGTCTTAATTATAACGAAGAAAAACCAATTACATTGTGGAAACTGTATAATAAAGAGTACTACCAATTATGCACAGGGGACTTTAATTGGTTGATTGATTGATTGACTGACTAACTGACTAGCTAAACGACTGACTGATTGATTGATTGATTGGTTGGTTGGTTGATCGATCGAGGTTGGCGAGCCAAATTTTAATTGCACTTCCTTGACAGACCCAAGAGCAAATTGATGGGGTTTGGTTTAAACATATTTTATTGTCAAAACATGATACAATGGGATTGGGCACAAGTTCTAACAACTTAAATTTGCCCTCTCCCTGCATGATGCGAGTATTACAATATCAACATGACACCAGTGACTAATAATGAAGAATGGTTGAAGAGAGAGAGAGAGAGAGAGAGAGAGAGAGAGAGAGAGAGAATGGTGGCACAATGATAGCAATAATGATTTAAAAAAGTTATTGAAATCGTCCAGTATCAGTTATATATTTGCACACATGTTGTATAATTCTATATTTTTCATTTGCATCGCCCTTTCACCAAAGTAGTAAATCTGAACTAACAGTTGGATATGACACTGAGAGTAATTTCCTCATCAACTCAGTTCGTTGCTGACTATGCTTGGGACAGTGCATGAAGAAATGCTTAGTGGTTTCTATCCCACCACAGGAACAAAAAGGGGTGTCAACAAGAAAGGCTTAGTGGTTTCTATCCCACCACAGGAACAAAAAGGGGTGTCAACAAGAAAGGCTCAGTGGAGTTTGAATACGTAGTTCATAAGTTCATAAAGTGTACATAGTCACTGAAAGTGATCTTGTGTATTCCAACTACAAAGTGGACATTGCTGGGGTTTGAAAATGATTTAAGTTTTAGGTCCGGCAAATAAGAGTAAGTGGTTGAAATTATTTTACCAGTTTTATACATTTTATTTTAAATGAGTACAAATATAATATTCTATCGATCACATGATGATAAATAATGATTTTATTAAATAAAATCGTGAAAAGGCGAAGTCAACTGACGTAGAAGTACATTTGGATACTTCAGACATTACACTTTTGCCTTGCGTGACGTAAATACATCACGTGGCGTTATTGTACGCGGTAATATCACACAAGTATTATTAAGATAAATGACAGCAGTCGTGTGATATGTTAAGTTGAAACCTTTAAGCAAAAAAGAATCAATAGGAAATTGGTAACTTTAATTTTTGCATTAATTTTTTGTTCTTAATTACGCATCAGCAACGGATGGTTGGAGGGCATCAAACATAAATCTTTAACAAAGTTTAAAGAGGAAGAACTGGATCCCATCGGTCCAAAAAAACATCTTAAGTTAACTTCGATAAGATTGTGATCGTAATTTACTTTTTCTCTTTGTTTCAGCAGCGGAGACGATGGCATTCCAGGTCAGCAGAATTGTAAGTTATTTTTAGACTGTTCATCAAATTAAATTCAAATGTAATATTATTTCTTCCTCTAACGCGAGATACTAAATCATTCTCTCTCTCTCTCTCTCTCTCTCTCTCTCTCTCTCTCTCTCTCTCTCTCTCTCTCTCTCTCTCTCTCTCTCGTCTTTTCTTCTCTTCTCTTTTAAACGAATAACGTGGTATATCTATTCGCTTTTTTATTCAATAATCGGTACATCATGTATTGATCCATATTATCCCACTGCATGGCGTTCGTACTTTCGCTCATCTCACCAATATATTACAGGATTTCTTTCCCGCACAATTTCTGGTGAGTTGTGACCTTATTTCTGTTTAAATTTAAATAATTATTTACTTTCCATAAATAACCACTGTAAATTATTGCCGTTTGATTAATTACGTCGTCATTATGGAGAGGGGGGGGGGGGTAGAGAAACTAGGCCAGGATATATTGTTAACGACAAAACTATGTTTTCTAGAACCGCGGATATTATAGTGCATACATAGCAGTTATGATCGGAAAGAGCCTTTGTGGAATTCTTCACAGCTGAAGGACGAGACCTCTTCAAGATTGTTAATTGAGCACTAAGATCTCAAGTCATATGCACCAGCAATCTGTTGTAAATCTAGATCTTCTTATAATATATGAATCTGATGGACACCGATACGAGGTCATCGTCTTTTGACCTTGTGATTCACTAATCAAATAGAGCTTTCAAATTTCTGAAACATTCGCAACTTCGAGGTCAATCCTATTCGCTGACAACTTCGTAACACTTCCGGTGCTTGTAAGACCGCAGAGAACTAGCATTCTCCATCTTAGTGAAAGTGCTGGATCTCTGTACTTTCTTTCCGTGATGCACCGCACACATTAGTCTGGTTCCCTGCTTCGTATGCTTCCTGCTATGCCCTCCGCTACACTAACTAATCGGGAAACACAGATTTTGTTGTTGTTCGTCCTTCGAGTTCGAAGATGACCATGACATCACTAACTGGTTTGGTTTCTGTGAGTACGTGAGTGGCTGGTCAGGCAAATTTGTGCTCTGAACTGTATGTGGCACACCTGACAAGAGATGGCGCTTGGGTTTGCTTGATCAATTGAAGACGTGCTGCAGTTCTGAGATGTATGCTGCTCGCGTTTCTGCACTGCCTCTGCATATCTCCTAAGTCCAAAGTCTGCAGTTCCATTATGGACGAGACTGCACCAGATGGAGTGATCCTGTGCGAGATCTCCCCAAGACTTAGGGTCCATGTTGAAGTGTTTCAAGGATGACTTGAGGGAATCTTTGAACCATTTCTTCTGACCACACTGAGATCGTTTTCACTCCTTCGGCTCGCCGTAGAAAATCTTTGGCTATTCTGACATCCTGATGATGTTGTTACGTGGCCGGCCCATCTCATCTATAATTTCATCAGCAGAGTGTGGATGCTTGAAATGCCTGCCTGTGTGAGAACCTCAGTGTATGGGACCCTGTCCTGCCATCGTATCCTGGTTCAGCTTCTTGGCATGGCATCTGTACACCGTCCAGGTTTCGCATGCATACAGCAGGATTGACAACACATTGGCTTTGTAGGCATTCGGTTTTGTTCGTAGACTGATGCCTCTGAGCTCCCACACATTTGCGCGTAGTCTGGCAGAGGCCACACTTACTTTAACAATTCTGGCATTGGTTTCATTATCGATGTGGACTGCACGTGACAGTGTAGTGCCGAGATAGGTGAACTTGTCCACTGCCAGGAGGTTTTGGCCATTTATTGTGGTGGTAGGCTCTAAGTTAGGCTTTCCTGGTGCAGGTTAATGTACCACCTCTGTCTTCTTGATACTGATTGTGAGGCCGAAATTGTCATAAGCTGAAGAGAAATAGTCCACACTCTGTTGCATGTCAGACTCAGATTTGGCATTCAGGGAACAGTCATCAACACATAGATCACGAACAGTCACTTCCTGTAACGTCGTCTTCGCCTGTAATCTCCACAGATTGAAGAGCTTGCCGTCAGTCCGGTATCTGATGTCGATCCCAGTGTTATAGTTACGGAATGCATTAGAAAGCACGGCAGAGAACATCAAACTGAAGAGGGCTGGGGCCAACACACGGCCTCGTTTGACTCCATTGGTGACTGGGAATGGTTCAGATGACTCGCCGTTGTCCGCGACACGAGCAAGCATGCCATCATGGAATTGCCGAATCATGACGATAACTTTCTCTGGGCAACCAAATTTCGCCATGATCTTCCAGAAGCCCGCACGACTGACTATGTCAAAGGCTTTTGTCAGGTCAACGAATCGGAAGACACAAATTTTACTGGTTACCGGCCTATGATATTCGCCTCCCAATTTAGGCCGGGTACCAGCGAATCAATTTTTTCGGATCAGAGCGCGGCATATATTTGTCTCGCAGAAAAAGTGGAGGTGGTCCGAATTATTTCTGAATGTGAAAAACGTCATTCAAAACATATCATTAGTAACGATAACTCTCTAACACGACATGCAACGCTTTATCTGATAGGCTACTAAAAATAAGTGTACCGGAAATTCCTAATGTGACTAGAACATGTATTTTTATCGTTGTCTGTCAGATCTCCGTAATGCCAGAGATCTCGATTTTAATTACATTGTCAGCACCAGATAACTTAGCCCATCGACTTGTATACGAGTGTCAGATTTGACAAACGCTGTCAGTCGAGAATTTGCAAGTTAATTTATAATCTACTTGTTGTTGATATAGATGAATGTGGGTCCATGTACATTGATCTCATCTGAATCCATGCTAATTCTTTTTATCCATCTGAGTACCAGAGATCTAAGAAAATGGATGTACATTATCGACGAATGTCAATCGATGTTTTCTTATCGGTGATTCCAATGGACCGCTGATCAATCATGATATTGCAAGTAATACAAAATTTCCGGCTGATTCATGAATGTTTCTCTTTGAATCTTGAGCAACCCTAATCCCTCCCCATGTTCCGTTATTATCATTTGGGTACTTATAACAAATGGTTAAAAAAATTCAGTCAGGATGTAGACAACTTGGTTAATCTTTAAATATAACGATCATGAACACTTAGCTACGTTCAAACTGTTCAGGAAAACGAGGCAATATTTGATCATGAAAGCGAAGCTTGGGAGTAGAGGTACAATTGTGTTACAATAAACCTTTGCACCAGGCAAACCTGCTAGAATCGTTATCATTGCATATTCAACCACCAAAGAAACCAATGATTTTAATATTTCTTTTTTTTTTTAAATTCCAAAAACAACAACGTTGTTCGGTGAGGAACTGAAATTGCGATATTTAAAACCAGATGACTTCACAAAATCTCACGCTTGTAATCAGCCAGATCTCGAGAGAATTGCATATCAATTAAGAGCTCATGACACGACGCGAGCACGTAGTGACTTTCAAATACTTTTCCTTTTTGGTTTCGATAGCTAAAGACTTTCGATGAGCTTCAGAGATTCCATTTTTAAATTGCGTTATACTATGTACCATCTTACAGATTGCGTTATACTATGTAGCATCTTATAAATTGCGTTATACTATGTAGCATTTTTAAATTGCGTTATACTATGTAGCATCTTATACATTGCGTTATACTATGTAGCATTTTTAAATTGCGTTATACTATGTAGCATCTTATACATTGCGTTATACTATGAAGCATTTTTAAATTGCGTTATACTATGTAGCATCTTATACACAAACTGCTCCCACACCGCGTTTGATTTCTACTTAGTTTTACTTTTAGAAAAAAATGGTGTTTGCGATTTCAGAGTTTTCCAACATGATTTTTTGCACTTTTTCAGAATTAAATACGAGGCTATATGTATTTACTCAAACGTTGTACAGAATATTTAAGTAAGTTTAAATAAATTTTCGTGATGTCCAAAGACGAGGTCAAGATGTATAGTAATGTATATATATATATATTGTTATGTATGATGTTTATATAATATTATAAATATTTTAGGAAATTATAAATGTTTCTTCACTTTAATATTTGCTTAAATCTTTATGTTTATCAGGAAAAACATGTTTAACTAGTGTCCTTGAATTAGGTTGTTTTGATCAATATGTTTTCTCAATTTGAAGGTCAAGGTTGATTTTTGTTTACAAGTAAAAATTCCATTAAGATGACTCATATTCTAGAACATTCTGTCATGTGACCAATCTTTATATATGCCATGTTTGGTGGACATTTATTCAGTTTTGACATTACCATCAGTCTTGTAAAGAGCTATTACAGTTGTGAAAATTCATTCCAAATTCTAAGAGAGGAATTATTTTAAATATTCATTGGATTATAACAGTGCTCATAAACTTTTGGATTTTGGATTTTTAATTGATGATTTTGGAATTTATGTGAACTTATTCAGAGATTTTGGAATACTTCATTTTGACATCAGCACATCAAGATTACTAGTACATCAGGACTTTGGAGACCATTGGCACATAATAACATTCAAGGACACAGCCGTGAATTCTAAACATTCTATATTTAGGACTTGTGATTAGAACAATCATTCTTATTGGATTATTAGGATTTCAAAACACATTACTGTAAGTGACTTTTTGATTTTTCATTTTAATTATCTAGTAATAAATTGCTTGTTGATTTTTTACTTGATTTGTTGGTTTCACTTTCTTTCTGTTACATTTTGCTTAGACCATAGAGTCGTAACAGAAATTGGGGGCTCGTCGTTCCGGGATCTGAATTTCTTTAAAGCATATTAGAGATATTAAATTTATCTTTGAAATTCATATTGATTTTGTCTTGGAATTTTTTTTTTTGTCTTTGGCAAAGATTTTTAATAGAGAAATTTTTTTGTGTGAAACCAACAAGCATTTACAATGGCATCTAATGTTCAGAATTTCATTTCAAAACCTACCCAGGAGGGGTTAGAGTGCATGAGAAAGGATGAGTTGCTCGAGCTTGCCAGAAAATACAGTCTATCTGAGGCAAAAGTATCATTGACAAAACAGGAGATAAAGATTATTTTGATTCAGTATTTAGTAGGAAAGGGAATTTTTGAAAATAGTGCTTTAAGTTTGAAGAGAAAGCCTGTATCTGGTTCTGACAGGAAATTAAGGGAATTAGAGTTAAAGAACCAGATGGATTTAGAATTGGCAAAGCTTCAGATTCAGAGAGAGAGAGAGAAAGAAGAGAGGCAGATACAGATGGAGAGAGAGAAAGGAGAGAGGCAGATACAGATGGAGAGAGAGAAAGAAGAGAGGCAGATACAAATGCAGAAAGAAGAGAGGCAGATGGAGAAAGAAAAAGAAGAGAGACAAATGCAGATACAGATGGAGAGAGAGAAAGAAGAGAGGCAGATACAGATGGAGAAAGAGAAAGAAGAGAGGCAGATACAAATGCAGAAAGAAGAGAGGCAGATGGAGAGAGAAAAAGAAGAGAGGCAGTTGGAGAGAGAGAAAGAAGAGAGACAAATGCAGATACAGATGGAGAGAGAGAAAGAAGAGAGGCAGATACAGATGGAGAGAGAGAAAGAAGAGAGGCAGATACAAATGCAGAAAGAAGAGAGGCAGATGGAGAGAGAAAAAGAAGAGAGGCAGTTGGAGAGAGAGAAAGAAGAGAGACAAATGCAGATACAGATGGAGAGAGAGAAAGAAGAGAGACAAATGCGGATACATATGGAGAGAGAGAAAGAAGAGAGGCAGATAGAAATGCAAAGAGAAGAAAGGGAAATGCAATTTAAATTAAGAGAATTAGAACTGGCAAACAGAGCACACTCCACTCCTTTAAAAACAAGTTCAGGTTTTGATGTTACTAGGTATATTAGGTTAGTACCCCCTTTTCAGGAAAAAGAAGTAGATAAATACTTTCTTCATTTCGAGAAAATAGCTGAAAACTTGAAATGGCCCAGAGAGCATTGGACTTTGTTATTACAAAGTGTACTTATTGGCAAAGCTCGTGAAGTCTACACTTCACTGTCAGTACAACAAAGCACTGATTATGATGTGGTTAAGGAGTACATCTTGAAAGCTAATGAGTTGGTACCAGAGGCATATCGACAAAGGTTTAGGAATTGTAGAAAAGAAACTGGACAAACTCATGTCGAATTTGCAAGGGATAAAGAACAACTATTTGATAGGTGCTGCTCAGCCAAGAAAGTTGATCAAGGTTATGATAACCTCAGACAGCTCGTATTAATTGAAGAGTTCAAGAGGTGCATCCATAGTGATGTTAAAACTTATCTTGACGAGCAGAATGTGGAAACTTTGGAAAATGCTGCTCGTATGGCTGATGATTATTCCTTGACTCACAAAATTTCATTTGGTAATAAATCGTCCTCTCAGCAGTTTTCTGGTAAAAAACCATTTCAATCTCATTCGAGTACTTCCAAATTTCACAACAGCACAACTGTTAGGAATCAAACATCTGATAAGACTGATCAGAAATCCTTATCTCTTCCTACGTGCACTTATTGTAAAATGAAAGGGCACGTTATTTCTGATTGCTTCAAGTTGAAAAATAAGCAACAGAAAAAAGACAGAGCTTTTCCAAATGCTCTTATTTCTACTAGGTCAAGGTCACGGTCTTGTATTGAAAGCAATACATTTGTTGGGTCAAACAAACCCCAGTCTGATTCTATTTTAGAGGCTTATGAACCATTCATGTCAGAAGGTTCTATATCACTTATTGGTGATTCTGCCAAACCTATCCCAATTAAAATATTAAGGGACACTGGAGCTTCTCAGAGTCTTTTATTATCAGGTACTTTGCCTTTGTCTGAGGAGTCTTCTTCAAGTGAAAGTGTTCTTGTTCAGGGAGTTGAGTGCGGCTTTGTAAATGTTCCTCTTCATTGTGTAAATTTGGCATCAGACTTAGTTTCTGGACCTGTGACTGTTGGGGCAGTGACTTCTTTACCCATAGAGGGTGTTCATTTATTACTAGGCAATGACCTAGCTGGAGATAAGGTTGTGGTTAATCCACTTGTAACTGACAAGCCTTGTTTGGATCAGAAAGTTGATCCTGTCAAAACTGAAATCCCTGATTTGTACCCTGCTTGTGCAGTTACTAGAGCTATGGCAAAAAGAGCTCTTGAGATTGATGTTGATCAGGATATTATTCCTTTAGCTGACACATGTATTGGTCAGTCTTTTGATGAGGTCACTTTTTCCTCAGGTATTGATCAATCAAATGGTATTGATCACAGTGATCCTCTTTTGGCAATTCATTCTCTTTGTTCTAATCAGGATGACAAACGACAATCCCTTGTCGTTGAACAGGAGCAAGATCTCGAGATATCTTGTTTGTTTCAGAGGGCTATTAGTGAAACTGAAGCCACACAAGTTCCAGTGTGTTACTTTGTGAAAAATGGGGTCCTTATGAGGAAATGGAGACCACCTGATGTACCCGCTGGTGACGAGTGGTCAGTGAGCTATCAAATTGTTGTTCCTAAGTCATATCGACAGGAAATTCTTAATTTAGCCCATTTAGGAGTCCGTAAGACTTATCACAAGATCTTGAATCATTTTTATTGGCCGAAACTCAAAAGTGATGTTTCTAAATACTGCAGATCTTGTCACACTTGTCAAATGGTAGGAAAACCCAATCAGAAAATACCTAAGGCTCATTTACAACCTATTCCTGCATTTGATGAACCATTTAGTAGAATAATGGTAGACTGTGTTGGTCATTTACCTAAAACCAAGTTAGGCAACCAATACTTGTTGACCATCATGTGTACATCTACAAGATTTCCAGAGGCAATTCCTCTGAGAAATATAAAAACTAAAACTATTGTGAAAGCTTTGGTGAAGTTTTTTTCCACTTGTTGGCCTTCCAAAATCTGTCCAGTCAGATCAAGGGTCAAATTTTATGTCTGGAATTTTCCAACAAGTTATGCATGAATTAGGCATCCAACAGTTTAAATCTTCTGCCTATCACCCTGAAAGTCAAGGTGCTTTGGAAAGATTTCATCAAACTTTGAAGAATATGATTCGATCATATTGCTTTGATACAGAAAAGGATTGGGATGAGGGTGCTCATTTGCTGTTGTTTGCTGTTAGGGAATCAGTTCAAGAGTCGTTGGGTTTTAGTCCCTTTGAACTAGTTTTTGGTCATACTGTCCGTGGACCACTGAAATTATTGAAAGAGAAACTTCTTTCAAATGAAGACTCAAAGATTAATCTTCTTGATTATGTTTCTGATTTCAAATACAAGTTGTCAAAGGCCTGTGAAGTAGCAAGAACTAATCTTCACACTACCCAGTCAAAAATGAATTAAGGTATGACAGAAATTCACAGGAAAGGAGTTTTAAACCTGGTGACAAAGTTCTGGCTCTCTTTCCCATACCTCAGAATCCTCTTCAGGCTAAATTTTTTGGTCCTTATACCGTTGCAAAGAAAGTAAATGACTTAAATTATATCATTAACACTCCTGGGAGACGGAAACAAAAACAACTTTGTCATATAAATATGTTAAAGGAATATTTTGACAGAGATAGCCCAGCTAATTATTCAGTTAATTTGGTTGTACATGTCCCACACAGTGAAGATATCAACGATGGAATACAATCAGACTATAGTGACTCTGGTATAACCAATCTTCGGAATTCAGAAATATTGAACAACCTAGACCAGAAACTTTCACATCTACAACAACAGGAAAGAAGTGAACTAAAACAGCTATTACATGACTATGAGCACTTGTTTCCTGATGTTCCAACACGAACAAGTAAAATTTATCATGACGTTGACATTGTAGATTCTGCGCCTGTGAAACAGCATCCTTATAGGATGAATCCTCTCAAGATATTGATGTTGAACCAAGATAATTTCCTTTGATACCCTTAGCTGAGCACATTTTGTATCTCGCGCTTAATGCTAAAGGTTATTTACTTCTGATCTATTGTCACAACTCAACAATAGTGGTCTGGAAGTAAAGATTAGTGTTCAGGCTAACAAACATTTTGCTTCATACATAGCAGATAAACCCTTAAAAAAAAAAAAAGCCATCAAAAACTTTTGCCATTTTTTTTTTTTTTTTTTTTACATCTGCGTTCATGATTTATTTGCACCACGCTGTCTCGGAAATCGACAGTAATAGCCAAATAAGTAAAAGGGTTTTCCAAGTCACTGCCGCGTTCCATATCATCTTGAAGATAAAGGAATATATTTATGAATGTCAATGATTCATTCACTGAGACTTCAAACTTGCTTATCGAATCTATCCATCCACTTTTTATTTGCAGTTATCAAACAAATGTAGCTCAAACTACCCGGGTTTTTATAATGGTCAAGGTAGCGTTACAAGTTATATAATCGTCATTGTTGGCATATTGTTCACACACTGATTGCAACCTATTTAAACTGGTGTCAAATACTTAAGTTGCATGTATGCAAAAAATAAAAATTGAGACTATGACCATCCAAGTTCGCAAATACTGAACAATTATTGATTTCATCCACGCCAATACCTCGATTTCCAGGTAAATGCCTTCCCATGAAAAATCTGCCCTGTACATGCGGGAAGTAATTTGTATGGGTGTTAACAGGTACAACTACTCCAGTTAATTCGGAACAAACGTTTCTGACAAACTCTAGATTGAACATATTTTTTTAATATTTTTTTAATTATAAATTTTACTTTCTTTGTCTTCCGAAACAAGCTTGACATTTTTTTTTGAAAATGTAAAGTAAACTATTCTCTGCAAATTTGACAGTTTTAATGTTTGTAGGCCGTTGAAGGAAAAAGGAAACCAGAATAAACAGATACGCATTAAAACCAACACGTCTCTGGAATAAATCGAATATGATTTAAAGTGAAGATATGTTTGGAACAGTGATTTAGGCCGAGAAAGAAAACGGCTTTGTTTATTTTAAGGACTGATCTTACGAGGAAATTTCATAAATATGTGGCTTGGATAGACGTATATATCTATACGTATAGACATATATAATTTACGTAGAGAAATTAATCTTCTTTTCCGGTTTTTATTTCTCCTTCTATCTTGGCTTTCTTGAAAGTCAAACGAAATTTTTAATGGCTAAATTAAGAAAGAGGCGGTTAGAATTAACGTTGAAACCAGATGAAACCAGTTTGAGCTGCCGTGACTCCTTACTCCTCGATGTCATGCGTAATATCGATCTAGCAGACACTGCCAGACAAGTATAAGCAATATCTAAGATTGATGTAAAAACAGAGACACGTCCTTTCTTGACTCAACGTTACAATGACACAATCAAGACGACATGATCAACACGAAAAGCAAATGCGATTTTGTTGTGTCTCGTGACTCTGCTAGATGACCCAGTGTTACACCTTGCTTGAGATGTCAGGAGAACATTTAATATGTACATCTACCCCCCTAATAATGATTAGAATTTGGGGATTTGTCAAAAATGGGGTGACACTGGCGGTTTGGGGTGGAAGAATGTCCCCTGGGCACGCTAAAAGTGCAACACTCTAGGTGATATCGTTTTGATGTTGTCGTCATTTTAAGTGTGTTCGCCTTGCTGTCTTGTTAGTCATATCTCGTCCTTTAAGCAATTTCCATAGTACTGAAATCTTTGGCGCCTGGTTCGAAAAGACGCATTACATGGCCTTCAGACAACCATCGTATTTTTCCGATTAGAACCTTGTTATGCAGAACTTCATTATTATTCAGATGTCAGAATTAAAGGATGAGAAGTAAAATTTGACACACAGGACAACAAATTATTGGTTGAAGTTGCGGAATAATAGGTTCGGAATAAGATATCGAATATTCCAGACATATAAAAATTGAAATTAAAAAATTGGTAATGTGTTGGCTAGATAAAACTATCTGTCTTCTGGATTCAACGGGTTGATAACCGATTTATGTACAAATACATTGAATAAAAATAAAAATATGCAAGTTGATTGGAAGCTCTCCTACGTGGAACTTCATACAAGTGTTTCACAATACTCTGGTTGCTCTCCTCCTCTGAGCAACAACATGATTCGTACAATTAACAATTAATGTAATGTTGATAACGGGGCGAAATGATTTGAATATCCTGAGCTGCCAAGCAACTTATATGCCGGCTTCGTGTAGCTCCCTTTACCTATGATGTTTATCGGGCCTGCACCAATCTGGAGGATGGTTTTGTCTGATTCCTGCTATCTGCTTTTCTCGATCGTATGTACACCTAAGCGTGTGTGTGTGTGTGTGTGTGTTGCTTTTGTTTTCTTTTTTGGGAGTGGGGTGGTTGTGAGTGAATCCTGGAGCTACCGTAATCCCTTGCCTGATATCGGTATGTACGACTCCGTAAGAGGAACGTGTGAAAGTAACAACAGCACAGCCTGGAGATACGGTAATTGGCAATCACAACTCCGTAAAACATGTGAACACTGACACAAAACGATAATATTCATCGTCCCTTAGAGTTAGCCCTGTTGAGGTAACTCTCTATACCAACCAACCTAACCCCCTCCCGTTCCAAACTTAGGTTCTCTTGACGTTTCTTCGTCTACAGCCAACGTTGGAATTAAGAAAATTTTCAAGTCGCTTAATTATATACCCAGCTGCTGGTATTGGATGAATAAGCTTACATTTTGATTGCCTTAAGCAGGACCATTGATGTAAAACGATTATAGAGGATCCATGTAATCTGAACCCAAAGGGCCAGAATTCAAAATATTCAATAAAAGTTAGGAAAATATGCTTGCCTATTAGAGTACCGTAATGCATATATAGGCATATATAGAACTATCACCTAGCTCTCACACACCACCACCAGCATCCCAACCAACACGGCCTTACGCTCATCCCCATCATTATAACTCTCTAACCTGTTAGATCATACTAGTGTCAGTAGCGGATTTTTGGTCCTTGCCGTTTGCAATAAAACCTGTCTTATCGAGATCTGCATAGGTGGGCCTGTACGGTATGCGTTTCGACCTTTGCGATGAGACACTTGGTCTGGATTCGTAACCGTCTAAACATATTATAATCTATGATTCAAAAAGTTCAATGAATGATAAAGTTGATAGCCCATGAACTTATCCATTTACCTTTATATCCACAGGTCAACCAAACTGACACGAGATAACATTTCTATCAATCAAATTCAGCGGCAAATCCGCCCGTTTTGGCCTCACAGATATAACCTTGAAAAAAACAAAAGGCAGTAATACATTTCGTGCGCGCGCATGAACACATGTAGACACATGAAAATTTCATATTATCAATAATGAACCTAAAATATGAGCTTGCAAGGGAATAAAACATAATTAGACACTGTTCACGCAGTCACCTCTAACATTTTGCTTTTCATGCTTTAATTTTTCCACGACGGGTATGAAACTATTGATTTACAAAGTGCCTATGCAAACTGAATAGAGTTGAGTTGTTAATATAATGTAATACACACTTTAAAAACAAAATGTAGACTAAATAAATTGCAGGCCTACTGGTGGTTAAACTTCGATTTTAGAAAAGTAAAACAATAGGCTATAAACAAGTTATCACCATCCTGACAAAAGTCCGATGAGATCAAAGACACACGAGTTTAGCAAGTTGAAAAACGGTATTCGGTCCGCAGTGAACATTTAATCTTTTAATATTTTTTATGTGAAAAAACAACAAATGTAATTAGTTGAGTAGCGCAAAGGTTGGCCCTGTGTCGCGCTGGGGCGCCGCACATTAAAGGGAATAAATATATCAAATGTTAGCTTTTTTTCTTTCTTTTTATTGAAAACGTTTTGTTGACACCACTGAAGTGCTAGATTATAAACAGTCCTACTAGTACAAAGAGTCTTTGAAGCTTGATGACATAAAAAAGCAGTCTAAAAAAGACAGGATGAGGGGAGAGAAAAACTTTGAGGATTAAGCCAGCGTGCGGCACAAGTAACATTTACGCCATTGAAACCGTACAACGTAAGGTGTCCAGTGTTACATTAGTTTTCATTTTCATGACTTTTCGGCAGCCCATAGCAATGGATAAAAATAAATTATATCAGTCTTTATTTAACGTTTATGTGCTAGCATATCCTACAAAAACCAAAAAGATGTGCCAAGATGAACTTATTATAAAGGGGAATAGTGTCAAGAATGACACAGACTTGGCTGAAAAAGTTAACCACATGTTGCAAGAGCTCAAGGCGATCTCCGTTACGAAAAAAGGATCACTTCTTAACTTTTGGACAAAACAAGTACTATCAGTTACAAAAAAAGTTTCTACTCAGGATAATTTACAGTCCAATGAGCAACCGACTGATGTCATCATTATTTCTGAAACATTGCCTTCTACAAGCCATTTGGCTACTCCGAGAAATGCTACTGTTCAATTACATTTTACGTCCCAAATTCATGTCATAAATTCTGACCTAGTTGGTTTGTATAATCGACAGAAACAAGGACTACTTTCAAATGAGCAGAACTTAGAGTTAAAAGATAAACAAAAAAGAAAAACTGAGTTGAAAAAGAAACTAAAGAGGAAGATTGATGATCAAAGAAGATCCCAGAAAGCAAGGGATTTGAAAAAAATCAGAACTGAATGCTTTATTGAAAGATAATCCTGAACTGCGCACAAAACTGAATATCAGGGCCAGATGTGGTAAACCAAAAATCGAAGAGGAACAACCATTGCTTTTGCAAACTATACTGGATATCGTGATGCATGGTTCAGCTTCTCATGAAAAAAAAACAGTTCAAAGTCTACAGAAGTATCAAAACCTTAGATCAATTAACAGAGCATTTAAAAAAGATGGCTTCAATATAAGTCGAAGTGCACTATACCTTCATCTACTTCCTAAGCGTAGTTCGTCGTCAGAAGGTAAGCGTCATGTAACCACTGTCCCAGTAAAGTTAATTAGAGCACACAATGATTATCACAATAAACATATTGATGGCCAGTTGTGCACAGCTACAATAAGACATTTGGAAGAATTGTCTTCCATGCTTGGACCGGATGAGGTTTGTTTTATCAGCCAGGACGATAAATGTCGCATCCCAATTGGTCTGGTCGCTGCCAATAAGCAGAGTCCACTGCTAATGTATAAATTAAGCATTCCTGACCATGACTGAGTAGTTGCTGCCCAGCACAAGCTTATACCCTCTATGTATGCCGGCATTGAGATCCATCGTCTTGGAAACAGAGACGCTGTTGGCTTTTCTGGCCCATCGTTTATAGCCATCCGATCTGGAAAACACTCCGCATCAACAGCACTCAGCCATGGATTTGACTTTCAAAAGTTGCTGTGTCTGACAGAGTTCGATACCATAACCAGGACTGGTATTGATAAATTGGTCAAGCCAATTCTCGTCTTTACTGTTGATGGTGGGCCGGATGAAAACCCTCGGTATAAAAAAGTAATTAAGGTTGCCATCCACCATTTCTTGAAACATGATCTTGACTCTGTCTTCGTTGCAACAAATGCTGCGGGACGAAGTGCTTTTAACAGAGTGGAGAGAAAGATGGCACCACTGAGCGGGGAACTGAGTGGATTAATATTACCTCATGACAAGTATGGCAGCCACTTAGACGAATGAGGTAAGACAATTGATATTGAGCTAGAGAAGAAAAACTTTGAATTTGCCGGAAAAACGTTGGCCGAAATATGGTCAGAGTTGACTGCAGACAATTACCCAACCATTGCTGAGTATATGGATCCATTAAATTCAGAGCTCATGGAACAGAATATATTGTGTAGAGATCAAAACTGGTGTGACACACATGTCCGCTCAAGCCAATACTTGCTTCAGATTGTGAAGTGTGACGACAACATGTGCTGTTCGAAAGCTTTAAGCTCATACTCCAGCGTGATAAAAGACAGATTTCTTCCTCCTCCTTTACCCCTTGTTCAATAATGTAAAGGCTTAAAGTTCCAGAACGAGGAGCAGATGGAACCTTGCACAAATTTCCATCCTTATTTGCAACTCAAAGTCTCAAAACGGAAGACATTCTACCTTGGTCAGAAAACACATTTCGGTCAATTCCGTACGATCTTTATTGCCCTTCACTTCAATCTGTGCTTAATGAGAGAATTTGCAAGATATGCCACGTGTACTTCAGCTCTCTGGTCATGCTGCGCAGTCACTCAGTCCTTCACAAACAAATAGCAGTTCCATCGAAGCGCATCATACCAAAGAGAGTCGCTGCTAGAAGGCAACGCGAAATGATGGTCATACTAGCAAATGCGGAGAATGGAGAAAGTGTGGATTGGATTGACGAGGTGGAGCTTGATTTGGAGGGAATATCCCTTCCAATAAACGATATTAATCTAGAAGCAAATGGATTTCTTGTTCGTTCAATGGAGGAGCATCTTACTTTGCCTTGGGATAATAATAACTATGAAGCGAAGTAATTCATTTACAAATACTTCAGATTTTAAACCCTTAGAATTTTTGTGGATTTGTTTAAACTTTAATGTTAGTAAGAATTGAAGTGATTGATGTGTTTAATTTACATTTCATTTTGTTTTTTTTTGTTTAAAATTAATAAAAAAAAATTAAATAATTTTATAAATTTTTAACTAGCTAAGCAGTCCTTGTAAAAGCCTGATTAATTAACCACTATTTTTAATAAAAGATTGTTGTTTTGTCTGTATATATGCTGATTTATATTACATTTACTTTTCAGTATTACAAATAATTGTGGAAAAAAAGGGGGGGGTAAGAGATTTGTGACATCACATAGAGGGGGGTCTGGGTTTTTGTGACGAAATGTGACGATGGGGGGGGGGGGGGGTAAAAAAAATGGCAAAAATTTTGTGACGTCATATGTGGATGACCCCTTAAGTCATTTTTTGCTCGTATGTATACCGTTTACCTCCACGAAATTTGCGAAATTGAAAGATTAATACTGTAAACGTACTTTTATTCGTCTCCTATATTTCGCGGCTTCTCGATGTCAATCAATGTTGTGACTATTATATCGCGCAAATATGTTACTATTTTACTAATTTGAATGTTTGACCCCCCCCCCCCCACCCCCTCAAAAAAAGAAAAAAAAAAAAAAAAAGAAGCAAGGCTATTTAATTTCAAGGATACAACACAGCAGCCGACGCGGGCTGATCTGAGCAGGGTTTGAACCCGTGCCTATGGTTTGCGAATCCAGCAAGCTAACAACGGAGCCACCGCCGCTTCCACGAGTTTCTAAAAGTACAAGCACAGATATGAGTCCTTTAAGCTTTCAGAAATTTTATCAGAGCTCTTGTCTACGTGATATGGAAGTTAGACAGTCATGATGAATTGCATTCATAACTGTCACAATTTTGATATTAATTTCATTTGTAAAAAAAAGAATTCACTTCAAATTTTTATAACGTGCCGAGTCGAAAAGTGTTCATATTTGTTCCAGTGAGCACTATCCTGTTATATCAAATAATGAATTGATACAATTAATGTAAATTGGCCACGTTTTGTTCCCAAATATACCTGCACGTTATGTCGGTGAAACTATGTGGATGAAGCCTCAATTTTCTGTTGTTGACAAGTGTAAATATGCAAGAATGGTCTAATTTTATAGGGTGGAAAACGTAAGCCTAAATCTATCAACGCGACATTTCTATTATTTTCTTTCAGGTCACTTCACATATTGATAACAGTTGAATATTGTGCGTTCATTAATTTAAATTAAGTAATTCTAAATTTGACGTGCCTACGTAGTGACAGCATCCTGTAGATAAGACATGTTGACTTTGGCATCTCCTGCTCTTTTACTCCAACAAGAGAGTTGTTTGATTCTTTTTGTTGTGTGTGTGTGTGTGTGTGTGTGTGTGTGTGTGTGTGTTTAACGGCACAGCAACACAAGGAGGCTATTTAGTACCCAGGCAATTCGAGTATAGTGTCTTGTCTAAGGGACACACCACACCACGTTAGTCTACAGGGCCAGTCAATTCGAGTGTAGTGTCCTGCCTAAAGGACACACCACGGTAGAGAACAGGGTCAGTCAATTCGAGTGTAGTGTCTTGCCTACAGGACACACCACGGTAGCCCACAGGACCAGGCAAATCGATTGTAGTGTCTTGCCTAAGGGACACAGCACGGTAGCCGACAGGACCAGGCAATTCGAGTGTAGTGCGTTGCCCAGGGACACACACAGGGTCACAGCGCGGTAGTCTACATGGCCAGGCAATTCGAGTATAGTGCCTTGCCTAAGGGACACAGCACGGTAGCCGACAGGGTCAGGCAATTCGAATGTAATGTCTTGCCTTAGGGACACACCACGGTAGCCGACAGGACCAAGCAAAAGGAGTGTAGTGTCTGGCCCAGGGACACACCCATGGACACACCACGGTAGCCGACAGGGCCAGGCAATTCGAGTGTAGTGTCTTTCCCAGGGACACACTTAGAGACACACCACGGTAGCATACAGGGTCAGGCAATTCGAGTATAGTGTCTTGCCTAAGAAACACACCACGGTAGCCGACAGGGCCAGGCAATTCGAAGTTTCCTTTTCTTCCTTATATTCAAACTTCAGGAATGATCAACTTAAGAATAAATTCATAACTAATCAGGTGAAATGTATGTCCACTCTTCAAAATAAATGAATGTATTAATTGTGACAGTGCGAGCATAGACCCTTATAATAATTGTATTCATTTAAGCAAAATACCGACAAATCTTAAAATATAAACTATTGCGCGTGAACATTAATGCATTGCATGATAATTGGTATAAATGTGTATTCTCACTAAAAAAGTATATATAAGGGTAAGTTAACTCACAATTTCCCGAAAGTTATTTCTTACATTAAGCATGTGACGTTGTCAACTAATTGAACATAAATTGCAGCTAAGGTTAATGACCCTACCAGAGAAAGAAAACAATATATCGAAAACCTATATTACAGTGCGTAGAAATGACGATATAATTAAGGCCTGAATGGCAACGTTGTCATCAAGAGAGAGAGAGGATGTTTATATATATATATATATATATATATATATATATATATATATATATATATATATATATATATATATATATATATATATATATATATATATATATATATATATCCAGGGTGACATAATTAGCTAATACCTAGTTTACATTATGGCCATGCAATTAAAACAATTATACAATAAATATGCGTGTAATTAGTAAACATCTACAAGATTAATATCTTGTGCATAGAAGATAAATATAACAGAGGTTATACAAATTATATAAGGTTAACATACTTTTACCACATAGATATATCACAGCTACCACTTACAAATGTCATGCTGTCATAAAACCAGGATTGCTCATTTGTATATTTGTAGAGGTATAATTTCTTAAAAGCTGAAACATTAGGTGCTTCTTTAATATCATGCTGCAAACTGTTCCATAAAACTGTGCTGAGGTAAGCAAAAGATTTCTTAAAACACTCCGTCCTAACTTTTTGCATATATAAATCATTGTTTTTATTCGACCGTGTACTCCTTGTGCTAATGTTCCTTACAAATTTAAAAACATTAAGATAATCTGGTGCTAAATTATTTAAGACCTTGAAAGTAATAATAGCTTTTATAAAAATAATGTAATCCTTAATTGGCATCCATCTAAGAGTGTTGAAAAGAGATGATGTTCATGTTAAAATATATTTAACATTTAAAATCACCCTGACTTTTCTTTTCTGTAAGCTGCACGAAAGAGGAATTACGGTACACAGTACAGTTGATAAAATGTGTCATGTGGAATATATATATATATATATATATATATATATATATATATATATATATATATATATACACACACACATGTATATATATATATATATATATATATATATATATATATATATATATATACACATAGTTACGATTCTAGGGTCTTAAAAATAAGTAACAGAAAGTGAAACCAACGATTTAAGTTAAGTCAACAAGCAATTTATTTCCCTATAATACAAAGTAAAATTCAAAAGGCACTTAGTTTGTGAATTAAATTCCAAATAAGTTTGTGAATTAAATTCCAAATAATCCTAAATGTCTTATCACAAGTCCAAAAATATAGAATGTTCCAAATTAATTCCAATAGTCTTGAATGTCCTGATATACCACAATAATAAAATCCAGAATGTCTTTGAATGAGTTCACAAAAGTTTAAAGTAATATATTATTCCAAAAGTCAATGGACACTTAGTAATTCCAATGAATGTTTAAATAAATAATTCCTCTCGAATGATATCTGAGTTCAATGGTACAATGTAAAATCTGATTACAAAATTATTCCCAGACTGATCTTCAACCCGGAATGAAGTTAATGCGTATCACGTCTCTATTATATACCTATTTTCTAATGACCCACATCATAACAGGACGCGAGTCATTCTATGGAAAAAAACAGCCTTATAGGAAATAAGACCGGCCTTGAACTCAAATGCTAGTCAACATCCTGTTGACAAGTAACCGTATTTTAAAGTACAACTCACCTTCATGGAATAGATTCAAACACAGGTTCAATATACATAACAATCTATCTATAACTGTATCTATGTGTATAATATATATATATATATATATATATATATATATATATATATATATATATATATATATATACACACACACACACATACATACATACGAGACAGAGAGAGCAATTCAGGATCGAAACAGGGTCCGCGAGTCTGTCTCTCTCTCTCTCTCTCTCTGTGACTAATCCCAGTGATTACGTGAAATGGAAGGCAATGCTACTTTAGTTATGTCATTTTCCAAATACTTGCACACCAAAAAAAAAGGTAGAACCATTGTGTTTCTTCATAGGGTACATTTCACTGATTATATGAAATCTTGAGTTTAGTTTGGGTTTGTGTATGTCAGAAATCTTAGCTTGGGTATGGACAATAATAGTTTGCACTGCGTGTGTTTGAAATTTAAGGCAAAACCCAATTTTGTAACAATTGACCTGACTTTGGAAAAAGTCAGAATATGAGCGCCTATTGGTTAAGCAAAATTGTAACAATTTCTAACCAGATTTTGGTTTATTTGACATTAAACCTTCGACAGAGAAAAACGTGAAAAATGTTTACAACACGCTTGCTTAAGCTGGAGTCAGTCAACATTGTAATGTTTTGGGTACACGCCTTGCGGAAACCAAGGTTATGGGTAATGCAGGCTGACAGAATACCTATGTTCATTCGACAATGTTGCAATATAACACTGGTGTTCTAGAGCTGATAAATGAAAAATGTGCCAGCTTTATGCAAAAAATAAAGCTGGATGCCAGTGAGAATTGCAAAATTTAGGCTAGCTAAAATTTCTAAACCCCCCCCCCCCCCTCCTTTCTTGAGCTTCATATAGGATTTATAAAGGTTAAAACCTATGAACATTTCTTACACAGAATTTACCTTTGTCTTCAGAAAGTCATAAAAATGTTAACCTAAAGTTAATTTCTCTTTGTCCTATAATGCTGCATCATAATAAAATAGCGGCATACCTTTAACTCTTCTTTCTCTCCACTGGTAAAATTAAAGGGATTATGAGAATAGTAAAGGGGATGGTAGTTTTGTTTATCTTTAACTAGGAAAGTTGCGAAGGTTAGGGGCATTATAGAACGGGGAGGATATTTTACTTTATTTATAATGCAGATCACAGGGTAGTAACGGGCTAGGGAAGTTATTTTTATTTATAAGAGATTTAAATTCTTTTTTTTTTCTAATACCCCTTCTTTTACATCCTACCCTGTGTGGTCAGTAAATGACTGAATGTTGGTCATTCCAAAAAGCCATTTTAAATGGTATTTGTAGTCTTGTCGTTACATTTTTTGTGATAAGCTAGAGAACCCCACACATGACAAACCTATATTCATTTCAGTTAGAGGGCAGACAAACTCCAACTGATTACATTTTCCGCCAAAATAGAAGTAACATGCAACACTGTTATATTTCCTGCCACACAGATTGTCAATTCTGATAAACCCATGATTTAATGTGGCATTTCAGTTAGAGGGCAGACAAACTCACATTTCCTGCCAAAAATCCCCTGACCTCTGTTACACTGTTACAAACAGACAGACTCATCCTGTGAAAACCTACGACGTAATATTCATTTCAGTTAGACGGCAGACAAACTCACATTTCCCGCCAAACAGACTCATCCTGTGGAGAAAACCTATGAACCAATCTTTACACAATATTTTTTTCTTTTCTTCCCCCTATAGATTTAAAATGGCGGCCTAATGTTAAAACCCCGTTAGGCGCTATAAACGTTTTACCCTGTTTAACATACTATCTCTCCTTGACGCAGAAGTGGCCAACTATATATATATATATATATATATATATATATATATATATATATATATATATATATATATATATATATATATATACATATATATATATATATATATATATATATATATATGATTCACCACATTAAGAGCATGAAGAATTAATTATCATATATAGAATGAGCATATTTTATACATTTAGAAGTATAATTTGTTGAATGTTCACAAACAAATAATTCGAAGAAAAGAATATACTAAGTATAGCAAGCAATGAAAAATACAATAGAAAATTGCCGTAGTTGTCTCTTTACTTACGAATTTGTGTTTCCTACCTATAATTAAGTACATCAGTGAAACGCAATTACCAGGATAATAGTTTTGCCATACATGTCAAATGTTGTACAATACATACAATATTTATAATCAAATATGACTACGTGAGACACATCAAGAATGTACAAATCTTTTCGTTCATGATATATAGGTAACTTATGATGCAAAATATTCATGGAAAACGTGCTTTATCAACGGGATGAACATATATACTTCCTTCGGTAATAATAGTAAACAGTACTGAATCTTTGTTTATAAAATTAGATTTACTTTTAGCAATATGTCATGACTTTCCTTGGGGTATGGTATGTAAGATACACTTTTTATGTCATGACTTTCCTTGGGGTTTGTTATTTGAAGTTGTAATAAGTTTTTTCCTCAGTTTCTTTGGGGTATGGTTTTGGTTGGTTGTTATGGGTTTAACGCCTTTTTTCAGCACATGATAGGCTTTACATGGCGGCCAGTATATCTGGTGGAGGAAGAACCCGAAAAAACTCCGGGAAGGACCACCGACCCACGGGAAGCTACTGGCAAGCTTTCTCACATACCTACGTTGGCCGAGCCCGAGACTCGAACCCACGCGGACAGAGGTGAGATGTCAGTGATCTGTAAAGGCGAGCGCCTTAGACCACTCGGCCACCCGGGTATGATTTTGTTAATTGAAGTTGTAATAAGCTTTTTCCACTCTCTCCTCGAGGTATGGTTTTGTTACTTGAAGTTGTAATAAGCTGTTTCCTCTCTCTTCTAGGGGTATGGTTTTGTTATTTGAAGTTGTAATAAGCTTTTTCCACTCTCTTCTAGGAGTATGGTTTTGTTACTTGAAGTTGTAATAAGCTTTTTCCACTCTTTTCTAGGGGTATGGTTTTGTTACTTTAAGTTATATTAAGCTTTTTCCACTCTCTTCTAGGGGTATGGTTTTGTTACTTGAAGTTGTATTAAGCTTTTACCACTCTCTTCTAGTGGTATGGTTTTGTAACATTAAGTTGTAATAAGCTTTTCATACGGATCTAATTTTCTTTTGCTTGTCTCAAAAAAAAATATAGCCTCGTTTGTTATTTTCATATACATCGACCGAAAATATTAAGAAATTACTTGCTTTGCTTTTCTATATGCCTTGTCTCTGCTTCTCGAAAGCTTTCTTATTTGTGAATTTATCCATGGTTTATCTCTTGGTCTAAAAGTAATCCTTTTATGTTGGACTACTTTATAAACAGCCTTTATTTTAAAAAAAATTAACAATGCACTCAAGTCATCAATATTATTTTAAATTGCACAAATCATCCAAACAGATTTCAGACAACTTTTGATGCAATATTTCCAAGTTTGGTTTATCGTAATTACGAATATTTTTCTTAAAAGCTTTCGACCTCTATGTAATATGTTGCGTTTCAGCAGAAACGGATCGCTAGCAAAAGGGAGCAAAACTTTTGTTTGTATAATAATATAGTCAACGCAGGTTATAGCGACATTCATTACAACAGAATATTCGGGTTCTGACAGAAAACTGAAGGAAACAAACGTGTTCAATGGTAACTTTAGTCCGTAGAACCAGTGCCAGATTAAGCTAGTGCAGGGCCTGTAGTATCAGTGCCGGATTAAGCTAGTGCGGGGCCTCCTAATTTAAAAAAACCGACATAAATATTAACACTTGAAAGTGCGGGGTCCGTAGCATGTGCTACTTTTGCTACTAGGATAATCCGGCACTGCGTAGAACTGACCATTTCCCGGCAACAAAAGTGTATATTTCCTTTATAATATATTTTGCTATTTACAACGAAATTGTCATTCCATGGGATTTTACTTTTACTGGGAATAGATTTGCAGATAATAGGTAAAAGGGTTTTAAATGTAACAAAATATTATAAAAAATAATTGAGATAATATTAGAGATGAGGTACATATGTATATTTCTGATTTATTCTTCTCATTGATACCTTCTTGTTTGACAACGATACAATAAAACTGCCGTAAGTTAATAGCACGATCTTTATAGCGACATAAATTGCCACGACAAAAATGGCTAGAAAGAAATTTAATTTGTTTGTTGTAACGAGTGCTGACTGTATTATTATTTGTAAGAAGACACAATTCGCAAAACGATCCCATAATTCAAGCCTGGAATATGTGGTCCGTAAAAAGAAAAGTCCCCGATAGAAATTTTGTCTTAAATCCTGTTGTTTTTAGCCATGTTTTCAATATTGATGTTTTCTATATTGTGCTTCCTTGTGTCATTAAGATGGATTTTAATATACATGAGCAGGTCACCATTCTAATAAGTCTCATTGGCTGTTGAGAGTCAACTGGGGTTGGTCTATGACCAGGCCCGCCGACAGAAATTCCCGTCCCCTGGGCAGAGCAGTCACGGGCCCCAAAATTAGCTTAATTTTTTGTATATAAAAATCTGTGAACAGTTTTACATATAAAACATGTAGATCTACCATAACTTAGACTCTTGCAAGGAACAAATAATTTTAATATTTACTGCAAAGATTAATTTATTTTTTGCAGCCGAGTTGACGGCGGGCCCCTATAAATCGCCGGGCCCCTGGGCAATTGCTTCCCCCCCCCCCCCCTCTCAGCGGGCTTGTCCTTGACAACATAATTATTCAGCCTTGCCTCTGTTTCACATATAATATCATAATCAGAAGGCTCTGCAAGAAGTACATGTTTTTTTTTCAACCATAAGCCATTAATGTAAACCTTTATAAGTGAAATATTATTGTAACTGTTGTTGTTGTCGTTGTTGTATGCCGAGTTTGCTCTGTCTCTGAATAGATTTTTACTTTTTGGCTGTTACTGTCATATTTTGAGACAGAGCGTCATGCACACAGTTGATGTAATGAAAAGTAGGACGTCTGCTTGCAAAAACGATGGCAGAAGTCTTCAAAGGCTGACCTCCATTTGAGGTGCAAAATATGATATGCATTGTCAGCCTAAACACTCACATTCACTTCTAGACAGCTATTGTTCTAATGCTGCGTGAGTTCTTTCCATATTTCCCATTTTTGTCAGCTTTCCCTGCCTCGGGAGCGCAACGCAAGAGGTAGGTTTAAATGGCTGTATACACTCAGAAATCTGCTAGAGTAGCTGACAAAAAGGTTAATATGGAGAGAAACGCACACTGGATTAGAACGATAGTTTGACACTTTGCCTTATTAGGACAGTAATCGCTAAATAGTATATATATATATATATATATATATATATATATATATATATATATATATATATATATATACATATATATATATATATATATATATATATATATATATATATATATATATATATATATACATATATATATATATATATATATATATATATAGACGGTGCAAGCTCAATCTATTGTTGTTGTGACGGTGGTGTTAGTGTTGGTTGTTTTCGTTGATCCTGCAGTTCTCAATTCTTGTTCTTGTGACGGTGGTTCTCGTGGAGACTATGATGCTGGTTGGTTTGGTTATTTCTGGTGTGTCTCCTATTCCTTTTTTGGTGCAATACTGGGAACTTAGTTTTTTTTTTTTCTACCATTCTATTACACAAGTCCAACGCATAAGACATGTTTAACAAAGAGAATAGTATAAAGTCCTCAGTAGCTACTAAGTCATAAATCATGCCATGACAGCATATGTTAAAATATGTTAAATACTGACAATACTATGATGGATAATTAGTAATACTAGTATAATGGAAATACTAAAGTTCCAATAATAATGCAAGAAAAGGAAACAATAAATGCAAGCTAAGTATAAATAAGAAAATCAAAAACATCTGCACATTTACATTAGCACTATAAAAAGGGATATATATATATATATATATATATATATATATATATATATATATATATATATATATATATATATATATATATATATATATTGATCACAGGACTAACATGATTCAAATCCGAATGGAGTCTAATTCAATCCCATACAATCTTTTTAAATAAGTAAAACGAATATTATTGATATCCATAGTAATACTGAACCAGCAAAATCCAAAGTGGTGCAGTGGAATACTCTCTCTCTCCTTCACACACACACGCGCGCGGGCGCGCGTCTGGAATACAGATGGTAAACGCGCAAGAGAATACGGATGCCATACAAGTTTTTTTTTTTTTTTTACAAGGATTTGACTGAATACAACGTTTATCTTACCGTCGAATACCACCCCCACCTTCACTCCCCCAGTCCCAACTAATTATAACGAATCTTTGTGTATGCGTGCTTCACCAAATCTCTGAAATGTATGGATGATACCATTGATAATTATTTAAGATATTAGTAGATTTATATTATTTTACAGCATCCACCTGTGTCGTACTACATTCCGGGAGGTGTAAAAGAGGGCAAACAATTTATTATCAGAGGCAGGGCTACAGAGGAATGGTAAGTGCACAGGAAGAGTCTGTAAGGGGATATATAATGAGGTATCTTTTTAATTTTATTTATTTATTTTGTAATATTCCTAAGAGATCGGTAATTCCTAGTGTAATATTTATACCCAACACATTCTTGTTGATAACGCCCTTTTTCAATGCTGTGGTTGTACACATATTTTTTCCATTTCAATACACACACACACACACACACACACACACACACACACACACACACACACACACACCAAACAAAAATAAATAAATAAATAAACATTTGTGAACTTGAGTTTGAGATTGAGATTTTTGCTCAACCAATGAGATGAAAGCTACTCTTGTAAACTTATCTTTAATTGGCTTGAAACGACTTTCAAACTTAAACTCAGTTTTAACATGTTTTGTTATCTCAGGACAAGCTGATCTTCCATATTGCAGGTGATACATGTTCGTATTTAGCGACCAAACTACTGAAATCGAAAAGCAAATATCGCGAAATGTGTACCTATAGTAAAAATTGTGCCTAAGTATTTCAAATTCGGTCAGGAGACCAGTGACTCCTAGCTTCAAATGGACACTCCAGCGATCAAACTGTTCCTGTGGTATTTTTAAATTTTTCACAAGCATAGTGGTGAAAAATAAAAAGGTCGAAGTAACTTGTTTCTATCGCATGATCGGTCTACATATACCTATTCAATGGTGAGATTTCCTGCTTGCATTAGACAATTATACTCTTATTGGACTCGGGACACAAGTCTACTAGCAGCGTCAGTGCCATGCTGGATCATCTCCAGTGGGAATCGCTTGAGTCCAGGCGAACCAAAGCCCGGCTAACCATGTTAACCAAGATAGCGAACAACCTAGTGGACATACCCGTGGAGAAATATTTGACCCTAGCATCTAGCCAAACCAGGGCAAATCACACCAAGAAGTTCATACAGAAGTCAGCAGCGACAAACTCCTTCAAGTTCAACTTCTTTTCGCGCACCATCGAGACATGGTACATATTACCGGCAACAGTCGCAGAAACTCCTGACTTGGTATCTCACAAGCAGGAGCTTTCCACCATCACCTTCTAATGCAATCGTCAGTTACAAGAAAGAAATAGTGATTCTCAGAGCTGTGCTGTTTGAGGTTCATTTAGCCGGATTGGTCTGAGTATGAAGGGACGAAAACGTAGATTGACACTCTTTCTCTTTTTTCTACCTTTCCTATTATTACTCTTTTGTCTGTCGTACCGCAACCTTATTTCTATGTTCTTGACCGAGCACCACCTGTTGTTTAATAGTCAAGTGTGACTGCATCAACATAGATTTAGATAAATACCACGACGCATGAAAGTACCTACCGATAAGAAATACGAGTTCTCATTTGAAAGTCACATAGGTATTTTGTTTGAAGTTTGGGGGGGGGGAGGGATAGGTTGAACACAAACGTACATGAGGTGTGGAAGGTACTGTTGGCGTCAGGGGTGGGACCCAAGGGTTAAAGTTAATTGTCAATGCATGCATAGTTTGGTCTCATTGAGAGCGGCTTTCTCTATGATTTCAGTGGTTGTGCTGTCATCCATTTATGAACAGAACTCAACTGCAGAGTTAATAAAAAAAAAAAAAATTAAAAACACACAAAAAAGATAGAGAAAAAACACAAAACAATCATAGTAATAGAGGAAAAAGACCCTAAGGCTACGGATGAAGAGTTATTTCTCTTTATGTTATAGACATCTTATTCGAGTTTGATCTCGTATTACTAAGGATGGATTGTCTTCACACCCAATTGTACACTTAATGTCGCCAAATGACAGGTGAGAATAAGATCACAGGGCCAAGATCACAGGAGACGAACAAGTAAAATCAAATAAATCTTTAAAAGAACACTGTGTGTGTTTTAAAATCTTTTTCATTTAGGTTCCAGATTAGGCTTCAGGAAGGGCCGCAGGAAGGATGCGACGTAGCGTTCCTTTTCAATTCCAGACCGGAAATCAGCACTGTCGTTCGGAACACTTACCGCGGAGTGTGGGAAGAGGAAGAAAGGGACACGCCCGATTTTCCATTCCTACCTGGTGTAAGCTTCCTCATCCGGATAGAAGTGACGGTGAATGAATACAGAGTGTATGTCAATGGTCGGTTCTACATAGATTTCGTACACCGCATGGGATACGACAAGGTGCACTTTATTTACTTGTCTGGAGGAACAGAGTATTACGATCTAACTTGCCAAGATAAATATGTAAGTAACTTGGCACCGTTTAACACACACACACACACACACACACCATGATCGACTCTCTCAAGCATTAAACTCGATATCAAGAACTCCGAAAAACACATCTTCTAATTGAAGTACATGTACATCTACGTCATTGAAATTCGGCGGGAAGGTGAAAAATCTAAATTGGAAAATCATGGGAAAAAAATAACTGTTCTAGTTAAAACTACAGCGTGACAAGTTCATTTTAAAATAATTTATTGATAACATGCAGTTTGTAAACTTAAATTTCATAAATCGACTCTTTATGCCGCAATCTAATATATATATATATATATATATATATATATATATATATATATATATATATATATATATATATTCGTTTTGACGCCACTCATGTGCCTCATTCAGTTTCAGCTTCTTATTACTAGCAGCTTTTGATTGACGGTACAAAGGTACAAAGATCATTTGCAAATGCAAATATAAAGGTATAAAGCTGTGTTTGGTGATATTTACACTTGTATTACATGTATATCTATGTTATTTGCAAATGCTAATATAAATGTATAAAACTGTGTTTGGTGATCTTTATACTGCTATTACATGTATATCTATGTTATTTGCTAAGGTAATTAGTACTGTAGACAACTTCTCTGTATTGACATTAGTTTTTTGTAAATAGCTCCTTTTTAAACCATCACCCCGAGCAACATAATTCGAAATGGTCCCTTATCAGTATCAAAAGTGAAAGCGTTGTGGCAAAATCAGTTTCATGAGATAGTTATCTTAAGGCAGACCTGTTTCAAGGACAGGTGGATACTTTGATCTCAGAGCTCTAGACAATAATGCAGATTATTATGTTATAAATATAGTAACAGCAACTACTAATATTTTGTGAATTCAACATTAGATTGGTTAAATAAAAAGTGACTGACATCTAAATAATCATTGGCACATATTTATTATTTTATGATGGTAATACACCGCTTGCAAGCCCCCCCCACCCCCACCCCCACCCCCCGCACACACTTGCGCACCCTAACATACATACTCAGTCACACAGTTCTGTCTTAGATTCAACCTTGTTCACATCAGATATTTCAGATAATCTATCAGACAGGTTAGATTGGAGAGCATACAATAATAATAAGGATAGTTATGAAAGTGGGACAGTTTTTATTTGAGTGCTAATTTAATCAACGTATTGTTTTCTTCTTTAGAAAAAAAAAGAGCACATACAAAACATTAATTAAAATGTAAGCTCATTTAATTGATTTTTTGGACTTGCTTTGCGATTCTTTTTACTGATGGCAATAAAATGATCCCAGTCCTTTGAATACTATTTATGTAATACTCTGATTATTTACGTACTAAAATCAAACGACGCAAATAGATTTCAATAAATAACAAACAAGCAATCTAACGATACAGATGCAATAAAAAAAAACAACACATCATTAATAAACAAAAACAATTTATGATCCACCTTTGACCGATATCACCTGAAAATTAGTTTTCTAGAAATATAACTTTATTCTGAAGAAAAGTTCACAGCGCTGTTATTTTTGTTTTTCACTGTGAGGGAAACATCATGCAGTAGCTATGTCAAGTGAATGTTGATCATTAGTCTTGTTTACCTACCTACCTACTTGCTCACTTTGGTATTTAAATGATCAATCAATCAATCAATTACAGGCTTTGCCATACGTCGTCGAACTTAAGGATGGAATGGCGGAAGGAAAAGCTGTGAGATTCAGGGGCGCGTGCACGGACAGTGACGGGTGCTTATTCTTCTTTCTGTTCTTTTTTTAATTTAATTCCCCAACTTGCCTTTTATCTACTTATGAATTCCTTTGCTTATGATAGTAGTAAGTCTCTTGAAAGATGTTCGTACGAAAATCATTTGAATTTTATGGAACTATATACTACCGTGATATATATTCACACAGTCTTTGCTCGTGTAAAACGTTTCCTGTTACTGACAGACTGACTCATTTGCTTACAGTCACTTTACTCATTCGCTTGCTTATGTAGTTGGTCACTCATTTATTTACTCAACTTAATTTTTCATACTAACTTATTTTTCTTCCTACATTCATTCCCATTCTTCTTTCCTTACCTACTTACTTGCATACATACCTAATGACTGACCAGTGGCAACGCGAGGGTTCGAGGCGCCCGGGGGCAATGTTCTTAAATGATTCCCCGACCGAGGCACCCAGGGGCAATGTTCTTCGGTGACACCCCTACTTTGCCACATAGAATAGCTTTTATGTCGGTTGCCAACCTCCTCCCACCCACCCCCATCTACGCCCCAGTTACAGCTGAAAAAAAGGCTCCTGACGCCGCCCCTCTCACCCGGTACCCCCGCCCCCCCCCCTCGCGCCGTCACTGTGACTGATTGATGTACTTGTTTACTTACTACTTACTTGGAATAATCGTCACTCTCAGTTTCAGTGTGAATTTTGCCGGTGACCCTGAATGCAGTGAGTGCGCATTTCATTTTAATCCCCGGCCTAATCAGGGGACGGTAGTGAGGAACGCCCATTACGGAGGATGGGGAGAGGAGGAGAGAGATATCGAGGAATTTCCTTTCAACCCCTGCCAGTACTTTGACGCCACTTTTATAGCTACGGCTAACAGTTACTTGGTATGTTTGGTGTGTTGTATACTGTAATTACTCAGTGCGTACAGAGAATATTACCAAGCGCGATTTATTTAAGATTGCATATTTTATTCTAAAATTAAAGACAGAGAGAATGAATGAAAAAAAAAGACAAATTGCAAATAAAAGAACAGGAATATTCGTACAGGTTCTACGTCAACTATTTTCACTGAGATGATAATCAATGTTTAGACCCAGGAAACAAAATGTAAGCACTGCTCTTTTTATTGCTGTTCTGGGCTGAATGTTGGAAACTGCCAACAGTAATACAGATCAAGAGCATTTATTTATTTATTTATTTATTCATACTCTCCTTTTCTGACTTTTGTTTTTCGAACTACACTTTTCTCTTCATTTCCACACCACAAATGGTACGACTTATTGGTGATCATATTGGTTTGAATTCTTTTATCCGACAGTCCGATTGTTCAGACGTTTGAAATGTGCACTTTTTGTCGAATTATAGAGACTAGACTGTATTTATTCATCCATTAATTTATTTATGTTCAGGTTTATGTCAATGACAAGTACTTTACCGCGTTCAACCACCGTGCCAGTATAGGAGACGCCAAGCATCTGGTAGTGAAGGGAGATGTATCCATCGCGGATGTCCAGTACTATGAGCCAATGGTAAGTCACATCATTATCAAGATTGGCCGGTCATCATTTACCGTTCAGTTATTGAAATTCCGTAGAATGGAATGCAAAAAATTAAATCTGAATTGTCAAAAATACAATTGATAAAGCAAACACTGCGTACGGGAAAAACATTGTCTATAACATACCAGTTTGTACCAAAGGAATTCGATGTTCAGTCCTGTCAAATATGTGAGCTCTAAAATGTAAAACAAAAAAAAAACAACAACACTAGTCTATATATGCTGTCTGTACTCTCTTATAAGTCTAGTCCAATTGCAAACTGCACAGACCCAAATATGCATAAAACGTATGTATGGGTATAAATATATATATATATATATATATATATATATATATATATATATATATATATATATATATATATATATATATATATATATATATATATGTGTGTGTGTGTGAGTTTGTGCTATCTTGCAGTTATTTACTGACGTAAGTATATGTATGCTTTTGTCATCACAACATTAAGTTCTGTAGCAAACAAGTGAATTATATAAGCACAGATAGTCAACATAAAAAGACACACACACACACACAAAACAGACTTAGGCATTCATTCTTGAAAAATGATGTGAAAAACACGTACATTGTCGCAAAATTACAACTTACTCAAAGGAGACGCAGGTAATATTATAACGGTAGCTCGAATAGAGTTGAGTAAGTTTTAACATATTTTATTTGCCAGAGATGAACATTTTTTGTTAAGATATTATTTCTTACTTACTATGCATTAAATACTAACTTTGGCAAATTTAGCATTTTTTAATGCTTAATTAATAAGCTCAATATATTTATACATGTCAGGTCTATGTCAAAAGGAACCTATAATTAACATTTTCCTTAAATTATGGTATGTATTACATTCAATCAAAACGTTCGACCTTATTTAGAATGTCATAGCATACAATTTCTTTCATTTGTTATTTTCTTACTGCTACCATGCCCATCAACCTTATTTCTAAGATCACTGAGTTTTATATGGACATGGTTACATTTAGGGGCCAAAAGGCTGGCAGTTGTTTTTCTATTCTTTTGTTTGTTTCTTTCTTTTTTCATAACACTAGATTCCCTGGAATTGTACCGTTTACACCGTATATGTCGCGATGTACAGTGAGCCTGTGTTTATTAAGGCTAAATATAGTAAGGCAGTGGCGTAACTATCGCCCCTGCAGCCCCCGCAAGGAGGGAGCCCCAAATCCCGCTTTACATTAATTTGATAAGGGCCCACTCTAAATGTTTGGGGGGGGGGGCACAATTTGAAGTTACGCCATTGTTAAGTATGGATTCTATAAAAACGCACTTGACAACGTCATCTCTGAGTTTTCGGCTCAAACCCGTGTAAGTTTTATTCTTCTTCTTCTTCTTCTTCTTATTATTATTATTATTATTATTATTATTATTATTATTATTATTATTCAGGAAGACGACTTCGTGAAGAGAATTCCTTCTGGTCTGATGAAAGGAGACATCATCCTATTCCGCGGTTACTTCAAAAAAGACGCCAAAGGGTATGAATCCTCATCTGGCCATCTCTACTTCCTTGTTACCACATCATCATTATAGCCCATCGTCTAGACTACCATTAGAATTACCACATCATCATTATAGCCCATCGTCTAGACAACCATTATAATTACCACATCATCATTATAGCCCATCGTCTAGACCACCATTTTAATTACCACATCATCATTATTGCCCATCGTCTAGACTACCATTATAATTACCACATCATCATTATAGCCCATCGTCTAGACTACCATCATAATTGCCACATCATCATTATAGCCCATCGTCGAGACAACCATTATAATTACCACATCATCATTATAGCCCATCGTCTAGACCACCATTTTAATTACCACATCATCATTATAGCCCATCGTCTAGACTACCATTATAATTACCACATCATCATTATAGCCCATCGTCTAGACTACCATTATAATTACCACATCATCATTATAGCCCATCGTCTAGACTACCATCATAATTGCCACATCATCATTATAGCCCATCGTCTAGACTACCATCATAATTGCCACATCATCATTATAGCCCATCGTCTAGACTACCATCATAATTGCCACATCATCATTACAGTCCATCGTCTAGACTACCATCATAATTGCCACATCATCATTATAGCCCATCATCTAGACTACCATTATAATTACCACATCATCATTACAGTCCATCGTCTAGACTACCATCATAATTACCACATCATCATTATAGCCCATCATCTAGACTACCATTATAATTACCACATCATCATTACAGTCCATCGTCTAGACTACCATCATAATTGCCACATCATCATTACAGTCCATCGTCTAGACTGCCATCATAATTGCCACATCATCATTACAGTCCATCGTCTAGACTACCATCATAATTGCCACATCATCATTACAGTCCATCGTCTAGACTACCATCATAATTACCACATCATCATTATAGCCCATCGTCTAGACTACCATTATAATTACCACATCATCATTACAGCCCATCATCTAGACTACCATTATAATTACCACATCATCATTACAGCCCATCATCTAGACTACCATTATAATTACCACATCATCATTACAGCCCATCATCTAGACTACCATTATAATTACCACATCATCATTACAGCCCATCATCTAGACTACCATTATAATTACCACATCATCATTACAGTCCATCGTCTAGACTACCATCATTATAATAACGTTTATATTTTGTGACAACTTATGAAGATCGAGTGCACTCAACGTCAAAATTGACGTCATTCTTTGAGACGTCTTTAGTTGGAGGAAGAAGGGAGTCCTTGAGAAAACCACAGATCTTCGACGGCGTCCACTAACCATTGCAGGTGCTGGCTTCGGATATCGTTGTAAGCGACTTATGATGGATCTAGACCCCTATAATATATTCTCTATAATTTCTTCCAGATATCAAAGAGTACACATCTTAGAACCTTTTCTACTCGTGCACAAAGCTAGAACAGTATCTCAAAATGAAAAAGAAAGAAAAATATTTTCGTTCACAAGAAGATTAACTTCCTGAGAAATTAGACTTCCATATAATAAAGATAAATGCGCGATGTATTTTGATCCATTACAAATCACCGCTACATCCCACAGATATGCCAGAATTTACCATAATGTGTCAGAATGCCGTACTTATTTTCGTAGATGAAGTAATTTGGAAACTTATCAGAGTGAGCTACATATTGAATTTAAATTCCAATCAAATCTTAATTTTTTTCGCGATATTTTCATTTTTGCTTGAATAATTTTACTTTATGTCGAAGATGGTATCATGCTACAGTCGTCTAGTAGTTTCTGCGTAATAATCAATCTGAGAAACATCCTTTCAGAGTGCACGTGGATGAATACAATTTTAAAGCAGAATTTCAGTAATAGAGTGTGTGTGCGTGTGGTTTATTTTTTAAAACGGCATATCAACACTTTGAAGGCTGAATTGTGATGAGGCAAGTAGAGTAAATTGTCTTGCCCAAGGACACACCACGTTAGCCGATGCAGGCTGATTGTATAGTGGGAATCGAACCCGCACCCTTCTGGTCACGAATCCAACACCTTAACCACTGATAGCAATAATAGCACAAGTTAAGTTAACAAAGCCATATTTATATGAAGTTTCTGTACGTACGAGTTAATTGTGTCTACATTTTTAGTCATCTCTGATGCATTCATCTCCTCAGTTTTGCTGTGTACTTGATGAATGGCTACGACACGGAGTCTGATGTAGCCTTCGTGTTCAATCCCCGGCGAAATGAGGGCGAGGTTGTGATGAACAACCGCATTGATGGCCAGTGGTTAGAGGAAGAGAGAAAAGAGATCCCAAATGCATTCGTTGACTTCCTCCCCTTTGAACTAAAGATCGTCACGAAGAACGAAAAGTTTAAGGTAAAAAATTTACATCTTTTGTGTATTAGCAGTCACATGTTTCCACGGAAAATATTAAATTGGTCTTTGATATAGAAAACTTGGAGTGACAATCAGCTTAAGACATTCCCCGTTTTCTTGTATGTTTTATTTTGACTGAAATTTAGCATCGTTTCCTGAATAAATATACCGATATTTGTAGTAGGTAGAAGAACCACTTCGGAATATTTGGTAATTATTGTATAATACCTCACTTTGTTTGTAAGTCATTTAGCTGGGACAAGTAACTTTCAAAATTCAATTCTGAAAACGTGATAGCCTTAAATATCATGAGATTCTCATGATATTATGAAATAAGTTTGTCATCTTTATCTTGTACACCTATTTACATGCCGCACCACTACAGTGGTAGGGAATATAGTGTTACCCGTGTCCGTTCGAACGTCACATATTAGTTAAACTTTGCGTTTAGTTCAGTTTTCAGGCACTCTGCTGAGGCAGTATTCCATGATCATATTTCAGGTTTCTCTCTCTCTCTCTCTCACACATGCTAGGTGTATGTGAATGGGACCAAATATTGCAGCTTCCGCGCGCGTGGTGCGGTGGAGGACATAAGGGGAATCAACGTTAGAGGGGAAGCACACATATACCAGGCCAAACTCATGAGGAAACTGGTAAGTATACAAATACAACAAAGTGTCCTAACTCTGATAAGATCCTTAGCTTCAACCTTTAATCGACCGATCACCAGAGCGGAGGTAGTTCACTGCACTGATCACCATATCATTCGTTTTTATTTCGATATTTTTATTTTGATAATTGACTCTAATTTTCTACGAACATACTGTCAATTTCATGAAAATTGGATCAGAAATGTGCAAGAATTAACTATTTAATTTGTGCATCTTATATTGCGACATTTACCATGGAGTCGGGCCTTTAAACATAAAACACCCGGCAAACTCCAACTATAGCTGTGATCATGTCATGACGATTCACACCTGGCCAGCCGTAGTATTAGTCAATGGACATTTGAAATTTGTGATATGTAACAATTTGACCGACAGGTGGGCTGGGATGGTGTCCCATCAATAAGAACAGTCGAAAAAACCTGCTAAACAACAACAGCACTTAACTGAAATAGAGGCTATGTTATAAGTAGTTTCCTAACAAAGAATAGATTCTATGTTGTCCTGATTGCCCGGTATAATTGTCATCAGTGGTGCAAGTAAGCCGGTACGGTCAGGTACGCCGTACCATTTAAACATTTATTGCCGGTACGGCCGTACCGGAAAGTTGGGGTCGGGGAATCTGTACCGTACCGATAAGAATTAAAATCTACTTGCACCACTGATTATCATCAACGGGAAAGTAGTACACGGGTGTATTACCGTATTGTATAGTATACGAGAACACCTAAATCTCCATTAAAGGTCACTAGACCACTTATATTTTTACGAGAGCGTTAAAACTCAAAATCAAATATTAACAGACCAGCCGAATTTGGACATGTTTTGAAAATAATTAAAAATACTACACCAGTCAAACTCGAGTATTATTTCACGAATAAAAAATTAATAGATCAGCAATGAATGCAGCGAAACGGCGAAAACGGCGAAGCGAGTACTAATTCAAATGTGTTGCACATAATAAAAAAGACACGATACACTGATCAAAATGGTTAAGGGAGATACATCTCTTAGTTTGTTGATTATGGTATTACGAGTTAGCTTCCATTGATATTAGTATACATTATAGGCGGCTCTAGGGCATCCAACCTAGGTTTTTTTTGTTGGATATTTTGTTTAAACATAGAAAGCGAATGAGAAAATTGAAAAAGTCAAGAACCCTAAAGTGAGGCATTTAGTTGTATCTCCTTTGTTAATAAAAATATCAAAAAGAGCTTGTTTGTTTTTTTTTAAAGATATTTGACAAAAAAAAAATGTATTTAAATGAATCACACCCAAAACTTGAGATGACTGTCCCTAGTGATTGACAGGCCAAAGAAGATAGATGGAAATTTGCTGAAATGTATGGTACAGATAAAAGGTTAAATATCAAAGATCACACACATACCCATGTCAAATAGTAAAATATATACTGAAATATTTCTAGTTCAATAAACCAAAATGAACACTTCAATACTTGATATCCCAATACTATAACAAATAAGAAATAAAGGTACAATCCTCTTTAATACGTTTTCAAACTAGAAAAGACAAGGAAGATAAATAAACAGAATCAAAACATAATCATAACGAAAAGACAGCGATTCATTTAAAAGAAATGTAAATGAGTATGGATTTTACGGTGGCAATAATAAAAATGTCAATGAATTTTTCGGTGATATTGAGAAATATTTGAAGAAGATCATCATTAGAAAACATCGACAATTTGGTTATGTGAAATCTCACTTAGACTTAACAATCAGACTTATGAAGAAACCCATTCAAGAAGGTGAACCAGTTCAGTACATACATTTTTACCACATTAGGAAAACTCTTAATAGAACGAACAGAAGTTAAATGGATAATGTCATTGAATGTTTATTCGACATTTTACACACCAGATTTGGACAGGAAATATTAAATAAGCGAAAGTACAAGATGGATGCTTGACGGGATTCAATATTTAACATTCCACATAGATAGGTATCAACTACTCAGAGAAAACTCATACATGGATTATCCCGAATGGCTTAAGAAAGAAAGATCTGGAGAAAAAGATGGTAGATGTTTCTTTTATGCTTTGGAATCGTTACTAAACACATAAAGTGATCATATAGATAGACCATCAAAATATAATTTGGACATATACAGTCACTGATTGGATAAATGTCCAGTAAAATATTGTAAAATTTGAAAATGAATTTGACATATCCGTAAATGTGTATGAAGTATTGGAAAGGGGAGAGAGCGAAGCCTGTGCATACCACAAACGTGCCAAAGGCAACGTGTACTAGAGGTGCCACATGCGCCGAACGTGCTGTTGAGAGAAACTGCATGAGCTCGGTTAGAATAACTAAAACAGAAAGACAAAGACCCGTTGACATGTTAATCATATTTCAGTGTTGTGGTCCTAATGACTAGAACGATGAAAGGAACCATTACGTAGGAAAAAATTTTTTTTTCAAGAATGGTGTGATCAGAGACAAACAGACATCAGGCACAGAATCATATCTGTAAACACAATGATTGACAATGAAAACAGCAAACACATTTCATCAGAGTTTTTTTCGTACCTCTGTACCTCAAATCAATCCACAAGAGATTTAAACCAATAGTTTACATATAAATAGACTATATTGAAGTTGTTTACGATGCGTTGTATAAAATTACAAAAGGAATGTATGAAGAATTAGGGACCAGAAACCCTTGAAGTTCACAGAGGAAAATGAAATATATTTTGTCTGAAGAAATTTATGTCATATCTGCGTGAGAAAAACAGTTGAAGATAAAGTAAGAGCTCGTGACTATTTAATAGGGAAGTATATCGGTATGGCACATAATAAAAACAATTTGAATTACAAATATTCAAAATACATAGCATTGTTCATTCATAATTTGTCTGGTTATGATATTCATCTGTTCATAATGAAGCTTGTGAAAAAAGATCCAGATGAGGAGGTAAAATAATACTCAACAATGATGAAATATGTATTTTCTTCAGTAATGATTTCTAGATCAAGAAAAAATAGAAAGAATTATTAATTAGAAAGATAATCAGTTCTGTAGACAGCATTAGTGTAATGGGACAATATATGGAATAGCTGGCTAAAAGTTAAATGATGAAAACTATTGATAAACAATGAAATATTTTAGAGAAATGAAATCCAAATATCTGAGGAAACACTTTTACCTATATGATAACACAGATAGCTTCGAATGGTTGAATGAAACAGCTATACCGGCAATAGAAGTTCAACCCTAAATGATTCAAACATATCAAAAGAATATTACCAATAAGCACATGATACCGTGGAACATATTAACCCCACAACTCTTGGAGATCCACATGACTATAATGTGAAAAAAAATACATTGATGCTATGTGACATTTTTGAAGAATATCGTAATGTTTGTATGAAAATTTACAAGTCTAGATACATATATATTATTATCACAGTAACGCGATCTTGATTGCTAGATCACATCGAGTTCTCAGCATTTGAAAATCCGGATCATTACGAGACGCGAAGCGTCGAGTCATGATTCGGATTTTTTTTATGCTGACAATGAGACGTGATCCAGCAATCAAAATCGCTTTACTGTGATAATGATATTTTTGTTATATACTTATCAATTTTCAGATAATTTAATAAAATCACCTAATGTAGCTGAAAAACACAAGAAATTGCTAAACATTTCAACCTCTTTAATACGAACTTCGTCTTAAAGCATAAACCAAATTACTTTTTGAAAAGCTGACATGCGCATAAATATTAGTTTATGAATGAAGCTGGTGAAAAAACACTCACTCAGTTTGACTACCATCACTGTCAATAACACAAATTCTTCGACGCTTGGGGGCAGCAGACTTTGTGATTTACAGCTATTGTGCGGTTCTCAAATTGTGTATCACGGAAGATTTCACCAGCTGAATTACTCTGGAAGTTTCTTTCGGAGGCCAGGTTGATAGCGGTTGAACTGTTTCTGGCGGAACATTGTGAAAGGCTCCGATGGGGACTTGACATGGAAATGACAACATTGTTTTGACAGTTATTTACAGCAGGATTGGACAAATTGTAGGACCTTTATGATACAGATTTTTTGCAGAGAATAGTACTCATTTATAATTTCAAATTCATCCATTATGCGGGAAACTCACTAACGTTACCAATTATGAACTTCCGTAAATGGGTTGTACTGTACAACTGTAATGTTTTTGTACGCGATTTCCGAATGTGATCTTGTTTCAGACTAACATTTTGGTTATATTTTACTACTTCAAAATAAAGGAATAAATGGGTTTTTTTTTTATTGTTGTTGTGACAAAAACATGGCTTAGACCTTTCAGATATTTGCCATACAACGCAAGGTTTCTTAACTAACGTCGCTGTGATAGCTTTGTTTACTGCTAGTGTTGGCGTTCCGTCGCTAGGGGCGCTGCTATTGTCACCAGGAAACCTCGAGGATAAAATAATTCCAGCCTCGTTGGAATTAGAAAACGATAGTATCGTTTTCCTGCTTGAAGGAAATGACCGTAAAATTCTCGCTCTTTCTTGGGTTGAAAATTGGTAGGTATATAATAAAGCTTATTATTATAGTGCATCAGGACTATTTCATGATGCAAACTGAAGGATATTGAATTAAAACTGTAGACAGACTCTAATAAAGTCGAATAGTTACCATTGACACAGGTTTTTGTGGTATTGATTTTGCTAAGGTAAATGTACAAATTTTGGAATTTAAAACCCCCACAAACTTGATCAAATTCAATAGATGCCTGTATAGTTCTCTGGTTACTACATCCTAATAATTTAGAATTGTAGTTTGTGACATATAATGTGCAATTATTACTGGTAGTGATTTTAACGTTTGAGTTTTGCCCCATGCATTCAAAATCTATTATTTCTTCATTGTCATTATTAGCAGTCAATCACTTCTTTTACTTTTTCATGTACATTTCAAGGTTGTGAAAATCATAAGAAATTAAAACAATCCTTGTTTCAATCTTGTCAGTGATGTAGTAGAAGATATTGTTTTTGAGTTCATCAGAAATATTATAATTACTCGACAATTAAATCTTTTCTTGAAAATGAAATGGATAGTTTACCATTTTTGTTTGTTAAAATATATATTTTTTTCTCGGGAAGTCCCTCAGACTTTGTCTATGCTGCGCTGTCTATTGTAATATTTCTCGTTTTATAAAGGAAACGCTTATAAAGCCAAGACTTAAAGCTTTTCTGTTCAATTTGTATTCTCGTATGGGGAGTGACTAAACCTGACATGGATTTATGCTTCCTTTGTGCAAGCTTCTCCAAAATCTTTCTCTTTCAATTTTTTCCCGCCGTATAAACAAGTTGTTTTTCAATATCGCTGTATTTTGGCTTTCTATATTGTTTATTTTTTCCTGATTGCATTTTGTGTATTTTCTTATACTTGATAATCAAAAGAAACTCTTCATGCCAAATATCACTATGATTTATTACTTTGCTTATCATGTCGTCGACACTATTCAGCATACTGATAGCAGATGTTACTATTTCATCATGTTTTGAAGCTTTGTTGTAGATAAACTTTTCGTTTAAAGCTAATAGCCAAATAAACAACGACATCGTTAGCTATTCATGCAATATATAATCTGGCTCTGTTACACCCATACCACCTAAAACTGTTGCCATACCAACCTTCACCCAATTCCAAACTTCGTGTGTTACTTTGTACTTCTTTGTAACATTCTATAGTGTTGGATTTCCTTCAACTAATCATTTTTTAAAATCTCATTAAATATTTGATGTCTAAAATTAATACTAGTATTGTTTATTGGCAGTGTAGGATATAAAGGAGATGCACTTTGTGTCTTTTCGCCAAATGCGACCCAGACAACAGTTTTTGAGTTGTAAAATGTTTAATAGTCTCTTTTTATAAACGATTTTGAATTATTGTATTTTCATATTTTTCTTTGGCTTGCTTTCAAAACAGAAATATAGTCGTGCCCTGCACGTACACCAGAGGTGTAGTCCTATGGAACAAAGTACATTTACTTAGCGGTAAAGGTTGTGAGACAATAATTTATTCTGTAACAGTTTTATCTGGTAGTAACCCATGAACTATGGGGTAGTCAATTGTGAACTGGCTAAATTAAACTGGAATAATCACCTTGAAAATTTCTTCCCTATCCATATTTGTTAGTGGACCTATTGTAAACTTTAATAGCTTTTTCAAAAGTATGCTGTAGGCTACAGTAAGAACAGAGTTTAATATCGCATGATAGATTCTGTTGATAATATTTTTGCTTCAGTCAACATTTTTCATGATTTGGTTGATTGTTCATTATTAACGTCGGAGACTGTTGTCCCTTCATAACACCTCGCCAAAGGTGACGGAGAAAGTCCAACTTGGAAATCTTTTACACCGCATGTTGGAGATTTTGTGTATAAGAAATATTACTTTTTTACCAAATGAAAGAGATACAAAATGAACAGCTAGACCATCGCCTATCAAATAATAGATCATGCCTTGCATTTGTGCCGAAGTCACAATTTTGTTTAAACCTCATGAACTTGTGTCTTTTCTTTCATTCATTAATATTTTAGAATTTGTTTTACTCTTTCTTTAAACGTTTACCAAGTTCTCAACCAAGTTCAATTCTGTGGATCTTTTGACTATTGTGGTGGTTGGTTTGGTGTTTTACAGCAACATATGAAGGTTATATTGTGCCAAGGTAATAGGAATATAGAGCTTTGCAGTATTCGAACCCACACCCTTTTGGTCGCCAGTCTGGCACGCTAACAAGTGAGCCACCGGAGCTCCTTTGGCTTTTGTTAAGTTACCTTGTCAGGTTCTTTGCTAACCTTAGATACTTCATTTTATTTCTTGCTCGCCTTCGATTTATTTTGCAAGAAAATTTGAAATGTAAATTAAACATAAAAAGGTTAGTTTTAAGTTATCTTTCAATGATACTTTGAGTAGAGAAAAATAGATAGAAAACTGGAGTTGCCATAACAATGCGTTCAAACGTACACATGTATCAACAGCAAATAAACCAGTACACGTTATTTATCAAGCAATGGTTTTGGTATTTTACGATTTTTTAGTTTCTTTACTCTTGAAAGTAATATGTTTGAATGTTATCAAACTTGCACTCAATGCAGATATAAGTAATCCGAACCTGAATGACAAAAATCCAGTGAGGAATCTAACTCCATTTGAAGTCTTATAGTAATCTTTCGGGTTCATTTTTTAAACCCTCAGAGTTACTGATTGGAAAAAAAATCTACTAATCAATGGCGTCACAGTGTATATTATGACATTTGACAATTACTTGGAGATTTTAGCAGTTCTGGCATTGACGAATATTTCATAGGCCTTCTGGATTTGTTTCTGGTCCATTTTATCAACTCTTTTAGTTAATGTTGTAGTCGTTTTTTCCTTGTATGTTCCATTTGCAATAGCTGTGTTCAATTCCTGCTTGTTTTCCACAAATTGTGTAGATAATTGATCGTGTTCTGTGCGTGTGCCGAAGATATAATCATGCTTTACATGTGTGCCAGAGGCGCAGTTTGTTACTCTTGTATCATAGAATCCCAAAAATTTTTTCCCAGCTGGCTCTTGTCCCATATATCAATGATAAACTCATGCTTTGAATGTGTGCCGAACACTCTGTGTTCATGATTCACACTGAAGGCACAACTATGCTGAAAGTAATGTCCACCGAAGGTGCAATCTTTGCTATTTGAATAGCCAGAAAAGGGAAGAAGGTGGTGGTGAATATTTTGAGGAGTATGAAAGTCTTGGAAGATTACAGGAGAGATGACTATGAATACATCGACAAATAAGGCAGAAATAATCAATAGCATACATGCCATAACACGACGTGTCACGCGAAAAACACGATTTTGGATCCCCAAACCCCCTGACACGGTCGTGTTTCAAAAAACACGATTTTCAGCAATCTTAGTGAGAGAAAAAAAAAATCCCTACAAAAAAAAGTACATTTCTTGATCACATTGATATATGCCCGTAATATGTGGTATGTATAAGCAGTAAATAGTCTTGCTCAGAGCTCATGTAAAACTATCCTCGGGGCAGTTTATACAGATGTTTCAGCGACAATTAAAAGGTGAGAGGCGGTCAGTGGTAAACAGTCACCTTTCAGAGATTTACTGAACTGACTCACAATAGCTAGGGTGATGTGTTGTGTCAAATCCTTTGAGCACTGCTGAGGGAGAGCCCATTAGGCTAATTTGCATAGGTAATGTACACTATGTAGAACAACCCAGTATTTGTCTGAAATTAAATACATCAAACAGATGCGTGTTGAAAACAAATGTTATTACATACACATCACTGACTGCATTGAATGAGAATGTTGAAGCTGTCTTTATTAAAGTTTGTGATCAGCGGCAACGTTTCTTTGAAGTCGGATTTTTACACCATATATAAAATTCAAAACATGATTATTTTGGTAGGTTGAACAACAGCACCATTCAATATCTAATGCAGTGTTGCACCTAGGATCCAAATATCAGGGGGACACTGTGTCCCTCACCCTCCAGAATTGGGGGACACACAACATTTTAAAGGGACAAAGGAATATTGTAGTACATAATCCACTAGAAGTGCTAGCAAATGAGATAATCTTATTTGCTTTCGACAGTTTTGCCACCTTAACTTTCTCGTATTTTCCTTGGAAATGTACATGATTGCAATAAACGTTTTATCGTGTGATCAAGTAACTCATGAAAACATCAACATGTTTGAATATCTAGTTAACCTGAAATGAACTACACCATGGAATTTTAATAATATAAAAGTATTAAATCATTAATAAAAAATGACAAATTGTGTATTTACATACATTTATACCTTTTTTCATTAATTATGCCTGAGAATAAATTAAATCTTCACTGCCGTAGGCGTGACTTGAACCTCGAAAATACGTTACAATAGCGGCGGTCAAAGACTTACGCAACTCGGCCGACTATCACAAACCTTAAATGTTTTCATTGCCAGATTAATTGTTTTGAAATGGATATTCATTGTCATCTTACAGGTTGTATCACTTTTAGCGACTTTGGCCATTGCTTGCGCCAACATAGATGTGGATGCACATTCGCGAAGGAAAAGTGTAGGCATATTTGTGAAAACAAATGACACTTGCGTTTCCGTCAGACCAACTACTGAAAGCAGCAAAGGCTACATGTAATTAAATCTACATTTCACTGTCCAATGGATTTTAAAGACAGTAACTTGGTGTATTCTTGTATTTCATGTCTGTGAGGTTGTGACCATGTTTGTGGTGATGTTATTTGACAATTCCAAGTCTAACATTTTTTTTTTTTTTTGTAAGTATATTAAATGCTTCAGAGAAAACAGATGGTATTTTCTATTATTCATATTTGAATTTCCAACCATTTGCTATAGGCTGATTTGAAAAGATAACTTATTCTCATTTGGATGCCGTCGCTTTTGGGGGTTCACGCGCACGGACACCCATTGGGACCTCAAAACACACTTTTTGAGTCTCAAAAAAACCCCAACACTGTCTGGGAATATGACAAGTATGCAATAGGTACAAAAAGATATCACATGGTTTAAAACAAGAGGAACAACAATACCAGTTGATATATGATTTTAGAATTGAAGACATCAGATTATATGTTTAGAAAATAAATAAAAACAGAGTTATAATATCACAGATAAAAAAGCGCGAAGAATTTGGTTGAAAGCACAACAAAAGCAAGATGTACAGATAAACTGGCAAATGGCCGGGATTTAGAAACGAAAAGTTATAATAGTAGCCAGATGTTTATTCCAAATTATTGGTTCAAAAACATTTGTTACACCTGCATACTCTGAAGAGGTGTTTCCTACATCTCAAGATACACAACCTCAGTATCCTTTAGAACTAGCAGTTACCATCAGCCAATACAAGTCCCTGAGGATACAGAGATGCCCATAATAGACATAAATTAACAGTTTGATCACCAAATGTTAGAAGGTCAAAATATAGATTCTTACCATGAAAAAAAGATTATTCATTGCGACTGCGCAAGAGGAAGGGAAATTAAGGGGTCATGTAAATGCTTTAGAAGTTGTAAATTCGAAAACCGAATCTATGAAATTAGAGGTTGAAAAGCCTGAGAAAGAGAATGAGAACATAGAGAAAGAGATCAGCAATGAAACAGACTGATATATATATATATATATATATATATATATATATATATATATATATATATATATATATATATATATTGACGACTTTTTCAGTACTTTATCAGTTTAATAAACTAGTTCAAACCTCTTGTCTTCACAATACGTTTTTTTTTACCCGAATAGAACCTTCCGTATTTTGAGCATTTACCCGGTGGCGTCAGACCCGGCAGTTGGATCATTGTCCAAGGAACCCCCAAAAAGAGCAAGGAAAGGTATGGTCTACAGAATATACATTTTGGAAAAATTTAAGCTCTTAACTTTCATACAAATTTACAATTAAAAATTAGTTTCACGTTGTAATGTTTATGCAAAAAGTCAGATGATGTTTGTATTTATCACACAACTACTGTGCTATTTAGGTTAATATACCCATATCATAATTTGTATTTAACAAGTATAATAATGCCTCGTGACGTCGCAAATTATTCATGTAAGGCTAAGGCGTAATGACTGAGCCATCTATGTGTATTTCAAAGTAATTTCAGTGCACTATTCTGCAATTTCGTCACATAAAATGAAATATTTGAAACTCGTCACATAATTTTAGTCTTCTCCTGGTCCAGGCTTGCATTAGCAACAAATTATACGACTCGTTTAATACATTTAATTTGAAGCGAGCGCTCATGTACGATCCTCTATGTATAGAGTTTGTGTTGTATTTCATCGCAAAGTTGACTCATTCAGATGAATCTACAAATCTAGATATATAATAGAACCGATTTCCTCTATCTTTGCTTTTTTTTACTCCATTAAAATATTTACATGAAAAAGTCATTTTTAATCATAAGAAGGCCGTACAAGACATCAATTGTTGCATAGTCATAAGGAATTCATGAACCTTGTATTTCGCTTCAAGAGAAAATGGTAGTATTGAAAGGGTGCTGCCAAAATTACAAGCGAATTACCTGTTCTCGAGAGGAATCTGTGTGCTGCAATTATATGATGTAATTTTGAAAGGGTGGGTCATGTAATGTTAGCTGTTACTCTGTCCATTTTTAGATTTGAAATTAACCTCCGTTCCGACGCGTCAGAAGGCAGCGAGATTGCCCTACACTTCAATCCTCGCTTGAACGATAGTGTGACTGTCCGGAACTCGTTTGAAGGAGGGGCGTGGCAGAAGGAGGAGCGTCACCAACCCAACTTCCCTTTTGAAAAGAAAGATACTTTCGAGATCGCTATCAACATGCAGTCTGAACGTTTCATTGTAGGCTTTGATTCATTTTTTTGGTTCATACGAATCAAAGGCATTATGCATTTACTTTGCATTTCATTTGTCTCGTATTGTCTCTTCTCCAAACTGATAACTGCACATTTCTTTCATTACTATAAAAAGTAGCCATTTCGTATCCGTTACAAATAATACGCAATGACATTGTAAGCATGACATACGGATTTTCATTAGCAGAATTTCTATGTATACTGAAATCTACATGACGACAGATTGATGACATGCCTACGTGAAACCTCAGTGGCAGCTAATATTGAAATGTTCGTAATTCTTACTTGATCAGCACATGCAGTCGTTTATGTCAGTAAAAACTTAAAACTATTGACCCCCACTCCCTTCCTGCCAGTTAACACGAGGTAACTAACTCGCGCGGTTCCAAGTATGACTCCTCGCCGATTCCTTGCTGTAAAATCCTGTATTTGGGCTTGGAGTAAAATGACGAATAGTGCTGATGCTGATCATTGACTACCTCACACACTGTGTGCTCATAAAGTGATGACGTATTCACAGAAGTGCAGTTTACTTACGATTTGCTATGTACTATGTTTATCTAATGCAATTAAGTTATTTTATAAACATCTTTTGGACATTGCATTCCTCCCTCTTTTAAGAGATAACAACTCTATTAATCAAATAATTTGAAAAGAAAATAAGAACGAAAATCTACTGCATTTAAAATTACTGAAATAAGTGTTCAATCATTAATTATGAACAGGATGCTCTTCAGTAAGTGGTACTTTCAAAGTTCTAGGAATTTCGGAATTTCTCGTGCTATTGAATATGAATAAATGATCACTTAATGAGTCCTTCATATAATCACATAAAATGTTCTTCACTGCCTGATCCGCATATAGAATCACTACATGTCCAAGTCATTGAATTTAATGTGGGAATTATTCACAAACTAGACTAATGATACGATTCAGTCATAATTAGTCATACTAATTCACTATCTAATTTCACTAGACTGGATTTGTAATGTCTATTCAACAGAATCAGTCAGGTACAGTGGTCTGCGATGGTTCCGCTGTGGTCTATGGGTGATCCCTGGTGTTTCCTTCATCACAGTTATTTAGGTCTTGGGAGTTGTCTCCCTTCTATGTGGTTGGGTCCCTTCAAGATCAATCTCGGGGCTAGCCATTTAAAGCAATTTCTCCCTCCAATTGTTTTGGTCTGTCTCTGCATTTTTTATGTATTGTTGCTCTTCCACTTGATTTTTCACAACAGCATTCACAAGTTTGAACTGACTTGCATCACGGCACACCTCTCTTCCATTGGTAATTCTTCTGGCTGCGGTTGTTGATCCATTAATTCTGTATATAATATAGAATGCTGGTTCATATGAAGTTGTCCATTTATTTCTTTTTGCCTATTTTAAGAGATCATAGTCTCCAAGAACAAAACTGTTTTCCTTTGTATAGTTCTTTTCTGCATTCTGTTTTAACTTTTCTATGTTTTTTCTTTCCTTTTCTTTAATTGTGTTGGGGTAATATTTCTGGTAGCTGTCTTGGTGTTGGTAATATAATTCAGTTCTGATAAGTCTAATCATCATTTCTGCGTATGGTGCAACTCCGGTTGCAGGGTGTGGTGTCGATCTGTAACCTGTGAGCATTTCCTGTACAGCTATTGAGCTGTTTCGTCATTGCAAATATGTAATCTGCTCTGTCTTGTTTAGTCGATTCATAAACGTTTCTGCCTCTTCATTTGCTCTTGAGTGTAGTGGAGTTATGTGATGGTGTACGAATCCTTCTTCTTTGGCAAATTCTGTAAAGTCTAAAGAGTTAAATGTTGATCCATTGTCGTTTTCCAGTTGTCTATGAATACCATAGGTAGCGAAGATCTTTTTTAGCTTCTCTTTTGTTTGCCTGAAATCTGTAGTACAAATGTTTTTCACTTCCGAGTACCTTGTTCTCTTCTCAATCACAATCTAAATTGTAATGTCCATCTCGGTATGGTCATCCAAAACCTACTGCTACAGTGTCCCATGGCTTGTCCGGTATCGTACTTGGTTCTATCGGCTCATGTCGATGCCCTTTCGTCGTCACTTGGTATTCGAAACACTGGTTGAGAATCTCACCTACCATGTTATTGGAAACAATAGTTTTCTCTGAGCATTTTGTTTGGTTTTTTGTCATTCCTAAGTGTCCAATGCTGTGTGCAGCTTTGATGACTTTTCGTTGTAAACACTTGGGAATGGCAATTTGGTTTAACCTGAAAATCAGTCCATCTATTATGCTGAAATCCTGTTTAATCACGTAGAAAGGTACAATGTCAGGATCGGTCTTACAGAGCTCCCAGTCACCTACCATGATCCTCTAGTTTAGTTTTTTGGAGCTGATTGTCCCTCTCTGTCTCCTCCTTGATTCTATCAAGTACGATGTCATGTTCTGCTATTACTACATACTTTATGATTTTTTTCTGTGCCATCTTTACTAGTATCTTGTAGCAGATGCCTGGATTAAAATTCCATATGGTCTGCTTCATCTCTCCCGGGTTCATAGACTAATTCATAGTCCGCATCTTGCATGTTCGTCACCCACTTTTCAATTCTAAATGGAAGTTTAGACGTTGCTTTATTAAACATAGGCAGGAACGGTTTGTGGGCCGTGTTAATCTTGAATCTTGGTGCTCCTTGAAGGTAGATGCTGAATCTGTTCTTAGCCCATCTTACAGCTAGTGCATCTTTTTTCTGTCTGGTTGTACCTATTTTCTGTGTCTGTATTGGTTCTACTGATGAAATGTACAGGTTGAAATCCTGTCTCTGTTTCTTGAAATAGTCCAGGAGACAGTCCTTCATTAAGGCTGGCCTCAACTATCGCAAGGGGGGTCTGCCTGGATTAAAGTAGGATATTGTGCTTTCATTTGTAACGCTGCCTTTCAGCTTCTAAGATGCTGCATCTTATTTCTGTTCCCATTTGAACTTGACTTCATTTATTGTTAGTTGTCTAAGTGGTGCTGAGTGGTGCATACCTGGGAATAAATTTGGATAAGTATCCAATTATGCCTAGGAAACTACGGATAGCTTCTTTCGATTCTGGTGGCTTGCATTCTTTGACTGCACATACTTTTTCTGTTGCTGGTTTCAGTCCATTCTCAGTAAAGCAGTATCAATAAAATTCAATTTCTTTCACTCGGAAATGACTTTTGTGAAGATTGAAGGTGACTCCGAAGTCTGATGCTCTCTGTAAGACGGCTCTTAGTGTTTTGCTGTGTTCTTCAAAGTTGCGTCCTCCAAAAAGTATGTCATCCCGCTTATTCATTCATTTTGGAATATCTCCAAATATTCTATACATTGTTTCATCGAAGAGATCTTGGGATTATTTAGCTTCTAACACTTAACGTTTTGGTCTCATGTTGCCCTATGGTGTGCTGAAGGTAACAATTTCTCAAGATGTTGGGTCTAGTGTGAGTTAATGATATCCTTGCTTCAAGTCAAGTTTGGAGGACACCTTGCAGTCGTGGAATTTGTACATGAAGTCCTCAACTACTGGTGCCTGTATGATTCTGCTCTTTTCCATATATGTAATTGGTATGCTCAGATTCACATTAGTTCTGATTGGTGGTTATTGTTTACTCCAGACTGAAATAAATAATAACCACCAATTAGAATTGAACATCGCCTATTCACTGCGTAACACACCGAAAGTGTATACCGTCCAGATTCGATCCAAGTAGACAAGATACGAAGCAACAAAGAAACTTCGACTAAAAGTGACCATTAAATGATCAGCAATTTATTTAAATCGTACATGTGGAAACAAGTCTGGAATGTTTACTTTACGATAATACATGTTTTGAATGGCTGGACGCACCAACGGTATAAGAAAATTAACAAGGAATCAGCGAGGAGTCAGATTTCAAACCGCGAGAGTTAGTCACATTTTGTGTTAATTGGTAGAAAGGGAGTGAATGTTGTCAATAGTTTCCCTTTTTTACTGACAGAAACGATTGCCTGTATTTATCAGTTATATTTTTAGCTGGTTTGAGCATTATAATTGCACTTGCTGCTCGAGTACAGTTTCCTTCTAATAATCATGGAAGAAAAAAGATCATGCATCGTTTCTTGTGTGCAAATATTGGACCGAGCACTCGGACAAAACTCTGAACTTTCGGGCTGAAAACTCGTCTCCTTTGCACACTGAGAACTATGTATCCCTACTGATTATTAATTATGATATTTCTTGACTTCATGGAAGATTGATATTTGAAAAGTGACACATTATTTTCTCGTTTATCTAGACCTATGTGAATGGAGAGCACTACATCGACTTCAGCCATCGTGTCCCGATAGAAAACATTCGTTTCCTCCATTTAACTGGATGCGCCGACTTCTTTGAACCAGAATTTTACTAGGTGAGGTCCCTAAAATTTTAGTATTTAACCATATTATAAATACATAAATAAATAAATAAATAAATTATTAATAAATAAATTGTGTATTGTGTATCTAATAACGACCGCTTCTTTACCTATGTAACACGCACACACACACACACACACACACACACACACACACACATATATATATATATATATATATATATATATATATATATATATATATATATATATATATATATATATAATATTTCTAACCGCTAAAATTAAGCCAGTTTGTAGTACAAGAACTAAATATCAATAATTTTTATTTTTCCTAAAGACCAAAAGGTCACATGTTTAACCATTTAACCATCTATATTTACCTTCTAAGATGTCACTATTTGTATTAAATCTCTTGTATATGTATGTTCACATTTCATAGACATAGATTGGAGTTTTAATATCGTCATTTAAAGATACAAGTTGTATATGCTTATTAATTGGTTGGATACAATGTTAATACTATTAAAATCCTTATGCTTTTATTTTATCCTTCCAGATCAATGACCGACGCTAGCAAAGACTGTGGAATCATGGGATCGTTATCATATGCTTCTGTGATACATGCTTTATTAATTACTGCTTCTTTTGTGTGCTTTTTGACCTGTAACCAAGGAAATAAAAATACAATGTTTATTTTATTCACATGTTAATTCTTATAATCTTTTCAGGTATTAGTGTATTTGTTACAAGCAAACAAACAAAGATTTATATACTTTCTGAATTAGGGTTTTAATGTCATAGCTATATCCATGCAAAATATATTCATACACGAAAAGGATCCATATTTCTTCCGGTTTTGTGAAATATATTTGGAATTATTTAAATTTGAAAGCATTTACACAATTTATGCATTTATATTTTGTTTCATCATAAGATATATTAAGCTAGAACAACGTTAAGAGTATATTATAGCATGAACACTTATTATGTATAAACTAACTATTAAATGAAATGAGCAGGAAAAAAAAAAACACAACATACAACAACAGCTTGGAATTATGTGAAAATCTTGTGAAATAGCGTTACTAGTAGCAAAATCGAGCTTCGTTATAATGAAAGAAATACAAAAGTTTTCCACAGTGACTTTGTTGTATCGTATATCCTAAGAGTACATTTGTTCACAGTATCAATGATAAAGTCCTGATTTATAACCCATGCACTGTTAAGATTCATTTTTTACCTAACATTCTAGCTAGGATTTGTAGACAACAGCAAAATATTGTTATATGCAATATTTTGTTTATATATATAAATAACGATTGTGACATTTAACTTTTTATTGAAAGGAAAACCTTAAATTTGGTCCATTAGGCGTATGTTCCCACCATGTATTTTGGCCATTTGACTTCAAATGAACACAGCAGAAACCATGCATAGTTATTAATTCTAGCTGCTAATATTACCAATATTACATTATGGTAAGTGCTAACAGGTGAAAGTATTTCATAAACTGCCACTAGAACAATATTTTTTTTTTAGTTTCTAAAACTTTATGACGAAGTCCAAAACATTTGAAATCTATTTAAAAGGAACCCCTATAAATGTATAGGAGAGCACATGCACAAATGTCTTCACACCACAGAGGTCATGCATTCAAACCATAGTGGTCACTGATGTTAGTGGTGAGTAACTTTAACTTTACAACTACATGTTTACGGGGTCAATTAAAATGAATATGAATGTTTTGGACTTGAGTACATTTTTGTCAAGTTTTGAAAACTTATAAATAAATATAGTTTTTTTCTATTGGCAGTTGATTAAATATTTTTACCTTTTTGTAATCACCATAATGTAATCAAGGTAATGTTTGCAGTTATAATTAATTACAATGTATAGTTCTGCTGTGTTCATTTTAAATCATATGGCAAAAAATATATGGTGTAATGACCAATATGGGAATATTAACCTTCATTAGACCCCAAATAATATTGCCATGCTTTTCTATGACCATACTCACGGTATTCTCCACATAGCAATTTGTAGTGAATGAGAGGGATTGGTTGCATACCAACACTACCACAATAAGTACGTGAGGCGTAAAAAGAAAAACATCAATAATTACACACTTTGTCTTGAAAAAGTAGAATACAGACTGTATGTGATGGGTTTTTACACCAAATCGTTTCATTCAGAAGACGGTCGGTATTAAATTTGATCAAAGTCAATATTTTTGCCTGCATTTTCATCGCTGCTTGTGTTCTCAGTACTGCATACTACAATACTTTATTTCAAAAGTGTTTCAAAAAAGTAGATGTTTAAAAAGAAAAGAAAAAAAGGAAAAGAAAAGGAAGACATATATAATCATGTTACTTCAAGATCGACGTTTTACTACTTTCTATTATATTTTCATTGTGTTTTACGAATCCATTAAAAGTGCAGTAGACACAAATGGCAAAATTAAACATGCAAATTATACGTTTTACGTTGTGAATTGCAAAATTCGCATACAGAAGACATTTTTTGTTTAAAAAATGCAAATTGACAAACACGTCATAGATAATAATATATAGTTCTCGCTGGCGTCAAATAAACGCCGTCTAATTTCACCATTACTTTTTATTCTTGGAATCCGGCTAAATATATTAAAAGTATATCAATCATTTAAAAAAATAAATAAATAAAATATTAAACCGAAAAACAAATCTATCGTATATATCCATTTATAAGACTCAGCCAACAGCTAACAGAGTAGACCTAATCTCAAGATATTGACCTACTCTATTTGCAATTGGACTTTACAATGGATGCATACGGTAGGCTTGAATAGCTCTGCTTAAAACAGTGTTTTATGATGCTCTTTGGTTTGTTTTTTTGTTTGTTTTTTAAATGTTGCAGCAAGACCTTGATCAGGTGCCATCCCAAAAATATACGAAACAAAGTCAAAAGAAATCGCCGCATTAAAGCCTGGTGGACTACTCTATTCAAAAAGTCAATTAAAAAAAGTACTACAAATCAACTATCAATTTAATGTAGTAAATATTCAGACCATATGTACCTTTGACTTCGATTTTTAAAATATACTGCAAATACATAAACTAGTTTATGGGAAGAAATGCGGGGACCGATGGGCACTACTCTACTATTCGAGTTTTTTTTTTTTAATTCATCTGTGGCTGAAGTAGGTTTGATTAGGTTCTGTGGGTTGAACGCCATTTTTCAGCACATGATAGGTTATATATGGCGGCCAGTACATTTGGTGGAGGAAGAACCTGGGAAGACTCGGGGAAGAACCACCGACCCACGGGATGCTACTGGCAAGCTTTCTCACATACCCACGTTGGCCGAGTCGAGACTCGAACCCACGCGGACGGAGGTGAGATGCCAGTGATCTGTAAAGGCCAGCGGCTTAGACCACTCGGTCAGCCAGGGTCCCAGGCTACATGCCTAATGATCGAAATTGAAAGAAAATGAGTGAAAATGAATGAAAGGACCCATAAATGAATTAAAAGAACCCAAAACGAACGACAGCGGCAGATCTAAATGGGAGTGAATGAGTCCTCTGAAAAAAAGAAGAAAAAAAAGTGTATTTTATGTCACAAAAGGGAAATGTGAAAAGATTGATGCTTTGAACAAAATCTCTCCATGGAAGCATCAACTTTTACAATTTGTATTCCTAATGTTCAATGATTTTATAAAGCCTCTTAATGACCAAACCACAACACAATAAAAAACAAAAATATTCAAACGATACAAAATATGACTTTATTTTTTTTAAAAAGGATGTAAATGTCAGTTATATTTAGAGTAAGCTAGAACACTTAGAATACATGTACTTAGAATATCGTGAATGTATTCTTGGATAAAGCGTTAAATGGAAAATCCAGGATAAGGTATGACATGTACCCAATGAATAGAGTTCATTTTATTTCATCTATAAAATCTTAGCACAGTTAGCCTACCAGTGTAGGAAAAATCGGTCTTTTATTTTTCAATTTTTTGGCCTCAGACCACAATTATTCCCCCCACCTCCCCATCCTGTGAAGTTAAAATCAGGAAGATAAAAATAATGCCTTATTTGCGTTGTCTATTTGTCACTTACCTTTTTGGTAAAATTACTTATTTTAATAATTATGAAAGGGTTGAATGTGAACTTTATGAAATTGTATAGAATGTTGCATTTGCTTGTTGTTAAATGAAAACAAAAGATGTAAAATTATGTAAAATGTCCCTGTCTTCTGGGTCATGCAGACATTTTTGGTTACTTCGTCAGTTTGTTTGCATTAGTAATTACACAAAACGAGCTGGTCAGCCTATGATGAAACTTTCAAGATTTAGTGAAGAAGGTCAGTTAATATATATTGAAAGTCATTAAAGGTCTATCAGTTATGGTAAAAGTAGCGTACTCTTGAATGCTTATAGATGAAATAGAAAGAAAATAATTGTGTCCTGGTTCGTTTTTCTGACACAGGAGGTTCGCCATTTTCTCGTAGAGGGCGCTTTGTTTGTAACGTCATTCGCAACTTTGAGGTCAATCCTACGGATCATACCTCGAATTTATACCAAGAGGCTTAATTCGGACCACCTCGGCTATTTACAAAACAAGGATTGGCCGAGAAGTTGCGAATGCATCGAACAATTTTTTCATTTGCAACTTCTCTGTCAATCCTACGCATTCGCAACTTCAAGGTCAATCCTACGGATCATACCTCGAACGTATATCGATAGCTGCCATTCGGACCACTTCGGCTATTTACGAAACAAGGATTGACCGAGAACTTACGGATTCGTAACATCTCGGTCAATCCTACAGTCAGTCCAGTAGTAGAAATAGTCAAGGTGATCCAAAAAAGGGGTTTCTTTTTTTGCGTAGAAGTTTCCGGCGAACACAATTTATGATTTTTGTGTAAATTATTGCGCCGACATACATCCGAGGCATATTTTTTTCTCGCAGAAATAACCGAGATAGTTCTACGGTCAGTCCAATAGAAGAAATAGTCGAGGCATTCTGAATGGATTATGGGTTGATTTTTTCTTTCTTTCGAAGACATTTCCGGCGAACAAATGTATGATTTTTCTGTAAATTACTACGGCGATATATATCCGTGTTATATTTGTGTCTCGCAGAAATAGCTGAGGTGGCCCAAATGTTTGTAACGTGTGACCGGCACTTCCGGTTAATTTCACGTTAGCGCTGTCAGGTCTATTGAACTCAACCCGATCGTTGTATGTATGAGAGAGAGAGAGAGAGAGAGTACTGCAAGTGCAAGTAAGTTAACTCGCTGCATTTTCAGTAGCAAATTATCGGATACGTGGTTTTATAAAAACATGTAAAGGATGAGAAACTGTTACTTACACATTTCATATAATTCATATTGACAATGATTATTAAAAAAATAAAATTGTGAAGTGATGTGAAAGATGTATGTCGAGGCATGTTTACCGATGATACGTTCTATCCTTTATCAATCTGTTTACCGGAGTTGTGAAATGCTACTCAGCATCTTAGGTCGTAGCCTGCCCTATCACACTAACTTATAAAGCAAGTAAAATAAACATATTATTAATAGTATATTTTCATATATAAATGAAGTTATCTATATATAATTGTTTTAATCAGTGACCGACATTTATAGGATTTCGCTCGAGAAAAGAGGATTATGTATGGATTTTGTGTTACTCATATGAATGAAAAAAATTACTTACTGCTGATAATAATGTGGAATTCCCAATCATACATATTTGTTTTTTTTTAAAATACCCATCTTAATAAATATAGTGTGCAAAAATGTAGTAAATACAAAAATACGGAAGCAATCTGATGCATGTCGACTCGTATAAAAAAAAAAAAATTAAAAAAACCCCACAGCAACAAAAAACAAACACAAATGCCAACTATTATCACTAACGAGATGTGCCAGTGCGACATCACCGGAAGAGAAAGAGTGAGTTAATTCAGTTTGTCGCAGAGTGTCAGAATAAAAACAACATGGTGCGGCAATGTGATACTTAAATTGCGGCCCATAACTTGATTACTTGATCAGACAAGCTTGGAAAATTGGTATAATAGCTTAGTATGTAATGAGGATTAATACAGTGCTAACTAGTTTGAAGACGGAATTTTCCCTGTAATGTCTGACGAATGCAAGGAGATTATATATATATATATATATATATATATATATATATATATATATATATATATAATATTGCCAATAAATTTTAAAAGTACATGTATAATGTATAGAATCTACATCTAATAGATGCATTTCTAACAAATGCAGTAAAAAGTGAACAAGAGGCTCAAGCCAGCCTGATATCGCTCACCTCTTTACATGACTTAACAGATGCCCATTTCACGAAGCATGCTTATGTAATATTTAAGAACACAACATATGTAAACTCTCTCACAAACTTTATATAATGTTGATTTTACCTATCTTATTAAGTCCTGATTAATATTCTTTATAAAGATAATAGTCTCTTGCTCATAATCGAAGTCATCCACTTTACCAATGCTACCAATTGATTCTAACCTGGGGTGGACCTATATAGAACGCACACGTAAGGAACTATACTGGATACTTCAATTGAAAATTCATGTGTCATTTATAGAATCTCAGAATTCCAAACAGAATTTGAGAGTAGTGGCTGCATCCTCCGTTCTCAAAGTGATTGGCGAAAGGTCATGCTCATTGCTGGACCCAGTGGTTCAGGTAAAACCGGATTTGTCAAACGTTTGATTGAACACAAATAACTTTTGTTCGATCGTCCTCCACAACGTATTGTGTGGTGTTACATACTGTGGTAATCACGTTACTCAAAGAGTGTGGTGTTACATACTGTGGTAATCAGCTTACACGTTACTCAAAGAGTGTGGTGTTACATACTGTGGTAATCAGCTTACACGTTACTCAAAGAGTGTGGTGTTACATACTGTGGTAATCAGCTTACACGTTACTCAAAGAGTGTGGTGTTACATACTGTGGTAATCAGCTTACACGTTACTCAAAGAAAGTTAAGGAGAATCCATTTCGTTTGTAGAAGGAATTCCTCTCGAAGACGATGGGGTCATGTCTGATTCTAGTCAAATACATCTCATTTTCAATGACATGTTAGGAGGAGACGAAGAATAAATTAAACTTTGGTTTACAAGAAAAGGGATATCATCGTAATGCCAGTATTATTTACATTGCTCAAAAGTTATTTCAACACAGTAAAGCGCATCGCACGATCAGTCTCAATGCTCATTATGTCATATTTTTTAAAAGTCCAAGAAACAAATCTCAAGTTCAAGTGGTGTCCAAATAGTTAGGAACACTCTGAGTTATGCTTATGACGATGTCACTCAATCGGCACATGCGTATTTCCTCATCGAGTTAAAACCTACCTCTCCCGATTATTTGACATTTCATACGAATTTGTTTCACTATTTCTGTCAAGAAGAAGGTCCAGTTATTTACACGTCACCTTCCTCGTTTTCGTCTGTCTGAACAAAACCTATTAAAACATCATTCACTTCTTTCCTTTCTGACAGTATTCAGCATGACTTCCTTTCAATATCATCCTCCTGCCAAATGTATTCGTGCACTGTATGCCATCAGTCACGACAAAAATGCACAAGTGCGTTCACATTTGCTACAAGCCAGTCTCAAAGAAATCTTACGATGGTTTACTTTGACAACACATCAAGTACTGCAAGACATCATTCACATTCCTTATCAAACAAACTTTTTTTGAAAAACATAAAGTAGCTTTGACACAACTAGCTGATTGAAGAATCGATACTCAAACATAAAGACAAATCATATTGAAACCAGGTGCAAGTGAATTTCTATGAGGTGTCATTATTCGTTCGCACCTGCGATGAGATCATAATGCTGAAGCTAAAAAAGCAAAACAACCTAAATCTAGAAGGAAAAAAAATATTTAAAAAAAAATAGTGGTTTAACTGACGACCCAAGGAACCCGGATGTACATCTCCCAAGAAGAAAAAAAACCCAAAGGAAACAACCCCTTCAAAATTGAGATGTACTTAAGCTTGAATGTGCACGTACTCACGAAAAACTCTATCTGTGACCGTCTCTCCTTCCACTTCTTTGTTATTGATGATACCTGCCAAACCCGATTTAAGACAAGTCTTTCCCAGTCTGATGCATAAAATGGAAATCCACTTGTAAAGAAACTTCTACTTCATCGACGTCTTCTACTGCTCTAAATGCTGTTGAAGCCAGAAAGTTGGCATCCCATAAGAAAAAGTACAAGACAGAGCAAGCATGTTACAAAGTTTACTGGATTTGTCCAAACAAGAAGTAGCACGATTTAGTCCACTGAAAACATCTCGTCGTCGAGTCATGTCCATAGTCAAGTTGGTACAACGTCCGAACAATCAGTGTAGACGAATTCCAGTATAAAAGAAGATGGGTTGGACAAGAGTCACTTTAGTTGCTTTCAAAGTTGATACCATCTTCAACGTCCAAAGAGACCTTCCAAAAAAGGAAAAAAGCTATCCCGTTTCGTTTAGCTAAACATCAGGATGTCGTGTCAGTACTTACCAAATCCAATGCTCTGATGCGAAAACAAATTCAAAATGGGCCTAAAGAAATCATTGATATGGTCTGTGAATGTTGTTTGAACGTCTTGAAAGGAACAGTTCCTTTGACCAAGGCACAGAAACAGAGATAATTACGACATCGTCACGTTCTTCACCAAATGGTGAAAGGAGAAAAAAATGTCAATCAGTCAAAAGGAAAAAGTACTCGTTCAACAAGGAGGAATTCTACCCATGCTGATAGGACCGTTGTTAGAACTGGCTGCTTCTTTGTTGGGATCGATTGCTGGACCTCTTTAGGGGGAGTAAGGTGACGATAAAAAGAACAGACCTTTCTGGAAAGACATCACACTTTTACCACTGGATATTATGCAAGGACAAAAATTAACTTTAGTTCCTTACAAACTGTGGATGGAACAACGGATATCTTACTTACCTCCTAATCCTAATCTCACAGAGATGTCACACTTACAACAAAAATTACAATTATTGATGCATCCAACAGATTTGTCGGAAGCGGAAAAATCGCAACAGTATGGACAATTAATTATCGCAACGTCTTCAACTGTTTCATCAGAAAACTTTAGACGATGAGGCTAAACCTACTCTGAGAGATTTCAAGAATGTCATAAAAAGCAAAGAAAAACAAAAAGCAACTCCGAAGAGGATGACAGACACCGCCACAGGGATGGAAGAAGAGAAAGAAACAAGAGAAGTATTTCAAACTCCGTCTGCTCCTTTTCCTCCAAGTATGACAACCTTGTTGACACCTTTCCCTATTCCGAGGCGAGAAGAAATGAAAGCCTGGGTCCAAAAGATAATGTCAACACCCTCTTTAGCAGGAGAGAGAGAGAGAGAGAGAGAGAGAGAGAGAGAGAGAGAGAGAGAGAGAGAGAGAGAGAGAGAGAGAGAGAGAGAGAGAGAGAGAAGAAACAAGGGAAGACAGAAGTAAAAAAAAGAAATTAAGAAAAAGTGACAAAAGAACCGATGACTACTCCTATTACTTGTCGGACATGTCAAGCATCACAATCCCAAATACCACACGAATCTAAGAGGAGTATCGAACAGTGGGTGACTTATTGAGTAGCAATAGCACCATGAATACACTTTTAGCCAGCATTTACTACAATCCTTATCATGCCGCTGACTACGGAGGAATTCAAAGATTGTATCGTGCAACCAAAACCATACTCAAAAGGCCACGTCTTCAAGATGTACAACAATGGTTACAAAACAAATCGACGTACACGTTACACAAACCCATTCGACGAAAAGTTTCCAGAAGTCAAACTAAAGTAGCAGGATATGATCATCAATGGCAAGCTGATTTAGCTTATGTCTCTCGTTTAGCTTCGTACAATCGAGGTTGCAAATATTTTTTCTGTGTTATTAATGTTTTCAAAATCGGCTTGGGTAGTTCCATTGACTTCTAAAACAAGTTCAGAGTTAGTGTGACCTTTAAAACTTGTCTTCAAACAAAGTGGTCGATACCTTCTGCGATGGCAGAGACAAAAGCACCGAGTTTCTTAACCAAGATTTTCAAAAAGAATTGAAAAAAACCCATTTATTTTCTAGCTCCTGAAACTAAAGCCAGTGTCGTGGAACGTTTCCAAAGAACCTTGAAAGAACGTATGTGGAAATATTTTACACATCACCATACTCTCAATACATCAACGTCTTATCACGCCTAGTCAAAGTTTACAATCAATCGTACCATCGGGTACATCGAGTGTGCTCCAGAAGAAGTAACACTACAAAACGAAGTGACTGTGTTTGATCGATTGCTTGGAACGTCATAGACCCAAGAAAAAGAAAGAAATGTTAAACACCGGAGATTGTTGGAAAAATAAAACGCACTTTTGACAAAGGCTATTTACCCAACTGGACGACAGGATTGTTTTGTGTCACATGACAAGTGCGTGGTCATGAACTTGCAGTCTATAAATTGGAAGATATGAAGGGAGAAGTGTTAAAAGGATCTTTTTACTTGCCTGAGTTAAAACGAGTGACCGAGAAAGACGATGACGTATACGATATCAAATGCATCCTCGATAAAAGCTGACGTAAGGTAGAAAAATATCGTATCCAAGAAGTCAAAGTTCGTTGGAAAGAATATTCACCCAGTTTTTATTCTTGGATTGCAGCTTCACAAGTCGACTATACAAAGAAGTAAAAGCTACAAACATGCCGTTAAAACACTACTGCACCCACTTCTCAGAGTTCTTCTCACCAAGAACTACAAAAACAACAACAACCACTGTGGGTGTGGTGTGGAGAACGTGTACCTAAAATAAAATCGTCTTATTCTGCCAAATCCTTGTGGGGTATTGTGCTATTGGAGCAGCGATTTGAAATTTGAGTTTGCAACAAGAAGATAAACAATTGTGGACTATTTTACTCGGCAGTTTTATTGGCTATCTTCTTCCCACTTCTTCGTTGAAATATATCGACTGTAGCAACGTTAGCCACGCCAACACCAGTCACAACTCCTCTTCTAGTCACAGCAGCAATCTTCTGGAACCCTCTTGGGAAAATCATCGTTCTTCTTTGAGTGACTCCTTGCATACCAGAACTATTAAACCATGAATCATCAATTTTATTTAACATTACCTAGTGACAGTTCTGTGGATGTATATCCCAAACACAAATTATGTTGTTTCACGGCCAAATTACCTCAGTCTATATAATTGGAGCACGAAACTGATTGGGAAGTACCTTTGGCAGAAATCAATCATCCCAATTAAGTCTAGAATATCATCAAGGATCAATCCACTTTCGTTGAAGAAATTCTCAATGAACAAGTTCAGGAACACTTGGACAGAAATGACCCTGGCTATTACAAAACCAACATGGCAGCATCAGCTAATCCCCAATTGAATATCTAAGACATGAAAATTCCTGCAGGATATTATTTTAATGTTCGTCATATCGTCGAAACGATGTCAGCTCTTTTCAACGATCAGCTTTGGCAAAGTACTGGATAAAACTCCCCGAAGTTACTGATCGAGTACCATCCACCTTCTCATCGTCTCATACCGGATTTTTCAGACGGCAAAACGTTGTTCATCACATTTTTCTCCCCGTTTGTTTGCTATTCTGGGTGGAAACACAGCTCTCGTTCCTACCAAAGACATCAACATCAACGAACGATTCTACAAGTATTTTCATTACCCTATCGAATTGAACTAAGGACTGAATCTGATGTTTGTGTACTCTGATATCGTCGATTACAACGTTGTAAGAAACACAGCTGTTCCGTTGCTGAAAGTCATTCGTTTCAAAGTGGATTGTACCATATCTGCTTACAATGGAAGAGGAAACACATATCACGTTCACCGAGAATTTGTGCATCTTCAATATCTTCCTGTCAGTAAATCGTATTTTGAAAGTGTGAATATTAGTATAAAAGATCTTAGACACAATATTTTCTATTACCTAAAGGTTAAGTCACGGTGAAACTACATGTTTGGAAAAAGATTCTCCAGCGAATTGTAACGGATATATCATGTGTATAGAGGAGTGGATCGACAACGAGGACAAGGTTTGAGGAATATGTTAAAGTCAGCTTTTCATACGGTAGTACCCATCTTGTAACCTATGGGCACTAGAGGATTGCATGCTTTAAAAGATGCAGCCTTAACGCAAGGAAAAGAATTTATCCATAACGTGCTCATCGACCAACAAAGTCCCAAACAAGCGTTCATGAAAGCAGAAAAATGTGTTTATTCACTTCCCACTCCTGTCAAAGACAATAATCCCTCCTCTACGTCACAGCAAGGGCAAGGCAGAAAGTGACATCGAAAGCCCTTCACACCTCATAGACACGACCAGAAAAAGAATAAGAAAAGAAGAACGGTGCCATATTTGGACGTTTTTGATTACTAAAATAAAATGATGCACCAAGATTCTTATGAATGTTTCAAGACGGAACTCGATCTGTTTGCCATGCCACCGACGATGATTACGATTCAAATACCCCCAGTGGGTAGAATTTCGTCCCATGTCGTCTTTGACCACTCAGCTCCTATTGAGTTTGAAATCAAGGAACAAACCGAAGTGTCTTGGTTTGCTCACCGCTTGGGTGAAAGAATCACACTCCTGACCAGTGAACATTGTTATGGTTGTCAAATCAATCATCCTAGTCAAGTACAACACGACAAATGTTTGATGACGAGTCAAAAATAAAAGTTCAAAGAGTATCTGGAAGAAGCATGGACGATCATCTCAGAAAAGAATATATTGAAAGAATGGTATAAAGACTCGAGTGACCATTCCATACCTCCATTTACTTCTTTGGAAACGAAACGCATCAAAGCTCTATTGCAATAGAGTACAGAGACTTCCCATTGATATACTTACTTGACAGATGTTTTTAAAGAAAAAATAAAGTATGAACTCATAGCATATCATAATATGAGAACATGAATACCTGGGAACTTCATTACCTTCTGACGCACATTTCATACACAGCTTCTTGGAATCATGTAGTGTGTGCTAAAGATGATCTTCCTCATCGAAAATCTAAAGACGTTCAATCTTATGTCATCAACATGGACGAGTCATCTCCCAGGAACCCACTGGGTAGCCGTCTACTTTCCCAAAGGCCAAAGTGTGGAATATTTTGATTCCTACGGACTATCTCCTCTAGAAGACTATATCATCGACTTTATGAGAAGAAATGCTGTATCGTCGAACAGACATCCAAGAAGAAAATGAGCCAGTTGGTACCCTTATAAGAATCTCGCGATTGGCTGCAATATACGGGACAGATCGTTACAGAAGTGAGCCGACCTACCCCCCCCTCACCCCACTGAAGTCGAAGAGTACTAGGAAATTCAACGAATTGACCGAGAAGTACTCTGACGCAGCGGGTGCCAAGCCTGGCCAGGCGTGCAGCAAGCCGGGAGAAGAAGCCGGCAGAACGAGCCGACTTCCTTGGGACAGCTGCAAAAACACGACTGTAATTGAATCAGCCTGCCCAAGACTAAGACAGCCGGTGAGCCAGCTTGAAACCATGGAAGCAACAGCCTCAGAGACAGCCTGATCAAAATTGCTTGACTGTATGGGGTTTTCTTTTGGGGTTTTCGAAAACCCCTTTCGATTATACTTTTTAAATCACAAATTTGACTGATTTCGAACCACCGTCTAAAATATAACTATGAATTAAGAAGATATGTTCGTGATATGACGGAAATGAGTAACTTGCACTCGTGGATTGGTATTATTTTTGGAACAATTATGTACACTATGTACGCAAAATTTATACCTGAATGGATTAAATAAAAAAAGAAATTTGGAACTTATAGAATTGTCATAATTAAACGTGGTTAACACATAATTGGTTTTAGGGACAGCCCGACTTAGTTAACTGGGCAGAATTTGATCATGTACTTTCTTGGCGTTTCAGTACTTCCGTTCCGCTTTGCACCTCCCTTGTCGAGTCCGTGCAACCTGAGCCATGCCTGACATACAATTACGAAGCATGCCTTGCATGCAGTAATGCGTCAAATGGGTTTGCAGCCCGGCAACCCATTTGACGAATAATTAAATAGTGTGCGGTGGGCACAAATTAATCCCCTTCTGGAGTGTTTACTCGTCCATGACTAAATAGCCTAACACGAGTCTAATGCAAATCATCATCAAAAGTCTCACCATCGATCGTCGAACCGACATCCAAGGAGAAAATAAGTCGGGAAGTTGAACGAGATCGTGTTCTTACTGAATAGGGTGGAGTACCTCCTAGGCTGAGTAGAAGACACAGGAGTCTACCCTTATAAGAATCATCTGAAGAGGGAAATGGTAGTCTTCAGAACAACGAAGAATTTGATAAGCAAAGTGATGGAGGAGGAAATGGAGAAGATAAAGTGGAGCTGGACATAAGAGAAGAGGAAGCAGAAAAAGATTAAGAGGGAGAAATTTCAAGTTTCTACCACTGAAAATTGGAAGATAAGAGTCAGGTGAGCCTCATTTTAGACTCTCTGTCTCTTATAAAAAGAGGAGAACCTGCTGTGTAGTCAGACCAGTAAGGTCGTGTTGTCCTGGATATCAATAAGATATTTGATCCAGACAAAAACCAATGGCCCTTGTCAGGGCCATCCAGATCTCTTAGAAAAAGAGATACTACTCAGTCATTGCCAATATTTGTCTGTTATGTCTTTTACAACTAAAACTTGATCCCCTGCCCCAGTGTGTTTGTGGGTATAGTGTGTTTAAACACTCCTACCCTTGTTAAGTTTGTGTGAAAAAAACAATGTGATTGCTTTGTGATTTGTTGACATCCTCTTTTCTTTTTCTCTCTGTCAATCATTGATTTTCCTTAGAAGAATATTTTCTTTTTATGTCCACTTAATTCTATTATCTCTCCGTACTACACCTAGGGATGTTTTCCTTCATGTCCATGCCTCCACTTTGAAGGATGTTTTCCTTCACATTCGCGTCTGTAGCATATAAAGACATGCGTTCGCCAGTCTTGCTATAAAAGCAAAATTCGTAGGGAACCACCAAAACTATACTTAAATGGAGTGGAAATCGAAAAAGTTGCTAACTTCCTGGGGATGCTATTCGACGAGCACCTAACACGGAACGACCATATAACAGAGCTAGTGAGAAGATGTGGGTAGGGCCTTAATCTCCTTCGGAACCTCAAGGGCTCTGATTGGGGGACGGACCAATCCACACTCCTCACACTATATAGGTTACTGATTCAGTCCAAAATTGATTATGGGTGCCCAGCCTATGCTTCGGCCCATCCTAATGTGTTAAAGAAATTGGACTGAGTACAACGCATATATGCACCAGAGCTCTTGGTAGCATCTCTGGGGACAAACTCAGAATCCTAGCAGGGGAGCCTCCCCTCAATCTGAGACTGGAGAAGTTACTCTCAAGATATGCGACTAGGATCTCAATTCATTCCAAGGCGCATCCTACTCTAACAACAACAAAAAATGCAATAAGCCTTTCCGACACAAACTACAAACTGCAATCGAATTTACCGGGGGGTGCGTGGGTGGGTGGGGTGGAATCCAAGATCTAAAAAGGGAATTAAACCTCACAAACATTAATGTGGAAACCATAAAATACCCTGATACCGACCCTTGGACTAGCAAGCCACCCAAAATAAATTTAAATGCACTACAATATGGGGATAAACAGAATCAACCCATGGGAATGAGGGCCAAAATTCTTTCAGAAATTGAGAGTAGATATGAGGGATTTACCAAAATATACACAGATGGTTCAAAATGCACACACCCTAGGCACACTGCGGCAGCAGTGGTAATCCCCGGGGAGGGCATTACACTGGGGGAGAGCTTATCTGACAACTGCTCAATATATACAGTTGAATTTTGAGCTATTAAAGAAGCTATCCAATGGATACAAGAAACCCAAAAGTTCAAAGCAGTGATAATTAGCTACTCCCTTAGTGTGCTGTGTTCCCTGGAAACAGGTAACCCCTCCAGCAGAAAAAACTCGTTGCGGGAAGTTTACTTGAGACTAAAAATGCTGGAACAAAACCATCAAACTGTAGAATTTATGTGGGAGCCCTCTCATAACATCCCTGGGAATGAGAGGGCGGACAAAGAAGCTCAAAATAAGCTTAACTAACCCATAACTCAACACCTGGAATGCAGCGTCCAGGAAATTTACAGCATGATTAGGTAAAATTTTGACCAGAAATGGCAGAGGGAATGGGACAATATAAATAAAAGGCACATGCTCTACGATTTACAGAAGAAAATCTGCAGAAACATCGTCGCCCCAACCCTAGCAAATCCCTTCGATTCCCAAATAATAAATAATATTAAATCCGATAAAACGCTCCTAGCATACAGTTTTGGAAGGTATGTGCCTTGAATAAAGGAAGCAGGAATTAACTGTCCGCATTGTCCCTCCCCAGAAACATTAGGTCATGTTTTCAACGATTGCCCAAAGTATACCATTTAAAGGAAACGATTCCACGAGAAACATGTAAAATTTAAATCCCCAGTTGTATACCCGGATTTCCCAAAATAGGAAGTAATAACATCAATTCGGTGTATTCAAATATATTTAGGGTATATCTCTGACATCGGAAAAAGGGGGAAAATCTAGTACCCCGTTAGGAATACAACAATAGAAGTAAGGAGCAAGGAAAAATGTTTGGTAACAGGAACTCGACCTGTCTAGAGCGTGGAAGGAGAGGCTCCGCCTAGAGAGGTGGGAGATTGGTAGGCTGACCCATTAGGGGAATCAGTTCGCGGTTTGGGCGACCCAATATCCGCCATCTTGGGTGGGAGAAACTCCACCCCCACAGTACAGACAGAAAACAAAAGGCAAATAAAAACCTTAAGATAACAGTATAAGCGTTAAGATTTAAGAACAACCAGTAACCATAAAAGATTTCATAATTCCTGTAGAAATAAAAAACAATGATAGGTAATAGGAACTCAACCTGTCTAGAGCGGGGGGGGGGGGGGGGGGGGGCGCCGCGTAGAGAGGTAGGGGATTGGTAGGCTGACCCACTAGGTGAATTAGTTCGCGGTTTGGGCGACCAATCCCCGCCCTTTTTGGGCGGGAGAAAATCCACCCCCATATTACAGACAGAAAAAAGGTAGCTAAAAACCTGAAGATAACAGTTTAAGCGATAAGAGTTAAGAACATCCAGTAACAATTAAAGATATTATACATTTACAGGACAACTATCATAACTCCAGTTTCCATTCTCCTAACCCAACTAATAGCACATGCAAATACTAAACTCCTGCTAACATGAAATACTCTCACAAGTAATATAATAAAACCTCAACCTAAAAAAAACCATTAGTATATTATAAGGTGGTCCTAAGCCCAGCCCATCAGGCCCAGACGTATAAGGTGGCAACGATTGGTTAACTCAAAACCAGGACTATATGACCCAAATACTGGTCAACAAAAACAAAAATAGCATAAGATGGTCCCAAGACCAGACCATCAGGCTCATACTGCACAAAGCGGTTGCTGATTACTCAAGACCCTTAATACTTGACAAAAGTGTGAGCATAGTCACTATAGTATAGGTATAAGAAACTAAAACCAAATAAAAAAAATTAGACGCTATAAGGTGGTCCTAAACCCCTGACCATCCAGCCCAGCCGCACAAGGTGGCAACAACTGGTTAGATAAATAACAAAATCTCCGTATCCCTACCCCAACCATAAATAATAAACTGGTGCATATGTTCACAAAAGCTAGGATATCTACAATAACCAATATCATTGACTGAACTGGGCTCGTGAGCCTACTCTTAACTAACCACTTCTTACAGCCACAGAGTGCAGAGTTTATATTCAAAATTTATAATAAACAACTATATAGGATGCAAGACGTTAAAAAAAATTCAAATTCGGCATAAATATCAAAATTCAACCTTGGATCAGCTGGAGCCCTCCGGGGACGTCGAGGTTCCACCTGCCATCACTTGCCGCCTTTTCCTCTTCCTGACAAGAATAAGTAAAAAGTGTGCAGTGCATATATTAAAGCGTTGAGTGGGTGCTCCGCTCCCACTTGATGAATAACTAAATAATACGCTGAGTGTACAAAAACAAGACGTAGATGGTCGAATAGCCGGACACGTCTATAATGTAATTAAACAAACAAACAGTCTTGCCATAATTCTCAGTTAACACAGCTACAAGCAAGACGTAGTAAGAATAGAGCTAGAGATGGAAGTGATGATACCGACCCAGGCTTTGAATGCAATCAAAGGCTTATGCCTTAGCATTGCATCAGGGTGGAGCCTAAGGGCTCAATCGAGAAGAACAACACTTTTGCTGATTTGGGAGGAGGGTTCCAACTACAACAGAAGAAACAGAAGAGCCCCTCAAGAAGACTGGGACAGGGTGGAAGAACGCAGGTGCAACAGAGGGAGCGAACTACGTAGACTCAGTCGACACTGAGCGCACCCCCCCCCCCCCCCCCCCCCGAGTCCAGGCCAACAATACCTCCACCTCCAACAACACCAGTCCAAGACTCGGCTCCTGAAGTTGGGAAGCGAACTTCAATGCCACCAGCAGCGACTTTAACACAGCAGGGGGCAAGGCAGGGAAGTTAGGAGGAGAAGAAGGAAGATAGAAGAAAACAAAAGACCCAAGAGGTAACCCGGAAAATGGAGGTCAACAGAGAAAACCCCACCCACCATGCGAAGCAGCAGTGATGCAGCCTGTGTTACAGAATCAGGGAATGCCGACAATACAGCCGGAGACGAGAGCGATGGCAAAGAAAACTCAACAGAAGCAGCTGCCATTGCCCACACCCACGCCTAAACAACTAGTGGCGACACCTCACAGACCAGGCTTTTGAAATGGGACTAAGTGAGTTCTTAGAAGATAGGGAAGTAGCAATATGCCACAGTCACGATTTCCGCACGGTCTCTGCATGTTCCAAGAGACTTAAATGTGACGGAAGTCTAAACAAGACACAGAGATCCAGCTACGCTAAGGCAGCTGAAAACATCAGAGCCTTTGGGGAGAAGTATAGTGGTTGCCCAATTCCACTAGCTACGCTGATGCTAAATGAATGGATTGAAGCGTGGAGGATCAAGTTCCTGCCCATCACAGTCTGGCCGCCGATGAGAGACCTTGTGGTTGCAGACCTTATCGATTCAGGCAGCTCCAAGGGCCACATTAGACGAAAGTTTATGCCGCCCGACTAACTGAGGCTATACCTGATTCCAGCAACAGAGGTTACCCCTCAGTCCTTCTAAGGGCTAAAAGAATTACCTCCGTTGCCACTGAGTTTTCTTTTTTGGCTTTGAAAACCAATTTCGACAATAACTCTTTTAATATGCAAATACAATCCATTTGCACACCGTTCCAAAATGATCACTCGATATTACCTAATTAAAATCACAAAAACAAAATTATTAGGTTACATTAATCCGGTATTGATCTAGTTTTCGGAAATGTAATGTACACTACGTGCACCAGATTGTTCAAACTGCTTAGATTGACTTCACTTACAATATGTGGCTAACACATCATTGGTTGTTAGGGATTGCCCAATTTAGCTAACTGGACAGAATTCGATCATGTATGTCTATGTCGTTTCAGCTTACTCTTCTTCCGCTTCGCGCCTCTCATGCCAAGTTCGAGATGCCTTGCCACTCCAGTCATTAATTAAAAAGTGCGCCGTGCGCACACTATCAATCCTGTACATACTTTCTCCAGTCCAATGTACAGGTGTAATCCCTGAATAAGCATGCTTTGCATCCATTCCGGGTAATGACGTGAATGGCCAAATGGCCAATATACGTCAGAAATTCAATCAATCAATCAGTCTTGCCATTCCTTGTTGACTCGTCAACAACTGAGAAGAATGAACAACCAGCACTGTCAGATTGGCAAGCTATGTTAAGCCATAACCCTAATGGTAAGAACAGAGCACTTCTTGGAAAAAATGATGGACTACTACCCTAGTAATTGAAGGCATCTAGAGAGTGAAATGATCCTTGGAGCCATTCGAGATGGGGTAGCAAATGCGCAGAGTGCAGAGCTTGGTACAGGAGTTGAGGCATGTGTTAACCCTCTTTGGTTAATCAAGCCAATGGCCCTTTTCAGGGCTACCCAGATCTCTTAGAAAAGAGATACTTTTCAATCATTGTCAATCTATCTTTGTGCATGTCTTTGTCTTTTGTCTATTCACAACTAAAACTTAAGCCCCTATCACAGTATGATGGCATGTTTGTGTGTATGCAATGACAGTATGTGTATTAGCACTCCTACTCTCTTGTGTGCGATAGTATGATTTCATCCACTTTCGTTTACATCCTACCCTGTTCATTAGTTAATAAGTGTGGGGTTTTGGTCACTCCAAGTGACATGTTGGATGGTAAATGTGTGGTGTTGGATAGTAAGTGTGGGGAAATGGACAGTACATGTGGGGGTGTTGGAAAGTAACTGGAGGGTATTGGAAAGTAAATGACCGAGTATTGGTCACTCTATGCAGCGCACTGGATAAGTGTGGGATATTGGATAGTATATATGACTGAGTGTTGGTCACTCCAAACTGCATGTTGGTTAGTAAGTGTAGTTTCTAGATTACATTTTCCCTTGAACCCATACCATCCTGTGATGTTAAACCTATGGACATTTTTAACATTACCAATCCCCTTGTACCCCAAGTGACATTTTTGTAAAAACAACTATGGGTACAAGAGGAAATGTCATTTTAAGTTTCACTTGTACCCCAAGTGACATTTTAATATTACACCTATGGACTTGTGTCAAATTCCCCACATACCCCCAAGTGACATATCTGAACCCCAAGAGACATTCTATACTACTGCAGTAGTATGAATAGTAGCTCACCAACAAACATTTAACAACATAAAATAGTGGAAGAGTAAGCAAGCTGCCTCTCCTACATCCTACCTCTACCTACCTGATGTAGACATGTCTATAGTAAAAAAAAAGCGCATAACTCGTCAAAAAATAGTGCGAGTACAATTATTGGTTAACATGCATATTTCCTTATGACAACCATAATATGTACTAAGTTTCACAGTGATCCACCAAAATCTGCTGAGTAGTTGCATTCACAAAATTGTTTCATATATTGCATTCAAATGTAATAACTTTTAAAAAACTGCAGGAACACCAACATTTGTCAATAGGTGCATCTTTAGATGATTACCATAATTGAAAACAAAGTTTCACTGCAATCCTGAATGAAAGTACATGAACGGCACATTATGTGCCCCATGTTTAATAGTCCTCTGTGTTGGCACTAGTAGGGTATGGTTGACTGTGAAGACCACTGACCAACAGGTCTCAATGACCCTGACCTTTGTTTACTTCTGCAGTCTTGAACTTAACTTAATGTATATAAAGCAGTGTTTTCTTTTTGACTTATCATGACCATGATCTCTGACCTTTCAACCCCATAATATATAGGTTTCTTTATTACAAAAGTGCAAGCCATACACAATGTTTGGTCAAGGAACTTACTGTAGAACAAGTTATTCTGCAAAACCCTTTTTAAGCCACAATGCCCCTGACTTTTGACCTTCTGACCCCAAAGTCAATAGACCTCTTCCATACCTGAAGTGCAAGCCCACCAAAAAATGTGGCCTAGGTACATGGTCTAGAACTAAAATTATGCAAAAACAATTTTGACCTTGACCTTTGGGCCCAAAAATCAATAGGCTTCTCTCTTACCCAATGTATGTCATCCACAAACTTTGGTAAAGGTACATGGTCAAGAACTGAAATTTGTTTGTGCAAAAATCAATTTTCTTCTTTCAGTCTGTGACTTTGATCATTTACCTTTTCACCTAAAAAATGATAAGAGTTCTTCCTTACCCCAAGTGCAAGTCATTCACAAAGTTTGGTAATGGTAGATGGTGGAGAATTGTTCAGAAACAATTTGTCTTCTTTCAGTCACAGTGACTTTTGACCTTTTGACCCCAAAATTGATAGGGTTCTTTCTTACCCCATGTGCAAGCCATCCACAAAGTTTGGTCACAGTAGATGGTCAAGAACTCAAAGCTGTTGTGAGGAGACAATCTTTCTTCTTTCAGTAAAAGTGACCTTGACTTTCTGACCCCCAAATTTATAGGGTTCTTCCTTACCACAAGTGCAAGCCACCCACAGAGTTTGGTAATTGTAGATGGTGGCCCATTTATTGTGCAGAAACTATTTATCTTCTTTCAGTCAATGAACTTGATCTTCGACTTTTTGGACATCAAATCGAGAGGTTTATTCTTTACCCAATGTGCCATCCATCCACAAAGTTTGGTAATTGTAGATGGTGGACAACTCGAGTTACTTTGCCAAATGAAATTGGTAGCAGACGGATCGATGGCATCATAACATAATATGCTCCACCTTATCGTGGGTGTATAAAAACTGCAAGACAAGTTGCATTCACAAGATTCTATCATACACTGCATTCAGCTGCAGAACAAAAAGAACATTAACCTGAACACAAGAGACTGATGCTCTCTTGGGTGAAAAGAATTTCCAGGAATTGAAAATAAGACCATTTCTTTCTTTTAACTGCCGAGTTTTGAAACCATCACTAATATTCTTCAGCAATGACAAGATTTTCAAATTAGCTGCTGTGGTGGACATATTGGGTTTCACATCGGCACCATTTTCATTTAGGACCAACCAGACATCATAATTCTTCTGGTGGAAACCCCATGTTGATATGACTTTCCATATTTTTTAAGTAACAATAACAAGATTTTCAAGATGGCTGCCATGGTGGCAGCTGTGATGGGCATATTAAACATCAGATCAGCACCATTTTCATTTTGGACCAACCAGACATCATAAGTTGTCTGGTGAAAACCCCATGTCAATATGACTTTCTGTTCATGAGTAGTAGCAATAACAAGATTTTCAAGATGGCTGCCATGATGGCCATATTGGAATTTAGATTGGCACCATTTTCATTTAGGATCAACTAGACATAATAAGAAATCTTTAAGTGAAAACCTCCAGGTAGTCTGGCAAAACAACAGCATAATCAAGTTTCCAGTTTCTAAGATCTAGTGAACTTTTACACGTTACACTTGCTGACACAAAGATATATCCTGCTTGCTTTTTTGCACAAACAACAGGTGTACATTCCATCAATAATTCTTTTGTCATATTCTCTGTAGTTTCATGCAAAAATCAGTACCAATCATGCAAATTGTCAGAATCACTAAAATGCTAAGCATTAAACTCGTTGCTATTTTAAAATTACTTAGACCTAAAACCGTAAGATGCCATTATTGTGTGTTTGTGAATGCATGTGTGTTTACTTGTATAAAGCTTGAATAAAGATGGTACAGTATTAATATTATTCTGTATCATATCTTAGAATAGCTGATTAAGGTGTATAGCACTGGGCTGCATCTGGGGCTAATGTGTTATCAACATTCAGTTACGTTTAAAGCTTGTTTATAAAGATAAGACTCAACAGATTTTATTCACATTTTCTCCTTTTTTGCTCTGGTTACTATATAAGCTTGGCATTGTGAGGCAAGGGGGAGGCGTTGGTTAACAATTTACCAATTTTTTGTAACCAGTTATGACCAATACTTTGAATGGGGCAGTGGTTATCTGGGTAATTATTATTGCCCTAGCAATAACTCTTGTAAAAATTGCAGGAACAAAGTGATTTGTCAATATGCATATCTGCAATTGATGACCATAATATTTACAAAGTTTTATGGCAATCCATCAAAAACTGGGGGTCTAGTTGGATTCACAAGATTGTGATGGATGGACACAACAATAATTCCTATATAGCTCTGCCACTATATAGGCAGGGGTATAACAAGAGTACCATGAACAGCACATTATATGCCCACCCCCATGTTTAATAGTCCTCTATGTAGACATTAGTAGGGTATAATTCACTCTGGAGATTATTGGTTAACGGGTCTCAATGACCTGGACCTTTGGTCATGTTAGGCAGTCTTGCGTGGAAACAATTATTTTGTATCAGACTAACCAGGACTGTGACCTCAGACCTTTATACCCCATAATCAATAGGTTTCTTGATTACCCTAAGTACAAGCCATTCACAAAGTTTGGTCAATGAACTTACACTTAAACAAAAGTTATTCTGCAAGAACCATTCTTCTCTGAACCACAATGACCTTGACCTTTGACCACCAGATCAATATGCCTCTTCCATATCTCGAGTGAAAGCTCTCCACAAACCCTGGTCATAGTACAAGGTCTGAAACAAAAGGTATTATGCAATTAACATTCTTCTGCTTTCAGTCAGTGACCTTGACATTTTCACTCAAAATCAACAGGCTTTTATTCTTACCCTATGTGTAAGTCACCCACAAATTTTGGTGAAGGTGCATGATCAAGAGCTGAAATTGTTGTGCAGAGACCATTTTTCCTGTTTCAGTCACTGTGACCTTGGCCTTTTAACCTTTTGACTCAAAATCAATAGGCTTCTTAATTACCCCAAGTGTAAGCCATCTACAAGGACTGGTCCAGGTGAACTTAATAACATCAAACTTACTAATGTAGAGTAGCATCCCTTGTACAGAACAAATCAGAGAGATTATGTGGTACTGTGTCGATCGTGTATCGGCCACACGTTCTGGACTTGTGTATACCTTCTGAAGGGTGAATCTCGACCCGAGTGCATACTATACTGGTGTCCACTGACAGGAACACATTCTTGTCAAGTGTGTCAACTTTTACCCTGTGTGACAGAAGCATTTTGATACGAACTTGATAAAGAAATTGTATGATGATGTATCACCCAAGAAAATCTTGGGACTTGAGGCAATGCAGTTTGTATTTTAAAAAATTGACCACGTTTTAATGTTTTTACATGTGTTACCTTTTATCTTTTATTTTATATACATTTTACAGAATTTATATTCTATCTTCTTGTACTTCATGTTTACATTTATTTCTGAGGGTTTATCTTCCTACAGTTTATGTGCAAGTCTCTATTTTTACATTTTTCGAATTTCACTTATAGATTGCACCATACAGACACTATAGTGCTGAGGTGCTGTTAAACTTTATTACATACATATATGCATGCATATTGGTCCAGCTCTGTGATGCAGAACTAATTTTAATGTTCTGCAGAAACCGTTTTTTCAGATAAAGTGACTTAGACCTGTGACTCCAAATCAACAGGCTTTAACCTTACCACAAGTGTAAGCTATCCACAAAGTCTGGTCCAGATCTGTAATGTAAAACTAATGTTATTGTGCTGAAACTTTTTTCTTCTTTAAGTTACAATGACCTTTGACCTTTTGACCCCAAAATCAATAGGCTTCTTCCATACATCAAGTGCAAGCCATCCACAAAGTTTTGAAACTGTAGATGGCGGAGAACTCAAGTTATTGTGCAGAAAGGAAATTGGTAACAGAAAAACTGATGGACAGACAGACATCATTTCAGAATATGCCCCACCTTGTGGCAGTTTTAAAAAAATTAGAGGGAAAAAAAAATTAAACACAACATGGAAATACATACAGTATGCATTAAGCCAAAATTATTTGCATTCAGGTGTTTTAAAATACAGTCCTATTTCAGCATCTTCACTAATGGTGCAAATTCTTACTGTATGCAAATTTAATTAAGCACACACACAGAGAGCCAAATTATGGTTAAATTACTGCATAAGATCATCTGCTGATTATTTGAATGTTGTGATTTTCTTTCCAAAATATAAACTACATCTGCAAGTCCAGAAATCTGTAAATACAGATACAATATAAATGATGCTGCAGTTTGAGTAGTGTTTAACACAGCTCGACAAATGAAGTGCTACCAATGACGAACCAAATAAATGGCATCACTTTAAAAAAAATATTTAAAAAATATTACAAATTCAATCTTTGATAGTGGCACATTTTAGCACTTTAATCAATAAAAACAGTAGAAAACTTTAATTAAAAAAATCAGTTTTCAGTGCTTCCTCATGTAAAAAAAATGTTCTCATGACACACCATAATCACTGCAGAGCTAATCGACAGTGATGCAAGATATAATAAAATTGAAAATTAAAAATTCTACTAACTCATTTGAGAAAACTGATTCTTGTGATAATCAAAAATTCAAGCTGAGCTGTCATGATTTTAGAGGCCCTGTACAAACATTGGGACAACTTCTACTTCTTGTACTCTAAAAGCCCCCAAAACCTCAATGAATTTCTATGAAAGAATTCTGCTGTATTCAGTCCCTTATGCTACCAATAATCTATAATTACAATGCCCTGACATGTCTGTACCAAAATTTACAAGCTCCAAAAAATATATATAAAAAGTTATGCCTGTAATTTTGCACGAATTTAGTGTCAAAATATAGTACTCTGATATTAAATCCTGTGCAATCCTACAAAAGTGTAAACTAAATTTTTTAGTGCACTATTTACAATTACTAAAATCTTCAAGTCACAACCTACAGTGTAGTATCAGGCAAAAAATACCTATACCCTTTCAGTTGCAGAAGGTCACAGGTTGATGGTTAAATGCACAATGATCAAATGTAAAATTATCTTTTTTTCCCCCACTGTAATCACAGCTTTTAGGTCTGAGAAGAAGAGGCTTTAGGATCACTTCCTGAAAATCAGTTTTCATCAGAAAAAAAGGCTGTTTGAGATGTACAGAATTAGCATGTGTAAAACAATAGATTTGTTTTTAAAAATCTGAAAACCTCTTTAAAATCTGACAAACTAAACCTTCTCAGTGATCACACTGATGATCAAAGTTTTAATGATCAATTAAGAACTATTATATATTTTACATATATTTTAGGAGCCTCTAAAGACTTATTTCCCCTTTCAACCAAAATTACCAACAATCAAAATCTATATTCAACAGATTGACCTTTAGACTAAATTAAATTAATTGTATGACACATAATTTATCTCTCAATAACTGAAGACAAATGACCATATATACTTGCTTATAAATCAAGTCCAACTGCAAACAACATAGACTCTTATCTACCGTTGCATGTGATTATTCAAAGACCCAGATCTGCCACCGCATTATCTAAGTGTGCAATTTGCACTTGGACTTGATTTACAAGCGAGTATATATATTTTGTAATCATGAGGATGCAGTTTTTGCATCCAATTATCACTGCTTGATAATGAACAATTTAGATTTGTAACAAAAGTGATGCCTCTAAACTTATAACTTGCTGTAATCTATTTAATATCTGCAGTACCATCTGCTCATCATGCATTACAGTAAACAATATTAACCCAAATATAAAAATATGGGCCATTTTATGAAACAAATGGTGTTCTTTACAAAATCTTGAATCATCAAGTGTTTTCACTTTGTTTTAAAGAAATCACAAATACCTCACTCTAGCATGGAATTTATCAAGAATTTATTACCCATATATTCATAAAAAAGAATTTTGAAATTTGACTGGATAGTTATTCATTTGTGGTTGAATTTTATCCAGACATATTACTCAAATTTAAACTAGAGTTTGAGAGTTCTGTTGATAAATTTCCAACCTGGCCCAATTTTCATCAAGTTATAAGTCTAGACTCAAGATATCTGATTGGTCAATCTTAGGTCACAATTAAATTTCAGCCAATCAGATTGTTTAATTCTTGACTTATCCATGTCTAGTTATTCATGACACATTCACCTGCCAGTAACATTGAAAGAGTGCATCACTCTGCATGCAACTAAAAAGAATGCAGAACTCTAGATAAACAGCCTATTAGGCACAAGATCATTGATTAACAAGAGTACCACAAATGGCACATGATCCCCAACAACATAAGGTTAACTGATTGAATGTATCTTCTGTGGGATTTGTTACTGGCCTACAATTTCCCAACAACTGAGCTGTTCCTTTTCAGGCAGTGGGAAAGATATGTACCAAGTTTCCATAAAGTCAGGTATAGAGAAGTTCCATTATTGTCAAGAAATTAAATGCAAGAGCAAAATCTATTTTTAGTAACAATGACCTTGAACTTCCAAATAAATTGGTCTATTTCTTAAGTAAAGGGATTATAATACATGTACATGTACCAAGTTTTGATGAAGAGAACTTAAGTTCTGTTGTGGGATGAAATGGAAAGGACATGTCTATTTTTAGCAATAGCATCCTTGACCTTGAATGTACTTCTTCCTAAATCACTATGGGTCTTTTTTGAGCAGAGGGGAATACATTTACAAAGTTTTGTACAAATGCATTGTGTAGTGCTTAAGTCAAATGCCAAAAATGAAATGCAATGCTCACATGAATTTTTAGTGACAGTAAACTTGACCTTGAAGCTACTGACCTCCAAATCAAAATGGCTCTTCCTTGGATTAAGGAGAACAAATGTATCAACTTTCACTGAATTATATTAAGTAGAACTTAAGCTATCACCAGGAAATGATATGTGTTTGCAAATCCATGTTTTTTACCCAGTGACCTTTACCTAGGAACTACTAACCCCAGAGAAGTTTCTTCCTTGAGCTAAGGAAAATACATGCACCATGCTGCACTAAAAGCTGCTCACTAGAACTTAAGTTATCATCCAGAAGTGAAATACATAAAAAAATCTATTTTAACAACAGTGACCTCAACCTTTGAGCTACTAGCTGCAAAAACAACAGGGTTCTTTACTGGGCAAAGGGAAATGCATGACCAAATTGCATTGAATTCTGTTCACTAGAACACCGATCATTTGGAAATAAAACACATTTGCAAATTCTAATTTTTAAAACAGTTATCCTGACCTGGAAGCTACTGGCCCCAAAATTGATAAGGTTCGTCCTTGCACTAAGGGGAACACAAATACTAATCTGTAATGAAATCTGTTAACTAGAACTTCAGTTATTATTTGGACATGAAAGGCTTGGGCAAAATATGTTTTTATAAACAGTGACCTTGACCCTGGAGGTACTGGCTCCAAAATCAAATGGGTTCATTCTTATGTTAAGGGAAATACATGTGCTAATGTGTATTGAAATCTGTTCAATAGAACTTATCATCTGGAAATGAAATGCATGGACAAAATCTACTTTTTTGCAACAGTGACCTTGACCCTGAAGCTAATGACCCCAACATCAATGTGATTTTTCCTTGGATGAATGGGAATGCATGTACCAAGTCGCATTGAAATTTGTTCACTAGAACTGAATTTATCATTTGGAAATGAAAAGCAACGGCAAAGACCTTGGAGCTACTGGCCCCCAAATCAGTAGGGTTCTTATGAAAAGAGAAACACATGCACCAAGTTGCATTGAAATCTGTTTGCTAGAACTTAAGTTATCATCCAGTAATGAAATGCACAGGCAAAATTTATTTTTAACAGTGATCTTGACCTTTGAGCCTATGACCCCAAAACTGATATGGTTCTTTCTTGGGCTGAAGGGAACGTATGTACCAAGTTGTATTGAAGTTACTAGAAGTTAAGATAACATCTGGAAATCAAAATCGACATCTGTCCGCACAGACAATTGTAAACTATAATAATATCATGATGCATCTATCTTTGGCGGGGTATAAAATTACATTAAGAAATTTTTGATGCCTTGAAAATATGAAAAACAGTTTAATTTTAAGCAACTAGTCTAATAATGTTAGCATAGTCAATGTTTTGTTATGACACATATTATCAATACAAACTATGCGATCTATGCACATTTGAAATTATAGTACATAATTGCAGTGAGAACATTCATCAAACAAAGCAATATTATCAAGTGCACCCCGTGTTAGTCTTGATCACCAAAGTATTGGATACAATCTTAAAGGTATTGTAAACATCTGGATGATTAAGATTGTCACAAGTGTGATGTATGGTGCTCATAATATACTCAAATGAAATTGTCCAAAACAATTTGTTCAAACCAGGACGCAAAATACTGTAATCTTATATGCTGTGAAACTACACATATTGTAGTATCACTCAAAACTGCCATATATATATATATATATATATATATATATATATATATATATATATATATATATATATATATACACTATTATGTATATATATATAGAGAGAGACTGCTATATAAAGGTCACCGGTCTATAAAGACATTTCATGGTCCCTAGAGCGTCATTTTAAGACAGGTTGCACTATATATATATATATATATATATATATATATATATATATATATAACCTCGTGTAACCACCTTTCGTGGACATAACGTGAATTTTATCGCGTTCGTTACAATATTATGATAATCTATTCAAATAAACCATAAAAAGTGTTAAACTACATCTACTTCATTTAATCAGCGTGAAAAAAAATTTGGCATTCATGTACATTAGTTCATAATTACCGTTTTTCCGAGCGTGTGTATGTTTACTTATTTCCAGAAGTGATGTCCATGGTTCGTGACACTCACTAAATAGTCACGTGGCATATGACCGGACCGTGCCAGTTAGACCAAGGTATGGATATTATTAGTTTATAGTGTCTCCGTGTTTTTGAAATTAAAAAAAAAATTTAAAATGAAAATTTTTTTTCTGTAAATTCTATATGCAGTTTGTGCACTTAAATTACTGCTTGCTTGTTCTTTACCATATAGATACATGACTCAATAGACTGAGAGAGAGACAGACAGACATACAGAAATTTAAAAATAAACACTGGTGAATGGATACACATTTTATTACAATAGATTCAATGTCTTTTGATGTAGAATATATGTTTATTATGAAATAATACTGAAACGAAAAAGTCCGTATTGAATATACATTTCGAGTAAATTTTTCTTATGTTGTATAAGAACCCCACATGATTAAAACCAAATATTTACATTGGCTATCTAGTTGTATTAATTCCCAAAGTTGGTTTTCCTGTTCAAAATATCTAAAACAAAGTCATCATGTGATTGGTAGCGCTATCTTTAGCATATAATAGAAAATTCAAGGCCAAAATGTATGACACAAAAGAGGAATTAGTGAAAACAGATTTTCATTATGATTTTTTAAAATTACATGAAATTACCTTTTTGAATCTCATTTTGTTTGATTTTACTATATAATTAAATTGTAACTCTTTAAGAACGCTGGTGACACAGCTGATGACATGATTATCTCAAAACAAGCGCGTTAAATCGCGAGAAACATGGTGCACGGTTGAAGGAGTTCAACGACAACTGGCCGTTGTACAATATATATGGCTAATGTTGTATATAATTACTATGAAACTGCTTTAATTAAATATCCATCACTTATACTGCTATTATTCCTTACAAAAAGTTATGTTATGTCTGTTATTTCTGTTGGATGAGTGCAGGCAATCTGTACAAGATAAACCTTAATGCTGGTAAGTTTTACAAGAATGCAGAGATGCTGTCAAAAAATGTCCTGGGGGGAGGGGGGCCTCCACATCTACCTTCAATTGGGGTGTGGGGGTGTGGGGGGATCATGGGTAGCACAGGGGAGGGGGCAACTTTTGTAGACACAAATTCCTTCTTCCACCATATTAGCCCGACATTAGATTGTGTTTACATTCTTTTCTGGATAGTACCCTGTGTATAATAAAGACTACAGGATATGATCCTGAGTAAAATGTAAACACATGAAGCTCCTATGCCTTTCACGAGCCAAGAATGCAAAGTGCGGCCAAACTCTGCATTACCACCTTCTGCGCTTTTTCAGTCAATGTCAGACCATCCGATCTTCTTCCCTTGTGTTATCTTGAGCAGATGATCATTCAGTTTGCATTCTGACAGGACTCATGGCTGTTATTGACCTTTCTTGCAACAGAAATTTCCTTTATGGCTCATAAATGGATCAATTTGCTATACACCCCCAGGAAACAAATAAATCAAAACTCCATGATAGTTTCTACATAAACCACACCAGATCTCAATCATACATGTGCTTGCATGCAAACACATCTATCTACATAAAGACTGACTGAGATCATGGACAAAATGACGTAAACATGATGATCTGATTCTGATACAAGTTTATTTTGAATAACAAAGAATGTATGCATTTGGTACAACAAATTGTGAGAACTGTAGGAAATTTTGTGTGATCTATGCACCACTGGGTTTTAAAAGTTGTGGGAATCTTGATCATTCTTGCTAAAATCCCACAATCCTGTGGCCTGGCAGCATCTCTGAGAATGGATGTCTGAGTTTGCACTGATGCAAAAATGACAAGCATGTAGAAATAACCTATTTACAGTGTTGAAAGGGTTTCTATAAATTAGTCTTTTCTATTTTAAGGCAATCAAATGAATTTAATGACAAATTTATATACATCTACATATACTTATGTATATCTACATATCCTGTTAACTTCTTTGTGGAGACACTTTTGTGCATTTTGAAAACTTTACAAACAGCCGACAGCTTTAAAACAAAATCTGAGGCAATAACTTTTCTAACTTGTTCAATCGTTAAAAAAATTAGAGATTTCCTACCATCCATACTGATGTGGTCCCAAGTACAGAAATGTTGATGAAGATTCCCAATTTCATAAAATACATTGCTATAGCTTCGCATAATGAGACCTTTTTTTTATAGAAGAGTACACTAATGGAAGTGACACCAATAAAAATGATTATTCATGCAGTTGACCTGGATCTGCAAATTTTATACTTTCAACCCCATTGTTCACAAGAATAAATTCCTTTTGATAAAATGTCTTCACAAGGAATTGTTGGTGACACTAATATAATCTATACTACTACTTTTGTAAATGACAAACATGAATGTTCATGTGTAAACAGTGACAACATCATTAATCAGGCATTCAGTTCACAAGCAAAAATCACCCTTACTCCACTTTGCATAGAATTTGTATGACTCAGAATATTAATATTTATGATATATTACAGTAAGCCAAGGCTAAAAATGTGACCATTTACATACAATTTACACTCCAAAACTGTCAAAACATACTTCAAAGAAAAACAAGAAAATACAATATAAATATTTTACAACTCAGAGATGTATTTTGACATTTTAAGATATGTACAAAAATGTCCTAATTTACAAGGTAAACTAGCATTCAAAGCAATATGATTACACATGGCAATCTATATGAATTTCATAATCATGAAAATCCTAACATAATGCTAAATTAATCTATTTTTGATGCAACCAACAGAACTTCCATTCCATGTTATTTTTCACTCCAAGAAATAATAAAACTTAAAGTAACTGCATGACTTTTTTTGGGAATTAACAAAGTTATAAAAATTCAATATTACTTCAACATTTTCCTTTTCATGTGGTTTACTATCCTTACCATATTGGATATAAATTTCTCTGATTGAAAAAAAAAAAAAGGTTGGAAAAAATATATTTACAGAAGAGACTTCAATATCAGATGAAAAAATATTTGTATTTATTTCAAATACCTCTTCACTAATGATTAAAATTAAAAGATTTCAGACGGGCAAATGGATAGACCAAAGTAACATTTACAGCTTCCACACCAGTTGTGGGGCATAAAACACTAATTCTGTTCCAATTAATCAATTGGCTGAGCATGGGTCACTTTTAGTGTAATGACCAATTAATCAATTAGAGTATCTATGATCAATTTCAATTGAAATCCAGTTCCAAGCTTTCATGCATTTTCAGACTCTAACCTATATTAAAATGCCTCCTGGTTTTGGCACAACATCATGTGGTGCAAGTAACTGACTATTAATCAATCACTAATTGGTTAGCAGAAACATGATTCATCATGAAATTTGAACCAACACTGTAAAAAACCATCAAACATCAGTTGACTCCAAATGGACAGAGAGTCTGATGAACAGGCAGTATGACAGATATGTATTGTTAAAGTTCCTTTATTAGACAAATATTTGTACAAGTCAAAAAATAAAAACAATCAGTAACTTCTATATTTCTCTTCAGAACAGGTTTGTTTTTTATATTTGCAAGTTTTATTTTGCTAAATCAGCACTTTTATCATAAAATGTAACAATTCCAAGTATCAATAAATAAATTGAGCACAAGACTGCATCTTGCTTGTTCTATACAAAGTAAACAAAGTAATGTGGATTATCATGATATAAAAATAGATGTCCTTAATAAAAGATACAAACATTCAGCAAATCATATGATAAAGGCATCTACAACTGCATATACAGAGCTTCTAATTTATTTTACTAGTTGTGGAATATATTAGAAATTAAAACAAAAGAAGTTACAAAAAGTATTTAAACAAGTTGGCTTAAATGACATTATTTATCTCCTAGCATTACTATCTTGTGGTATAGCTTAACATGTGTAAATATAATCTTTTTATGATATGAATGAATTAAAAGAAATCAGTACATGTGCAAGCATTTATACAGGGGAACTTCATAGTTTACATATATTGCTCTTAAAAAAAGTTCCTAATAGCAATTGCATTTCTAAATAAAAAAGCAACCTGGCTTCCAAACCATTTAAACACCTTTAAAGCCATTGTGAAATAATAGTTTAGAACAATCATATTATACTTGGGAGTGTTTTCCCCTACCCTCATCCCACTCTCATGCCCAACAATGGGGATGCATGAAAGAGTATGACTATATATATCAATATCCAGATTTTCCTTAATGTATGCTTCAAAAAACTTTTGTTAACCAGAAATTTGCATGATGATGAAAGCAAAAGAGTTCATCATTGAACAAAAGATTCAGACCTAAAAAAAGTCAATTAGACAGATCTCAATCTTTACTCTCCAAAAAGGTAATAGATAGTACCTGTTTTGAAACCAGTGAAAAGGTTTTTGAATAAAAGAATAATTATTTTTTACTTACAAAATTGGACAGAAATTGGTTTTAAAAAATTAACAGATATTCCTTGTAAAAGAGTGTTATTTCTTCTGCACAAACTAAGAATATGTATTTGCCAGTGTGAGAAATCTCCATGGTGTTACATGATGTCATTCAACATATACATGTCATCAGAAGTCAATCAGATACACTTGTTATTTTAGGCTCTGCCTCTTCATATTATCAAAGTAAGAAAAATACTGCTGTTGCACCGTTTGCCCAAAGTCAAAACAAGTATCAACCTGTACAAATTATCAGTATCTAGATCAAAAAGTACATACCATTAATGTTCTTATAAACCTTTGGGTTTTTAAAAAAAAAAAATAATAAAATAAAACTTCAGATGATATATTTGCTAAATTTACCCAATTATAAAGGATTGTGAACTAATATTTATCAAATATTAGATATGCAAACAAAGGAATTCTGATGTGAGACTCTAATGTTCTATGTTGAAATCAGAGAAATAATAATTCTAAGGGTAAAGGACACTACAGCATACCTGAAGAAAAAAAAAAATACAAATCATCTACAAACAACAGTCTCCTACAAGGTAATTCTTGTCAACAATTCCTTGAATGTGTGTCACACAGATGATTTTTTGCTGTCAAAGTAAATGATATTGTAAGTATTTAAAGGGAAAGCAAAATGGATTATACACTTCAAACTCTTTATATCTCAAACATTGTTCATTTCTTTGTTTTCTGTGGTCCCCGAGGTGGTGTCACTGGTCGACCAGAATTCAATCCACCATACTGGTACTTGGCCTTCTTTTCAGATGGCTTCAAGATCTGCAAGAATGGTATTATACCCTGAATGAAATCAGCGATTACACAGCTTACCTCTACAAAGCTTTTATAAGTTTCCAGCAGCCATTGTAAACATAAATTATCATGCAGAAAATAAATTCAGATGAAAGTGATCTTGACAACACAATGTTCATGTTAGCCACTGTGACTGGGCATAAAAGACATAAAACAGCAGAAAAGAACATTATTTTATATGATATCAAAGCAGAGGTACTATAATGAGTTGATAAAAACTAGAAATGATTTGTTTTCTTTTATATTTTTTTGTTGTTCAAATCACTATTAATAAAATCTTTTTCAGAAGCTATTACCATTGTTCACCCCTTGAAGCCAGAATGTATTGGGTGGAAGTTGCAGGTTTGGAGTAATCATGGAATGATAGTCAGAATTACCACTATTACAAGCATAGTTCATGCATCTGTAATGACCTTGATTAGCTACTACAGCTGAAGCCTCACATCAAATGCCAACAGTCCACTTTTCTGATACTTACTCTTTCACATGTACAATACACAGTTAACCGGTGAGAATAACCTATCAAAATATACAATATATAGGCATTAATATGGAAGGTTTACCACTGAATAAATAAATCTATTCTACTTCCAATCGCTCTGGTCAGAAAGGGTCTTCCGTGTAGGCTAGGATGTAACAGCATGCAACTTAAATAATTGTAGTTTTTACTTTTTAATATTAGTTTGAGATTTAACCTAAATTAACATGTGGGTATATCTTTTTTATTACCATCGTAAGAGGTTGGTCACTGGGTCGGGCAACACCATCGCAAGGTCACCTTACAATCAAACATTTCTGGTAATTGGGATAATAAATATTATATACAGAAAAAGAAAAGAAAACACACACACGTGCATGCACACATGCATATAACACACAATCTCTTTAGATACACAATTTAAATAGATGAACACAAGTATACAGTGTCTAGGTGACATAGACTTTGTGATATTACAGTATTTTGTTCCTGTTTACCATCAAATCAGACCCAAATAAATATAACGAATTGCAGGGAGATAAAGGATTCTTACACAAGTTACATATTCAGGACTGAGGTCCATTTTTGAAGAAATTGGTTCTTTTTTATTTAACTTAGTAGTGTATTTTTCAATGTTCTTATTTCAACTATTTGCTTAAAAGCATAAATGAAAGGATTTTGCATATTGAATCTGCAAGTGTAAATATAATATTTAGCCAAAATAAGCAAGAAATTACACAAACTGTCCAACATGTGGGTATATCTTGATATTGTCTGAGAAAAGTTGAATGATTTTTTATCCCTGGATGATCTTCAACAGATATATCCGCAAATTGTCAGGTGAGCAATCTAAGGCCCACTTTGGGGTGTTTGTTTTTTTTGTGTGTGCTGTTGTTGTTTTTGTTTTATGTTTGTTCTTACTGTATAAATATGAATAAAAAATTTCGAGACATAGGTATCACCTTTCTGGCAAATTTAACCAATACATTTTCTGTATGTACTGAATATTCTTTACTTTTATAAAAATGTCTTCCCTTAAAATCCATGCAAACTTATTTTGTGTTGTCATGTTCACAAGCCATTACAGCTAAAAGACAGTGTCAAAATATTTGACCTTAAAATCAACTTCAGAGTGCTGACTATCAACTTGTTGACTGGAATGTAACTAAATACAAAGTGTGGTCAAAATTCACTTACGTATATCAAGCCACTATGTTCATAAGTTCATTGAAGTACAAAAATGCAAGCAATGACCTTTGATTTGACCCCAATATCAAATTAGGTCTGGTTTTCAAAACTCCTTCACAAAAGTGTACATATGTTGGGGATCAGATCCGCCATTTTCATTCAGAACCAATTAAATATTAGAAGTGTATTAGTGAAAACACCATTTCAATTCCATCATTCATGCAAGAGTAGTTATAGCAATTTCAAAAATGGCCACTATGGTGCCATATTTGAGTTCAGATGAACACCATTTTCATTCATTCAGAACCAGTTACATCCTGCATAGGCCTTTGAAATTATATCACTATAGTGAGATAATGTCAGAATATTTGATAAAAAAGAAAAAATTTTTAAAAAAAATCCATTTTTTTGATGCCAGTCAAACATTTGTACAAATCATACCTTGCCCACAAGAATGAATGCTAATCATCCATCTGCCATGGTAGCATGACTGTAAGGACGGTAGTTTCAAAGTAATCCAGAACAAATCATTGACTCCAACATCTTAAAATTCAGTGTGACTCCATTTCCAAGGTCAAGGTCATGTGTCCTACGCTGCAGTATAGTCCCTTAGTATTTAAATTCTAAATGTTTTATAAAAAATTAGAAACAGTGCAGTCTTTCTTTATTTACAAATCTATAAATTTATGACTGAAAATTAAATGAAAGCTTTCTTTTTGTTTTGATGTACTGTTGTGAACTTGGTCATATGTTAATAACAAAGGGAGACTATTCTGCAGCATAGGACATGCGACCTTGACATTGGATTTGAATTGAGCCATGTCAGTACCCACAATAAATTTCACCTGGGAAACAGGGTGAGAGATTTTGGTGTATTAAATTCAAAATTGGCTAATAGGTCTGATAAATATTTATCATGGCCTGTATCCACTCTACCATGATGTCTGCATGTGTCCAAGATCAAGGAGTGGTAGCCTTTGATCGTAATGGGTGCTAACGTTTTCTCCTGAAAGAGCCAGAGAAAAAAGTTAGCTAATTCTGGAATAGAGACACTCAAAGGAATGATGCTGTTGCTGTTGCACCAGTCCCTGAAAATCCGCCACTTCCCCTTGTACTCCTTCAAAGTGGAGGGCCTTCTAGCTTGCGAGATTCTCTCCACGACACAAGGCTGAAATTCTTTTGTTTGCAAGGCTCTCCTGACAAGAGCCAGACATGAAGGAGTAGCTTGCCGGGACATGGATGAAACACCTGTGACTGGCTGTTTCAGTAGGTTGGATCTCAGGGGTATTTTCCTGGGAATGTCTATTGCTAGATTGAGCTGATTGTTCACCCAGGATTTGTCCCACCTGAGAGGGGCTATCAGAATAACTCTGCATATTTGGCCCCTCATTATATGTTTGATCTGGGCAGATATACTCATCTGGTTGCACGAGCAGAGAAAATCCCAAACCAGTACGCACAGATCTGGCAATTTCATAGCACCATGTTTGAGGAGATATGCCACCACCACAGAATTGTCCAACATAATAAATTCTACCTTTCCATATACTTGATTCTTCCAGAAATGAAACATGTTTACTATGGCCTTCATTTCTAGGATGTTGATGTGGATAGGTAACTCTTGTGGCACACATTTGCCACTTACTGTGTCGAAGATGGGCAATATATGGGCTCCCCAACTGTACAAGCTGGCATCCGTACAGATGGTAATTTCCAGTTGGGGCTTCTCTAAAGGAATTCCTTCTGTCAGCCATTGCTTCTTGTGACGCTGACACAGGAAAGACACAGCTTCATTCGAGATCATGATTTTTTACAATCTAAATGCCCAGAAAAGGGATGCCATCGGGCTAGCAAAGTTGCATGAAAAGGCGCTTGTGGAGAATAAAATCCGCTGCTGCGTTGACTAATCCAGAAAGTTGCAAAAACTCTCTTGCTGAGATCCACTCCCTGTCGGAAATTGACTATGCAAGCTCGATAATGCATGTTGCTCGCAATTGATGAAGGCAAACAAGATTGAGGTTTGTAAAATATTTCATGCCCAGGTGAACAAAATGCTAAGATGGAATAAGGTCGATTTGTCCCAATTGATCAGAAACCCTGACTGACTCAAAGGGAAAGACCGTTTCTGTCCTTGACCAAAGATAAATTTACCATGTTTTTGGAGGATGTCGAAGAGATACGCTGCCATTGCTGCTGATGAGGTTGACTGGAAGAGAGACACGACACAGTTGATGATCTTTGTGAAAGCCCATGGGCTGACATGGAGGCTGAACGGGAGAGCATAAAATTGGTAAATGGTTCCTTGGAAACCAAACCGAAAGATCTTGTGCGAGGATGTATGTATAGGGACATGAAAGTACATATTGGTTAAGTCTAAACTGACCACAAACTCGTCATTTTTCTTAACCGAAAGTCTGATTGACCTTGCCATCTCCATTTTTTTTAACCTGTGTGTGGCTATGTACTGGTTGATCCAGCTGAGGTCTATGATTGGTCTGAGATTCCCACTGGCCTTGGGTACCATAAACAGCCTGGTGTAAAACCCTGATGACTGGTCTTAGATTCCCACTGGCCTTGGGTACCATAAACAGCTTGGTGTAAAACCCTGATGACTGGTCTTAGATTCCCACTGGCCTTAGGTACCATAAACAGCCTGGTGTAAAACCCACGGAGTTTTTTTTTTAACTACCTCCACTGCCCGCTTGTCGAGTAGTGACCAGATCTCCTGAAAATTCCTGCCTTCTCTCTCAGATCAATCCATGTGGCTCGAAAATGAAGGAGTCTGGTGCCCACAGGAAGGCTGTCTGTGGGCAGAAGGGGTAGTAAGTCAGTGGCATCCCATTGCACAAGATCAAAGTCGACGCTGTCAGGGTGTTAGCCATTGTGTGATGCACTTAGGCAATATGGGCTGTGGATTCCCACACATGATCGCTACATGCTTTTTCGGCCAGTCAAAGAAAAAAGCCAAATCGAGCATGGAGGAAGTAGCAACCATGTTTCACACTAACTTGGAGGTGGCATGCAAGACATTTTTTATAAAACAGAGGGTTGGTCATATTGACTGCCGCAATGTTTATATCCAAGGACAGCAGTTCAATGCTGAATGTTGGTGAATGTGTGCTATACCAGTGTGGGGAGAACGATACCGGTAGTTGGCTTTCTGCAAAGAAAGCCTTGGAACTGTTGTGTCCTGTATTTTATCAAGTCAGGTGGTCAGAAATTTCTATAATCTTCGCTCACTGTGTAAGAAGACAGAAAGATAGCTGTTTTTCTTCATATTCTAAATCAACTGAAGCCTTGACCTTATAGGCCTGGATTGCATTTGATGGGGCCAGGTGCTCGGAAAAAGGCTGAACTCTGTAAATTTCCTCCACGGCCGCTTTAAAACTGTATTCCATGTGCCCCATTGTAGGATCGGTGTACAGTAAACTACCAAGGTTATCCCCACACTCACTGTGGGGGTTGTCCTCATCAGGTATTCTGTCAACATCAGAATAAAACATCCCTGGTCAACATCAGAATAAAACATCCCTGGGGGTAGTAAAGAGGCCATGTCATCGTCCCTGTGTACTGTTTGATATCCCCTCAAAGGATATGCCATACAAATTTGAGATGGCTGCTGCATCATCCACTGGTTTGTCTTGCCGGTAGGTAGGTTTGGCTACTGGCTTGCCGGCCGGCTGGCCTGACTACCAGTTGGGCAGTTGGCATAACTCTCAGCTGGATGGACAACCTGGTTTTCGGCAGCTGGCTCTGTAACTGTATACCTCCACATAACCATGTGCAATCACCCGGTATATGGCATGGCTAAACAAAGTGATGGATTCCCGGTCACTGATTGTTGAGTACAGCCAGCCAGATGGCTGGACTGGCTGGATGGCAGCAGGAACGGCATTATACATACTGGACTAGTGGCCACATGGCTCATCCATGTCTGGAAAATACCCCATGTGCCAAGACTTACAGCTCCTGGGGCCAATCTCTGGCATACAGTGAGACTTAAACCCACTGGGCAGCCTATAAAAGGGAGGACAAGTCTCCCGTAAGCTCCAATTCATCATTGGAGAAATATGAGGGATGAGATGGAACAAATTCCTGAGGCCAGCAACTGTGTCGTCGCCTCTTGAAATAGTGTCAGCATCTGCGACTCTGGCAATGCCTGTTGTGAAAAAGTGGGTGGCATGTTCTCAACACCTTTTTCTACCTTTGGAGCTGACCCATTGTGGACATTTTATGCGTAACTTTGGGTGGGGGAGGGACCATCAAAGCATCCCCCACTATGCTGGTTAGTGGACAACATCTTTGGATGTAGATTTAGTACATCACATTCTTTTTCCCTGGATTTGCTACTTCGCTCTTTTGTTGTCAGGCCCCGTTGTAGTACCATGGACCAGGTGCTTTCCAACCATAGTTCGTACACACTACATGTATTTGCTGATGAACATTTCATACACATAAGGCATGTCCCGTGCATTTTTCATTTGCTTTACACTTCTTGCTTTTTGTGCATTTTATCTACATGATCTTTTATTCTCTGAAAGATATGAACAATGAGAAATTTTAAGAAATAACAAGCCAAATTTGTTTCTGTGCACAAATAAACAACACTTATTACTAAATAAGTGAAGAAATATCTGCAGTGTGTACGAAAATAACCTACACTGTGTACTAACAATACCATGCTGGATTACGCAGTCAGAAAATAAACGAAGTCTATGACTACTATAAATTCACATAAAATCAATCATTCCACAAAAAATAATGATTACAATATACTGTATATACCTTTACACTCAATACTATACCAAATATGTTGATGGATGGTGTCAAAATCTGTAAGACTGACTTTGATTCCATGAGAGGTATTGGATATGATGTGTTTTGTATCAGCGAAAGCAAAAAACCGGTAAACAACCAGAGCCACCTAGTAGTGGTAAGGGTAAGTAAGGGGAAGGGTTGGGAAGAGTTTCTTCCCTTTGTCTATATGGAATATAGATAGGAAAGACACATTTTTTCGTCCCTCCATAATTGCTGGATTTGAGAGGCAGTGGAGCATCTTCCTTTATATTAATGTGATCAGGGAATGTATTCAAAGGAGAAACAAGAATTCAGAGGAATGCCATGTCATGCCTGCTCCACCATGGCACAATCCAAACACTTTGCAACGTCACTAGAACAAGAAAAGTAGGTCACTGTCAATTACATTTGCCTGTGGTGAGAAGTATCCCAAGAGAAATGTATCCATCAAGTTTCACGACTGTACATACAACAGTGTCAGAGAAACTGAGCAAATGCAAAACCTTAAGGTAATCACTGATGCATGAGAAATAGATCACTGTGGCCTACTTTTGCCTGTGATGAGCAGAGCCATCCACAATAAATACACCCATAAAGTTTCATGACTGTACATACAACAGTCATGAAATGGGAGCCACGGGGATACCCGCATTATAAGAGAGACAGCTGTATACTGAGGGGCACTGTTTGCATTTTCTGCCTATGTCGTCAAAATGAAATCTTCACCAAATATAAGAGATATACAGTAAGTAACATTTAACAACTCAGTGTAAGATTATTTGCCCACGTTGCTATACAGGAGTCACATATTCAAAAATTTCAAAGCTTACCTGGAAGGAACACATCAAAGTCTCATCCACTGACATCATGCCACCTGCATTGTCAAATTCTCCACAGTAGTTGGGTGCTGAAAACAATGTCACAAGTTGTCTTTTTGCAAAGAACTCGTATCCATCTTCCACCACCTGCAACAAACAGAATATCAAGTCCCTATTTGTCTATTTTAAAATAGGGCAGCCATGATAGCTCAGTTTGTATAGCGTTGGATTAATAATCCATGGGTTGCAGGCTCGATACCCACCCAGGGCAGCTTGGGTTGGTTTCCTAGGTGTATCCACCAGAAAGGCAATTAGCCCCTATTACTAAAAATAGTCCCAGACACTAGCTGAATTAATAATACGCAGTTCTATAAGCAGTAACATTTAAAAGTAAATTTTTGTGTACAAATTATAATTCAAAGAGCAACTGTCCTTCCAAATAGATAGAACATTTGACACAGACATTATTTTTCAACACTGGATCTCCGATGGAGATTCCTGTGTGATGTCACATAGTTTACTCGGTTTAGGCTAGACACACCATATATACATCGATGTTGATGAAAATGTTTAGAATGTTTCCACCTCAAGTGTGTCCACTGCTATGGATGCAGTATTGTATATGGCACAAAAAGTAGCATTCCAGGTGTTGGTTATTCATGTGAAGGGATGATTTCTGGATGTAGAAATTGAATTAAATCTAGACTAAAGATGTTGCTGAGTAAAGTAATTCCAGATTTAATATATTTGTGACTGGATATTTGCATTATTTGATTTGAAACAATGCTGTGGTTGGCAAACTTTCTGTCATTTGGGAGACCAGCATTTGTCCACATTCTTCTCTAAACAGAGGCGAGTTTATTTACTACTATAGGTTAACATTTAAACCACGCTTACTATAGGGTGAGATCACTGTTACAGATTTATACCCCTCCCAAATACATTGACCAATACCCTTAATTTTATTTGTAACGAGCCCGTGGGGTAAATTGGGCATATTATGACTTATGTAACCTTTTTTTCTCAATGCTCCTTGTACAATTGATTCGAAAAATGGCCACCAAAATGTTGATAGTAATAGTATAAAAAAAAAAGTTCCAGAAGGTGGGGCAAAGAAAATTCCCTCGGTCGCAGCCAATCAGTAATGAGAATACTGTGCAAGAATTTCATGGGCTTATTTGGAACAGATTCACATAAAGTGACAGACTAACATATCAAAAATATTAAACTCAACACACTATATGTAAAGTGTACCAACTAAGTGATAAGTATGTTTATGTTATTTTTACAAGATGTCAACTCAAAACATTAAAAACATTTAATGTTTGATATCTATCATGCTTCCACAGTCAACAAGCTACAATACATATACAAGTATAATGGAATTCAGATGTAGACAGGTCTTTTTTTAATTATCTGAATACTGAATGACAGTAAACTACATTTATTCCATTGTGCAATATGAATAACAAGGTACAGATATTATACATCAATTCTGTAACAAAATATCTGCATACAGAAAGTACTGAAAAAAGCACTGCATGCCATAAAGAATACAGAATGTATAACTGTTGTAAAATATGACCTCAAAATGTTACATTAAACTTTGAAATGGCAGCCTAAATTTAAAAAAAAACAACCAACTATGTACACCTCACACTCAAATATTAATCTGTGCCTGGATAACTTGTGGAGCCACTTATAATGAGATAGGATCTATGGAACCCATTTTATTTTTAAAAGTTGGCAACCAAAAATTTTTTTAAAAAACACGAAATAGGTGGTGACCAAATAAGACTGTTTAATGAACACCCAATATTAACGAATTTAAATGTGAAAATATTTGAACATCTTTTGATACTAATAAGAAATAAGATAGAAATATCCAAACATAGCATATAAACATTTATATGACACATGACTGCTTAATTTCATGTCTAATGACTAGGGCATCTACAAAATTGTAAAATCAAAACAATAACTACTGTCTATACTCGCATATAACCTGGATCCAAATGCAAACAACACAGACCCTGATCTGCCATTGCATAATGCGTTGGCAGATCAGGGTCTATGTTGTTTGTTCTACTCATTAGTCCTTACAAACTGCATAGACCCAGATCTGCCGGCGCATTATCAGTAATAAAGTAAACTTTTTTTGCAGAAGACATTATTTTCTTATTAGACTAACCATAACCATGACCTCTAACCTATACACCCCATAATCTAATGATTTATTTAGTACCTTAACTGCAAGCCATCCACAAAGTTTGGTCAAGAAACTTAATCTAGAAGAAAAGTTGTTCTGCAAAACCTATTTTGCCTTGAGCCACAATGACTCTAATGCAAGCCCTCCACAAATTTTGGTCAAGAAGTCTAGAACTAAAGTTATTACACAAAAAAAACATTTATTCCTTCAGTGATTTTTGGACTCCAAAAATTCATTTTTATTCAATGTGGAAGTCATACACAAACTTCGGTGAAAGTACATGTACCTAGTTAACGAAGGGGGTAGGAATGGGGATGGGGGGAGGTGTGACTTGCATAGAAATTCATTATTCAAAATATAAAATCTGATCAATAACATACCTTTCTGAGCTGTAATGTAAAGCAAAGCGGAATTTGAACTTGGTTATCTCATTTGATTGGCATCTCATATCCATGTCTACCTAAATTAATACATGTCCTTTTTTTGTCCAAATTCTTGCCGAGTTTTCCATGTTCACAAGCAAGGTGGCATTTGTAGATATGTACTGGAACTATAATAGCCATATTCTAATGATACAATGCTGTACATGATTTAGTCATATCAAATGATCCTTTTTAAATTATTTAAAGGTAATTACAACCAACATTTGAAAATTATACAAGCATATGACTTGGATATTAAATCTTCACCATGGGACTATAGTACAACTGGTGTGCAACTTTGCTTAAACATGATCCACAGTATAATTTTTACTTTAAAACAAGCAATTTAGGTTGTAAAACTGGATGTAAATATCAATGATTATGTGATCTCAAAGGTGTTTTTCTTCAACAAAGATTTAATACAATTATGCTGTCTGATCCATGTTTCATGGAACTTCATATAAAGAATTAACTTTCCACTGAATTCCTCACAAACCATTAAACATTTTTTTTTCACGTGATGTAGAAATGCTGACTGTTGGACAAGTTTATAATTTCTGCATTAATATTTCATTATTACAGCATTTCTTCATCAAGATACCACAGTACACTGCGATGGCATATGTGATTGTTCACTCATAGGAAAAATTAATCCCCTCTCACATGTCATGACATTTTCATTTTCAATCATGAAGAACAAATTAAAATACAATAAGAAGACAGAGTCATCTATACTTCCTGCCCTGCCAAGATGTCTGCAAGGAGATGGAAGGATTTGTCGAAGATATCACATATCGGAAGTCTGTATTTATTGAGGATACAGAGGATTTTTGCTCCCAAAACAAAAGTGTGAATGGTGGATAAATGAATGAAGAAAAAAAAGGATGAAAACATCAAAAATATTGAAACCGAACAATTGTGAGGAACAAAAGGCACATCTAAACTACCAGTCTAATATGTGTACCAAATTTCAGAGATATTTTCAACAGCTTTGGAGTTTTGTCCTGGAAATGAAATGGTCGATGATGGATGGCTTGATGCAAAAATAGACTAAAAATAATTTAAAAAACTGAAGCTGAAGAATTGTGAATAGCAAAAGGCACACTAATCAAATATTTGAACAAAGTTTCAATGAGATATCTTGAACAGTTTTGTCTTGAACAGTTTTGGAGTTATGCTCTGGAAACAAAAGTGTATGGGATGGATGGATGGAAGAATAAACAGAATAAATGGATGGACTTGTGAACAATTTGAAAGCTGCAGAATTGTGAATAGCAAAAGGCACATCTGAACCATTCGTCTAATATGTGTACCAAATTTCACTGAGATATCCTGAATGCCTCTTTAGTTTTGCCCAGGAAATGAAAGTGTGGATGATGGATGAATGGACAGACAAATGGACAAAAACATAAAAAATATTGAAACTGAACAAGTGAGAATAGCAAAAGGCACATCTGGACCACTAGTCTAATACGTTTCATAGAGATGTGTTGATTGGTTTTGGAGTTATGTCTGGAATGAAAGTGTGAACAATGGATGGATGAACAAATGGATGAAAACTCTAAAAATACTGAATCTGAAAAACTGTGAATGGCAAAATGGACATCAGGATCACTAGTCTAAAACGTGTAAATATTTCATAGAAATATCTTAAACAGTTTAGAGTTTTGCTAGGAAATTAAAGTGTGGATAATGGATCAATAAATGGACAAACAACTGAACAAAAATATTATGTGTAAAAATACTGAAACTGGTCAAATTCTGTTAAGCAGTTTTTGTGAAGAAGTCATTTAAAGGTTTTTATATTTTTAAAAGCAGTGGCCAAGTCAGTATCATCTGAACAAATATGAAAGACTTTCATACTTGTATGCTCTCTGTGAAATTTGGTCAATATATGTTGAACAGTTTTTGAGCACAAGTTGTTTAAAGGTTTGTCTATTTTTATTAATGGTGGTCAAATTGGCATAATTTCAACAAATTTGAAAGGCCTCTGCAATAATGCTCCTTGCAAATTCATGTGCAAATTAATCAAGTGGATTTTAAAAAGTTGTAAATAACAATTGTGAATGGACGACAGATGATGCATGACAGACACAGGACCATACCATAAACTTGCTTGGCCTAATGGCTAAAAAGATCTAACCTGTATTCAAGTTTGGTCCTTTATAAAGTCTGATGAGTGCGGATACATCATTAATCAGCTCCCTGCATGTAATCTTTGCAAAGTGACCCATAAATAAAACAAGGCTTTCAAGTTATATATATATATATATATATATATATATATATATAAATAATATCTTGCCTTATTTGTGGGAATTCTTTATCCCCCCCCCCCCTCTTCCCTAATCCCCAAGGATACACTAAAGCAGATAACAAAAAACATTTTCCATTTCCTAGAGATGCCATCAATCAATTTTCATTAAAATACAAGAAGCAGTAGCAATGTTGAAGTAATAAAAGTGCATAAAACCGAATGATTAGTGCTGGCAGCCCAACTACTACCCCAACCTACATAGAGTGGGGTTTTTTTTTTTGTTTTTTTTACTCATTTGGCCCAAACGAAATAATAAACAAGTGGCTAAAAGACTCATAACAAAGAAACAAGACCGCTCTAGACTCTAAAGCATGAATGTAGAGGAAGAGTGAGGCGAAAATGAAGTAACCTATCATTTTGTAATTTTGAAAAATTTTGAAATACAATTTATTTCTGAATATTTTGTTCCAATACATTTTATTCAAACTTCTTTGTGCAGACCCTTACAAAATTAAAATCCACTGGATGAATACTTGTTGGACAATGGAGATTGTAATTCTCATTATAATTCTCATGTATCAACAAAAGATGATAGCACCTCCACCCCAACCCACCGAACTTCTGACCAAATTCTGAGTCTCTCTCGCTTATGCTGTGTCTGATGCTTATGGACCCTGTCGCTCACAAGTTATCGAGGTTGAGGTGTAGTGCTGTTGTATGGCAAGGTAGAAAAGTGGTATGCAACACACAATCAAGTGATAATGTAAACCTGGGATTGTTTCATCAAAATAGATTTCATAGTTAAAAAAGTTAAAGAGTGGAGATTGATACAGTTCCCAAATCACAGGTAACCATGCTGCAACCATGACCTTTTAGTTAGTTATGTGCATATGATACATAACACAGATGAATTATGTAAAGTTTCACAAAAGTAGGAATTACAGTTCAAAAGTTATAGAGCAGACACGAACAAAGGGTCCCAAAACACTACCCAAAACAATCATGTTAACTTTATTGAGACCACAATCTTTGAATCTGGAACCTGGACATCAGTGCATGACGCACAACCCAATGATACCTGAATCAAAGTTTCATCAAAATATGTCTCCCTATCTCATCATTAAAAAGTTACAATAGAGACACAAACAAAGCCCAAGACTATATAGTGCCATAAAAAGGTTAGATGATAAACGATTTATGTATGAGAAGTGGTTCACTATCAATGTGCGATAAAAGTACAAAAACAAAACAATGAGGTGGTGAGAGTAATATATGATGGTTCCTGATCAATGGAGAATGTAAATGGTATGTATACAGGGTAATTGGATCATAAAATATATTTAGGGAGATTGACAGTACACGTTGGTTAAAACTACCAGAAGTAAGTAGGTTGTACACGAGTTATATTTTAGAATAAATGTTAACTTACTTCAAGAAATTTAAAATACAAGGCACATTTACTGTATCAAAAAGCTCCTTCATGTGCTGAACATTGTAGTAATGATCGCATATAGGTTGGAGATCGAAACAATCTATCAGGAAGTGTTTCACGGTAAAGGGTTTGTTGCAGGAAATGAACTCGGGTGGGTCTTCACCATTTAATAAGTAGGAGTGGGTTATACAAGTATGACCAATTCCAATTCATGATAACCTCATCCTTATGGATCATTCTGTAGGAAGGAGGCCATTTGTCTATAGAGGGTTTGACCACATGGAGCTTATTATTGAGAGCATCATTCTATGATGCCTGCCACTTACTAAATAAAGATATTTTGATGCTAGGTGTAAAATCAGTGTATGGTATTTCAAAATCAGATGGTTGCAGAGATAGGGCTATTTTGGCAGCGCAGTCTGCTAAGACCTGAATGTTCAAGCTGTGCAGAGGAATGAGTAAGTGACATTCTGTCTAGAAACTATATATTTCTGGGTCAACTCTGATCCAAATATCTCCTGTTCATAATGTAGTGAAGATACATATGTTTACAGACAGATGGACAGTGCCATGACAGAACATATTCAATATTTTGATATGGCATATTGTAAAGAGAAAACTATTACTATGTGATACATCTCTACGGGAACAAATTATTATACCTGATGTGCTCTACAGATAAGATCCAAGTCATGTCTATTTAGGAATTTGCTGACAACATCTGCACCAAATGTGAATGACACCCCACGATCATTTTCTCCCCATCCCTGGACATCTTTGTCTGGGTCTGACCATAGCAAATCACATAACAAACCTGAAAGCAAAAGAATTTATTCCAAACCTGCTCCATAGTTATGTATACAAAAATACCTGTTCCCGACTTCATAAAATGTTTCAGCTAAATGTTTGAACTCGTTTTATTTAATTTTTTTTGTAAATTTAACTTTTATCTGACGTACAAATACTTGAGTTAAATTGCCATCAAATTATATTTTTTAAAACAGCTTTGTATTTTATAGAGTGTAACACAGAAATTGTCTCTTAAATTTTAATATGGGACAAAATCTTAAGCACCCTTTCCAGCTGAGAACTTTTATGAAAGGTGAAAGCAAATTGTATTATAAAGAGCTGGACATGCAATGAAAGAATCAGTTGATAAGTGTGAGGGTGGGTTGCTTAGGATTTACTCTGCAGAGATGCTGCCAGAAATTTTCGCTGTCACTGGTTATCCAACCACATGCTGGGATGCAAAGGTACCAGCATAATTCTGCATCACAGCATCCAATCCTCTTCCCTTGTGTCATCTGAAGCAGATAATCCTGGACCCCACTTCACAAAATAATCACTTTTATGTTTTGATGACTCATGGCTGCCATTGCTCTTTCACTCTCTAGAAATTTCCTTCATAACAGATCAATGGATCAATTTGCTATACCCCTCTAGAAGACAATTTAATCAAACCTCTCAAAAGTTGCTGCATAAACCACACTAAGCCCCCGTTTCACTAAACATCTTAACATTTATTCCTCACATTGACATTTCTGAATATCTTTCTTATTGTTTGGTTGGTAACAATAACTTTTTTTATGGAAAATTCAGCAGGCATCAGAGATTACATGTCATAAAATCTTAACTTTTCCCTAAAGGAGTCTTGCTTTATCTCTGAGGAAATCTTGAGAATTTCCTCAAATTTGAGGAATTCCTCAACTCATTCTTCAAGAATAAAAGTTTTCCATGTGTTAAATTATAAAAATAAAAGTTATTTTGCATCCTTTCAGTATCTCATCCTCTGACAAAAATATTGATATAGTCGGAAGTATCATAAGCAATATAAAATCATAATTTGAGGAGAAAAGCTGAGAATGTTCTTGAAACTGAGGCCAGATCTGAATCATACAAGTGCTTGCATACAAACAAGTCTAAGTAATCAACTGACATCATGGACAAAAGAACATGAGCACGATGATTTGATTTTCAATTTTAAAAAAAGGAAAAAATTTTGCTCATTGGTTACAAGTTGTGAAATCGCAGGTAATTAGCGCAATCTGTCCCTCATTGGGTTTTGAAAGTTATGTGATTCTTGTTTTTGCAAGAATCCCAATATCAAATGGCCTGGCAGAATATCTGACTCTGCCTATGGTTGAGATATTTATCATTTTATCATTTATCATTTTCAGAATACTTAAAAGCTTTAATTTACTACAAGCAGAAACAGTCATGTATAAAATACACATCATATCTATCTCATGACACATGAAATCATGAGACAAATTAGACAATATGTCATCTGAAGATAGCAAGGAAAGGTGCACATTCATGTTTCGACTTAAAAAAAGATCCAACAATGGTATTTTAGAACGTAGAAAATTCTCTTGCATACTGTACATTTCAACTAGATGCCTAACTATTTACCTGTATCGGGGACATCTGTTGGTCTCATTATTCTTCTGATTTGTTCCATGGACTGAAGATCTGGGGACAGGCCTGGATGTAAAGACACCAGAAAGATATTTTAAAAAATTATCACAAAAGACCACCAAGCAAAGCAAATGGGTGTTTCACAGACAAGTAACACATATCATGCCATATTAATGTCTACTCCCAGGGAAGAAATCAAAAGGGAGACAATAAGGCCAGGGCTGTCGAGCCCATGATCAAAGCATTGCTGTAAAATGTGACCTTGACCCAAATGTCAAAAGGTTGAGAGAGTTTGACACAAAATGAACGATCTTGGATTCATAATAATTCATCCAGAGTATGAAGAAAATCCATCAAGGGGTTTAGGAAATATATTAAAATGAACAACATTAACCAAAACCCAGTGTTCTTCTTATGGCCATTTACAGTGGCAGTCCCAATACACTATAATTTCAAACCGAGACACCTTAAAAACTAGTCAATATGCTATGCACCAGTGCCGATATGCTATGTTTTCTGCTACATGTATTCTTTCAAAATTATTCTGATAAACATTATGTGACCATATTCCAAGCCCTATCCCCTGAATGACACCTTTTCTTTACATTTCTGGGTCATGTAATTAGGATAATCTAGGAAAATTACCTCCTCACTCAATGCTGCCTCACTTAGCCTGACAGCAAGTGCACAACTAAAACCTTTGATGCTGGATCAGTTTTTTCAATGACATTGTCACGTGATCAGTCAGTGATGATGGAGTCTACTTTTAGTGTGTGTTATGTATCAGTAATTTTCACTAATAGCTTGAAAAGTTCAACATGTATTACTTTTCAAGTTTGTTAATTCCTTTTGTATGATTATGGATTGTAAAAAAACACGTAAAATTACCGGTGTCCAGAAAGCCCCATGTAGAGATCAGCTGCAGAGTTTGCTGATTCAGGTTCTGATAGCAGTATTTCTCCCATTCAGTAAAAGAAGGATTGGAAGAAACAAAATCCTGGTTTTAACACTGATTGGAAGATTTCCTCTCCTTGGGTGGAAATCAATGGATTGGATGGCAAGTCTTTCAGATGCAATGGGATCATGTAAATTTGAAACTACATGGAGATTTTCAGGATTGTAAAATCTTATATAATTTTTGTTTTTATTATTGTTGTTGTTCTTTTGTTTTTTTGGAACATACATGTGGTGAGAAAAACGTAAGGAATGAAAACTGCATCTCCTCCACGAGTTGCTTTTAATTTTAAACGATAGATTTGGAGCCACCCCAACCCCCCAAGCATTAAATTTTATCAATAAATCTTAACTTCAAGTGGATGCTGCCCAATAAATTTCTCTCTGTCTATCCAAAAGAAAAGGAGACACTTTTATCTTCAAATTGTAACGGTTTTAAAAACATTATTCAAAGAAAATGTGGAATTGGAATATTTCTTTATTTACATTTCAGTCAGTAACAGTAAGCAATCAGTTTGCACTTGGAATAAATATTACTCTCACATTCTACTGATAATTTGTTAATAATGAGTCTTTTATATAATTACTTAAAAAACAGATAGGTTTTTATCTTTTTTACATCTGTTAATAAAGTTAGTGCTCCATCCTTTCTCTGTGAAGGGACCTTTTCAACAATGAAGAAGATAAAGAGTGTGCTGATATTTGACTTTTAAGATGTTAATTAAAGTCAAAGACCGTAAAGAAAGTTTGACTTGAGACCATCATGTACATTAGGAAAAAAGAGAACACCATGTAAACATATTTGCTTTCTTTTATATTTCATGGATTTTTTTTCATCTGTATGATGATAACATGCATTTTAGAAAACAATTTGTGACACCACCACACAATTACATTGATGGTATGAAAAATTGATGGAGAGAACAATGAAACCTTAATGCAAATTTTCTAAGAGAGCGACCCTGACCCCAAGTTCAAAGGGGCGAACAAATGCGTCACAGAATAAATTGTCTTAGTTTCATAATTATTCATCCCAAGTATGAAAAATCTATCAAGAGGTTTAGGAAATATGAGCAAATGAAAAAACTTCAACCAAAACTTCAAAGCAATTTTCTATGATCCAAGGTCACAGGAATGAGCAAGCTTGTCGTAGAATGAACTGTCTTAGCTTCATAATGATTCATGCCAAGTATAATGATAATCTTTCAAGAGGTTTAGAAAATATTTGCAAATGAAAAGACCTCAACAAAAACCTTAATGCAAATTTTCTATGACTGGGGCATAGACCCCAAGGTAAAAGGGATGAATAAGTATGTTGTTGGACAAATTGTTTTAGCTTCATAATGATTCAATCCAAGTATGATGAGAATCTACTAAGGGGTTTCGGAAATATATGCAAATGAAAAACTTTAACCAAAACCATAACAAACTGCTGATGCTGCCATCACCAACAGAAAAGTGACTGCTATGTCTTGCTTCCCACTAACAGTGGGCTCGACATTATCTCAAGTAACATAAACAGGATTTTTTTATACCTGAATATAGCTAACTGAACAATACCCTACATCTTCTGAAGAGTTTAACAATGATTCATATTTGTGTTTTAAGGCAATCTCATTTAAGTACTATCTCTAAGGCATGGATAGTCAATTTGCCATTTTATCTAAACAGATTGGAACAGTGACAAAGAAAGAACTGTAGTACTGTATTAAAGAAAGCAACTTACATTTACAGTAAAAAGGTATTATACAACTGTAACATAATATTTTGTCTCTACTGAATTAGATCTATTAAAAAATGTCAAAATCTGAGAGGTCAAGTATGATTTTAGTCTGTAAATATTCCATGGTCTGGCATTAGATGTAAAATTCAAAGCTAATTTTTGCCCTGGAGGTTTTTTCTAAATCTGAAAACTTATTTATTCAGTTAAGATCATTCAAAAATACAACACTGCATACCTCCATGACAGCAGAAAATTTTCTCATCTATGATAGCAGCTATTGGTAGACAGTTGAAACAATCTGTGAATGTCTTCCACAATTTGACATTGAATCTTCTCTTACCTGTAATACAAAATAATTTATTAAGTGATGAGCCTCAAAACTTTTACTCTTATGTGGACAGCTGCCTACTCTTCCAATAGTCATAAACCTGTGTCATAATGAGTCTGTCATCTTGATTAATACTGCATGTGTAACTAACAAATCATCTGAGCAGAAGCAATCAAGAAAAAAAAAAAAAAAAAAGAGTACCGTATATGCTTGCATATAATCCATTACCAACTGCAAAACTGCATAGACAGAGATCTGCCGTCGCATCATGTGCCAGCAGATCTGGGTCTATGCAGTTTGTAAAGACTAATCAGTATAATAAACAACATAGACCATGGTCTGCTGGCGCATTATGCGATGGAAGATCAGGGTCTATGTTGTTTGCATTTGGACCCGGTTTATACGCGAGTATATACAGTAGGTGTAAAAGGTTAAGAGATTAAATTGTATAGAAATGCAGACTTTAGTGCAATCATGTATAAGACCGATGTTTCTCAAAGAGCTGAATGTCCTGAGTTATCTAATGTACAACAGCAACATCTCCACAAATATACATGTCAATTCAATTTTTCCCAAAATATTTTAAAATTAATTAAATTTAATATGTGAGATTTTTACATATCAGGCATTGTGCATTAACCCTTTGCTCCCCAAGTACGCTACGTCTTTACCTTTGGCCCCCAAATATACATAACTACACTTTTACCTTTGTTCCCCATCTACACATTTCTACATATTGACTGCATATGTTATGAAAACAATTGTCTCAAGGTTTCTATTTTTTTGTTTCTTGGTATCTTTATCCATATTTGATGCCATGTCAGCATCATTTGTCCAAAATTGAAAGGCATTTATACCAGGATGCTTTCTGTCAAAGTTGGTAAAATTCTGTTGTATGGCTTCTGAGAAGAACTTGCTTAAAGGTTTTTCCATTGAAAGCCCTTCAAATCAGGATACTTTCTCTCAAATTTGGTCAAATTCTGTTGAGTGGCCTTTGTGAAAAAGTAATTTAAATGCTTTATATTTTTGGTAATGGTAGCCATATCTGATGGCAGATTGGAATCATTTGTACAAAATTGAAAGTCCTTAATGTCATGATACTTTCTGTAAAATGTTTGGTCAAATTCTGTTGAGCAGTTTTGGAGAAGTCATTTCAAAGAATTTTCAATTGTTAGAAAATATGACTATTTGATAGTGGGTTGGCATCATTTGTATAAACTTTAAAGATCTTTATGCAAGGATGCTTTTCAAATTTGGTCAAACTCGGACAAGCTCTTTTTTAAAGGTTTTTCTATTTTTAGTAACAGTGACCACATTTGATGGCAGATCAGAATCATTTATATAAATTTGAAAGCCTTTGATGCCAGGATACTCTCTGCATGTTTGGTTGAATCTGGTCCAGTGGGTTTTTCTTAGAAGTTGAAAATAGCAAATGTTGACAGATGCACAATGGAGTATGCACAAGGAATGCAGGGCAATATCATAACCTCAATTAGCCTAATGGCCAGGTGAGCTAAAAATCAAAACAAAAACTTTTCCAACGAGAGTGGCCTTTAAATCCGAGATATTGAGGTGCAACAAAATACTGAGAGGGTAATGATTCAATGAACAAACGCACGAATGAATGTGCAAAATGCTATAGCCTATTCCAAGTTTATTGGCAAGGGGATAGAAAGCATCGTTGCCCACTGGTGAAACAGACTGCAAAATCTGGTTGCCAAACAAAATCATTTGGTTGTCCAATTTGAAATCCCTCCAGCAATGCCACTGAAAATGACTATTTGATCTGTCAATCAAATTTTGTTAAAAAAATTTAATCAAATTATTAATTTCGTTTGTCAATAAATTATATTAATAATGTATGATTTAATCAACACCAGAAATTATAAATGCACAATTTACCATTTTCCCTATATACTCTTGGAGCACACAGGAACTAAACATGGATATAAAAAAACATCATTCTTGATGTCTGTCAATTCTAATTGCCCTAACGGTATATATTTGTAAGATTTTTCAAGTGTCATAGTAAAATCTTTCTCTATATACCATTTAGATTTAATATTTGTAAGTTACGAATTATTACTATTAATTTTAAATGTATTTGTTTATTTTATGATGTAAGTATTAAAGGTAAAATATGGAGGTTTCTGTTTAAACTTATTTTTGAATCTTTTTATTCGTGGTTATTATAAATTTCTATTGCATCCTTTAAGAATTATTGGTGTTTAAAAATTATGAATATCACAATAGTCGGGGCACACATTACCTGCTTGTTATGTATGTGGAAGTGACATATCACTACAATAAAAAACTTGCTAACGTAGAGACTCAAGCATAGGAAATTTGTGATAGGTTGTGAAATTAACAGTGATCCTGTGGAAATCTAAGAAACTGAAATGACTAATGCTACTGTACAGCTATGGTCGATATGGTAATTATCAGATCAAGAAGAAAAGAAAACAAATGATGACAATTATTGGAAAGAATTATGAAAATATCATGCATTCAAATGTGATCACTGCATATTTTCTAACTTTTATATTATATAAGCCACACTGAGAAAGTAAATACATCAGATCCCTATTTTTCATCAAAATTATGAACAATAACTCTTCAAAAATAAACTAGTTCTTTAAAATGGTATGTAGGGGGCAACTATCCCTTTAAATGCAAGCCCTTATCTCCTAACATAATATTACACCATGTTCTATTTGATAATGGCTGCTCTTATTTCTCCATCATAAATTTATAACGAAAAGGTTTAATTAAGATATGTATTTGCAGTTCAAATTTTTGTACCATACAAAATGGGATGGCTTCTTCTTCTTATCTCTCTCTTGCCTGCGAGCTCATTCATTTTCCCATGCTGACTGCCTAAATAGAAGTCTAAAATCCTTTTTTCAAAGTTTAGAAGGATTTGTGACGATCTGATTGCTTGAATTATGCTTGGGAAAAAAAAAACTAGAATAAACAGCAGGGCCTACCCAGAAAGGTCTGGATAAAACTTCCTGACATGTTGACAATATTCGCTGGTTTGACACAGTATAATTGGTAGATCCCGATATTTTGTGTCTTTCTTCTCTGATAATTCCAAAAAGGAAAACAACAGGTATTTTTCTGTTTCTGATCACATTTGTGATTGTGTACTGCACAAAATCCTAATTTTTACTTAAAATGACCATACAATCGATACACTTCTACATTATTGGCTGAGTGACTTGTTCTAAAATTATGTCACAAATAACCACCAATTGACCCATAGTCAAGGGAGTTAATGCGGTCAGTAATTTTGGACCAACTAAATCTTTATTAATTTTACTGATAAATTTCAGAAATTCAGTTTGAGTACATTTTACAGAAGAAACACCTTTTCAATTTGCACATACCGTGTTTACGGCATGTTTTCGGACAAAAAAAAATTACTTTTTTTGTTGTCCGAAAACATATTAAATTCTTTAATTTTGTGTCTGAAAACAAACAGTGGAAGATACATTTTGCGCCCTCCCCCCCCCCCCCGTCATAACGAGGTTACCGTTAGCTCATATGATGATGTGCGGCCATGAAGTAAAACAAGTATTTTTTCTAACACCACGGGAAGGATAATGAATGAAAAACCGGCATTACTTGCTTATTATTTGTCTATCTGATACATGTCCGTCCACCAGAAAACACAGCCATACATGTATTAGAGCCATGATTGTATGTGTATTTTCCAAAGAACCGTCATATTAGTAATCTCCTAATCCACTGTTTAACCCTCGGCTAATCAGTGATCATTAAAATCTACCTTACAAACGCACGCAAGCTTTATTTCTGTGTAATTAAGATATGAAAACAAAGTAAATTAAAAGATTTAGGAATTATGGTTCTGAAGGAATTTGACAAAAACATTTTAGTATCGAGAGTAGAAATACGTGTATGATGGCTAGTCTTAAAGTAACAAGAGTGAGAGGCTCCGGCTCCGCAGGGGTTTGTGTTGTACGCACACGTAGGAAGGGTAAATAACAAGCAAGTTGCAATATACGAGTCAGCGTGATTAATATGTTGATATTCTAAAATAAAGGTGATCTATTTCATGCTCTCTTCTGTTCTTTTTTTTAATTTTTTTTCTCTTAATCTAGCCGCAGGTAGCTTCAAAGGAGCAGAGCTTGCCGACTTAAAACAATCGGCTTGTCAAAGATTGTTTTGATGCGTGTCGGAGATTTGAAGGTGTCTGGGTGATCATTTTTAATAATATAACTTGTGGGATTTCTTTGACAGGTGTGTTTGGAAACAAAAGGCAGCCATCTGGATTTCGTTAAAAGCGCACTTGATGTACTGGAAATTTAGCACCCACAATCAATGTTTATCGTCTGCAAAGAGGTTTATTACCTGTAGAACAATAATTATGTTTAATCCGTGGTACATAATGCCTCAGGGATAATGGGTTTGTTTTGTTGCACGATGCCAATGAATTCACGAATCCACACCGACTCTCTGATGTATTGTTTAATGAGATAAAGCAGGGGTCATGGTTTCTAATCAAAATCATAACTGTCACACCTGCTTGAAGTGGTTTCGGGTGTAATGATGTCTACACTGACAACCAATCATATTTTTGTTAGCCAAATCAAGCTAAAAAGAAACAATGATAAATAATTATCCAATACATTTTGATAACCAGCCACCCATGGAAAAATTACATGATAAAGTATAAATAGGATACCCACCACAATTAAAAGTTATTTAAGTTCATATACTGGATAACTGTCGTTGTGAAACATAATATTGTTAGTACTGGTAATAATTTTGATTGATAAGTTTATCGTGCGTTATGCAACAAGTGAGGAGGCACTGCCGAGTTTGTGGAGGGACTCTCCCTTGCCAAAATCGTCTCCAGAGAGGCCAGTAGGTCGTCCACAGAAGCGACCTCAAAGTAATGACTCTGAGGATACATCACAAAAAGAACCGCCCACCGGCAAACACACTGAGAATTTTACTTGAAAACGACGCAGCAGATATTCTTAGATTTGTGTCCGAAAACATAAGTTATAGAAAAAAAACTATAGTCAAGTGATGTCCGAAAATTACAAGGCATTTAAATATTATTTTCTCCCAAAAAATATGGTGTCCGAAAATAAACCGTGTCCGAAAATATGCCGTGAATACGGTAATGTTCTACAAAAAGTATGAAAAAATTAATTTAGAAAATATTTTCTATTGTGCTTCACACTAAAAGTTTATATATATATAAACTAAAATTTGCATATTATTTTATGTATCGCTTTATTAATTTCATTTAAATGAAGGTTTTGTTTCTCTCATACTGCAAATGAATATAACATGCATGTTATAAGATCCATTTTTACAGGTTAAATTATCTCCCCTTATATTATCTCCCATTCTTTCACACCCTACCCCACCCAACATAAAAATAAACATGCCTCTCACAGTGAGCCTGTCTTTAACCATGGGGTGAGGGCTGAAGTTTGATTATTATGCATGGCTGACTCTTCCAAGTAGGTATCAGATCTCTTGTAAACATTACCACCTGGCATAAATAACAGCCAGCACATCTGTAGGCAGTTCATTTAATTGAGTTTGCATTATTGTAATCAAACTTGGTCATCCAGATCTTGTTGCCCCATAGGACTGTGACTTACCAGAGACATTTTGTTGCCTGAAGCTACAATTTAGTTGTCCTGGGCTTGCCAGGCAATGGATTTATTGCCCCTTCATTTACACCAATATTGACCATTGTTTGTCTCTTCCCTGCATTCAAGTTGTGACAAGACTGGTACAACAATATAATTCAATATCCATCTGATCCTGATTAACAAATCCACACATATGGGATAAACGATGCTGTGTAATCTCGATATCTTTCTGTGTAACACTAACATTTGCAAATTCATGCATATTTATATCTTTTTTTAAAAACTGTAGTCATGTTAGAATGAAATTCTACCCATATCAATACATTGATCAACACTTCAATCTATTCTTTCAAGTGCTGGGTTCACACTGGACTCAAATTTTGGGGTGAAGTGACTTCTATCTTCTGTCAGAATATGGTGAAGTAGAATTTGTAAAGAGGAAGGAGTGTAGAAAATGTCAAAAGTTAGATTCTTTAAGACAACGTGCTCCTCACAGCTCATACTCTTTCAGAATATAGCACTGCCTGAATGCTGTTTTGACCCTAGGGTCATCTAAACCTTAGTACATCATATTTGTGCATTAATACATGAGTATGTTGACATGATCCTATCTTTTATCTATTATTGCAGATTGAAATCCAATCAATAACAAGGTATAAACAACCTGACTATGTAAGGCAGTTCAGATACGCTTCATTGTGACATTATCGGCATATTGTAACGTCATCAGCCCTATGCTACATGTATGTCTCTGCAAGTAAAGAATTCCTGACATTTTCCTCCTATGTATTAGGTAAAGTCTTCATATTCTGCACTAAAGCCATTGTAGAGAAAAGATCGCAGAAAATGCAATATGAATTGAGTGTGATCAAGTTATCAAAGAGTAGTTTTTTCCAGGTGGCATTTTACCACCAAATTGACAGCAGTGTGGCAGTGGTGTTATACTTCCAAAGAGAGGAAACTCGCTATGAAGACTATGTTAAACAATTGCTTACGTCTGACATTTTACCAACTCTCATAGTCAAATAATATTAAAACATATGCTCATAAAAGTTAGTGAAAATGGTAATATTTTCTTATTTTAAACCTGAAAAGCTGCTGAATAACTCTGATATTGTGTAAGATGACAACCTCTAGAAAAGATAACTGTCAAAAATCTACAACTGATATTGTCATACAAGTCCTTTCTTCCAACTTTTATAAGATGAAACATTGGATAAACTGATTTATCTTTATAAGTATTCAGCCAAAAAATCTCCATGGGGATATAATTTATTTGTGTTTGGGCTACAAAAACATGGAATTTCACTAATTTCTTCAAGGCTCAGGTGTGAATTTTTGGCAGGAATCTTGTAAATCAAAACATAATTGCAGACATAAATAGTTATTAAATCAGCACAAATCTCAATATAGAAGCATGTATCAATTATTTAACTACCTTTAACATTGCTTTCAAAAATGAAAAACGATATAAGAGTCAATGTTTTACTCAGAATACTGAAAATTCAATGGAAAAATAGGGGAGGAAGTAAAAACATCATCATGAAGTAAGACAGAGTAAATCTGCTTTCTTGTTGTATTGGGGCTAGATGACAAAACTTAAGGTGACTATTGCACCCAAACTGCCCCTTAGTGTGGATCCTTCAAGTGTGTAAAATTACTTATAAAATGTACAAATTAAATTCACTTACATTCATCATAGAAGCCATATATTCTGTTGATACTTGCACACTCATGGTTTCCTCGTAAAAGAAAAAAGTTCTCTGGATATTTAATTTTGTAGGCTAGAAGTAAACATATGGATTCCAGAGACTGTTTGCCTCTGTCCACATAATCCCCTAAAAACAGGTAGTTGGACTCGGGTGGAAATCCTCCATACTCGAACAATCGCAATAGATCTGTGTACTGTCCATGAATATCACCTGTAAGAAAAAAAACGAGACCCAAGTGGGCCTGATATAAATTACCCGATTTACATAAAAGTTGGCCATTTCACTAAGTACAATTATGTAGTAGCATAAAAACACAAGCTAAGTAAACTATCTCCAAAACTTTATATTATGTTGATTTTACCTATTTTACTTTTACCTATTTTACTATTTCCTTATAAAAATTCTTTGTAAAGATGAAGGCATAATTAATATGCATACATGAAGTTTCTTGCTCATAATCAAAGTCATCCAAGATGTTGCTCATAATAAACCCAACAAATAAAAAATTATGGCTTCAAGAAACCCAGTCAATCAGATGCAAGATCACCTCATTCATATGCATTGACCTCACTCATTATTGAAACATTCCAAGATCCTGATGATAGAAGCATATATTTTAAGTTTGATCAAAATCAGATCACAAAAAAGCTCAGGCAATTGGATGCAAGATCACATCAATAGCATACGTGGATCTTGTTCATTATCACCCTCATCCAAGATCTTGATGATATGTGCCAATATTTCAAGTTTGATAAAAATCAGATCAGAAATATGGCTTCCAGAGTGGTAACAAGCTCAATCAATCAGATGCAAGATCAACTCTCTAATATGCATGCATCCCACTCATTACTGAACTTGTACAAGATCTTGATGATATAAGCAAACATGTACATTCCAAGTCTAATCAAAATTGGATCAAAAATATGGCCTCCAGAGTGGTAACAAACTCAGCCAATCAGATGCAAGATTACCTCATTATTATGCATCGTTCTCACTGATTTTATCAAATCCATCCGAGATCTTAATGATATAAGCATATATTCCAAGTCTGATCAAAACTGGATCAAAAATATGGCCTCTAGAGTGGTAACAAGGTCTTCCAATCAGATGCAAGATTATCTCATTAATATGTGTGGATCTCACCCATTATTGAACTCGTCTGAGATATTGATAATATAAGCATATATTCCAAGTGTGATCAAAATCGTATCAGAAATCTGGCCACTAGAGTGGTAACATGCTCAGCAAATTAGATGCAAGATAACTTCATTAATAAGGGTGCATCTTGCTCTTTATCCAAGTTGTACAAGATATTTATGATATAAGCATATATAAATATTTCAAGTTTGATCAAAATCGGATGAGAAATATAGCTTCAAAAGACTAACAAGTTCAGCAAATCTAATGCAAGATCACCTCATTAACATATGTGGAACTCACTCATTACTGAACTTGTCTGAGATCTTAAGAAGATAAGCACATATTCTAATTTTGATCAAAATCAGATCAGAAATATGGCCTCCAAGGTGGTAACAAAGCTCAAAGTCTTTGCACCTTAAAGAAAGGCCAGCTGTTAATGTAAATTGTTAATAAGTGAATGCTTGTAGTGATAAGCCAATTAAGAAAGATTATGTTGACATGCTTATGATCTCATCATGATTGATATTATTCATTTGTATAAATGATCCACAGAACTTTTTTAAACAAAATTTAATACCAAGGCTTTAATAACTGGGCCAACAGCCTTGCTTTTGATAGCTTGCCAATACAGACCAACAAAACAGTATTCTAAGACTCACTCAATTGATTTTCAGAGGAAACAAATCATCAAATAACTGTATTTTAAGTAACCATGACTGTCATTTGTCTTCTCTCACATGTCAAGATGTCAGAATGACCAGCTAAGTGTTGTAGGCCTGAACTATTTTGACAGGGTGAAATTAGTCAAGAGTATTAATCTGCTTGTACATCTATTTGTACATATATATAAAAATACATATTTTATCATGTTTGTGATATCCTCAGTAAACTGAACACCTTTCAAAACTGAAAATAAAATTTGGTCTCAAGGGTTTTTGGTTTTGAGTTAAAATGTTCACAATATAAGTGCAGGACAAATAATCTTTGTCAGGCAAAAAATAATATGTCTTGTTCTGGTAACCCGACCTTCCCTATTTGAATGGCCCCAGACCTAGAACTTTTTATCACCTACAAGAAAAACAAAATTGGTACTGATTGTGCTCCATTTTTTTTACATCCAAACCAGTAATTTTTTTATTGGAAACTGTGATATGAACATGAGCAGGAAAAAAAACTATAATAAAAACAATAAAAATTAGTACCAACCTTCCTACCCTGTTTTTTTTCACACAGTCACCAGAAGTATACATCTTTTTTTATTTTGGCCTCTCAGCCTTTGATCTTGAATTCACCTACATGCAAAGTTTACTTTATCCATAAGTAATATTTTGTTTTGAAAAAAAACAAGTTATTGAACTGGGATCATTGAAGGTATTCTTCTGATATATCCACAACCTGGCTTTAATAAAAACCTATTCATACTGTTACAGTATTATGCTCACAAGACATAACAGATAAAAGCCAAAGTCAAGACCTTTGATCTTGAAATCAATGTCAGTTTGCTATCTGCTTGTTTTATGAAAAGCAAAATACAAAGTCTGGTCAAAATTCATTTTGTATATAGATACAAGTCACTGTGTTCTTAAACTCAATGAAGTACAAAAATGCAAGCAGTCCCCTCTAACTTGATCCCACTGTCAAGTAGGTTTGATTTTCACCTTCTTCATAATAGAGGACATGTTGGACGGAAGATCTACAGCATTTTAATTTGGGACCAATTAAATATTACAAGTGATGTTTTAGTGCAAACCTTATGTCAATGACACAGTTTGTTCAAGAAAAGTAGTGACAAGATTTTTTGATGACCACTATGGCTGTCAAGTTGGAAGTCCGATCAGCACAATTTTTATTCAAGACCAGCTACATGGGGGCATGTACTTTTTAGCAATATCTCTTTTATTACATGCAGTTCTAATGCATACAATGTAGAACCATTGTCATAACACGATTGCTTTAGCTGTGCTGATAATGAAGATAATCTGTACATTTGATCGTTCTTCATTAAAGGTTATTTATCACACACATACATTTGTGGTAGCATACTGTAAGGGGTCTATTCATAGATACTGTTCTCACATAAAACTGCCCCCAACACCACTGAAACTTCCCCTTTACAAAAACAGCAGAGGGAGAAAGTGTGAAAATCCTGGATAAATCATTGTTCAGGAAAAGAAGCCATAAGATTTTCAAAATGGCCAACAAGGCAGCCATTTTGGAGGTTAGATATGCACATATTGAAAACTGCATGTTAATATCGCCATTGGTTTTCCTGAAGTATCCATAGTGTTGCATCTTGAGCGTGGGGTTGTGGGTTTCCAGCTATTCAAATATGTCAATGTTTTTATCAGTCACTTGGTAAAACAATTATTACAAAATGTACTGTATATACTCACATATAGGCCGATACCAACTGCATAGACCCAAATCTGCCATCGTATAATGCGCCGGCAGATCTGGGTCTATGCAGTTTATAAGGACTAATCAGTAGAACAAACATAGGCCTCAATCTGCGGTGCAATATGAGACGGCAGATCTGGATCTATGTTGTTTGCATTTGGACCTGGCTTATATGTGAGTAAATATGGCAAGTGTCAAAGGAAAGATGATAGTACAATGCAGTCTACAAGTTAAGGTGGCAAAACTGTTAAAGCATGTATGATTATATCATTTTTTACCAGTGCATTCAGTGCGATCTACTATTTTCCTTTGTCTCTGTAAAATGCCATGTCCCCCAAATATAGATGATGGGGGACACAGTGTCCCCTGCTCTTGGGATCCTAGGTGCAGCACTGAGGTCATGACAGTGTTCTCCCCATGCCAATAAGCTGTATCAGTACTGCTATACATGTAGCTTCATTTCAACTCATAGAACACAAAGCAGCTGCCTAGCAGATATTCCTTCTAATGGACCCTGATAAAGCTTGTCAAAACATTCATAATTCCCGCCCAGTAGTTCCCTTTAATTAGCAAGAACAGTATTTACGCTGTCCTATTACTGCTGTATACACAGGGTGCTGATTATACCAGTTTATCTATCCCTACTGATATGCATAATTGCACCATATGCATCAGCAGCTGTAGGCGAGTGGCCCACCGTTTTCAAAGTGCTATTTCTGGATCAACTTATCATGAGGATATGTAAATGCACCTTATGAAATTTGTTTAAATGCATCAGTTCACAGAAAGAATCGTAAAATAAAAGTTCAATGAATCTTCATTCAATGACTTTCATTTTTTCCACATGGTCATAGACTCTGCGATAAGGTCTAAAATAATGCAAGAAAAAAGGATTTTCCTTTACATACATATTGAGAAAGTTTATTCAATATCCTATTGGAAATACATGCAGATAACTCTTAATCGAGTTTATACAGCATTTTGATTATATGTAGTCTGGATTTGATATTACTGGTTGCAAGAACATTGTGTACATGTCTAAAGGGAGGTATCTTACATTGCAGATGTATGGATGAGATAACTTGCATTTGAATTTGAAAATGTGTTCAGTTCAGTCGATATAACAAACCAGAGTGTAATCAACAATTACAGAGCACACCTCTATGAAGCTTTTAGTAGTCTCCAATAAACATTAATTATCATGCTGAGAATAAATACAGACTAAAATGATCCTGACAATGAAATGTTGGCTTCAATTCAAATTATTAATGTTCTTTTGCAATTTTTTTCTCTTTACATTTTAATTTCTAATTTGTTTATAATTCATAATTTTAATTTTAATTGGCACTATACAGGCAGTATTGTGCTGATATACCATTAAACCACACCTACCTACATACATACTGTGACAGGGTAAACACAACATAAGACAACCAAAAAAAAAAAATCAAAGTAGAGGTACTATAATGAGTTGATAAAAAAAAACCGAAATTATTGTTGTTTTGTATTATTTTTAAAAAAATTATTGTTCTAAAAATCTGATTCAGAAGCTACTGTCATTGTGCACCCAAAGAAGCCAAATTTTAGGGTGAAAGTCACAGTATTTAAAAATTGTTGATGGCAGCAACAAACATAAAGCTAGCTGTAAGTTAACCTATGCTTTAAAGAGGTTTCCAACACTGGGGATTGCACCGGTGCAATGACCAACTACGTAAAACATATACACAAGTCTCTTAAAAATGAGGCTAGTAGGCATGTGGCCTCTGGCAAAAAAGCACTCGCCCAACAGCCAATTACCACAGTTAAGTCACCAGTGGTGTCCAAAGTGAAGTGGCAACAGTGTACTGAAAAAACTAGCCAGCATGCATGCAACTGATCTCTGACAACTCAGTATAGTTTAGGGGAAAGAATTCAAAAGTTTTCATGCCAAATTAAATCCCTTGTGCAAAGTGCCAGGAAAAACAATTTTCATTATCGGTTATGCAACCATATTGTGCTTCATCCACGAGAGCCAAGCATCCGATTAAATTGGTGAAGAACAAGATAAGCCGAACGTGTTATTTTTGCACAGATGTTAATGCTAACTGACTTCCATATATCTGAACTGTTTATGAACAATGAAAGAGAAAATTAAGAAAAGTCTGTAATTTTTCTCTTTTAAATTTTATGTCACTTAATTTTGCACTTTTGTGCAAAATGTTTATGAAGTAAGATTGCGGTGTGCTTAACTTTTTTTTCAACAGTGTAATCATGGCAATACACATTTTGTAATTTGTGGTCTATATGTTCAAGGAAATTTACATACCATGACAGATTCAACTCAGTTGGATATGGAAGTGCAAGTTTGATTCTTGATTTAATCTTGATGACATTAATGTCATTTATGGAATCAGTAGAGCAATGAGTCAGTCCGTATTCCTTAATACACCTGGTCATGCTGTTCAGTCAAAATTCAAGCAGAAGCCGAGATAAACATATAAATAGCCCTTTCAAGTACCGGTAATGTGAATTATTCTGGAAAAGACATCTTTTTGGGCCCAATTAAGAAGACTTTACATTTCCAATTAATATCTTTAATGAAAACAGCAGCAGCCATTAAAATCTCCTGTCAACATTAAGTCTGCATTTGGATAAGCAGTAGTACTCTGTATTGATTTTCCTTCCAACAATTCAAAACATTTTTCAATCTCTTTGTAAATGGGTGATCTATCAGGTCAAATGTAAACAAAACATAAAATGAGATCATTTTCCAAATCAAAATTTTCACAAATGAAATGAAGAACAACACAACCAATAAAGTCAGAAAAAATATGTCTTACAATACCTTTTTCTGCTAACTAGATTGGATAAAGACTGTCACCCCCCCCCCAGAATATCCACCATTTTCAGATTGTTTACTTCTTACAAAACTAAAATTTTCAAAGCAATTTATAAATCCATCAAAATCTGACACCTTTTTGCGCTAAATTTCACAAAATGCCCAAATATTATAGTGATGTATAAAGTTCATTTTTCAATGTCATATTTGTATTTCATAAGCAGTGTTCTCCCGAGGGCCTTTTACCGTAGCAGGCCCACTACGCTATCGTTTCAAACTCTGATAACCCCGACGCTTTAGAACCTGCCGCTACGCTATGCTCTTGTGCCGCTACGCTTTGATCTTTCCCACTACCCTTATAAAATTAATCTGTTAAACAAACATCCTGTCACCTAATTCAAAGCCCCACTCAAATGACACCTGTTCTTACCTCTTCTGGGGTATTTTATTAAGATAATCCAGGATAATTGCTCACTCACTTAACCATTATCCATTGTACCTGGCTTGCGTGACCGCCGGTTCGCGACCTTTGGTGAGGGTTTCGTTTGCACCTAGTCACATGATTGGCCAGCAACAATGAAGTCTACTGGTAGTGTGTTATATATATGTCAGTCGTTTTCATTAACAGCCAAAGCAGTTACACCATTAAATTAAAAATTATTGTGAAAAATGAACACACCACCTTCCAAGAAACAAAAAATTACCCAGCGCCCGGCTTGCCCCATGTTGGCCTGGTTTCAACAATCAGAAATTGGCGTCACGAATAGTGGCAGTGATTCTGATTCCAATAGCGCCAGCATGATTTCCAAAAAGAATGATATCAAGAAACGAAGGACAGGATTTAATAATGAATGGAAGACGTTATTCACTTGGGTGGAAATTGCTGGATCGGATGGTAAGTTTTCCATATTGCTAACTCAAGCGAGTGCTGCCCTATTAATTTCTCATTTCTCTTTTCTGTCTATCCAAGTAATAAACGGAAAATTTTTTATCTTCCAGTTTTACCTCTTTTGAAAAGATATAAATAAAAAGTATTCCTTTATAAATATAACTAAAATAACTTCATCCATATTCTTACTTATTATTCAGTGAAGTCATGACCTCAAAAGTTTATCCCACCCGGTCTATATCAAATTCTTGAAAATACAATATGTAATTACATATATATTTTGCAGGTATGCTGTGTAAATTGTGCCTGAAGAATTTTTCCATGGTAATTAACTTAATTAGGATTCAGGTATAATTGTCTCATTTTTGAACATCCATTAATAAATTTTATGTTCCATTTTTTTCAGATCGTGAAAGGTCATTCTCCTCAATGAATAGAATTAAGAGTGTTTTAAGGAACAGGTTGTCAAAGAGGGTACTGAACTACCTGATGACAATCAGTACTGAAGGACAACGCTTAAAAGACTTTAATTGTGATGTTGCAGTCAGTTTATATGGTGAAATGAAGAAAAGACAAATATCATTTATTTAAATTAAGAAATAAATGAGATATGCATTGTTTTTTACTGTTATAACCTAGGTAAATAAAAAAATACAATGTAAATATATGCACTTCTTTTTATTTCATTGATATTAATTTGCTTCACTTTTATGACGTGAACGCGCACTTTGTAAAACATTTTATGACCCAAACACGCGTACCCCGATGCTATAGAAAATTTCTGGGGAGATCACTGTTCATAAGCCCCTTGATATGATGTGCAGTCAAACCTGTGTTCAGCAGTCACCCATGGGAAAGGGCCAATGTGGCCTTTGAAGACAGGCGACCATGAAGGCAGGTTCAGCTCTCAAACTTGGTTCATGACAAATACATGTACTATGCGCCAAATAGCATTAGCATTATTAATAGTAGTATGCTATCAAGATACATACAACATATACACTCGCATATAAGCCCATTCGGGTAAAAGCCGATGCCCCCCAAACTGAATAGGGAAAAACATTAAAAAGTGCATGACCTGCGCGTAAGCCGACCGATGAAATGATACCGGTAAATTAAATATTATCCACTGCAAAGTGAGGTGTCCATTAGTGTTGTTTACTGTGCATGTTTACTAGTAAGTACATTGGTTCCATTTTTGTGTAAATCTGAACAACCTGTATTTTGTATTATATTTTGTGTTTTGCTGTATTAACACTGTGTTTTTTGCAATAAAAGTTTTGATTTGATTTAGATTTTCCTTTTCCATCAGCCAGATCTAACTTCTAAGTAATATTTCCCATGTTATCTGCCAGTGCAGGTGGACTGATAAGCCCATGGCTTGTAAAAGCAACACTGCCTGACTTCGTTTTCAAGATGACAATCCTTTTGACTGAGTTGCAAATTTGATACTTGTTCAGTACCAAGTAGAGTCCTACATGTTTTACAAATACCCGTTTTACCATAATCCCTTAGCAGCCTCTTTGTTTTCCCATATTACAACCTTTGATCAAGCTGCGTAGTTGATACTTGTTCAGTGCCAAGTAACAGAGGGTGGTTATTTGAACTCCTATGATCTTGCTGCACAATTGACACCTGTTCAGTTGCATCCTTTAATAGATTTCACAGACTATGATTGAAGTGTCACTTACAGAGCCCAAGCTCAGTCTCCACATAAGCACCCGCATATAACAGTAAAGATGAGGAATCCGAGTCGGACGATATTTACAATGACTTGACGCCGATGGAGGATTTCAGCACTATAATTGGTCACTCAGATCATGCGGATGAATTCTTGGGCTTTGTACCAGATAACATTAGACAGTGACCTTTATAGGATACTGTGAATCACAAAAGTGTGGACTTGACTTTCACTGTTTATTCGTGAGACATGTGGAATTAACAAATTACAGGATATTGAGAATCAAATCATTCTGGGCTAATGCTGGTATGTGACCAATGATAGAATTCATGGAGTTATTGTATCAACGGATTTAAAATGTCAATCATTATATATTTCTATGGATTTTTATGACATGAAGATGAACAAAATGTAAGTTGTCAATTTATTTGTGACATATTCCACTCGATAATACACCTAATTGTATTTTACACTGGTTTTGTCTTTATTATTCTTAACTATCTACCTATCTATCCATCCAGTCTCCTCCAATATATACCAGTAGTCAACAAGAAAACTTAAAGATTTTCAAGTTTAGACCTTGTCCTGTGGATAAGCCGACCCCCCTTTTTCCAGACTTTAATTTTTTCCTAAATTATTCGGCTTATATGTGAGTATATACGGTATTTAGTTTAGCTAATTACAAAAAGAAAAATAACAAAATAATACAATAAAAAGTTCTACTTTAATCCATCATGTACATTAAATCATCACTTATCAGTAGAAATGGTGTCTAAATAAAATTATTGATAGTTTACCTGTGACCATCAGACACAGGACTGACTTTTTGTTAGGCCAGCTGGTATAATTAGGCATGAAAACATGTTCACACATCAAACAATTGATGGATTAAGCAGTTGCTCAAACTTACCAAGATCAAAATACAGTCGGATATTGTGTCAGATCTTTGATGATTAGGGAATGAAAAGAAGCTTCATGCGGCTATTATCAGTAGCATATAAACAGTACATGATATAAAAAGTGCAGTGTACATGTATCTCAAATCATTTGGTGTGATTTTACATAATCTCTTACATTCCGGATTAACGTTCTCAAAATCGGCCATATTATCTCACTTGCACTTAATAATCCCTTTGATCTGAGTTTGCCTGACTCCCATTTCTGTTGCAACTACACAACTACTTTGTCCACTATCCAGGAAATGAACTGCTTTGATTCTCTCATGTAAGGCCAAAAATCGCTTTGCTTTCGAAGCCGACATGTTGACACCTTTGAGTTTGACTGACAATGTGATTGGAGTATGGTAAGTACAATAAGTGAAATGCTTAAACATCCATCGCTTCACATAATATACTTTTATCTAAACAATGTCTTGCTCATCAAACAAAAGAAGTGTTTTATATGCATACTTGGAGCAATCACTGCAGATATGCTCCAGTAACCGCTTAAGACTGGGTAAGAAACACCTGTCCGCTGACAGCAGGTGACGGTTAAATACAAGGCATTTATATACGAAATTTGTGGGGTGGGGTGGGGTGATATTAGAATGACTGCTGAACACAGGTGACCACTAGGACAGGTTTTATTGTAGTTATATCACTTTTATTGCATACAAGTGACTGAAGTTTAATTTGTTTACAATGAAGGCTTCGGCCTGTGACCTATTTATGTAAATTATTGTCATTGAAAGTGTGCTTTCATCATCACTATGGTCCAATGGAATCCCAGCTGACCCACCATTCAGTAATCTGGAGTTTTTAACGATTTTCGACTTGTGATCTCCAACCTGGCCCCATATAAGGGATTCCACTAATGGACATTCCAGCATACTATATGCCTGAACTTCCCTGTGGAATGCCTCAGTTTCTGAGGGAGGACATCCTAATGACTTCCACAAATTCCATCTGTACTCCCAAATGAACACAGTTGGCCATCCTTATAAATATGTACCCAGAGATAAAACTTGTTTTCCTCCCAATTAGCATGGTGTTATAAAAACATGATCACTCACAATAGCTGTTAACATGGATAATTACTAATGTGGCAGTGCCGTCAATATCGCATATCCATGTGCAAGTATATTTGCTCGAGTGCGACTGCGAATGCTGTCAGATTTTCTTGATGTGGTTTGTTAAATGCACAAAGTCTGAACAATGAGCTGCTTCAATCGTCTTTACAATTTCTGAATTAGAGTAGAAAGTGTCAGCCTAGCTAGTAAGTATATTTTAAATATATTGTTCTGTCAATGTAGTCTGAGCAACTTTATCTGTATCAGCAGTTGTGTATAGGGGTGGGGGCTGGGATTTTCTTCTGAACCTGGGTATTTCTCTGTTCTTTCATCTGCCCCCAAAAATTAAATGGTAGGTCCCCAAGGCGAACTCTCACCAAGTTAAGAAAGTTCTACAATTATTTTGCGGTTATTGTGTTGGCTGATGTATGCCTAAGGTGATTATATAACATTACTGAAAATTGCTTTGGAACCACCCATTGCATCTTTCACTATTGCAAGGACTGTCACTCATTGGATAAAAGAGAAAAGAGCCCAAGCAAAACTAGCCAAGTTCTCTGAAAAAATTAAGAAATGAGAACAGGTTTAAATGCAAGAATTGTAATGTACCAGTCAGTGTGTGAAACTTGCCAAAAATTCCTGCAAGCCCACAGGATCAGTAACTGTAAATTGCTACTGGTCCTGTCCATAACAAACTGGTTCTACATTTCATAATACAAAAAGACCAAAATGTAGCCAGTGACTCATTGCTGGCATACATGTATATCAGTCCCTATTAAGGTCATCTATGTAATGAAAAATGGAAAAATATAGAAAAACCCAAAATAAGATACTTATATATATCAAATTGTTTAAATTTTATTAAATTCAGCATAACATAACTACTGTTTATTGACCAGGACAATGCTGCTAACTGTCCAGCTGATCCAGATCCATACATACCTCATCTAGAGGCTGGGCTTAAGAATCTGATACTGCCATTGATGACCAGTCTCATAGTCAGAATTAGAATCGTTATCTTTGTCCATTAACTTGTCATTAATGACAGCATCAGAACTAGGCCCAGGCTCTAAAGATGAGGCTGTGGTGTCCAAACTACAGCTGCCCATGAAGTTAGATCTACAGAAGGATGAGTTCCAGCAGTGGATTGCTGGCATGGATCAAATACCTCCACATGTTGACATTGGGAATTGGAAGTAGCATGTGTCATGAGACATTGCATAGACACAGAATATTTTTTCACTGGAGTTTCAAGCATCTATTCTATGCAGACTATATGTGAGTTACTTCCATTCTCATCTAACCCAGCAGATCGGATTGCTATGCTCTAGAGTTGTGAGTGGTCTTAAGAAACAAGTGGCCATTATTTATTTTTCACATGGCTTACATAATTTCTTTTAATATGATAAAATGTACAATTTGAAGATTAAATTTACTCAATACCTAAAAATCCAGCTGGCAAGACAGACTGGCTACTCATTTTTTGTACCAGTACATGATGAAATTAGCTGAAATTGGACCAGAGGGCTGGCAAAAATTTTGCATGCTGGTACCAATCACATAGTAAATATTTTGTGCTACTGGAAGATGTAGGGCTATATAATAATTACTTGTCAATTATTAGATACTTTGATCTGACTGATGCTGGTGTTTTTCTACTGTTCATATCTAAAGTGATTATATAGGAAGATTTGTGTGTATATCCATGCCAACTAAAGAAGCATGTCATGTACTTGTCAAGTAAACTTTGTAAGCAAAAGGCTAAATTCCTCAACATCACAAAGAGATTAAATTGATAAACAAAGGGTATAACCAGCTGCACTACAGTTAAAAGATGATGGTTTGGTGTGTGGGTTTTAATAACTGTAACATCAGAAAAGCAACAAACAACATGAACTTTCTCCAATGACTATCAAATCTGGAAAATGGTAATCACATATTAATGACAAAGGCAAAGACTTCATTCATCCTATACTTTACGGACTGACTCCAAAGACAAATGATGTACTCAACCCCTACAGTGAAGCCTTTCAAGAAGACATTATCGGCATTGTGCGGTTTTTCAAAAAGATAACAAAACTATCCAGTCCTTTGAATTGTCTGTATATGTCTTTGACAGCTCCCTTTAAAGAAGGAATCGGTAACCATAATGGCTATTTACATTAGTACAATGGCAATTAGTGACATGTATTTTAGTCTGGTTTATGGTCTGTAGCATTCGAAGCTACCTGCATGACGTGTAGATTTGTAGAAAACCAGTAGCCACACCCAAATTTTGTTTTGTTTAGAACAAACCCTCCTAAACGGTCATGGCTAAAAAAGATTAAATAAAGGTCAGTGGTGTTTACACACAATCTGTTTTTGCAATTCAGTCATTCATAGCAGTGTTGTTTAGAATAATTACCCCTTTGCCTGCAGACCCTTCTAAGCGACAATGATTACAAAGAATTAATAAAGGTCAGTGGTGTTTATCTCTATTTTTGAAATGCAGTTATTCAAGGCAGTGTTGAAAAGCATATTCTGCCTAACAATTGTGGTCACTGATCGCATTCTGCAGGATGTCACTCACGGCAGTGCATTTATATAATACAATCAATCCATGCATGATGATTGTGCCTATAAAAATGACAGGTGGTCGCTCATAGCTTAAGTCGCTCAAGACAGGTTTTACTCTATTCAAAGTAAGTGTCTGGCTGGAGAATGAGATAGAATTCTGTTTCACTGACAACAATAAAAACAAAGCAAAACAAACATGTAATTTCACTTGCTTGTATTTACCAAAGCTCTAGCTAAGCAGCATATTTATGTATTTTAAGCCAGTAATTTTACTACAAATGCATATAACATTTTTTTAATGCATTCAAAGTATGCAGAACAGTGTTAAAGTTAAGTTTTAGTAAAAGTTATAAAAATTTCTCCTGCCATAAGCACAGCAATGTTTTATCATGGCACATTTGATCAATAAAAACCATGTGACTGGACAAGTTCTGGATATTGAATGCACATTTTAAATGATAGACTTGCTCGATCATGGGCAGGAACACTTATTAAAGGACAGACAGTATTAAATGTAAAAAATGTGCAGAAAATTCTGCATTTTACTGAAGATTTGCTTTTTAACACTTTCGTAAGGAATAATTTTTCAACTTCCCTAAAGCACAGGATATTGACATATACATGAGCTCTTCACCTGTGAAAGCAGTAATTCTCTGCACCTGTAACGTTGTTTAGTCCATTGTGGTTACGTGACAATATGACAGTCAGTTGAAAATGAATCAAAGTTTTGATAGTTCTTGGAAAGTTTGGATTTCATTTTGGATATGACTTGATTTCATATGAAAGTACATGTATTAGCAGTGTTTCAAGAGTATCTTGATAAAATTCTAAGTTTATGTGACAAATCATTTACAGCTATCCTGCCATAGTGAGAAGCCGTAGGTTCTCAGAGTAGGTTGCACAAATCTGACAGTGTTACAAACTGGTTTCTCACATATCTCCATAATTTGAATTCATCTTCATTATTTACTACATAGTTTAACATTGTTGTTCTGTGTGATTTTTTATTAGTTCCAAAATGTACTTTATGGCAACAGCAAATCGGCAGACCGATGTAACAGTAATAGACCAGATGTCGCTTGTGAATTCACAAATGTATCCATCATGATGACTTTCTTGGTTCAAAATATCAAAGCAAATGTTTGAAATTAATCAGATATATCTTTGAAACTGCTCAGTGGCTTTATTACTAATATTTTGGTATATATTTCCATTCACATAGTATAGTCGTTCAAGGCACATATGAAAATAAAATTATATTATCCTTTACAGTATAATCAAGTGCACTCTGAATAAGTCTTGGTCAATAAGCCATTTCATGCATTCTATTGTGTGTGTGTGTGTGTGGGTATGCATGTGTATGTGTCTGTGTGATTGTCCAAGAGACTAGTGCCCTCTGCAACTTCATCAGATACAGTCACTATATCAAGTAAATTTAACAGCCACACCTACTTGTGTCAACAAATATTGCTGTTGCAAGCAAAATGTGTATAGTGTACTAAACAAGGTCCTATGATGCCCATGGGCACACTATAAAACAGAAGTATCTTGCTTGTAGTATCTTTTTAGCTAAAAAAGACCCGTTTACTATTTCATACGACTGAATATTTACCACAAATCTTCAAAGGAGCTTCAAGCTCCAAAAGAATTGGCTGGCTGAGAAAAATTTCTCTAGACTTTAGACATAATGCACGAACTTCAGCCTCTGTCATCTGAACTGTCTTCCCAGGACGGCATCCTCGCACTGAAATATAACCAGAAAACAATATTCAGAAACAAAACATTCTTAAAAACTATTTTTTTATCAATATTGTGTGACCTTGATATTTTTATCTTATAACAAGGAATGTATTGTACATTCCAGCATTAGTGTGCTTGCTTGCTTAGCACCAATGCAGTTCTGAATCGAATCCTAAAGTCCATTTCATACACAGTCTAACAGGTATACCCTTCCAGTTTTCTGACAAAATACTTCAGCAAATTAAACATTAGACATACAAACCATGACAACATCAGAGCTCAGTTATGTTGTGCAAGTTCTTTTTAATGTGTATGCATTTTTTCCTTATACTATGGATACAAATCTTAGTCACACATGCCTATGTCAAATTGGCGCCTTGGAAGGAAAATTCCTGTTATTGTGTATGTTATTCTTTAAAAGTTTAAATGACCACATCTCTGCCACAGGGACCTGTAACAAACTTCACACACAGCCACAGTTTGTTACAGGTCCCTCGGATCTCATCAACCAGATATCTTATTTAAATTAAAACATCTTTCCCACAGGAGTATGTGGCTGTGTATTAAGTATGTTATAGGTCCATGGAATCTCATCGACTGGATATCCTGTTTGAATGAAATATTTTGTTGTCATTTTTCATACATATGCTTTAATATTAAACAATTTCATATTGGATTGCACGATTTCCGTAAACTTTATCGTGGAGTCGAGTACTAAGATACGGCAATTAATTTACATAAATCTTTTCTAGTTAAACATTTAATACGGGAAGTGGTTAGTTTGCTTGCATTTGGCACATTTCCTGCATTTCAAAAGCTGTACAACTCTTATAATGATCGCAACAATCCTTAACTTTTATATCAAGAACTCTATGGATAGAAAACGACTTTTTACTGAGTGTTACCAGGAAACGGGAAAGTTGATCAACTTCGGGTGTTAAACAGGAAGATAGGTTACTTGGGTTTCCTCAGAGTTTAGAAATAAGTTCAAAAGGCATATCAAGTGCACTTAATCCTGTTTTCAGATTTCTTCTTCAAATATTCTTAATTTTGAGGTTTGGGGAATCATGCAATCGTCTTCAAGTACCTTCCAACAGTCGGGATATTAAGCTGTCAATATTCAGCTCCGTCTCCGCCATTTTGCTTTCAGTGTGTATGACGTTATTTTGGTGCGACACCTGCCTTTGAAATAATCGTAATATACTACAGTTGGGATTTTATTGCTTATTTCATATAAATCTGATTTATATTATATTCATTATTTCTGTTTTAAATAAGTATTGAGTGTAATATGTTCAGTTAAAATCTGAGTATAAATAAAGTTTATACTGCAACGCAGAAGGGAAACTAATTTACAGTTGCTGTACATTACGACCAGAGACTAGCTGTAAGAATACTATTTTTATATATGACAATAACACTTGTAATAGTTTGTTTACAAAACGTAAGTAAGCAAGTAAGAAGCTGCAATTGGAAAGCAGCAAGGAAACCCGCGCTGCGCCATGGACAGAGAGAGAGAGTTTTATAAATGGAGTTAAGTGAATATAATGTTAGAAATATATGTCCAAAACAACATAAAGTTACTAATTATATTTTCCACATTCTATTGCTTAAATAAATAAATAATACGAAAGATTTGCATTTGCAAAAATATAGGATATTTTGGATGAAAGTTGGCTCAGAGGTTGTTTTTTTCTTCAACATTTTTTTTATTTTTATGTCATTTTTTTAAACAAAAAGGCTGAAGCACAATTGGTTTCTTCACTTTATTTTACAAAAACTTTCAACCCTGTTTTTGTATGGATTTGGGGCTTTTTGTTATTTTTTTCTCATTTTTCTCTCATATTTTTAAATGATTGACCCAATTTTCTTCACTTTTAAAAAAAATCTTGTTACTAAAAACACTACTGTATTTTAGAAAGCACTTTTCATCAACATTTTTAATTTATTTACCTATTTTGTTAAAAAATAACCCTACTTTTCTAGCAGAGAAAAAAACCTGTTTTTACCAGAATTTTCCAGATTTTTTCCCTTCAATTTTTACACATAAATATTCAAAGAGTTTTAACCCAAAAAATTAACATATACAACCTAAAACTGAATATATTTGGTATAATTTTAAAAGTAAAACTACTACATTTGATAAAGAAAAACATGGTTAAAATATATACCATTGAACTCTATAAACTAACAAATATAAATCTTAAACTATAAAAAATAAATAGTTTTGCACTAAATCTCACAAAGAAATTTGAATAGTTTAAAAACATTACACAAATTTAGTACCGGTAGTAATATGTACATTTTTATTTGTTTGAAAAATGGATGGGTGTCCAGTACTATGTAATGTTATTGAAAGAACTGGTAAAGAAAAGTGTATACAAAGTTATATTTAAATAATTTCTTTTGGTTTAAATGGTTATTAAAAAAACTCCATAGAAAAACAAAGAAAATTTTTGCAAAGAAATTTAAAAAAAATTGAATTGAGTATTTAAGAGATGTAAGAAATATAGAAAGAAAATATGAGCAATTAGGGAATGATATAACATTACACAAATAAACCATTACTAATAGAACCAGCTTTACTTTTCAAACATAATAAACTCTCTCCTTGGCGATTTATTTTGTCTAGCATATAATAATAATAATAATGAGGACTTTGTGCAGCACCTAATATTTAGAACCTCTAAACGCTTTACATTAGATAACACATAAAACCATATATGAAAACATGATTACAAAAACAAACACTATGAAATTAAAAACAAAAACATGCTGAAAATACTTAAGGTAAGGAAACATTATTAAGTCTTTAAGTCTGTTCTTGCAGTCGAAATAGGTGAGTTTTAAGAGCACTCTTGAATGAGATCACAGTGTCCTTGTGTCTAAGTTCAATGGGCAATTCATTCCATGTAGCTGGGCCCTGGTATGCAACAAAACGTCCGTATGACTTTGTTTTGATAGTGGGAATAATGAGAATACGAGTGTTGGAAGAGGAGTGTAAGTATCTTGCTAGGGTGTACACATCGGTGAGGTCAGAGAGGTATTTTGGACTGTAGCCAGTCAATGAAATGCAGCATAGGGAACAAATTGTGTCTTTGATTCTGGATCGAATGGGTAGCCAGTGTAGGGTACAGAGCAGGGGGAATGTGCATTTGGTTCTTGCTGCTGTAAGGATGATCTGAGCAGCTGTGTTTTTAACTTTTTGAAGTTTATGTAGTAGATACTGAGACTAACCAGATAGAAGTGAATTACAATAGTCCAGTCTTGAAAGTATTAAGGAACACACAAGTGTTTTAGTGGCATCAACTGAAAGAAAATTGCGAATGGAGCTGATGCGTCTCAGCTCCAGATATGCAGCCTTGCAATTGTTAACGACATGTTGTTTTAATGAGAGAGTATTGTCAAGAGTAACACCTAGGTTTCATACTCACTGTATGAATTTAATGTTGGTGTTGTTGATACTTATTGTTTGAGGTAAAGGATATGAATGAGAAAGTCTTTGCATTGTGATCAGAATTGCTTCAGTTTTATCATCATTCATCCGCAGCTTGTTACATGTCATCCATGACTTCGCATCAGAAATGCACCTCTCTACACCTTGGATGGTAGCATCAACTTCAGTTGGGTGGTTAGATTTGTATATTTGGGTGTCATCAGCATACAATTGGTGAGACACCGGATGACGATCTATGACACTTGAGAGCGGCTGAGTGTATAGAATGAAGAGAACAGGTCCAAGAACAGAACCATGTGGAACACCAAAACATAGATCAACTAGGGTGGAATCTTTTCCATTTACGGACACAATTTGTGTCCTGTTGATTAAGTAGGACTTGACCATAGTAAGGCTGTATCGTGAATGCCAAATACGTGCTGGAGATGGTGAAGTAATATATCATGGTCTATTGTGTCAAATGCTGCATGCCTGATTTATTATTATTATTATTATTCACAGACATTAAAGTCCTATCATTTTCCAAAGATTCAATGTAATTAGCAAAATAAAACAAGGCAATATGACTAGAAAAATAAATCTCCAACCAGAGAGCTTAAGCAGGTCTTGGGTCTTATGCAGGCCTTAGGTCTTGTGAACTAAAAATTGACTCATAGGCAATATACATATACATTCAGGACATCATATCTCCATATAAATTGAAGTAAATTTTAAGATATCTTCTTTTTCATCTTAGATTTTACTCGAGATATATTTCTGTTATCTTACCAAGTTATCTTGTAAGTTGTCTTCAATGATCTTGTAAATTATCTTCATTCATCGTACAAGTTATCTTGAAATGTGAAAGAATAGGGTTAGGTAGGTCCTGCTGCCTTGGTACAGTTAAGGATTTATAACCTTATTGTTTTGTAATATAAATGGTTGCTTTTATAAATATTGTAATCACTAAATATGAAACAGTTATAATCTGGATAAACATATGACTAGTAAACACAAAAACATGTTGAAATAGTGAATAATGAAGAGGAACTGGGAAACATGGATGTTTCGTGAAGAATTAGTATGGTTAATACTACAGAAATACTCGCTAAAGATGATGTGGATTTAAGAACATCTCAAGTTTTACTTAGAAATCAAATAGTTAATCCTAGAAAAGAAGATAGAGATTTCAGTAACACAGTCAGAAGACTCAAATAAAAGAATAATTGCAAATTTAACTGAATTCCATGAATATTTTTATTTCAAGGAAAAATTAAAGGAATTAGGTCAACCATATTTGACTGAGAGGAGTAATGGTGATTAAATTATAAAATATATAATATTTTCATATTATATCAAATAGGTCTACTATGTAATAAATGAGATAATGTAAAAGTTGTGGGCATATAATAAAAAAACTATCTTTCGGACTGAGAGTGAAAATATGTGTGATGTGTTTTTAGCTCAAAATGTATTAGTTGAGGAGGCTATGAAAGAAAATATGGAATGTGAAACACCTCCCCGTCAAAACTGAAAACTCTTGGGACCCAAACAAAATTTCGGTTTTGAGAGGTTTTTAGTTACTGAGGTTTTCGCAGATTTAAAAAAATGTCTTTTTCTAAGCGCTTATGTGAAGAGAGAGATTGAGATCATGTATTATAGGGCCTGAGATTGGAAAGTTTTTGGTCCTAACTTGGCTAAACCATTGCCACACAAGATCATTCAGTTTGTCAAATTTGCAGGCATTGTTGAAATGTCTCTTGTTTGCACCACTGTTCTTTTCAAATTCATTCTTGCAGAATTCCATTTGCTTTAGAATATCTGAAACAGTAGATATTCCTATGCTGAATTTTTTTACTAGTTTCTTCAGTGTAGGTTTTGCCACAGATTCAAATTCATTGATCAGAGTAATTTTTTCCTGTAAGTATAGTTCAATTCTAAGATTCTTAGCTAGTTGTTCTGACATCTTGAAATGTGAGTGAAGACAAATGACAGTCGTGGCTACTTAAACACATGTAATGATTTTTCTCCATTGAAAATCAGTTGAGTGAATCTGGCTTTTAGAATACCGTTTTGTTTGTCTATGTCAGCAAATCATTAAAAGCTCTTTTTTAGGGTGCAAAGAGTTTATTGTGTCAATAATTAAGCAGCTAAAATACATTTTCAAGTTGAAGTGATTTTAGGTTTTATGGGTTTTTTTATAGCATAAAATTGAAAGTTGGGATAGAATTTGTTTCGGCATTCAGAGTTGAGGGGTTTTGGTTTACTGGGAAAAAAATGATAATATTAAAGAAGGAAAAATTCAGGACTACCAAAAAATTTGGTCTTGAGAGGATTCCAGTATACTGAAGTTTCAGTTTCAGTTTCACTATATATATATATATATATATATATATATATATATATATATATATATATATATATATATATATATATATATATATATATATATATATATATATATATATATATATATATATATATATATATATATATATATATATATATATATATATAATTATTTTGAACATTTATTAAATCTCTTAGTAAAAATAAAACTATTGTGGTTTTGACAAGAGTTTAGAATATTATGGAAATGGTCACTGACATGTTGTCCCCTTTATGATCCATAGTCCTTTGTCTTCTTTAGTAGTATGATAATAGTGGCTTGAGATTTCAGTTACTGATCTCTGCCAAAGTCTTCTACACCCCATGACTTTTCCCTCACATCACACATGAGTGTACTATTATATTTGAGCCACCCACAAAGCATCGCAATACACGACTACTACAGCATGATGCAAGGGGAAAGTCATGGGTATAGAAGGCTTTGACTTAGATCAGTAACCAAATAAACTGCAATTATCATACTACTCATGTCTCTGATATTGCAACATAAACTCCATTATCCCATGACTTTTCCATCACATCACACACGAGTGTACTATTATACGTGAGCCACCCACGACACATCGCAATACACAACTACTACAGCATGATGCGAGGGGAAAGTCATGGGTATAAAAGGCTTTGACTTTGATCAGTAACCAAATAAACTGCAATTATCGTACTACTCATGTCTCTGAGATTGCAACAGAAACTCCATTTATGTAACATACACATACACAGCCACACATGTACACGACCATGTACATGATTATGAATTACATCAATGCTTGCGTGGTGAACAAAGCAGCCACTATTATTGGAATTGTACCAGGATTTATGCACACGAGTATAATCCATGTGAGCCCCACAAGTGAAATTACCATGAGGCACCTCTGTAGGCAGATCAATCCACTGGTGCAGCTTGCAGTCCAATCAATATATACAAGCAATTATACAGCTGTGCAGACTGATCAATATACACAAGCAGGTGTTAGATAAATCTGCAATAGTGAAATGTAGTACATGTATCATCTTTTGTATAAGACAAAATTTAATCAAGAAAATAGCCTGTTTCTGCCTGTCTTTAAATTCTCAAGGAGGAAATGAGGATTTCTTGACTCGAGCAAGAAATGGAGTATTCTGGCATGCCTATTATTCTCAAAGCGGAATCGAGCATTTCTTGTGTTATACAAAAGACATTCAAATTGACAACAGTTGATGTGAAAAATGACTCAAATTATTGTTGGCAGAAGTGCTAATCAGTATATGAGACCCAGAATTACTATTCTGGGACTCTGTATGTGATCTTTAATATTTACCATACACGGGACCATGTATATGATAAAACGAGATATGTACATAATAGGCATGGAATGGTAATTCAGAATGGTTTCGTTTTTCACATTGACAAATAGCAAGTCATGTTTTTGATCAAGACATTCCAGGTTCGAATCACACTTGCGGAAAATGATCTTTTTCTTTATTAATTGAGGAAATATCTAGCTCAGGTTGGTTGCATACAAAAAATGAAAGTCAAATCTGACAATGTACAGTTGAGGTCAGTTATGATTATGAGGTATGCATAATTCTTTGAGATGTAATCTGGTTTGAAACAACCTCTGAGCCTTCTAGCATGTCATTTAGCATGCTAGGGGCTCATCTGGGGTTGCAAATTCAAAAAGCTGTAATTGACACTGACCAAATAAATCAGCTGACTGTAAGAAATAAGTGTGCAACAGCTTAAGACCAGCAGCATGCTTATAATCTCAAAGAAATACTGATCAACAAGCACAACCTGAGCGGAAATTGTTTCCTTTTACAGATTTATCAAAGAGCCTCAAAACATCAAAAAGCATGAAAAGTCATTGTATGATATTGCACAAGAAAAGTTTTAAGTCACTGATGTTAACTGAGTCGCCAAGCAACAATGATAATATAGCAATGGCTTCCACACCCGACTTCCATGAGGTATATTATGAATCGATCTACAATGCCCCAGAAGTGGAGCAGCGCAATGGGAGAAATTCTCCGAAGCAATTTCTAAGTCTAATGAAGCATAAACCATAGCTGAGATATACAAGCACTCCAGCACGCTTGATGTTGTTGGATACAAATGTGCCAAGTCTGACCGTGTTCAAAAAGGCATAATACTTGGTGATTGGTCATTTGAGCTCATTTGGGCTGAAACTGACTTGAGGGAAATTCTATAGAGGTTTCCAGAGGAATTTAATGATGATTCCAAAAAGAACAAGTCTATTTATTTGCAAAAGCCTGATTTGCAATTTCAAATTACTATAACACTGTCACTTGATGGACTCCATGAAATTCTAGATTATCTGCCTCGCCTCATCATTCAGATACCACCATATGCACAGGAGGAGATTAATAAAGTTTCCATATATATATATAAGAAGTTCAATGGCATTGGGACAGAATCAATGCAAAGGTGTATACCTTTGAAAACGTGAACTCTGTGGCAGAACATGCCATTACAATAGTGTAAATCATATTTGCTCGCGTTACGTGTTGGCCCTGGTGCTCAACCATGCCTTAAATGTGGTATCAGAGTAAAGTCGTGTAATCAGCTTTGCTGACCAAGTCGATCTTTTTGCATGTATTATCATGCATGCTGGCAAAGACTCGCGGAACCTGTTGTTATGTCTAGGGGTTAGAAAAAGTAACAAAAGAAAGAATGACTCAAACAAGCTTTCACAATTTATAAAATATAAATTTAATTTCCTAAAATATTAAATATTTCAAACAAACAAAGTGAAAGAATTAAAAATAACTTACAGTTTAGAAATTCCTAAATAATCCTAAATGTCCTATTGAATTTTGATAATCCGTAAGTTAATCCAAAGTATTCTGAATGAAGTCACTAATGTGTTGATGTGCCACAAGAAACACAGTTTTAAGTCCAAATGTTATCAATCCCAGGTAAACTCCTGTGAATGTAGAATATTGTTAAGTTCCTTGAAGAATAGTACTTAAATCCAAAATGTACTATGTAGATAATAGATTTTCACCAGCTTATTTTACAAACAATAATAATCTTCCTCAATAACCTTATGATTCTGGAGAACTGCAAAGAATGTCCATTCAGTGGTTATATTGGCATTATATAGTCTCTTATGTCGTAAAAGAGAATTTAAACTTCTAATACTGCGACTTAGAATGAGTTCTGTCAACAACCTTTTTTAACCAATTAGAGACTAGGTTGTGCATGTTACTGCTTGTAGTGCCTTTGTACTACAATTAAAATACCTTATTACAAATCAACAAGATATTGACATCGGATTCAGGTCATAAAATCTGCACGTGCTACCACGTGATTTGTTCATCGTGGGTTAAGCTGACCGACATAATTATTGATTTTCCCAGGACATAACATGACTCATGTAAACATGTTGAAATACATTGTACTTTACAAGTAGCATAGGCTACTGAACTAAGGAATTATAATACAATGATTATAAACCCAAATGAAAACTATTATAATTTAAAGATAATACATAATGCCATAACACTATCGTCGTGGAGAAACCTGATGATGTTATCGATACAAAAGTCAATGAAATAATAGCCAGGATTGAAGCAATTGCAGTTTCTGATTCTGGTAAAGTAAAATACTACAACAATTTATTTATAGGAATAGGCAATTAGACAATGCTTTTTCCGTTATATACCAGCATGCCTACTGTGAATGAACTGAAGCAATTCGCCCGTGAGCGTAGAATAAAAATTCCAAGCGGTATGAGAAAGGTAGACATACTTGTAATGTTAGGACTTCCCCCAGATGAGCCACGTCTGACTGTAAAACTGTAAAACTGCTTCATACAACAGCAGCACAGCTAGGTGTTAAAATTCATCCACTGGCCAAGTGGCTGACTGAAATTGAACATGTGATTGTCGATGAGGAAAATTGTTGTCGTCGTATGACAGCTATCATTGCCATTGAGGCTGCCACACAAGCATGATGACTCTAAGTTCCAGAGTTTATGTTGAACAAACGCTTTCGTGACTTACGAAATTATCGGGCAATTATTCCAATAGAATATGAGCCAGGTTATGATGTTATGAATCTTTGTTTGAAGATGCATCCGAAAATCATATTAACATTACAGCATGCGGACACTACCGGGTACATTGATCTTGGCGTGGAGTTTATTATTCCACTCAGCCCCAATATGTAAAAAAAAATTTTGCCTATGGTTTTGGAGTGATCCTATGACAATCTTAAAACATAATGGCCCTGAAGCAATTAATAGAGAAATTGACAAAGCTTTTGCAAAGATTCTTGAGAGGTTGGAAAAATACACCAATGGAGGTTCAGGGTGGACTCTTGTCAGATGCTTTGAATTTGAGCTTCATATTTCCCCATACAAACCTTTACAAACAACACCTGGGGGAACTCAAGTTTGGTAGTATTGAATTTCCTGTACAAGTTACTGACATCAGTAAGTTTGAGCAACTCAACCTTGACATCGCTGTTAATGTATTGGTTTTGAACAAATGTCTGCAGCCAATTTGACTACCCACACACATGCAGCTGATTTAATATTGATTTTTTATTATTGTACAGCCCAGAGGCGCGGTATCATTATGTGTGGATAAAGGATTTTCCCCAAATAGTGTACCTGCACAGTAAGTAGGAGGGTATGAAGTTTCCATGCAGACACAGCATGCATGTATTCACTTTGCAACGGTTGCTTGACGGCCATGTCTTTTACTGTGGTGGAATTGGCTAAAACCCATAGCGTATGATTATGTCACAACCCGGCGAGAATGTTTTGAAATTCACTGCAGCATAGCAGAAGATGAAGGTCCCATATGTTATTTTACGTGGACTTTGAATGCCTGAACATTCCCATGGAAGCTTCACTTTCCAACGACCAAACAAATATGACACAAGTTACTGAACAAGTTCCATGCGGGTTTTACTATAATATAATCAGTTGCAACTAATCGACTGAGCTACCAATGTTGTACCATGGCCAGGACTCTGTTGAGATGTTTATTAAATCGCTTGAGGTTACAGTGAAATGGATTCAACAACAGCTCTTCTCGCCCGCAGACATGATTATGACCAATGATGACGTACATGTGCGAGTTTTCTGTGGCCACATATTGCTGGATCAGTGATATGGTCCCTTTGGGACTGATGCCAAAGTTAGTGATCACTGCCACATCACTGGTGCAAAGGGGTGAAACGACACACCTCATTCACACATCGATACGATTCTTGATACACAGCCTACGATACGATACATTATCGATACACATATCAACGTTTGATGGTCTTTTCATCTTTAGAATGTCTGTCAATGGTAGGGTGGTGCCATTTTTTATGTGTTGACATATTGGGTGTATTTCCAGTATGCAGATTACAAACAAACATTGACTTATCATCAGTTCATATGTAATTCTCAGTCTTGATAAGAATGTTTAAAAAAAAATACTTGTAAACAGACTAGCTGTTAGTGATTTTTATTCACTCTTTTAGGCCATTTCAGGCTGCTCCATTCGATCATATGCATGACTCATCCTGGTCACCACACCCTTTGTTTTCAATTGAATGAATGTTTTTAAAACATCTTATTACCAGTTTCATGTCTTCACGTAAATTTGGAAGAGATTATGGTGTTATCTTCAAAACAGAAGAAACAGTGCAATTTCCTTGTGCAAGGAAATTCTTATCTAGAACAAGTCCGAGTGTGGGAGCGGAGATGACTAATAGCCAAATGCTTCACATTGTGCTTCCTGCAGATGCAAATCAACTGCCGCGGCCACAAACATTTGTTTCTGTCAATGAAAAAGGAAATTATTGACAACACCCACTCCCTTTCTACAAATTGATGAGATGTCTATAACTCGTGTGGTTTTGAATCTGCACCCTTGCCGAGTCTGTGCTATTTTTTTTTTTTTTATCCCATTGGCAGGTTCGGTCGCTGATTACATATGTCAACGTAAAAGGAGATATTCCAAACTATTTCCAGTGTACGATTTAAGTACTTTAAACATATCATTTAATAGTCACTTTTGTGTGAAGTTTCTATGTTGCTTTGTATCTATTTGGATAGAGTTTGGATGCCAATATTTCTGGTATGTCATGCAGTGAACACGCTACAGTTAGTTATGATTGGTGGTTATTGTTTTACCCTGGACTTGAACAAACAACAACCACTAATCAGAACTGCATGTAACACTGCGTGACACACCAGAAGTGTAGCCAAGTAGACAAGATGTGATGCAACAGCTTAATTTCGCATAAAAGTGGTTATTAAATGATCAGTAAAGTACTTGAATCATACATAGGGAAGAAATTTGCAATGTCTTCTTTCCGTTGATATATGTTATCAGTGGCTGAAGATACAGAGGGGATAAACTAATTAGCATGGAATTGGAGCGGGAGAAGGGGGCAGATTTCGAACCACGTGAGTTAGTCACCTTGTGTTAATTTGTAGAAGGCGAGTGGGTGTTGTAAATTGCTTTTATTTTTTACTGGCAGCAATGAGTGTACTTGCTACGGCTGTCTCAGATGAATTCTCAATTTAAAGAATGAAAAGGCAAATGACTAATAATTATTCACGACTGAACTTGCATAGAGTAAGTATTGTTTTGTATCGATTCTTCCCCTCTTGTATCGATATGGGTATCGATATAGAAAAAGTATCGACACATTGATATATCGATAAATCGTTTCACCCCTACTGGTGCATACAGAGGAGCCGCACACATCGCATGTAATCTACATTTGCGAATTTATCCCAATAAAACAAAAATCCCAGTGGTGCTTTATAACCTGCATGGGTATGATGGTCACCTGATTATGCTAGGAGTTGTAATAGCATTGAATGCACCAATAACCGTCATCCCATACAGTATGAAAAAATACATGACGTTCCAGCTGGGACAACTGCAGTTTATTGACTCGTTGCAGTTTCTTAACTCCAGCCTGGACAAATTCATGAGCAACCTTGCAGTAAACGGTAACGACCACTTTACGATTACTCGTCGATATGGTAGCGTTGATGATGGAAGGTTCACCTTGCTCGCTCGCAAAGGAATATATCCTCATGAGTACATGAGCAACTGGGACAAATTGACAAACTCAGCTGCCGCTGATCGAGGCTTTTCATTCATCACCGTCTCGCAAAGGCATTTCTGCCAATCACTACACGCATGCGAACGTCTGGTCTGCGTTTGGTTGCAATAACATTGGTAACTATCATGATCTATATTTGCGCACGGATGTGTTACTGCTCGTGGATATCTTTGAGATGCATTATGATACAGCCATGTGCGTGTACAAGCTCGATCCCGCGCACTACTTCTCATCCCCGGGAATGGCCTATGATCCACTTCTGTCAAAGACATAGACCAGTACTTATTTATTGAGAGGGGCATATGTGGCAGGATTTCATTGGCGAGCCACCATTATGCTTGTGCAAACAACCCGATCATGGATGGGTATGACCCAGCCATCCCGAAAAGTTATATAAAATATCTGGACGCCAATACAATACAATGATGCAATTTGGTGTGATGGTGCCGCTGACGGTAAAGTTGAGTTATTCAAACTTACACTTTGGATGCCTTTAGTGAGTCCCTCAGTGGCCACTGTCGAACATTTGACGTCATTTATAGGGTCTGGCGGAACATCTACGATTTCATTCCTCAGGATGACCACAGACTCTGTGCAAAGCACCATTTGAGGAGAATTCTCATGGCAAATAAGTACGCAGCAAGGTGTCATCACACCACAGCATGTGTTTATAGCATTTCAACTCTTGGCAAATATAAACACCCAATCGGTAAATTCGATGATATTTTCAAAACTGGCTGACTGAGGTATCGATGAGGTTTCAGAGCAATCAAGTCATTTGTGTGTGTCATCAGCTGTTGCAATGCATGGGCCGAGACCAAAACGTTAACACAGGCTTGCAGATTTCCGAAAAAGTCTTTACTATGGTGTACCTGATTTATTAATTTCTCTCGAGCATCTAGACCTGGTTAAGCAGTCCGTTGTGGACATGTACTAGTACTTCAAAGCACGTGTAAGAGAACACGATATCACCAAGTATAGATGTATTGCCTTGATTCTCATCGACAAGACTATGTTGTTGCATGGTTTGAGCAGTCATTAACGCGCCTGTGGAAAATTCGTAGTTGTTGCAATTGAACTTGTTACGTTTTAAATAAAACGTCACATTGTCATGTTGAGTCGAGGTCAATTCGAAAAGATCTCAGCCGCAATGGAAAAACAAACCAGAGTTCATTTTAAACTTTCCCGGGACAAGTTATCCGGGACCACCCCATTGATGTTGACACCAGCGCAGGCGCAACAGTTTGAAGCAGCCAAACATCAACGCCGCGGAATAACTCTTAATTTGTCAGTGTCCGGAGGTGCCGCGTTGAAACATGATGGTGGATTATTTCCATTCCTCGCAGCCATTCTAGTGTTGTTGGCAGCTGCGGCTCCCGCGGTTGCAAAAGCAGCTGCGTTAGGGGCCGTTGGAACTTTACCCGGGATGACTTTGAAAAAGGCAGTTGGTGCACACGTAGCGTCTCGAGGCCGTATAAAAAAAGGAAAAGGTCTTCGTCTATCCAGGTTCCTGAGCGGAAGTGGTATTCGGTTGTGGTCCCGCCGTTGATGGAAGCGAAGCTTCTCACGTGTCCATTATTCAAATTCCGCTGAAACATTTCCAATGTGTCTTTATGCGGGATGATTTGTCTAGATGATTTCCCGCACGTGAAAAACCGGAATCGTTAACCTGGATTCAACAACAGGGTCTTTAACGCACTGGGTCGCATATGTGGTAACGCCTCAACGTCTTTTATATTTTGACTCGTACGGGCTTACACCGCCTTTTGAAACTGTTGATTATTTAACCAGGGGCGCTCGACAACTACCATTGTTTTATTCAATGCTGCCGTTGCAAACACGGCTGGACGGCCCCATATGTGGACATCTTGTTGATGCAGCACTGCATGCACCCAAGCGTTCACCAACACCACAAGCGCTTATTGATTTCACATTGTCACTTAGAAACTACGCTTGATAGTATACGAAGTGCCTATTGTCATTTACGGATGCTCAACCACCCAACGTCACGCCAATATGGATCTGACCAGGTTTTGACTGAGTTTACCAGTCAAACGGATTTGACTGAGTTTGCCAACCAAGTTGTTGTTGACGTCAACCTGGGAGAGCTTGTGATTTCCAAGATCAGGATGGAAAACTTAAAACATCTAATGTTGACATCAATGATGTCGTTTTGAAGATAAGAGGCGCCGTCGCATATAACCTTGTTGAAATCAGTGCATTCGGGTGAATTAGAGACGTCCATGTGTCGGTTGCTTTATCAAAGACTTCGTCGATACTGCTAATGCTGGTATGAAACAATACGTGGATGTAAAGGTCACAGAGGTGCCCTCACCACCACGCGTAGTAACTTCATGGAACCAAATTCAAGGAATATTAGCCACAGAAGCAGAGGAAAAAAGTGAAGAAATAACCTTAGTAAATGGTTGACTTGTTTTCTACTCTATTGAAAATGGCTTTGATAGACCTAAACATCGTATCTTAAAGGTGCATGAGTCCGGATCATACTTGCTTATCATAACCAGAATTAATGGTGGGTGGGGTAGAATGTCAATGTTGATAAATGAGCAGCGGCATCTTGGTGTTTTGTCACCAATATTATGTCTCGACAAAACCGGTAAAGTTACAGATTTGTACATATACATTATCAACATCATTAGTCGTCGGAGATGAAATTCAGTTTGAAACATTCAACATTCATCCGGAAGGGAACTTAACCATCTTTGGTCTTTGTGTTTAACAATATATTTGTTATTAACATATACGTGATGGATTCTGAATGCGATGACGATGTTGCAGAATTCACCTAATTGGATCAGATAACAGCGGATGCTAACATCGATAGTAATTTTGTTCCACTTGTCGACGAATATCTGCTTCAGAGTGGTGTTACCAGACCCTCATATACGCTTAAATATAATCTATGCAAGGGCAAAATAGAAATCGACTGTTGGGACCAGCCTGATGTGCCACTACCAACTCAAGGCCAGCTTGGAGTCATAGGATTAGCGCACGAAAACGCCCGGCAAAAAGAGACATCACCATCAGGCATGAAATCAGCCAAAGACTGTTTCTATAATGATGAAGGAATTAGCCACTGAATCCACCCCGGTTACATTCCCCATCAATTATGTTAAACCAACATTGACTCAACTAACAAGAGAAAGATCTCGACTGTTATTCAACAAGGATGCACTTGTCCGCGTAACAGTTCTTGGATGAAAATGACCGTTAGAGGCACAAATCAAAGGTGTAATCGGTGTGTTTATAAATGAACGTGGCGACAAACCCCAGGAACACACAATTGCCAGAGACTCAAATATTCCCCTGGAAGATATTTTATATGATTGTGTGACGATTGTACCATTGAAAAAGTGCTTGGTTGGAAGTGCGTATGTGTATTGCAGCTGAACAAGGCCAGCCTGTTGAGCAATTAGTCTCCACGATGACAATATTAATAGAAGAACTGTGATGGACCCTCAAAGCTACCGACGCGAGAAAATAATCTAAGCTGAACAACAGTTGCGAGATGAAATCACAAGAAAACCGTTTTACTCACAAAATACAAGCGCGTGTGTGTTGTTGTGGATGCTATTTGGAATCACCGCCATGACCACCGTTGGCCTTGATATTGCTGGAATTGTCACCACAGCAACTATCATTGGTACACCAGTCAGATTAGCTGTTGGGGCTATATCGATAGCACTGGTGTCACTGGCAGCACTGTTAAAATAATTTCGTTACGGCTGCATTAACGAATACGTGTTTATTCGAAACTTTTCACGGTGACACAAAGTAGCCTCAGCACAATTGCTAAGCTGTACTCGATGACCATCAAAGATAAAACGATTAGCATGGGCAAGTTCAAAATGGTGCTGGTCGAAATGGAAAACCACCGATGTCTCAGTGCACAGATAAAGTCATCTGGTAAAATGTCAGCGGAAAGCTCTGCTTCCCCAATGGAGTAATTTCCTTTTGAAACATAAAAAGTATATAAATGCCAAGAAAACAAACAGACATTCGGCCGCAAATTATTGCGAAAATACAAAAGCTGCATGGTTCGACCCTGCAAAAGAAGCACAATAAATATATGGAATCAGCTCAACAAAATTATATCAGATATGGAAAACAATATCAACAATGTAAGATAATCTTTTAGAGCCACTAAATAAGCTCATAATACTTGCAACGATTTCAGCACTATCCGAATGCTTTATTGTAAAACTCACAGAGTATTTTATAGAACTAACGATATGGAAAAGAAGGCAAACGGATGGCAGAAGACATAGTAAATGAAATCTAAGAGGAAACGGAGTTTGAATAGGATTCTTGTTTGGTCAGAGAGCCGCAGATCAAATAATAAAAGTCAAAGCAGCTGTATTGATCTGCCTACAGAGGCGCCTCATGGTAACTTCACTTGTGGGGTTCGCGCGGATTATTCTCGTGTGCATAGGTCCCGGTACAATGTGTGTATGTGGTTGTGTACGTGTATGTCACGTCGACGAAGTTTATGTTGCAATCTTGGAGACGCGAGTAGTATGATAATAGTTTGTTTGGTTACTGATCTAGGTCAAAGAGTTCTATACCCATGACTGTAGTAGTTGTGTATTGTGGCGCCTCGGGCGGGGGAGGGGGGGGGGGCGGGCTCGTGCGTAAAAGTACACTCCTGTGTGATGCGAGGGAAAAGTCATGGGATGTAGTAGGCTTTGACCTAGATCAGTAACCGAAATCTCAAACTGCTATTATCATAATACTCTAGATGACAAAATACTATGGGTCATAAAGGGTATGACACGTCCTAAGTACAGAAAATTTGCGTTCTTCTTTTACCGTTTTCGTGGTCAAGTATTTTATGAGTAGGTAAAAAAATTAAAACAATCTAGTACTATGTAAAGTGTGCTTGTCATGTCTCGATAGGGTAAAGTGTGAGTGTGGGAAATAGATCAAAACACATAATTATTTAAATCATAAAAACTCAACAAAACATAAAAAAAAGATAAGTAAAAGGTGTAAAAATAAAAATATGAAGAAAAATATATTTAGTTATAAATCTTATGTATGTAACTATTTCGTTCAGACTTGTAAACTTAAATTATTTGTGTATCATTCTATACAACTTTTTAAGTGGTGAATACAATGAAAATATGAATTTTTGCATTAAAAGAGATATCTAATAGAGACAGTTTTCTCTACAATGATATAGGATTCTATTTTAATTAGAAATAAATTTATGATAAATAAATGGATTCTAATAATTGATAACTGAAATATGTCTATTATATGTGTAAAAGAAAATGTAAGAAATGTGATGTAAAATGTTCTCAAAACTATTACCATACGAATTGTGAAAAGATCTTACAGAAAATAGAGTGTGAGTGTGGAGCTTTAGGGCCAAAAAGAGGTTATAACTATCAAAATATATAAAAATGTACATAAGTTATTATTTAAATGAAATATATTTAATCACAGTTTGATAAAATATAAACCTAAAATTATTTAGTTGGGTGCAAGCATATAACTGACTAGGTAATATACCCATATGGTTCGCATTCTAGTGCATTTAGAAATCTTACCTTATTATCGAATGGTGGTAATTATTTATTGATACATGATGTTGTATATATCTGATGTTTAAATGATCGAATATTTCTTACTTGATGTCTATATTTCTTGGTGTTAAATAAACAATTCTTAATGTTGTCAAACGTTATGTTTTTCTTTTTTTACTGACTTATTTATTCCTTTAAAAAACTTCTTACTTATATACTCAGATCTTTGTATAACATACAGTTTTTAACGAAGACGAACAAATTCTAAAATTGGTGTTCCTTTCATTGGATCTTTAAATAACCCTGGTATCTTGTCAAGTTGAGGAATTTTATAGATATTATTAGCTGGGTAATCACTTGTATCAAAATATTCAGTAATTTCCTTCATATTCGTATAAGAACCGTCAGATTCAACATGAATTAATAAGGAATCTGTGCATACATAGCTTAATTTTATTTTGACATTGTAATAGAAGTTATACATTAATAGTTTTGATATTTCTAGTATAGTAACACCACTATGTATTGGTTTAATGGTCCTTATGTTTTGTTTTTGACATCTCAACTAATTCAATGTATTTATCAATTATGGTTATATCTTTAGAATTTGCTTATATCTGATCGTTATTAAACTTAATGGGTCACTAACTATATGTACTATTCGTTTTTTATCTTGGATTTTCTATTGGTTTACCAAATTTAGAGTTATTCAGTAGTTTAAATCGATCTGCTTCAAATGGGTATTCTGTTACAGTGCTTAACCTGGTGTTTAAATCAACACACACACACATACACACATATATATATATATATATATATATATATATATATGTGTGTTTTAAACCATTTGTTTTGTAAATAAGATGGCTCCTTGAATTTGTAATTTTACTCCCAAGTCAAGATATAATTTAACAATCTGTAGTGTACTAGATAATTTTTCTTATTATACAGTGGGGGTGCTAGAAAGAGATCCAAGCTCTTGTTCTATTAATGTTTGTTGATATGGTGCTAGATCTGTTGGCATCATATGTCCGGGTGCTAGAAGATAATTTTTGAATAAATGATGTAGTTCTTGAGGAATTTTTAGACCAACTTCAATAAAGCCCCCTGTTTCACCAGTATCACTCCATCTTTTTATTATCTTCCAAATTTGATCAAGGTCTTCTTCTGTTGCCCATCGGAAATTTGTTACAGGTAGTGGCAGACACATATCCGAGCCCAACGCATTATTCTTGTCTAAGTTTAAAATATATGATATTAGTTTTGTTTTTATCACAAACTCCATTTTTTTTATTTTTCCTTTTTTATCAGCATAATAGTCGTTGTTTACCTTTGCATATCTATTTGGAATCAACGAAATACCACCTCTTATAGCAGTTTCTATTATTTAATACATATATGTATCGTGTAATGTCTCTAATTTTACCTTTGTTATCTTGTATGCAACATAAGCTTATAATCCTAGCGCTGAGAGGTAGTATACTAAGTCAAACTCATATGTACAAAGGTAGAAATATCTATATATTTAGAATATGTTGGCTAGTATTAAGGTGTCTTTCTTCACATAAAAACCACGAAAATCACCTTAATTTGTAAAAGTAGAATGGCCCCATACTTATTAAGCGTAGTTATAGTCTTCTAGAGTTATATCATTATCTTTTAACAGAATATATAATGACTCGAATGGTGGAAGCTTTTTGTTTCTTTCAATTTCTAGAATGAAATCAATATATTCATATGGGTAAACATCCTTTCTTAAGAATTCTAATAGTATGTTTTCAAAATACTTAGTGGTTTCTATAAACTACCGTCTGGAAGGCTTTTTTGCTAGACCTTCCATTGATTCATTCAAAAAATTGAGAGGCAATAAATTTTGCTGTTAAATATTTTTTTATTTGTTATTTTCTTACCTTTCTTATTATGTCTTTTATGTAAAAGATATAATAAATGATTTTATAATGCTCCATGTTATTTGGTATAATCTTTACATCTTGATCTGTTTCAGTTTTAACTAGCTTTTTTATTAACGTTTGGAGAATATTGATTATATGCACATATTATGTATATACAGTATTTTTGATGGTATATGTTTGTGTGTTATGTTTACCCATTAATAATACAATTCTGCTTGTCTAATACACATTCAAAGTGAGCATCAACTACACACATATGTTCTACTGTATATTTGGTGTTTTTAAATTCTATAAATTCATTATTTTCTGGTTCTAGTAATGGTTTATTTTTGTAACATAATCTCATGTGATTCTCTAATTTCTTTTCAGAATATGTGTGCCATGTGCAATTATGACTTAGATAAAGCGAGTAATTATGCTTTGATATTGTTTCTTCAATAATCTAGATAAGTTGGTAATTCCAACCTAGTGAACATTGTACAGTAACAAATTGTAATGATTAAGTTTGTTAAAATTCTCTGTAGCATATAACGGAGGAATTTTTTATTCCGGCTTCTAGGGTTTATAAAAAAAAATTGAAATATCACAATCTTTTGTCAAAAGCTGGAATATTCTTAAACCTATTGAACATTAGTTAAAGTATTCTTTTAAAAAAATCAACAAAATATTGAGGAAAATAGGGTAAGATCCTTCAAAATTGAGAGTAATGGAAAATAAAATCGCGCTTTTCACCTTTATTTTAAACAAAGACCCAAAATCCATACAGAATAAAGTGAAAAAAGTTTTAGAAAATTTGATGACAAAGTGTAAAATCGTGTTTTATTTAGCCTTTTCTTTCTTCAAAAAATGACCAAAATGTAGCAACAAGTACCCCCCCCCCCCCCCAGCCAAATTCAGACAACGTTTTAGGCATTCCCATATACTATATTACTAATATCTAGCTATTGTGCATTTTTTTTTTGTTGTTATAAATTTCAAGAATAAAATACATAATATACATGAAATGTATGGCATATCTTCTAGTTTGACATATCTTCTAGTTTGTTGCAATATCTGTGCCAAAGATATGTGCCAATTATTGTAATATTAGGGTAAATAATAATGTTTTTTGTGCAAAGGAAAAATAGTAGTATTCTTCAAATTATCATGATGAAATACATGTGAACCATTTATTTTTATTTATTTTTTTTGCACTACGTTTTGCTTTGGATCCTCACTTTTAGATCCATAGATCAAAAAAGAGACAAATGGGTAAACACATATTTTATAATAAGGATGACTTATGGAAGACAGGTAGATATAGACTTATATAGATGGATAGATCACCAGACTAAAAAAGACCATGAGGTACCTATTTGCATTTAATATTCGGGAATAAATGAAAATGACAAAGACACTAACAGCTTCTACTAAAACTGAGAGATGGAGGGAGGGCAATATCGTGATGTAGTTATGTACTGAGGGAACTTCTACACTTTAAAATAAATTTATTTGATAATTACTGTTAATTTTCTGACGGAACTGACAATGCAAATCTAGTTAAACCACATATGTCTGTAACATCGATGTCTCTGGTTAAACAAGCTGAAAAATCCGAAGTTTTTACACACATATAGTTAAGTTTACTGACCCTGAATTGCTACAAATCTACACTTCCATCTTTGATACCCTTTTTATCCGACTTACTTGTTCCTGGAACGTAGTTTTAAACAGGCTATATTTTTGAAGACTGTCACGACCTTCAACATAGGTAAAGTTCAATGGAAGTCCAGCAGAAAATTCTCAAAGAAATGCATAAGACGATTCTGTCAATGTTATTTAATATAGCCCTTGTCACTGGTAACAGTACAGATATGGCTAATTAAGGTCATTGATTCACTACTTTTGACTGATTATTCAATTTTCAAATTGCGCAAGAAGATCGTATAAAATACAGATCTTGATATATGTCGGGGCAGTTTCGCCGCTACAAAGCATTAAAAATGTAAATGACTCAATTAAAATTCAAAATGTATCAAGAAAATGGCTGAAAAATATTTAGCGAATGACTCCAAAAATAGTCATATCTATACTACGGACAAATGCCTATGTAGCAAATATAAAGTACTATTTGTCATTATGGTAGAATCTTGCCAGGCAACAAACCACTACGGATTAGAGAGGCTTTGGTTAACTCGGACAAACCTAAAGGTAACATTTGCTTAATCATATCATCGAAACTTACCTTATATGGTGGACCAGTCTTGAAAACTAGGAATTCGTTTAGCAGCGGACAATATGATATGATGAAAAACCAGGGCCTTTTGGGGGCCCTGGGCACAGCCAACATAGGGACCCATAGCTATCTATGCCTTGTCCATAGATATTGGCGGATCGTTATAGGCGATGACGAAGCCGATGATATTATTACCTGTAGCCTGTAGGCCTATTTGGTATTTATGTAACGACTCATGTCGTGTGCTATTAACTGTAGCCTGTATGCCTATTTGGTATTTATGTAACGACTCATGTCGTGTGCTATTAACTGTAGCCTGTAGGCCTATTTGGTATTTATGTAACGACTCATGTCGTGTGCTATTAACTGTAGCCTGTAGGCCTATTTGGTATTTAAGTAACGATTCGTGTCGTGTGCTATTAACTGTAGCCTGTAGGCCTATTTGGTATTTAAGTAACGATTCGTGTCGTGTGCTATTAACTGTAGCCTGTAGGCCTATTTGGTATTTAAGTAACGACTCATGTCGTGTGCTATTTAATTCGTAAACATTTTGTGCAACTGCAACATAAATAAATGAATTGAGTCTTTTCCAGTTTTAAGTATTTATTATCCATTTACATGGTCGAAGAATACAAAGTTTAGCCTACCATATTGTCACGATGATTAAAAACATTTCTTCCTGTCTTTGACTGCAATACCTTAGTTACAATACTGTTAAAAACACAGCCTGTGAAAAGCATACGATAATATTCGGGGGCCCCTTAAGCCCGGGTCCGGGGCCCCTTGAACCTCGGGGGCCCTGGGCACGTTGCCCACCTTGCCCAATGGATAATCCGGCCCTGTGAAAAACTGTATCGAGTGTAGCAATTTGAAGAATATTAGTGATGTTCATCATTTCATGCATCTTAAATACTTACGTTTAAGTATTGTTAAGGTTGTATTTGACTACAATCAAGGAAAAGCTGTAATATTATCAAGGATGCAGCTATTATGGTAATTTATATATGATACTGATTTAACTGGGTCTTCAGTTTTTGTTTCAGATCTCTTTGGCTTTGTATATGCAGCTTTAATGACAAGGTAGATTGTCATGCTAATGTATGTTAATCATGACGCCAATTTTAAGCCTTCCTCACTTCTTTTCATAATGCTTCTTTTTCACTCCTCAATTGATTTTCTGGCTCTTTTAGGTTTTCTTTGTTTTTTGTTATTTTTTTTGCAACTTCCTTTTCTAACTCTGTATATTGTATACTGTCCAGAACAACTGATTAAGTCACTCTGTTTTTAAGTCACTAATATTTTGGTACAATAATTCTATTTTTTTCATTCAAAATTTTTAATTCATTCGAAATCAAATTGTAAGCTACCTCTACTGATATCGTCTTATCCGCTTTGGCTAGACTTTCCTCAACTACATTTTTCATTTCAAGCTGTTGTATTTTCTCTTGAATTTTATCTTATTGTACTTCATTTGATGTTAATGCTGTTAATATCTTCATAGCTCTTAATGCTTTGAATTCATCTAACTTGTCAGGGTGCTTGCTTTTGACATGCATCATTCAATTTCAAAAGATCTCTAGGTGTATGAGGGCAATATGTGCATTGCATAGGCATTACTAACTATATAGGTATGTAAAAAGTAAGTACTAAAATGTGCCTATATCTCACTTACTCAATCTGACTTAAAGTAACATACTAATTGTTACCTTATGTCACTAAATGGCAATAAGAGTATGAAATAGTGAATACTTTAAAAGTAACTTTATTATTCACTAAACAAAAGCACTATAATGCACGTGTCTTGAGAATTATTAGCGTCAGAAGAATTATTTGAATAAATTATAGTATAATACATTTTTCACTCAGGGTGGTTGATGATACTTTTTTATTTCTGTCATATCAAACCACTGTGTGAAGTATTAAAAATTAAGTGTAAAAAGTGTCTTGATCTTAAATATCCTGATGAATTGGATAAAAAGAAAGATGATTGGATCAAATGCATATTATGTGCAAGAAATAAAAATACCGAATGAGTAGGACAAAAACAAAGCACCGCAAGGCAGAACATAGCTATGCGTAATTGTCAAAAATTTCTGAACAGTTTGTTAATTAATTCACATCTAAAGTCAAAGACACATAATAGACTGATGATGTACAGAATGTGCACCTCAGCTCCATTGACAAGTGAAGCACATATTACGAACCTTGTTATTAGAGTGGACAATCACATTTTAGCACAATTATGTAAAATATTGAAATGTATTGGAGTTTGTGTCCGTAATGATGCTTCCATTGTAAATGGCTTTGCCAGATACTATGAGGACATTAACACGCCAAATTTTAGCCATAGTTTTGATGAAAACTTTTATGAATTTATAGAGAGAGAATCACATCGAGGCCTTACAGACCAGTATTAGCGTAAATGAAGTAAAAGAAATCATTAATAATCTAAAGAAATCTAAAGCATCGGGCCATGATTGAATTTGTAATGAACATTTGATCTATGGCAGCGATTACCTCATAGAGTGTATGACAATTTTATTTACTCAGATTATTGATCAATCTTAGATACCTGTAGATTGCAAAAAAGGGTTAGCAATACCACTGTACAAAGGTAACAGAAAATCAAAGAACTCCCTCGAAAGTTACAGGCCTGTTACTTTACTGCCTGTTATCTACAAAACTTTTGAGAAAATTATTCATGCACGTTTGGTAACTTGGCTCAAAGATATTAATTCTGATATACCCAGTTCACAACAACATGGTTACCAAAAGGTTTAGGCTGCACAACAGCGAGTTTTTCGCTGTTGCAATCAGTACAATATAACGTAAACATGGGTTCACGTGTTTTTGCTACTTTTCTTGATACAAAAAGGCATTCAATACCGTGTGGCACAAAGGGTTACTTTTTAAATTATTCATGTTGGGAATTACGGGTAAAATCCCTTATGATATTTTTTAAAATGTATATAAATTTACAGAGCAAAGTCCTAGTCAATGGGCAATTTTCGGACTGGTTCTCAATTGGCCAAGGGGGTGTTTTGTAAACCTTGATGTACACAATATTTATAAATGACTTGCTGCTCCAGTTAGAGAATAGTGGATTTGGAACAAAGATTGGATCCTAAGCTGTGGGAAATCCAACTCTAGCTGATGACATTTCACTTCTGGCTATTTATCCTAGCAATCTACAAAAGCTGATAGCATACGCCTACAGTAATAAGTGGCGATTTGAGCTTAGTGTCACAAAGTCATACATTATTATTTTCGGTCCGCAATACAAGAATTATGTCAATATGAAATGGTATCTTGGGCCGTCATGTTTGCCGGTTAATGATTCTGCAACACACCTGGGACACCGGATTAATTCAAAGCTTACGTCACATGACGCAATACTCGATGCATGCAAGAAAGGGAAAAATTCTTTTCACGGTCTGTTTGGTATTGGCATTAAACCGAATGGTTTAAATCCGTTGGTTGCTACAAATGTGATCAAAAAGGTAATTTTTCCTTCAATGTTTTATGGCAGTGAATTATGGTGTAATATATCAAAAAGTGACATCTCTTCATTGGATAAAACTCTGAGGTATTTTGCCAAACATTTACAAGGCTTCCTAACACATACAAGATCATACATCGCTCTGGGAATGATAGGATGGACATCAGCGCAGTCCGAAATTGATAGAAGAAAATGTATGTGTTTACACAGATTGTGTTTAATGCTTAATAACGTACATACTAAACGTGTGTTTAACGTTGCGTTATTTCACTTCATTTTGAGCAGATGCATGTCAAGCTACGGATTAATTTCAAATCTATATGATACGTTAAAGAAGTTTGACTTGCTTGAGTATCTAACTGAGTATTTGCAGCATTCCGAAATTGCAGATAAACTAAATTGGAAAGAAATTGTAAGGTCGAAAATTGCTGGTTTTGAAAATAGCCTCTGGAGAGTTCGTATGTCTAATGAAGCAGATTTTGACAGATTATCTTCGATACACAAATCCTTTCGACCTGCCTCAGTATGGCAGTCGGCTAAAACCAGACAGCAAAGTAAGGTATTTACGTATATAGCTAAACTATGGGCTGCTGTTCCTCAAGCACAGCTCGATAAGTGTATTCGATGTGGGAATGTTTATACAGATTTGATACCTCATTGTTATGTTGCATGTCCTTATATGTCGAATTTCAGAAATTCTTTCTGGGATTTCCTGACATAACTTTCCACCGAGCCTGCATGCTACGTTATTTAATGCAGAAGATGAGCTGCAACCGCAATATCTTCTAGGTAAAAGGTTACCAGCAAGTGTAATCGACAAAGAAAATTCAAAGTTATTCGTCCTGTACGCATCATACTTTGTCATGCAGTGTGCAACTCTCTTCTGCAAATAAGGTACTAAAACATGCAACTTATGCAGCTGATGAACAATTTGTTGATGGATATACTGTAAGGATTTTAAGTCTAATATTCTATTTTATACCATAGACCAACAGTTTTATTATAGTCACACTATGTATCTCTTGACATTATTGTATGCACGAAATAATTGCTGTTGCTTCTACGGCCTAATAATGACTTTATGCACAGGATACCCAGATTCACAGTTTGTCTAAAAAAAAAAAAAAATTGTTAATAATGTTTTTTTAAAATTATTATTATTATTTTCACTAGTGTTTGTTTGTATTCGTTTCTTTATTTTGGTACTTATTTATTTTTATGAAAGTTTAATGATTGTATTCAGATGATTTATTGTACTTAATTATTATATCATGCAATCTTCTACGGAAGGAAATAAAGATGATGCTGATGATGATGGATAATAATGTTTTATAGGCGAAGATTTCAAGTGAAAATGCATTGAAATCAAACGGGGTTTAAAAAAAAAAGAAAAAAAAAAAAGCAGATATTATGAATTGTCGTTAAAACTATGTAGTGAAAGTGAAGGATGGTTAGCAGAGAGCAGTGTCAAAAGTTCAAAAGACGACAACAGTTTGAGCGAAGGAAGCATGCTCAAAGTATGAGAAGTTTAAAGTCTAAACTCGAAAAGTTAAAACAGAAGGTTATAGCACAACAGACTGAGGACAAGGAGGAAAAGAAGTATCTGAACGAAATGATAAACATTTGCAAATCAAAAGGAGATAATGACGAAGAGATATACATTTTTACCAGGTTGAATTACACGCAAAGAGTTCATTGCGTATAAACTGAAAAAAAAATAATTATCTGTTGGTGGAAGACATAATGGTAGAGGAAACGAGGACGTTATATGAAACATCTAGTTTTAAAGCAGTCATGAATAAAGCTGAAATCGACAGGATGTTATGTGCTCAATTTGATGATATCAGAAATCAATTCAAATATAATATCACAGACAGTACAAAGTGGTGTTTTAATAGAATCGAGGCCTTAAACATAAAAGTTTACAAGTTTGAAACGGTAGCTCTTACATAGACTTACCAGACTGTCCCCACCCCCCCCAAAAAAAAAAAAAAAAAAAAAATTTTTTTTTTTTTTTTTATCAACGTTAGAAATATTGACAACTTATGCTACTTTTTCGCACTTAAATTAATTTTAACACATCATACGATGATGCTAACCGACAATCGAAATACAGTTTGAACAAAAACAGTCGTTGGTTTAATAGAAGTCCAATGAAAATAGATGACATCGGTAAATTTGAGAAAGAATTCACCATATATGTTAGGGTCTATGAAATAACTGAAAGCAGATACAATAGACCTGTTAGAATACTAGAATAAAAATTTAAAAAATAGTAATTGGTACTGTGATATGTTGATAATTTTGATGGTGTAGAAAAATTACGTAGTATCACTGAAAGAGAATTTCTTTATGTTAGGAATATGTCTAGGCTTGTTGGAATCAAATCAACAGGCATGAAAAAAAAAAAAAATTCTCATGTAAAAAGTGTTTAAAAACACTTCAAGACGGCATAAAAATAAACGGACACTAAATACAATGTTACAATGTAGGCATCACAGTTGACATCATGCGAAAAGAAGGTTCTTTGTTAAATTAAACAAGAGTCCCTCGAGGGGACTGACGCTCTATTGTCCGAAAAGAATTTCTAGGAATTCAAGATAAGACCATTCTTCTTTTTAACTGCTGAGTGTTGAAGCCATCACTGATATTCTTGATTGATAAGATTTTCAAATTGGCCAGTGGCGGCCATATTGTATGTAAGATCGGCGCCATTTTCAATTAGGACAAACAAAACAACATAAGAAAATGTTGACAATATTACCATCTGTTCAAGAGGAGTAGCAAAAACAGGATTTTGAGAATGGCCGTCGTGGCAGACATTTTTGATGCAAGATTGGCAAGACGTGCATTTAAAATCAACTAGATATGATAAGAAGTATTTTGGTAAAAACCCTATGTCTTTATTACCATAAATTCTGATGGAGTGGCGATAACAAGATTTTAAAGATGGCAGCCATGGTGGCCATACTTGATGTCAGATAGCATAATTTTCAGTCAAGACCAACTACACACTATAAGAAGTCTTCCGTTGAAAATCCCATGTTTATATGACTTCATTCAGGAGAAGTAGCGATAAAAGATTGTCAATATGTCTGCCGTGGTGGCCATATTAGATGTCAGATCGGCACCACTTTCATTTATGACCAACTAGACACCATAAAAAGTCTGTCAGTGAAAACCCCATGCTGATATGACCATTCATTCAGGAGTAGCGATAACAAGATTGTCAAGATGGCTACTGTGGTGGCCTTATTGGATGTGCAAACGACACTATTTTCGTTTCAGACCAACTCGACATCGTGAGATGTCTTCTTGTGAAAACCCCAAGGCAATATTATTTTTTATTGAGGAGGAGTAGCGATAACAAGATTTTCAACATGGCCACTGTGATGGCCATATTGAACATCAGATCGGCGACATTTTCATTGAGGATCAACTAGACATCATAAGAAGTCGTTTAGTAAAAAAAAACCATGTTGATATGACCATACATTCTGTGGTGGCCATATTGGATGTCTGAGAGGCACCATTTTCATTTAGGACTAATTAAACATCATCTGCAGTCTTCTGGTGAAAACCCAATGTCAGTATGAGTTTCCATTCAGGAGGAATAGCGATAACAAGAGTTCCACGTTTTGTATTAATTTTTGTAAATCAGTGGCCTTAAAATCTGGTTGAGAGGCTATGATCATTGTCACCCCTAGAAGCCAGATTTTACTGGGTGAAAGTCACAGACTTTGAGTAACGTTGAATTGACAGCCAACAGTGCATAGTTCATGCATCAATAATTACCTCGATTAACCACTACATGTGAGGCCATGAAAAGCATGCAGCATGAAGTCCACACAACTAAATCCTTTATGGATTCACATGCAGAATACACGGTTGACCTTCCAAGAAATAACATATCACAATATAGAATGTATAGTCATTAATATGGAATGCTTACCACTGAATAAACATTTATTTCTACATCAAATTGCATTGGTCAGAAAGGACCTTCTGAGTAGACTAGGATCTATATAGGTCTAACATAGATGAATCATTGCGATCATCAACACAAATACTTACCCCATGTTAATAAAGCATAAATCTAGATCACAGTGACCTTTGGTTTTAAGGATGTACTAGTAACGGAGATGCATCCAATTATCAAGTTTCATGACTGGAACATAAACCGCACCAAAGAAATGGATTCGTTAACACAAAATTTCAATAAAGAATTTTTCAAGATGTATCCAGTCACCAAGATTCATGATTATAGGTAGGATAATATGCATCTAACTTGCCAAGACTTGTGTAGACATGAGCTAAATGCAAAAACTAAACTAAAACCAGTAAAAGAGGAAATATAGGTCACAATGAACCTCTTCTGTTGTAAGAGTGTGGAGGTAACAAAAATGCATATCATCATCAATTTCTGCGATTCTAACACGAAAAGTGCCAGAGAAATGAACATCAAACACAAAATTTAGCCTAAGTCATTGAGGCATAAAATATGGTTGATACTGACCTACTACTGAAATGAGGGAGTAGTGCTCATCAACAATCATATGCATCCCCAAGTTTCATGATTTTATATAGGATAGTATGCAAAGAGGATGCCAAAAACCCATGTGGTCATGAGCTAAATCCAACAACTTAACCTAAACCAGTAAAATGTGAAATATAGGTCAAAGTTACCTTTTTGGTGTGGGGTGTAGTACTAAGAGAGATGTTTACAATCACTTAGTTTAATGATTAAAGCATGAACAGTAAAAATGTCGAATTGAACTAAAGTCAGTGAAATGTGTATGTGATATATAGGTCACAGTGACCTACGTTTAATATGAGGGTGTATTACGCACCATGATGTATTCTCTCGTCAAGTTTCATGTTTCCACGTATAGCAGTATTATACAGGAGATAAAACACCAATGTGTTGATGAACTAAATGCAAAAACTTAACATAAGAAGTAAAATGTTAAATGTAGGTCACAATGACCTGTTGTTGTAAGGGTGTGGTAAATAGGGATGCATACAATCACCTAGTTTGATGATTCTGGCATGAACAGTGCTTGAGACTGAACCCAGGTCAGTGAAGCACGAAATACTGGTCACAATGACCTACATTTGTGATACGGGTGTAGTACACATCAAGATATATGAATCTTGGTATATCTAGGTCAGTGAAGAATTAAATATAGGTCACAGTGACCTACTTCTGTGATGAGGGTGTAATACTCATCAAGATACGTCCCCTCACTAACTACAGGGTGATAAAAACCTATTTGGTCATGAGCTATGCACAAAAACTTAACCTAAGCCAATAAAATGTGAAATGTAGGTCACAGTAGTGGTGAACCAATTAATCGATATATCGATGTATCGATACTTTTTCTATATCGATACCCATATCGATATAAGAGGGGAAGAATCGATACAAAACGATACTTATTCTATGCAAGTTGCTTTAATCTTCAGCACTCGTGAATAATTATTAGTCATTTGCCTTTTCATTCTTTAAATTGAGAATTCATCTGAAACAGCCGTAGCAAGTAAATGCACTCATTTATGTCAGTAAAAACTAAAAGCAATTGACAACACCCACTCGCCTTGTACAAATTAACACAAGTTGACTAACTCACGTGGTTCGAAATCTGCCCCCTTCTCCCGCCCATATATCAACGGAAAGAAGACATTGCAGATTTCTTCCCTATGTATGATTTAAGTACTTTACTGATCATTCAATAACCACTTTTACGCGAAATTTATCTATTGCATCGCATCTTGTCTATTTGGATCGAATTGAAGGCTACACATCCGGTGTGTCACGCAGTGTTACATGCAATTCTGATTAGTGGTTATTGTTTGTTCAAGTCCAGGGTAAAACAATAACCACCAATCATAACTAACTGTTGCGTGTTCACTGCGTAACATGCCGGAAATATTGGCATTCAAAACTCTATCCAAATAGACACAAAGCAACATAGAAACTTCACACAAAAGTGACTATTAAATGGTATGTATAAAGTACTTAAATCGTACATGGGGAATAAAAAATAGCACAGAATCGGCAAGGGGGCAGATTCCAAACCGCAGTTATAGCCACCTCGTCAATTTGTAAAAAGGGAGTGGGTGTTGTCAATAATTTCCTTTTTCACTGACAGAAACAAATGTCTGTGGCCGCGGCAGTTGATTTGCATCTGCAGGAAGTAAAATGAGAAGGATCTGGCTATTAGTCATCTCCGCTCCCACACTCGGACTTGTTCTAGATAAGAATTTCCTTGCACAAGGAAATTGCACTGTTTCTTCTGTTTTGAAGATAACACCGTAATGTCTTCAAAATGGAAGTGAAGACATGAAACTGGCAATAAGATGTTTTAAAAACATTCATTCAATGGAAAACAAAGGATGTGGTGACCAGGATGAGTCATGCACATGATCGAATGGAGCAGCCTGAAATGGCCTAAAAGAGTGAATAAAAATCACTAACAGCTAGTCTGTTTAGAAGTATTTTTTTTTTTAAAAATCTTGTCAAGGATGAGAATGGCATATGAACAGATGATAATTCTATGTTTGTTTGTAATCTGCATACTGGAAATACACCCAATATGTCAACACATAAAAAATGGCACCACCTACCATTGACAGACATTCTAAAAATGAAAAAACCATCAAGTTGACATGTATATCGATAATGTATCGTATCATATTCTGTGTATCCAGAATCGTATCGATGCGTGGCAGAGGTGTATCGTTTCACCCCTAGGTCACAGTGACATTCTTTAGTGGTATGGGTGTGGCACTAATAGAGATGTATACAATCACTTGGTTTGATAATCTTAGAAGGAACAAAGCCCGAGAAATTATGAAATATTCTACTTTCCTGAAGAGAGTATACTAGTCGTGATGCGTTTCCCCATAAAGTTTCATGAATTCATGAAACTAGGCATATATATATATATATATATATATATATATATATATATATATATATATATATATATATATATATATATATATATATATATATATATATATATATGGTGGTGCTAAAAACCTATTTGGCAAAAACTTAACATAAGATAGTTAATTATGTAATGTAGCTCACAGTGAGATTCTTTTGTGGTAAGGATATGATCATAATAGAGACACATAGTTTTCTAATTTTTTTTAATTCAAGCATGAACAGAACTCGATAAATAATTTTGAAAACAGAATTTAACCTAAGTCAGTGAAGCAAGAAATATAGATCACACTGACCTAGTTTTGTGATGAGAGTGTGGTACTCGGTATAACAGTATATATATATATATATATATATATATATATATATATATATATATATATATATATATATATATATATATATATACAAACACACACAAGGATTTACAAACCCACTTGCCGGACTCTTGGGACAAGGTCAAATTCGGTGTTTGGGCAAGCTCAGGTTTGCAAGTCCAAATAATTGAGAGAGGGATATAAGATACAAGAAATTTGATCTCGGTAGTCTGGGTAAACTACATAAAATACTAGTTCTGTGCGAGCTATTTTACTGACAATGGGTCGTGTTCAGTTCCTAAATTGCTTTATGTTCTGCGCGTTTTATACACTGCGATCTCGCCACAGTACAGAAATCAGCACCTTTATTTAGCGTTTATATATAGCGCATTCTTCTTCTACATAACTGGCCATAGTTTCTTTCATCTATTGTATGTGTCATTTCCATCACATAGTCGATGTCAAGGTCAGTCTCGCATTTTCACGCGCAGACGTGATAATGTGAATATTTGCTATTTAAAGCAAGTTGTGACGAATAAATAATAAATAGTTATATTTTAACTTCTCAGTTACATTTCAATCGTAATATTTGTACATATTTGGGATTTGCCGACTATTAGATCCTAAGTTAGCCTTGGGCTGTTTGTCAGATTGCCGACTCTAAACAATCTGCTTTTCAAAGATTGTTTTGATGCATGTCACCGATTTTATGGCAAGTAAGTTTTAATTGTTAATAATACAACTCGTGAGATTTCTTTGACAGGTGTGCTTGAAAACAAAACGCACTGGTCTCTAACGATAAACCACCAGGAGGATTTCGTTCAAACCGTGATTGATGTAACGAAAATGTAGCACCCACAAACGGCGTTTATGATCTGTTGTTTAGGTGATAATTACACGAGACCTGTACATATTTACTGCTTGGCAGACAATTAAATGGACAAAAATAAGTGTTCTCAAATCACTCTCAATTGTCGGATTGACAAATATTTTTATGCTTGTCGCCGATTTCAAGGTGACTATAATAATTAAGATAATGGATAAAATAAGTGTTCACAAATCCTTCAGTTATGAGTATAAATTAATCGTTATAAACAGTCTCTCTCTCTCTCTCTCTCTCTCTCTCAAATTTAGCTATTTCCAAACCCTTTTCTACCTATCCATTTATCTGTCTATATACATGTACTTGTCTGCTTCTGCTCTTCTGACTATATCTGCATTTTAACTCTTTCTAATATACATATCTACATGTATTATATATATATATATATATATATATATATATATATATATATATATATATATATATATATATATATATATATATATATATATATATATATATATATATATATTGATAACTTAAATTATCGGCATATGGTTTTAAAGTGCCAACAAAGATAAAGCGAAAACAAAAGTTTAAAGAAATATAATGCAATTTCCTTAACATAAACCATATTTTATTTTATCTTATTGTTTTACACATGTTGGGATATTATGATTGGGGCAAACTCAGGTTTTCCAAGGGCAACTTAAATTTTCCATATATATATATATATACAAAACCTGGTTGGTCACATGAGCTAAACAGAAAAACTTAAGCCAGTAAAATGTGAAATGTAGGTCACAGTGACCATCCTTTGTGATAAGGGTGTGGTACTAACAGAGATACATACAATCATATAGTTTGATGATTCTATCATGAACAGACTGCAAAAAAACCTGAAACAACATCTTTACTAAAGTCAGTGAAGCATAAAATCTAGGTCACTGTGACCTATATTTGTGATGATGGTGTAGTACATGTCACGATGCATCCTCTCACCAAGTTCATCAATCTCGATATAACAATAGATATACAGTGTGCAAAAAACCTAGCTGGCCATGAGCTAAATGCAAAAACTTAACCTTAGCCGGTTAAATGTGAAATGTCAGTTACAGTGATCTTTCTTTGTGGTAAGGGTGACGTACTAATAGAGATACATGCAATCATATAGTTTGCTGATTTAGCAGAGTCTGAGAAATAAACCTGAACTACAAAATTTAACCAAAGTCATTGAGCATGAAATATAGGTCACAGTGACCTACATTATTTAAATGAGGATGTAGTACTCATCAAGATGCATCCCCTCATGATTCCAGGTATAACAGTATTTATATAGTGTGCTAATAACCCGAGCTAAACGCAAAAACTAATGTGCATGTATGTACAAAGTTAACCCCCTCCCATGGGGGTAGGTGCCATAAAACTTACTCCAAACTGTTGCCTAGCACCTAGGAAGAAAGAATGTTTGACATTCAGTGAAGGTGTTCATATGTATATGCTTTTATCTGTGCAGACACCGAAGAGGTGAGCTAAAAACACCTGTAAAAAGCTGACGTATGCTGTAAAACTTGGGAGGTCAGCAGTCATGCTGCTAAATAGCAGTCTAAATAACTGTTCAATGGGTTGAAGTAATTTATGGAAAATATATTTATTTTAGTCACTGGATTATTTTAAATTCCATAACCCACCTCAAGCCGTCAAAAAAACTATTTTTATTCTCGACAAACTGTCTCAACCCAGTGAATAACTTACGCTTCATTTTGTTTTTGTATTATTATTAATATTGTTGTTTAATCATTGTCTTAAAGTCTGCTCAGACGCTATTATCACTGTCCAACCCTAGAAGCCAGATTTGACCTTAGTAGTGAAAGCAGAGACCTTATAATGCTGAGATTCGTAACTGATCGCTGGATCAAAAGATCGCAGTAACATCACTTGGTGGTATGTAATTAAGTTAGAGCACAATGGGGGCAGACATATTATGAATCTGCCGCAATCACATGCATTCATATAGTGTCTTGAAATGTAGTTTGATCTTATTATTCTGTGAAATCTTTTGGATATATTATTGATATTGAACAATAAAACAAAAGAGGTATCATCAATTGTATGTTTTCATTGAAATTATGTGACAAAAGGATTTCATTATGTGAGTAACCTGATTTAACAGAAGATGAAGAGATGCATATTACACCCCAATTTGACTGTCGAAGTCACACCCGTCCCATGGATCCCATGGAGTCCATGGGACGGGTGTGACTTCGACAGTCAAATTGGGGTGTAATATGCATCTCTTCATCTTCTGTTAAATCAAGTTATATTTGGCATAATTAGAAAGCTAAATACATTTTCTGTAAACTTCACACGATTCTATAAAGCTATTTTAAGGGTCGTATTCATGGATTTAAACACGAGCATACGATTCTTTCATATATGTCTCTGGTGAGAGTCACGTGTTTTGAATAACCTTGGATAACCTTGGAGCGCCAGCCAGTAGTACAAGCATAGCTCATGCATCAATAATTACCTTGATTAGCCACTACAGCTGAGGCCTCACACGAAATGCATGCAGTCCACTCAAATAATTCCTATACTCATTCGCATGTTCAATGCACAGTGAACCTGTTACGGATAACATATCGCACTATACAATGTATACAGTCATTGATATGGAAAGTTTACCATTGAATAAAAAACATTTATTCTCACTTCCAATTGCAGTGGTCACAAAGGGACTTCTGAGTAGGTTAAGATGTATATAGCATGGAAGAATCAATATGGCCATGAGCTAAGTACAAATACTTGACACATGTTAGTAAAGCATAATATGTATATCACGGTGACTTTCTTTGGTTGTAATTGTGTAGTACCAACAGAGATGCATCAACTTATTAAGTTTCATGACTTGAACACAAACAGTAACCAATAAATGAATTCGGAATACAAAATTTCAACAAAGTCGTTGAAGCATGTGTTATGTATATTTAATCTATGATGAGTATTTAAATCTTGTCGCTGAAGCATGTGTTATGTAGATTTAATCTCTGATGTGTGTTTAAATCTTGTCCATGAAGGTAAGTTATACTTTAGATTGTGGTCACTTTTAAACAGTGTTTACGAGCATTTGAGTTCAAGATCAGTCTTATTGACAGTTAGACTGTTTCTCTTTCTTTCTTTTTTTTCCATTTTATTGCTTCAAATCCTGTTATGATATAGGTCAAGTGAAATGTGTATAAATAAGGATTTGGTAAACAAATAATTAATTACTGTTTTAGATCAGTCTGGGAATCCATTTGAGATCAGATTTTATATTTTGTGCCGTTGATATCATATATTTTTCGAGAGGAATTATTTACTTAAGATATTCGTTGGAATTACTAAAGTGCTCATTGACTTTTGAATTAATACATTACTTTGGACTTTTGTGAACTTATTCTAAGACAGTATGAATTGTATTATTGTGTTATATCAGAATATTCAATACTATTGGAACTCATTCGGAATATTCTATATTTTTGGACTTGATTAGAACATTTGGGATTATTTGGAATTTGATTCACAATATTGTAAGTATCTCTTGAATTTCACTTTGTATTGTAGGGAAATAAACTGCTTGTTGATAGTACATACATTGTTGGTTTCATTTTTTTCTGTTACATAATTTTTAAGACCTAAACCGGGAGCTCGTCCGGGATCTGAATTTGTTTAAAACATTTCAGTGATATTAAAAATTGCTTTGAAATTTAAATTGACTTTGTTTTGGGAATTTTCATTGTCCCTTGTAAAGATTATTATTTCACACATTTGGGAAATCTTTAGTAAAACCAGCAAGCATTCACAATGTCATCTAATGTTGAAAACTTTGTTTCAAAATCCTGCCCAGGTAGGGTTAGAGTCCATGAAAAAGTATGAGTTGATCGAGCTTGCCAGACATTATGATCTTTCTTAAGCAAAAGCATATTCAACAAAGCAAGAGATAAGGAATATTTTGATTCAGTATTTGATGGGAAAGGAAATTTTGGATAACAGTGCTTTGGGTCTGATTGGAAAGTCGGTATCTGATTTTGATTGGAAATTAAGGGAATTACAGCTAAAAAAAACCACAACACCAGATGGAATTGGAATTAAAAAAGTTTTAGCTTCAGAGAGAAATTATGGAAATGTAAATTCAGAAAGAGAAAGAAGAGATGGAAATGCAAATTCAGAGAGAGAGAGAGAGAGAGAGAGAGAGAGAGAGAGAGAGAGAGATGAAGGAGGAAAAGGCAGATGCTGAGAGAGTGAGAGAATGAGGATAGGGGGGTACTAACTAATATATATGGTAACACAAGTTTCAGGTTTTGATGTTACCATATATACTAGTTTAGTACCCCCCTTTTCAGGAAAAAGAAGTAGATAAATACTTTCTTCACTTTGAGAAAATTGCTGAAAACTTGAAATGGCCAAGAGATCATTGGACTTTATTACTACAAAATGTACTCGGTAAAAAAAAATCTCTGTCTCATACGAGTACTTCCAATTTTCAATTCGGTACAACTTTTAGGAATCAAACATCAGATAAGACTGATCAGAAATCCTTATCTCTTCCTACGTGCACTTATTGTAAAAAGAAAGGACACGTCATTTGTGATTGATACAGGTTGAAAAGTAAGCAACAGAATAAAGATAGAGCTATTCCAAATGCTTTTATTTCAAAGAGGTGAAAGCCACGGTCTTGTATTGAAAGCAATACATGTGTTGGGTCAAACAAATTCCAGTCTGATACTACATCACTCATTGGTGATTCTGCCAAACATATCTCTATTAAAATATTAAGGGACACAGGAGCGTCGCAGATTTTTTTGTTATTAGGTACTTTGCCTATGTCTGAGAAGTCTTCTTCTAGTGAAAGTGTTCTTATTCAGGGAGTAGAGTGCGGCTTTGTAAATGTTCCTCTCCATTGTGTCAATTTGGCATCAGACTTAGTTTCCGGACCCGTGACTATTGGGGCAATGACTTCTTTACCTATATAAGGTATTCATTTGTTAGCAGGCAATGGCCTAGCTGGAGATAAGGTCGTGGTTAATTCACTTGTAACTGACAAGCCTTTTTTGGACCAAAAAGTTGATCCTATTGAGATTGAAATTCCTGATTTGTATCCTGCTTGTGCAGTTACCAGAGCTCTGGCAAAAAGGGCTCATGAGAACGATGCTGATCAGGAAATTATTCCTTTAATTGACACATTTATTGGTCAGTCTTTTGATGAGGTCACATTTTCTCCTGGCATTGATCAACCAATAGGTATTGATCACAGTGATTCTCTTTTTACAAATCATTCTGTCTATTCTAATCAGGCCGACAAAAGACAATCACTCGTTGTTGAACAGGAAAAAGATCCTGCGATCTCCCATTTGTTTCAAGGGCTATTAGTGAAACTGAAGCCACAAAGGTCCCAGATTGTTACTTTGTGAACAAGGGGTCCTTATGAGAAAATCGAGACCACCCGAGGTGCCGCTTGTGATGAGTGGTCAGTGAGCTATCAAATTGTTGTTCTGAGGTCATACTGAAATTCTTACTCTAGCCCATTAAACTCCCTTGGCTGTTAATTTAAGAGTCAATAAGACTTATCACAAAATCTTGAATCATTTTTATTGGCCGAAACTTACAAGTGATGTTTCTAAATACTGTAGATCTTGTCACACTTGTGAAATGGTAGAAAAACCCAATCAGAAGATACCTAAGGCTCATCTGCAGCCGATTCCTGCATTTGACGAACCATGTAGCAGAATAATGGTATACTGTGTCGGTCCTTTACCTAAGACCAAGTCAGGGAAACAATACTTGTTGACCATAATGTGCACGTCTACAAGATTTCCAGAGGCAATTCCTTTGAGAAATATTAAAACTATACCCATTATAAAAGCTTTGGTAAAAATTTTTTTACACTTGTTGGCCTTCCCAAATCTGTCCTGTCTGATCAAGGGTCAAATTTTATGTCTGGAATTCTCGAACAAGTTATGCACGAGTAAGGCATCCAACAGTTTAAATCTTCTGCCTATCACCCTGAAAGTCAAGGGGTTTTGGAAAGATTTTGTCAAACTTTGAAGAATATGATTCGGTCGTATTGCTTTGATACATGAAAGGATTGGGATGAGGGTGTTCATTTGTTATTGTTTGCTGTTTGGGAACTGGTTCAAGAATCATTGGGTTTTAGTCCTTACAAACTGGTTTTTGGACATACTGTCTGTGGACCATTGAAGTTATTGAAAGAGAAACTTCTTTCAAATGAAGATTCAGAGATTAATCTTATTGACTAAGTCTCTGATTTCAAATAGAAGTTGTCAAAGGCTTATGAAGTAGCAAGAACTAATCTTCACTCTACTTAGTCAAAAATGAAATTAAAGTATGACAGAAATTCAAAGGAAAGGAGTTTTCAGCCTGGTAATAAAGTTCTGGCACTCTTTCCCATACCTTAAATCCCCTGTGGGCTAAATTGTATGGTCCTTATACAGTTGAAAAGAAAGTAAATGACTTAAGGCGGAAACAGAAACAACTTTGTCATATAAATATGTTGAAGGAGTATTTTGACAGAGATAGCACAGTTAATTATTCAATCAATTTAGTTGTATCTGTCCCACATACTGAGGATGTAAACGATGGAATGCAATCTGACTGTAGGGACTTTGGTTTAACCAAACTTCGGAATTCTACAACAGGAAAGGAATGAACTAAAACAGCTACTACATGAGTATGAGCACTTGTTTCCTGATGTTTCAACATGAACAAAAAAAATCTATCATGATGTTGATATGTACATTCTACACCTGTGAAACAGCATCCTTACAGGATGAATACTCTCAAGCAGGAATATTTGAAAAAAGAAATTCAATATTTAATTCAGAATGATTTTATAGAACCAACTAAAAGTAACTGGACTTCACCATGTATTCTTGTGCCTAAACCAGATGATACATTCTGCATGTGTACTGACTATAGAAAAGTCAACAGTGTCACCAACACGGATTAATTTCCAATGTCAAGAATAGATGATTGTATCGACAACATTGAAAATGCAAAATATGTCACCAAGTTTGACCTTTTAACAGGATTCAGGCAAATTCCACTCACAGAAAGAGCAAAAGAAAATTCAGCTTCTGCAACTCCAGATGGGCTTTATCAGTATAAAGTGATGCCTTTTGGAATGAAAAGTTCTTGGACAACATTCCAACGTCTAATGAACATGTTAACATCTGGCATCTGGTGTAGATAATTGTGATGCATACATTGATGACATATCTACAACAACACCTGGGAAGATCACTTGGAAACCATTTGGAAATTCTGTGATCAACTCAGTGATTGTAGATGTACTCTCTCATGTGTATAGAATTACTATATTGCTTTATTTTGTGTAATTTAGCTGAGTCTTATTCATAAGACATCTTCCATTGTGATTTTAATTATTATAGTATCATATGCATATTTGACATATATGTAAAAGAAAGCTTTATTGCATAAATCTTTTTCTTTATGGGGGGGTGGGGGGTGTTATGTACATTTAATCTATGATGTGTGTTTAAATCTTGTCCATGAAGGTAAGTTGTACTTTGGATTCTGGTCACTTTTAAACAGAGTGTTTACAAGCATTTGAGTTCGAGACCAGCCTTATTGACAGTTAGATTGTTTTTATTTCTACATTTTATTGCATCACATCCTGTTATGATGTAGGTCAAGTCAAATGTGTATAAATAGGCATTTGGTAAACAAAGAATTCATTCCTACTTTAGATCAGTCTGTGGGAATCAATTTGAGATCAGATTTTATAGTTTGTGCCATTGGAACATTTTATATTTTTGGACTTGTGATTAGGACATTTAGGATTATTTGGAATTTGATCCACAATATTATAAGTATCTCTTGAATTTCACTTTGTATTGTAGGGAAATAAATTGCTAGTTGATATTACATACATTGTTGGTTTCACTTTCTTTCTGTTACATATTTTTTAAGACCTAGAGTCATAACACATGAAATAAAAGTCACAGAGACCTCTTTTTGCAATAGGGATGTAGAATTTGTCAAGATGCATCATGATTCTAGGTAGGATAGTTTGCAGTTTCATGATTCTAGATATGATAGTATGCATATAGCATGCCAAAAACTTGTGGTCATGAGCTAAATGTAACTTAACCAAAGCCAGTAAAAGACAAAATATTGGTCACAATTAGCTTCTTTTGTTGCAACAATGTTATAGTAACAGAGATGCATATGATTAATTTCATGACCAGTGCCTGAGAAATGAACTTACACACAAAATTTAACATGTCAGTGAAGTGTAAAATGTAGGGAATAAGGACCTCCTATTGAAATAAGTGAGTAGTGCCCATGCATATGCTGTTTCCTCACCAAGTTTCATGATTTTAGATAGGATAGTATTTACATAGGATGCAAAAAACTATTTGGCCATGAGCTAAATGCAAAAATTTTATGTAAGCCAGTAAAATGTGAACTTTTTTGAAAGGGTTTGGTACTAAGTGAGATGTATACAATCAAGTTTAACGATTCAAGCATGAACAGAAAAAAACAAAATTTAACCAAAGTCAGTTAAGCATGAAATATGGGTCACATTGACCTACTTTCAAGACAAGGGTGTTGTGCTCATCAAGCTGCATCTTCTCACCAAGTTTCATGATTCTAGGTGTAACAGTACATGCTGTAATAGACCTCTTAGGTCATGAGTTCAAAGCAAAACTTAACTTATGCTAGCAAAATGTAAAATGTGATCTTCTTTTATTGAAAGGGTGTGGCATTAGTAGAGATGCATACAATCACCAAGTTTGATGATTCTAGCATGAACAGAGTTTGAGAAATTAACCTGAAACAAATTTGTTCAAATTAAAGCCAGTGAAGTGTGAAATGTGGGTCATAATGACCGATCACTAAGCCTTAAGGGGTGTATAAAAACTTCATGTTTGCCAGTGTCTATATTGGTTGTCAGAATGGCACATTGTCGTGTAGGATCATCCACAAGTCAAAGTCCCTGGTAAGTCTTTTAGTAAAAACCCCATGCTGATATGACCATCCGTTCAGGAGCAGTAGCGAGAAGATTTTCAAGATGACTGCCATGGTGGCCATCTTGGATGTTAGATCTGTACCATTTTCATTTAAGACTAAGTTGATATCATAAGTCTTTTTGCAAAAATACATGTTGATATAACCATTCATTTAGAAACAGTAGTTATACAATTTTCATGATGGCTGATATGGTGGCCATCTCAGTTCAGCATAATTTTCATTCAGGTTTGGGTTTGTTGGTTTTAATGGCACTTTTAACATAGGACCATCTACAAGTTATTAGAAACTCTTTTAGTGAATACCCCATGTCAATATGACTGTGATTTAACATGGAGTAGGTATAAAAAGATTTTTAAGATGGCAACCATATTGGACATGTGATTGGCACAATTTTCAACTAAGACAATCTACATGTCATTAGAAATCTTTCAGTGAAAACCCTATGTTGATATGACCATTCAGGAATAGTAGCAATAAGATTTTCAAGATGGCCACCATGGCAGCCATATTGGACATCCAAGGGGCACAATTTTCATTTAGGACCGAGTAAACCTCAGGATGAAACTGTGCCAAGTTTCATTAGTTTCCTCTTAGTAGTTTATGAAGAACAGTGATAAAAAACAATTGCTAACAGACACCAGATGCAGGACCACTGCATAAACTTATTGGGTCTTTTACCATTAGAGGTAAAAATCAACCCTTGTACATAATATTAACAGATTTGAATATCCATCTTAAATGTCCTATTACATACATACGTAAATTTTGTGCATGTGAATGGGATGCATGATTCATGTTTATGAACTTTTTTTTTTCTCCAGACTTTTATTGGAAATAAATTGCTATTTTAAATATTTACAAAGCCTAATTTGTTCCAGTCCAACAACCAAATTCTTCTGATTATTGGAAAACATATTGAACTTATGTGATATGATCATCTGCCTCTGCCCTTGCATTAGGCACCTGTGATATTATGTTTTTACTCTATCCTAGCTTTAGGTACCTGTGATATGATGGTCTTACTCTGCCCTAGCATTAGGTACCTGTGATATCAGGGTCTTACTCTGCCCTAGCATGGGTACCTGTGATATGATGGTCTTACTATATCCTAAATTAGGTACCTGTGATATGATGGTCTTACTCTGCCCTTGCATTAGGTACCTGTGATATGATGGTCTTACTCTGCCCTAGCATTAGGTACCTGTGATATGATGGTCTTACTCTATCCTAGCATTAGGTATCGTGATATAATGGTCTGACTCTGCCCTAACATTAGGTACCTGTGATATGATGGTCTTACTCTGCCCTAGCATTAGGTACCTGTGATATGATGGTCTTACTCTGCCTTAGCATTAGGTACCTGTGATATTATGATCTTACTCTATCCTAGCATTAGGTACCTGTGATAAAATGGTCTTTCTCTGCCCTAGCATTCGGTACCTGTGATATGATGGTCTTACTCTGCCCTAGCATTAAGTACCTGTGATATGATGACCTTACTCTGCACTAGCATTAGGTACCTGTGATATGATGATCTTACCCTGTCCTAGCATTAGGTACCTGTGATATGATGACCTTACTCTGCCCAAGCATTAGGTACCTGTGATATAATGGTCTTACTCTGCCCTAGCATTAGGTTCCTGTGATATGATGACTTTACTCTGCCCTAGCATTAGGTACCTGTGATATGATGGTCTTACTATGCCCTAGCATTAGGCACCTGAGCTATGATGGTCTTACTATGCCCTAGCATTAGGTACCTGTGATATAATGGTCTTACTCTGCCCTAGCATTAGGTACCTGTGATATTATGACCTTACTCTGCCCTAGCATTCTGAGCATACTAAAACGGTTTTATGAAACTGATCAGTAGCGATCTGGAAAAAGGCAAATTTAAATAATCACGGCAGCGTCATATCATTGCTAATCAGTAATAACGAACACTTTTCATGATTTTATCTTCATACTTATTACTGTAAGGTGTACATGTAATATTTTTAAAGTTGTATAACTTTTTTTAATGCATATATAACTTGGGTAAAAAAAAGTTATTTATAATGTTCAGCTGATTCTCACGTACTGATATTTCTAAAATATTAATAAAAGCATGAAGTTTTCTGTACCAAAAATTTGTGGGAAAAAAATACATGTAATTGTTATTGTTATGGATTTATGGCAGGTGTCAGCAACCTATAACACGCGTGCCAACGGTGGCATGCCAGACTCTTTGGAAAGTGTCAAGTCTTTAGGATATGACTTGCCTCACGGCATGCAGCACTCTACACAGCACTATACATTTCAGCGGACCTGGCACAGCAGTTCTAAAAGGTTGCCAATGCCTGATTTACGGTACATGTATGCAGAAAATTGGAGGGTACCAAAAATTACAGCTGATTCAGAATGTCAAGAGGTTTACGTAAAAGCTAGCGTATATACTCGCGTATAAGCTGGGTCCAATGCAAACAACACAAAGCCTCATCTACCATTGCATAATGTGCCAGCGGATCAGGGTCTATGCAGTTTGCAATTGGTATCATATTATACGGTAACTACTGAGTGAGCACAAGACTGACATACAGAAAAAGAATATATCAATATTTTCCAACTGCATTTGCAGTGGAGAATCAAAATGTGTAAAAGTATGCAAAAGGAAGATTTTAAATGTAGTATGTACCATATATACTCATTTATAAGTTGGGTCCAACAGCAAATAACATAGATCCAGATCTGCCATTGCATAATGCGCTGGCAGATCAGGGTCTACATTGTTTGTTCTACTGATTGGTCCTAACAAACGGCATAGACCCAGATCTGCCAGCGCATTATGTGATGGTAGATCTGGGTCTATGCAGTTTGCAGATGGAACAGACTTAAAAGTGAGTATATATGGTACTTAATTTGGCTGAGAGTGCAATTATAACAGAAGAGTATTTATTTCAGTATACAGTTTATTACTGTGTGATAGATAAGGAGTCAGAAGACATAACTATTATGGGGCATGAGACTTTAGGGTGAAGGGATACAACCAATATAGGCAGTGAATACAAGACTGAATTTACACTGGTTTGTGACAGTTGTGTTTTGCTTTTAATAGAGTTGATGTTATTTAGAAGGATGATAAATCAAAAGTTGATTCATTTATTATAAACACTTAAACTACTTTGAAACTGAACACATAAATCAACTGATTGTATATCAAATATCTAGTCTTTTAAATTCCATATTTATCTGTGTATAATGCATATTCAACTTCAGATAGCATAAATCCAGATCTGCCATTGCATAATGTACTGGTAGATCTAAGTCAAAGCTTTCTGCAGTTTTGTGTTACATATAGTTATAGTATTTTTCTCTGAAATCACTGGGATACAGATGCTGTCAAAGATGTTGTTCAGTTCAGTGATGACATTGGTAAACAAGAATCATTTACAGATGTCACATCTCCCTGATCCCCCACTAATGTAAAGGCTCCTGCTGAAAGCACAATATGGTCCAGCACTCTTAATTTTTTTTTTACTACTTATGTTAATACCTTATGGGCATGCACTGTCAATTTATATGCTACTTATGCCCAAGTATACCCAAATTTATACTACTTATGGTACACTTTGTTTCCATGGTAAAATAAAAAATATTTAATTCCAAAACTTCTAAGTATCAAACAAACACCTCTACACAATTGGTTTGGCATGCATACCAAATTTGGTTGGAATATCTGGAATGGTTTGAGAGTTATGCTCGAGAAATGAAAAGGAAAATGGACATATATCACCCTGTATTTTAAGGTGTGGGGGATGGGGGGAGAGAGAGAGCATAAAAACAAAAGAAAAGGCTCTGCAGAAAAAGCTGTATATAATGTTATGAGATCCATCACCCATATCCCGTGTTAAGGTCATGGACCAGTCCAGGTAAAAGGGTTTCATTAGACAGTCTGTGTCCAAAGTAATTTCAGAGGAAAAGTCATAATAGTGGTATTAAAAATAACTATATTTTTGCTGGTGTATTGTGCTATGGGACAGTTATTATATATTGGTATTTTGAGGCTGGCTGAGGTGATATATAGTTCCTTGTCCTGATGGTGATCAAATTTAAGACCTAAATTTGCTGCATTGACTACATTAAATACTTAATATATGCATTATAAAAAGACCTTTTGCTCAGAAGTTTCAACATCAAAAATGCTGATTAGATAAGTGAAATTACTTGTTTTTTTCTTCAAAATCATGGTTAAGACAATGGAAAAGATCTAGTCTTTCACCACACTGAATATAGCGGTCCTTCATAAAGAATACAACAAACTAGTGCAGTATGTCCTGAAAAACCTATTGCCAGAGATTGTCTTCTACATTTTAAACATCAAAAGAATTTGAATAAAAATATAAACAGTTACATTTTTGCGACTTCTTTGTATATTACTGCAGTAGTTTTTGAAAATCCAGATCTGTATCTCATTTATCTCTTGATTCAAAAGAGCATGAATTACACAGCTAATTTATACAATGATATATATTTTAAGAGGAGGGATAATGCTGAACCTTCTTCTGTTTTGCATGAGCCCAAAAAAAAAAAAAAAAAGAACTTATTCGCATGGTTACATATCCTGCAAACAACAAGGTGTATGAAGTGTAATATAATACTTCACATATGGGGAAATTTCTGTGTTATCTTATTTTCATTACTTTTACGAGATCATACAATTTTAACTTCATGGAAATATAAAGGACTGAATTCTACATATGACCATTATAAATGAGTTGTCCACACAAGATTACCAAACTAAAAAAATCTGACGTCCCAATTTTCTGAAAATTAAAAAATCACAAAAATTTTATGATGCAGAAATTTCCCAGTAGCTACTATAATGTATTTATTTAAAAGTGCTTACAGTAAGTGATAATTGCATACAATAGAATTGTTCATAAATTTCACACAAAAGTGAGAATACTAATTAGTAAATGGTCCCCTTTGGAATGTGAGTACATGTTTCTGATGATAGTCTTTTTTATGACAAGAAAATGACACATAGATTAGTAAAAAGTATAAAATTCTACATTCAGACAGTGTGAAAACTTGACATAAACATATGTCTTAATGTCATATAATAACAGTGAGAAAAAAAATGCACAGAATTGCATAATTACAATAGTTCTGACATGCATAAAGTACTAATTATACAATGTTACATTTCCAATCACCAAATTGGGCATCTTATATTAAAAATCCATTTCAGTCTAAAATTAAACAATATGCTTGAAAATGTTAATGTACAAATAATAAGTCTATTTACAGAGTAAATTCAGTAACTTACGTAAAATTGTTTTTTTAAAAAAACAACATTAAGTTGAACAAACAAAACAATTTATCACCAACCACGAGATTCCTATATCTATGAATGCTATGAATAAGAAACTTCATGATTTGCTTTCTATCATCCTTTGCTTTCCTGCACAGAAACAATGTCAAAATTCTGAATATTTTACCTTAAAAGTTGGATACTCTGTTGTTTACAATGTACGCATGAATACAAACAGCATAAAGCCAGATCAGTTATTATACAATGCACTGAAAGATTAGGCCTTTACATCTGACAGAAACGTTACATATCCAAGACTGAAAATTTACTCAAAACTTCACAATCCAATACATGTATTTCCAAAGCTATTTGTTGAGGATAATTGCATTAAATTTTCAACTCTGTTTACTCTGATCCTATATACCATATTCATCCAATTATAAGCCCATGCTTGATTATAAGCCCACTGCCATTTTTACAAAATTTTGGCAAATATTTATTAAAGATATATCTTTGTCTGTTTATCAGCCCACCACAACATTTTTAAAATCTGTTTAAGCTGGCCCCCATGGGCTTATCAGAGGAGAAATGTTGTAATATTTCTGAACATTACATAAACTTTTGCTTTGCTTGGTGGAACTACAATTCCCCATGATTCAGTTTCATGCAGAAATCATGGTCTTTTAGTTTGAAAAACTTTAAAAACTCCAGGTCAGTGTCTATGCTTTTTGAGTGAAGTTGTAAACAGAATGAACAACATACTGTCTATACTCGCGTATAAGCCGAAACCAACTGCAAACTGCATAGACCCAGATCTGCCGTCGCATAATGCGCAGGCAGATCTGGGTCTATGCAAATTGTAACGACTAATAAGTTGAACAAAAAATACAGACCCTGATCTGCCGGCACATTATGCGACAGCAGATCAGGGTCTATGTTGTTTGCATTTGGACTCAGCTTATATGCGAGTATATACGGTAAACCCTTATCTGACAGATTATTTGCCAGAAGATCTAGGTGGATGCTGTTCATACTTGAGTATGTATGTTACATACAAGCAGATACAGTAACTTACACATGGGATAGGAAACTTGCATCTTATAATAAGAATAACATGTCCATATAGGCCTACTCTTATAATAAGAATAACATGTCCATATAGGCCTACTCTTATAATAAGAATAACATGTCCATATAGGCCTACTCAAGCAAATATATACCTCTTACCAACGAGATAATTTATGTACTAAGCCACTGATAACATGCTTACCCACTTGAATGCCAGATCCAACTGCAAACTGCATACACCCAGATTTGTTGGAGCATAATGCACTGGGAGATCTGGGTTTATGCATTTACGACTAATCAGTAGAACAAACAACAAACACCCTGTCCTGCTGCTGTATTATACGATGGCAGATCTGGGTCTATGTTGTTTGCAGTTGGACCCGACTTATACATGAGTATAGACAATATGACATATTTATGATCAGTGTCTTTATAAAGGATTAACATTTTTTTAAATTGCACCATAACATTAATATTTGTAATCTACAAGTTTTAGTCATCTTATAGTAAAATCTTATCAAGATGAAAATGTACACAAGTAAATGACTGCATTAAGAACTGAAGTTGAAATTATTTATTTAATGCAAAGCGTATTTAAATTATTCTATATACTTGTGTACAAGTCAGATCCAACTGCAAACTGCATAGACCCAGATCCGCCATTGCATAATGTGCTGGCAATCTGGGTAAATGCAGTTTTTTGTTAGGAGTAACCAGCAGAACAAACAACATATACCCCAATCTGCTGATGCAATATGCGATGGTAGACGAGGGATTATATTGCTTGCAGTTGGACCTGATTTATAAGGGTGTATAAATGTTAAATCATCCACTGTAAAATTAATTTACCCTAAAATGGAACAAATAACCAAAATCATAGCTAAAATTATAAATATTCTTCTTGCCTCCAATTATTGTCTTTTTTTCTCCTCTAGTCATTGCCAACTCTAGGAACACATCAAATTAACAAAGGGTTTAAAACTGTGCAATACATGTTACTTAAAAATGTCAGAAGAAAACTGACCTTGTATTCATATCCCCCCATATAAATCACAAAACAATTAAAACTCCAATTCAGAATACGTTTTTGGCATACTTATACTAATTTTGTTTTAGTAATTCTTTCATACAATAAAGTAAAACCTGATAAACCTATTTTAAAAAGTAGCTCATTTTATTCAAACTAATTTCCAAGTTGGATGATGCTGCAGTGTGTAAAGCTATGTCAGCAGACATAAATGCTTAAAGATACGAGTTACAATAGCCTGTCATTTTCAGAAAACATTACGGTCCATCCAAAACTAAACTGAACTTGAGTATTACCAGGCAGTGATGAAGAATGCTCCCCAAGTTGAAGCATTTTAACCTTACTGGTGAGCATTGTTTCATGACCTATAGCTCACCTGGTTGACATCTACCCGAATGCCAAATGCAAGGGCAGCTGGTGAAGAAATCTCGCTTATTAACATGCTTGCTGAGATCTATATTTGTTGCTATTTTTAATAACAGTGGCCATATTTGATGAGGCATTGGCATCATTTTATAAAACTTGAAAGGCCTCCATGCCTGAAAGCTTTTCAATCAATTCAGTCAAATTCTGTTCAGCATATTTTTTAAAAAAAAGAAGTCATTTTAAGATTTTTCTATTTTTAGTAACAGTGGGTATACTGAATGGCAGATCTACAAATGTGAAAAGCCTCCTTGCCAGAATGCTTTCTGTTAAATATGGTTTAAATCTATTCTGCAGCTTTGGGAAGAGAGTGAATGGAAGGTTTTTAATTTTTAATACCATCTACCATATTGGACTGGATTGGCATCATTTGAATAAGATGAAAGGGCTATTAGCTAGGATGCTTTCTGTCAAATTTGGTTAAATTCTTTTCAGCAATTTTTGAGAAAAAGTTTTTTCCATTTTTAGTAATTTCGGCTACATTCAACAGTGGATTGGCATTATACATATAAATATTAAAGACCTTTATGTAAGGATGCTTTCTGTTGAATTTAGTAAAATTCTATGCAGCAGTTGTCGAGAACAAGTCGTTCAAAGGCTTTTCTCTTTGTATTTATGCTGTCCATCTCTGAGGGCAGATCAATATCATCTGCATGTAGTCAACTTTAAAGACCTTCATGTCTGGATGCTTTGTGCCAAATTTGGTCAAATTCTGTTGAGCGGTTTTTGAGAAATCATTTAAATGTTTTTCTATTTTTAGTAATGGCTGTCATATTTTACAGTGAATCAGCGTAATTTGGACAAAAATTGAAAGGCCTTCATACCAGGATGCTCTCTGCCAAGTTTGGTTGAATTTGGTCCTGCACTTTTTTTATTAAAAGTTGTCACTAATTGCCAATAAAATAATAGCTGAATGACTATTTAAAACTTCATCAAATTTGCACAGGTTGAAGATTATAGACTCCTCTTATCAAATACACAAAAGAAAAGGGTACGTAGGTGAGTGAATTTTTTCAGAATGACACAATTATTGAGACCACATCGGTTTTCTACCACAGAAATTCTGAGCAGCTGATTTTCAGCAGATCATAAATGCTTAAGATTTCCAAAGGTCTGGACTGTAACCGAGATTAGTAAATTGTATAAGAATTTGTCTTTTTCATTATTTAATAAGAGACATAAGTCACAACCATGTCATTTTAGTCCAATCTCTCCAAGAGTTCATAGCATTATGATACACCTAGGTTAAATGTGAGGTCATATTATTGATGTCATTATATAATGATCACATAATTTCGAGCTGTGCAGTAAGCATTGATTTTATAAAAATGGAATACCTTAATCCAAAACTTTGTCATAATTTATCTGGTCATAAACTGTTTGCAGCACTGGAAAACAGACAAACCACCACAACTTATTTACAAATCACAGGAAATTGGACAAAGAATCAATGGAATTAAAAATATCACCTTCTGGAAGTACTGATGACCAGGTATCCACCTTCCAAAAATCTGCATGAATGTACACATAAAGTTTAATGACTGTAATATAGCAACTGATTGTTGCCAAAACTCTCACACCACATCTTGAAATTATTGACAACAATGCAGTCACCATTGGAAAGTGATATATTTGCAAGCATTCTGATTTTTTTCTGTTTTTTTCTGTAATGGCCCATTGATACAAGATCAGTTCTGATGTAAAGTGTAAATATTTTGCTTAAAGAGTTCAAATAAGAACACAACCTTTCTCAGGTGACATTTTTCTATCTGTATGTACTTGTATATAGTGTTCCAACACCAAATGCAGGTCTGACTTACAGATCAATTATACTACACTTTGTACATGTAAAACAATAGCTTGATCCTAATGTAAACTTAAAAAGTGGTCAATGAAAATTCATTAAAAAACCTGTAAACAAAAATGCATGTAAAATGTACTGTTCCTTATGAAGAGTGTACAGGGATATGTACATTAAAATGTGCTTTAACAGTATAGACACAGTGTTTTCTCCAGGATGTGCAACTGTGCAAAACCTCCCACCTAAATGTAATGAATACCTCCTAAAAATGAGCAAGAGCATGAAAATAGTGCACAGTCAGTTTGCCAGGAGTTTAACAAAATCTGTAACATTTCATTAATTTTGACAAAGCTCAATCTGATCATGTAAAAGTTTGACTTCTAACTAAACTGCCCTAGTCAAGCACTTACTATGTACCTTTCTGCAATTGAGCAATGACATGCTTTCATTAATTATCTAGTTATTAAATGCATCTTACCAATGGCATTTGCAAAGATTTTACAATGGTGTACATGCAATTTTCAGTATTCAGTGGTAATGTCTATACTGTTACACGCAGTTCTAGTGCATACGATGTTGTGCCATTGTCATAACACACAATCACTGCCACTGCTGATAATGAAGATGAACAACTACCGTATATACTTGCGTGTAAGCCTATACCAACTGCAAACTGCATAGACCCAGATCTGCCATCACATATTGCACCAGCAGATCTGGGTCTATGCAGTTTCTAAGGACTAATCAGTAGAACAAACAAGATAGACCCTGATCTGCCAGTGCATTATGCGACGGCAGATCAGGATCTATGTTGTTTGCATTTGGACCCAGCTTATACACGAGCATATACGGTACATTTTATCTACATTAATTAAACATTTATCACTAATGTTTGCTGAAACATACTTTAAGAGGCCTTCTCACAGATTTATGTACTTTTCTCATTATGAAAACTGCCCCCCCCCTTAAAAAGTGAAAATTCCCCCTTACGAAAAATGCCAAAAGGGTAATTCTTTCTGTCTGAAAATCCTGAAGAAATCACTAAACATGTTTAATTCTTTAATAAACATGTATCATTTCTATGATTAAAGCTGTACAATAAGACAATAAGCCTTATTTTCTAAAGATCTTCTTAAAATTAATGTGCATCAAATTCTGTTCTTTGAAATCTTAATGTATCAGCAGTCTTGTGACTCTCAGTTAAAACCCCCATACAGGATCTCTAAAACATTAGTGGTTTGTTAATACAGGTCTTTTCAAGTATCTACAGTATGATATACAGAATAAAATTTGGAGGTCACAGAAGACAGGCGGTCTCAAAGAAAGTGGCTTCTAGCACAGATTCGACTATAATGAACTTTATTATAAAAATAAGAGATCAATCAGACAAATTTCACTAATTTTGTTTGACACTTTAGCCATCCTAAGCATAAATGTTGTGTCTGGCTTGTGATATAATGAACAACATGATAATGTAAAACCATATATCACAATTTTAATTCTTGTTAAATATTTTTGGAAAATGAAAATTGATTAAAACAACAAAAGATGGAGTAAAAGCTAATAACAATAAAAATCATAAATATAGCAAATATTTCGTAAGGTATATTGTAAGAATTAAAAAAAAAAATCAAAATTTCATATTGTCATCAATAAATGAAATTTATGAAACAAGTTGAATAATTTATATCTTTTGCAGGCCCTGGCAAGCAAATGATTGGTATTATTTTGATGAGTTTTATAAATTTCATTTGAAATGAGCACAGATGTAAGATTCTATTTATTGCATAATGAAAATAATGATTTTCTTTGACCAAACCACAAAATAGTATAGTGAAATGATTGAAACACATTTTGATGCCTTGCTTTATATGCCTTTCTCTTTCATATTAAGACATCACTTCTGATGGGTCAAATCTTTTTATCCGACCAGGCTGTTGTGGACTCACAATATGAAAGTAAATTTGAATCTGGTGCTACTTCATTGATTATATGCATGGATAAAGTTAAAAATTCTTTTAAAAACATTTATTTATACTGAATTTTCATTACAATTTCTTAATCATCATATAGATTTGTGTATAATGTTCGCCAAACTATGCAAGACATAGATCAAGATCTGCAGGCACACTGAAAAACAGAAGATCAGGGTCTACATTGTTTGTTCTACCAGTCTGCTGTGGCATAATGTGCAGACAGATCAAGGTCTAAACTATTCACTCTACTGTGGACTAATGTGCTGACACATCAAGGTCTACACCAGGTGTGTCCAACCCGCGGGACGTATGCGGCCAAGTCGTTCACATTGTGCAGCCTGTGGCCTTGTAGGCAGTCCTGTGTTATGCTGACTAAAAACAGTGAAGAGAACTGTTCTTGCTCATGCAGCTTGCGACCTTAAGCATTTTATCCATTTTGGCCCCCAGCCAAAAGAGGTTGGGCGCCCCTGGTCTACAATGTTCCCTTTGCTTAGGCATAAATATGCCGACACATCAAGGTTGACACTGTTCCCTCTGCTGTGGCATAATGTGTTGCCAGACTGAGGTCTACACTGTTTTTTAAGAAAATACAAGAGCATATGATTTGCTTACAGCACTTGACACTAAACAGATTTAAATACAAGAAATTCATTTATATAACAGAAATATAAATGTCTTTATACAGCTATAGTCCCATTAAAACAAAAGCTGTGCAAATGCCACTATTTTCTGGGTTCGAACAAAAGGTTGAGATGATACAATCAACAACAAAACAAAACATTTTGGTCTGAAATTTGTCAGTTTTGGTCAAAAACCTACTGCTAAGTTCTGTCACACCTGAAACACAAATGATACAGTACAAACACATTGATGAAAATGGAAGGCTATTGTACCTAGCAAAGACCCAACCTAATGCATCATATTTTCACATTTTTGGCAAATAGAATCATCTGAATTTAGGAAATCTTGTCATGGTCATTATTGGAAAAAAAAAAAAAAAAAAAAAACAGACCTAAATTTTAATAAGGTTACTATTAAGCCATACAAATTCTAAATAAAAGGTTTCATAGTCTGGCCAAATTATTGAGAATAGACTGATTTTGACTATTTTTTGTTTAATTGGTCTAATATGAATTTACCAAGTCATTAGGGATACTTTGGTTATTTGTCCTTTTTAAAAATTCTCTCTTCAGCAAATAACCCACGATTAAAATGAAATGAAAAGACATGGGGCTATCAACAATAACATGGTGAATTTACCATAGAATAGTAGCATTTTTTTTCTGTTGTATTTTGAGGTGATGACTGAATTGTTGATTGTAACTGTTATGAAAATTATAAAGTTTAAGACCTAAATTTTGAGTACAAACTGCTTTATAAGCTAAAATAATATTCTCATAGTGTTATGCCAACACTTTTCTTTGAAACTGTCAACATGAATGTAGGTATAGGAAGTAGAATTATCAGTCTCTTTACAATTTATTCATGGCACAGACAAAATGGTCTTGAACCACATTTAATATGGTGACCTTCCCTAAGGATATATAGAAATGATGCAAACCTTGCCCAATCAATTGTATTTCCTTGCTTAGTAAAAATGCTGACATTTACAAGAGTCTATACTACAGTGGTAGAACATACATTTTTACGAAAGGCAAATTTTGTGTCTAAGAACTGCATACTTATTGTAATGTTTTCTTACAGAAATACTTTAGTAGGTATTGCTGAAGGAGTTTCAAACTGTGTAACTATTTCCTTGTATCATTATTACTCTCAATAATTTAACCAAGTTTCATCAAATTCCATCAACAGTTCTCAAGTCATTTCCCCGCCCCCCCCCCCCCAACACACACACGGCTAAATTAATGCCCGTTCCCTGTTAAAGTGGGATAAGGTATTAATACAAATTGGTGAATTGCATCGTGGTACACTACCTTGTAAGAAATTTATTGTCTGTACTAAAATTTTGTTGTAATTCTGTCTAATTATATTCATTGTTTGTAACTTCCAAAAACATAAACAATCTTCAAGAAGATTTCATAACAGTAATCAATAATCTTCTTCACTCAATAAAAAGATTATTACCTCCAGAAAATTTAGTTAAATCTTGCATTGTCAAGTGTATTGTACTGTACACTCTATTTCTATTCTATAGTTAAGTAAAAATGTATTGAAGTGGTGATCCTGTTTTGATATGAAAAATTGCAGACATGAAAACAAACATATGGAAATATTTTCTTATAATGCAGTGCTTTCTTCAATATTTCCACCATTCAACTTCTCAGTAGAAGAATGGAATGATGATGTTATTGACATCTCTAGCAGATCTTTGAATTGTTTTGTTATTTGTAGACACTTCTCATTGAATGCATCTCTGTGCTTCTGTTCATCCTGGAAGAATATTTAAAAAAAATTATAAATATGATTCTGATACTAAGTATGAGGAATTTGAAGATTTTAATATTTGACAAAATGCAAAGCTACACCTATCAGCCATCAGTTGCAAGTCAATCATAAATTTGAAATCCTAATGGACTGTGACAAATCTCCTTCCCTACAACATATGAATCAATATTAAGTTACAAATAGTGTACTCAGACTTTCTCACATTCCCATATGTGTATGATCGTGTTTTCCAGTGTGGAACACTGGTGCAGATAGCTCTACCCTGTCTCACACGTAACCTTTATCCTGACTCGTGGACTATTTTGACCTTCTACTGTGAGCATAGTGTAGACAAAGTGGCAAACACTTCCCAATTTCAAGCATCACTCGAACATTCGTTCACAATAATCAAGATAAACATTAATTGTAACACATTTATGTACTAAAATGAGCAGTGGTTGAAGTTAAGTGTTCCACCAATAGGCCATGTTGCCCTGATCAAGCTACATGTACAGCTTCTTTAGTCCATTTTGAGTTGACAAAGCTGTAAATGTTATTTTTAAAAATTCATATTCTCATTATTAATTTTGAAGGGTAAATCAATTCTATATCAAAGTTCAATTGAGGACTATTTCATTATTTTTTGGCTTTCTCGATTAATCTTGTGGTTAAAAGTGAACTTTATTTTTTGCCTTGTTCACATCTGTATCATTGCACAAGCTATCTGTAGTACACAATTCAGATGATGTGTATTACTATTACCATAGCAATTTCAACCACTGTTCTTTGAAAGCTAAAATGGGTGTTCTTCTGTTTGAAAGTTACAGCAGTATTCACAATATCCCATTTTTACTTTGACCCTCAATTTTCGGCCAGAAATGTGAGAAAAAGAATCCATCATTATGCTTCAGCATAGGATACGAAACTTCCACCCTCATGATCAAAAGTTTGTGTCAGACACTCTGCACAGCGATGTGTCTGATGCAAAATTCTGACCCACAGGTGGAATTTTCCTATCCTAAGCTGATGCATATGATGAATTCTATTACCATATGTACTTGTATATAAGCTAATACCAACTGCAAACTACACAGACCCAGTTCTGCCATCGCATAATGCACCAGGAGATCTGGGTCTATGCAGTTTGTAAGGCCTAATCAGTAGAACAAACAACATAGACCCTGATCTGCTGGTGCATTATGCGATGGCGGATCAGGGTCTATGTTGTTTGCATTTGGACCTGGGTTATATGCGAGTATATATGGTATGTAGTTTCTATACTGAATCTACCTCAGTATATGATACCTCACTAACATCATGGTACACCCTTCATGGCATTATAGTGTGGGATTATTGTTATCATGCACAAATCCTACATCACAAGATATAATCACTAGAGGGTTCTAGTTTCCAATACAGAATACATCTGTTGATCTGAATAAACACAAATGAAGTTATGACAAACATCACTGAAGATGAATGGATTTTTTGATATTATGACACTGCTTTTACTCTCAGTTATAATTTAGTGTAATTAAATTTTTAAAACTTTAGCAGTCAGGACAGTTGCAAAATGAAATATACATGAATGCTCATTGACAATTTGCATGCTGTATAATTAAGTTGCCATCAAAATGAAAAAATGTTTCCTGTATTTGTCTCACCAAATTCACACAAGTATTGTGAATGGGACATTATATGCCTGCCCCATGTTTTATGTAGGTACTGGCAGGACATGGTTGACTCCAGAGATTATTAACCACCATGTCTCAATGACCTTGACTTTAGAACTAAACTTACTGTGCAGAAACCAACATTTTCTTATTAGACCAAACCATGACATTCACCTTTGGACATACAAATCTGTAGGTTTCTTTCTTACCCTAAGTGCAAGCCATCCACAAAGTTTGGTCAAGAAACTTACTCAAGAACAAAAGTTTTTCTGCAAAACGAATTTTTCTTCAAGTCACAATGACCTTGACCTTTGACCCTAAAACCAATAGGACTTGCCTTACCTTAAGTGCAAGCCCTCCACAAACTCTGGTTCAGGTACATGGTCTAGAATTAAAGTTATTATGCAAATAACCATTTTTTTTCAGTCAGTAACTTTTACCTTTGACCTTAAAAAACCCCAAAACTTCTTTCTCACACAAAGTGTATGGCATCCATAAACTTTGGTGAACATGATTGATCCAGATATTTCATCAGGAAATTCAAGCATTTTTCAACAACATTTCAAGAACAAAAATTTAAATTTCAAGCACTAATTAGCTGTGTTTAAACTTCAGAGAATGTTGACTATGATGTGTCGAGTCCACAAAATTTCAGATTTAAGTCTTTTATTCGTAGGCAAGAACTCTGAAATATTTTTTGTTGAATCAGGCCTATGTGAAGACACTGTAGCTGAGTGGGTTTAAGGGCATAGTATTTAGAGGAGGGTTACAGTATTCTCAACTACATCAGTCTGAGAGTCAGCAGCCTTATTTAGTTTCAGACTGGAGTTTTTCACGTTCAAAAGATTCAAAAGTCACCATTATTGTCAATATTTCATTCTTTTTGTGCTTTTCACTTTTGCAATGGGCCTTCTGAGCACTTTCACCCATTTATCTTTTCTCTCAACAAACACAACACATACATGTAGCTCTTTACTTATGGGCATATCAAAATGTGATACTTGTGAAAATATTTTGATTTATATTAAGTCCCTACACTGCTGACCATGTTCAGAAACATGACTGCCATACTCTGTCTGCTAGTATATGATGAATACCCAACTCTGTCTGCTAGTATATGATGAATACCCAACTCTGTCTGCTAGTATATGATGAATACCCAACTCTGTCCGCTAGTATATGATGAATACCCAACTCTGTCTGCTAGTATATGATGAATACCCAACTCTGTCTGCTAGTATATGATGAATACCCAACTCTCTCTGCTAGTATATGATGAATACCCAACTCTGTCTGCTAGTATATGATGAATACCCAACTCTGTCTGCTAGTATATGATGAATACCCAACTCTAAATAGCATAGACAGATCTTTCAATGTATTATGAGCTGCAAGATCAATTTGTAAGTACCGAATATACTCGCGTATAAGCCAGGTCCAAATGCAAACAACATAGACCCTAATCTGCCATTGCATAATGCGCTGGCAGATCAGGGTCTATGTTGTTTGTTTTACTGATTAGTCCTTACAAATTGCATAGACCCGGATCTGCCAGCACATTATGCGATGGGAGATCTGGGTCTATGCAGTTTGCAGTTGGTATTAGCTTATACGCAAGTATATATGGTAGTTCACATGATATTATGAGTAGAATAGACATCACAGAAATACAATAATTTCCTACCTCTATACACTCCTTTTCAAACTCCTCCCTGACCGTCTTTAATCTCTTCTCCAAGTCGACCTTCTTTGAATCCAGAATATCTTGTAACTGTTTCAATACAAGAGGCAAATTGTGATCATGGGCACATCCTGTACTATATTTATTAAGAGTAAAAGTTAGAGGTTGATTTGATTGGAAGGGGAAAATTAGTTTCCTCCCAGATGCTGTTATGTTTATACTAAATCTGCTCTGACCAGTTTTCTTAGTATGAAATAGTTCACAAGAGGGACTAATGTTGTGTAAAGGTAGAAATCACTCATTATTTAATGCAGACATTTTTAAGTATGAAAAAGGCACTTCAGTACAACTTGTTTCACACATGCACCATGTAAAGCGGGGGAGATATGAATGCATGATCACAACAACTTTCTTACATAGTCTGCTTTGTATTTGTCTAAATAATGTGTACTTGGATTACCGATTTCTTATGTATATTTAAACCTTTGACCTTGCCACCATCTGAAGGTAATAATATTTTCCTTGTTTTTAATTACTATTGAGGCGGACAAAGCCTTGTTTTTAATCACTATTGAGGCAGACAAGGCCTTGTTTTTTATCACTATTGAGGCAGACAAGGCTTTGTTTTTAATCACTATTGAGGCAGACAAGGCCTTGTTTTTAATCACTATTGAGGCATACAAAGCCTTGTTTTAAATCACTATTGAGGCAGACAAGGCCTTGTTTTTAATTACTATTGAGGCAGACAAGGCCACCCTGTCTGTATTGCTGATGTCATCAGAGACGATGCTGATAACTGTGAGTCTGGAATTATTACAGCACTCCCTCATTATAACATTATCCATGAAAGCCATGAGATATACCACCTTATAGTCAAACTACCTTATAATGATTGTACATTATACATATAATTTTAGAATTACATAATATAGGAGTCCCTCAAAGAGACTGATTCTCTAATGGCTGAAATTTTTTCTAGGAAACTGCTGAGTGTTGAAACCATCTCTGACATTCTTCAGCAATAACAAGAATTTCAAAGATGTCAGATCATCATCATTTGTATTTAGGACCAACCAGACACCATTATAAGTTTTCTGGTGAAAACACCATGTCGATATGACTTTTCGTATAGTGACAAGATTTTCAAGATGGCTGTCATGGTGGCCATACTGGCTGTCAGGTTCGGCACCATTTTCATTTAGGACCAACTAGACATCATAATAAGTCTTTTGGTGAAAACTCCATGTCAATGTGACCATCCATCCACGAGAAGTAGCGATACCAAGATTTTCAAGATGGCCACAATAGTGGCCATATTGGAGGTCAGATCAGCACCATTCTCGTTTACAGCTCAAGATGAATTTCCAGGAAACCAAGATTTATTCTTTTTAACTGCTCAGTCTCTAAACCATCTAGGATATTCTTGGGCGATAATAAGATTTTCAAGAAGTCTTTTGGTGAAAAACCCAATGTCAATATGACCATCCATTAAGGTGAAGTAATGATAAAAAGATTTTTAAAAAATCCACCATGGGATCCATACTAGATATCTGATTGGCATCATTTGCATTTAGGACCCAAAATATTGATGCAGTATTTTACATGTCCAGCAAAATTTCAACTTGCTTCATCCAGGCTATTGTTAATGGGTTGTTTTCAACCCTATATAATTGTAAACAGGCATATGAAGCTTCCTTGACATTTTACTTTTTGTATCAAAATCATGTCCTATAAATTTTAATAATTGGAGGCAATGAAATATGCACATTGCAGTCACTTACCTAAACACGGGTTCCGCAGAACCCTGGCTTACCTTTTTCGTTGTTATGGGTTTGCAAACAAACTTTAACCCAGTGTTGATGCCTCTGATGCCAGATATAATAATGCTAGCCAGGTCTTATATTTTGATCAGAGAAAGGCCATATAAGAAGGATGGGATTTTTAAAAAAAAAGAATAAAAGAAAAAGTTACACATCAGTCTTAGATTGTTAACACTGTTGCTATAACTATTACTGACATCTGGATGAATAACAAAGCTTAAATTGTTAGCATTGCATCTCTATAAAAGGTATAATTATAAAAAGCTAACATTGTTTCTGACGCATATCACTGCATACCTTTTGTCTCTCAGACACAACAATTTCTATGTGCTTCTTCTGTATTTCTCGTTTGATTCTGAAAAAAGGATGATTTTTAATCTTTTACACAACAAGATTGTTAATAACATGTTCAAATGGAATCTTAACATGTTCAAATGGAATCATGATAACATCATTGATTTCCTGAGTGACATACTTATTGCAAATACAAGATAAGCATGCAAAATAAGTTCAAAATAAGTTTCATAAAACTTGTGTGCATAATAAAACATGTTGGTAGAAAATTCAATGCTTTTAAAATGGGAAATATACAGTATATTTACTGGAATATCTGATATGGTAATTTATACTAATTGAGAGTATACAGTAAACAGGTTCTTGTATGTGTGTTGTCTGATATCTTGGGTGAACTTGCTGTTTTGGTGTACCCAACTTGCAAGCTCATTGTTTACAGGCAACTAGTTAGCTAAAGATAATCTTGAGTGGACTTGTTGTTTTGGTATATCCAACCTGCAAGCTCATCATTCACATGCAACTTGTTAGCCTGAGATAATCTTGGGTTAACTTGTTGTTTTGGTGTACCCAACTTGGAAGCTCATCATCTACATGCAACGCGTCAGCCCGAGATATCAGACAGAACACATAAAATAATTAAGTATAATATCTTAACTCATTCAGCCCCAGCAGCACTAAGCTGTGTCTAGCTGCTTGTGCCCCAGAGAGTTTTTACCTATTTAGAAAATTTTGTAAACATCATGTACATGCATCCATTCTTACCTTAATTTCTCTTCTTATATCCAATAAAAATCCATGAAATTTTCACAAATTGTTACAAATAAATTTGTCTACACAGTCATGTATTTTTTGTGCTATTTGTCCACTAAAATCATCTATTTGGACAGACCGAAGATGATCAATCCTGTTTACTAGATCCACCAGAACTGTACTGTATCATCATCGCTATCAGCATCCTCTTCTTCTGATGATTCAATCGCAGAAACTTCTATGTCCGAGTCTAAATCTCATAAAATATCCAACTGCCGAACATATCTTTCCTCTGCTTGCTCAATATGTTCGAGATCAAACCCGAGAAACTCCTTGTTTTCGCTCTCACCATTTGATATATCACTCTTTAGTCTGCCATTGTTTACTATTTTTCATGAATGAAACATGCGTAGTAAAACTGCTCTCAATTAGTAACCTTGGCTTATGAATAATTCAAATTTACACACAGGAAAGTAAAATCATTTCTGATTGGTTTAATATCGTCAGATTCTTGGAAAAAAACCATTTGTAACCAATCAGAGACGTTATTACTAACACACATTCACCACGACTGTAGACGGAATCGGCCACTGAATGCAGTAAACAAACCACGACTACAGGCGGGATCGGCCATTGAATGCAGAAAACAGATCACGCCTATAGGCGGGATTGGGGCCGAATGAGTTAAATACACAAATTAAGTAGTGAATTTTCAACCAATCTCTACTTAAATTTCTTTAATATATATATATATTCTTTTTGTGTTATTCACTTTCTTTTGCACAGTATTTAAAAGTCAAAACCTCAGTGCCTTGGAAATGCATTCAGCTTCCATATATCATTTGTTTGGGGGAGGGGGAAGGAAGAGGAAGAGTACAATTTCACTTATGCATTTTATATTTAATTTGCAAGAAGATCTATTACAAATATTGTAGTTGCCTTTAAGGCTACAGTTAGTGTATAATGTGATCTCTGAAGTGGAAAAAAAGACCAATGAGAAAACTCACAATTTGTGGACAGGGGACAAGTAATGTCTACATGTGCAATCCTCAGAAACTGAACCTGCATCACAAAGGTTCTGAGCTAGTGTGTTAACAAATGTATTATCCAGGTGCTGTGGGGGATAGAACAGTAGTGAAAAGTTAACAAGAGTACTGTGAACAGCATAGTATCTGCCCACCCAATGTTTAATAGTCCTCTATGTAGAAAACTGAAATTTTTGCACACAAACCTTTCTTCCTCTTTCAGTCTCAGTGACCTTGACCTCTGATCTTTTGACCCCAAAGTCAATAGTCTTCTTCCTTACCATAAGTACAAGCCCTCCACAAAGTTTGGGCCAGATCTGTGATATAGAACTAATGTTATTGTGTGGAACCATTTTTCAGTCAGTGACCTTGACCTTTGATATTCTGATCCCAAATGCAGTAGCCTTCTTCCTTACCCTAAGTGCCAGCCAGCCACAAAGTTAGCTTGAGGTATGTCATGTGAAATTAATGTTACTGTGCCGAAACCATTTTTCTTCTTTCAGTCACGGTGACTTAAAAATCTGACAGGGTTCTTCCTTGCACCAAGTGCAAGCCATCCATAAAGTTTGGTAACTGATAATGATAGAACTCAAATTATTGTGTGGAAACTATTTTTCTTCTATCAGTCCGAGTGACCTTGACCTTTAACCTGTTGAGCCTGAAATCGATAGTGTTCTTTCTAACACAAACTGCAAGCTCTCTACAAAGTCTGGTAATTGTAGATGGTGAAGAACTTGAGTTATTGTGCAGAAACAATTTTTCTTGTTTAAGTCACTGTGACATTGACCTTTTACCCTGAACTTGACAGAATTCTTCCTTTCAGTCACAGTAACCTTGACCTTTCAGCTTTTGAGTCTGAAACTGATAGGATTTTTCCTTACTTCGTGTGCAAGCCATCCAAAAAGTTTGGTGACTGTAGATGGTGGACAACTAAAGTCATTTTGCAGAAACCAACATGGTAACAGACAGATGGACAGATGGACAATATCATAACATAATATGTTCCACCGTATGGTGGGCATATTCAAACCAAAGACTGATGCATTAACATTACCCTGATTATACAATACACTTTAGCCTCATTATCTGGCTTCTTTTATTTGACTATATAAACACAACCACGGAAACATTTTTCTGAAGATCATTCGAAGTTTAATTTGTTCATCCAACTGAGTGACTGATTTAGGGACTGACTCATATTTTCTGAGCATTCATGAAATGATGAGCACAGTCAGTAGTTCACATGCAAATTCCATTAATCCCCTAATTAATGCTCAAAAATGTAGTTTTTTGGGGGGTAAAACTAATTTTAATTATGCAATACTTACCCATCACTATTATATAGCTTATTACTTATTCGTGTTGAAAAATCTCGTCCGTTCGGTGTGAATACATCCTCCAACTTAGAGTGGAGAATTTTGTCAACAATACACATCACACTCGTGCACCTCTCCACGCCTGCGCGAACAGTCATCTTTTTCATATACGAAAATACGCCAGGACATCAGAGCGGGGTGGGAGGAGGGCATTCGATAATAGTGATGGGTAATTATTGCATAATTAAAATTAGTTTTACCCCCCCCCCAAAAAACTACATTTTAATAGCAGCAATACAATACCCTATCACTATTATATAGCTGAATTGGTCAGTTAGGTGGGTAGGCTGATGTGTTAAACTGATCAAAAACAGAGAAATGGAAAGTGCTCACCATTTGAGGGAGGGATCCACTTTACAAATTGTTGTAGTTCCCCTGGGCCACATGTTGTGTTGCAACTATGGGTCCCAAGAGAGAATACCTTCGCAATGAGCAGAGGTAGAGAAGGTAGTAAGGGATCGCCAAAATGCTGCCTTCATGATGTCCTCTAAGGAAGAGTGATTTAGATAGGCCCATGAGTCAGTGGAGGTTCGAACCTTATGAGCCTGATGTTTCATAAAAGAGAGGTCTCTATTGGGAACGGACTAGTAAGCTCTTTTGACTGAGGCGACAATCCACCGTGATAGTGGAGGCGGAAATATCAACAGAGCCCTTAAGAGGAAGGAAAAGGCATTCCCTACCCTTTCTTTTCCCTTTTGAAGCATTTAGATAGAAACATAGTGCCCTAACTGGGCATAAAAACCTATCTTGATCATCTCCAGTACAGATTCGACTGAGAGAGTGATTGTTATAGGTGATGGGGCTACCACAGGTAACTGAGGTCATGAAGGAAACCTTGCTCAAAGGTTCTTAGGGGGTTTTGGTTAAGGACCATAAAACACAAGATAGATTCCATCTGGGCATAAGAGAGCATGAGACAGGTCTCTGCAGCTCAAAATACTTAATGAGATCAGCAAGGTGCGAATCTGAACTAACTGCGGAGCCCTGAGAGAATTTAGGTGTGTTGGAAATGACAGCTCTATAGCCCTTGATAGTTGATACCGAACATATTTTCTTTTCTCGAATGGAAAAAAAAGGAAATCAGTAACTAAAGTTACAGAGGGACAGCTAGGATCAACATGTTTCCTACTGCACAAATCACAGAAGATTTTCCACCTGGCATCATAGACCTTGGATGGTGAAGCTCTCCTGGCCTGAATGGTGCAACTGGCAACCCAGCCCGAACACTTGTTCTGGCAGATAGATCGCCTGAAATGAGCCAAGCATGAAGGTGGAGAATGTGTGGTTGTTGTGTAGGAGGGAGCTCCTGTGTTGCAACAGAAGATCACTGAACCATGGTCGTTGAGGCCATAATGGGGCTATTAGAATGATATGAGCAGTGGAAGTTCTGACTTGCAGAACTTGAGGTAGCAGTCTGAATGGTGGGAAGGCGTACTTGAACAGACAATCCCACTGGAAGCTGAATGCATCCACTGCCCAAGCTCTCTGGTCCGGTACTGGTGAGGCCTAAAAGGGAAGTCTGTTGTTAAGCCTGGTCACAAACAAGTCCACAAGGGACTTCCCCATAGTGAGAAAAAGGATTCTGTTACGTAGCAGTGAGAATCCATTCCATGAGGACTGTTTGCGTGACCTAGACAGACAGTCCGCTAAAACGTTCTTCTTCCCTGGAATCTGGCGAACTCGGAAGGTAACATTCTCTGAGGTGGCCCAGCAGAGGAGGTTCTAGACCTCCACACTGAGAGAAGGGGCGTGTGTGCCTCCTTAACGTCGGAGATACGCTGCGACGGACGTGTTGTAGGAGAAGGCCATGACACATCAAGCCCTTACTCTGATGATGAACCGTTGTAATGTTAGAAATATGGCTTTCATTTCTAGGTTGTTATGCGGAGGGAGTCCCGAGTCCAATGACCCTGCAGAATTACGTACTCTGGCTCTAGGTGAGTGCTCCAACTGATATCTGACGCGACGGCAAACAGATAGGAGTGGGGCAGAGGCACATGCATGGGGACCCTGGTCAGGAAACTGTTCCAATTCATCCACCAGCGCAATGGTGATGAAAGTCTGGTCCTAGAGGAATGAAAGCTGATAGAGAATCCCTGTGTGGTTCCCACCCTGCGAGAAGGAGAAACTGTAGAGGGCGCATATGGAGATGTCCTAAGGGAACCAGATCCGTTTCAAGGTTCTCAATAGGGATAGGTAAAGGCAAGCAGACAACAATGTTTTTGCTCGTAGCGCCTCTAGAAGTGCCAGGATTCAATTCTATGTGATCCGGTGGAACCCGGACTAAGTTCTGGTTCATGAGGAAGTTCATCCCAACGTAAACTTAGACGGAACGAGTTCTGACTTCTCAAGGTTGGGTAAAACAAACCCAACCGAGTTACTGTGAACCAACAACGGAACAGGTCCTGATGGAGGGACTGAACCTGAACATTATGGATCAGCTAGTCGTGAAAATACTGGAGAATCGGGGTTCCCAGTAATCAGAGATAGGGCACTACAACTCCCATAACATGGGTGAAGACTCAGGGTGCAGAAGCGATTCCGAATGGCAGAACCCAGAATTGAAAGACTTCCTGGTCCAAGCAAACCCGGAGGTACCGTATTTGCCGGCCTATAAGTCGATACTTTTTTACCTGGAAGTCTGGGCTTCGTCTTATACTCCGAATCGACTTATATATGGATTATGTCATTGAAATTGCTTTACCGTATGTTCATGTAATTTTTTGTATGTGAAAATCGTTGCATACAATGTACCAATAAATAATACCTGTAAATAATACATGTACAGACCATCTTAATCATTTTCCCAATTAATCTGGAATAGCATAGTGATACCATTAATATTCATGAAACCGGAAGTTACTAGCGAAAGTGACGAAGCCAAGGTGTTGATCTGGCTTCGTCTTACACTCCGCATCGACTTATATATGGATGAAGGATTTAAAATTGACGAAATTAGCGAATTCGACTTATACTCCACATCGACTTGTAGGCTGGCAAATACGGTATTTCCACCGGTTTAACAGGGGGAGATCGAAAATGATACAAAATTTCCCACTTTTCTTGATGACCAGGAAGAATTGGAAGTAGAATGCAGGAGACTGATCGTTCAGGAACCTCTTGACTGCCCCTTTCTGTAAAAGGGTGTGCACCTCTTTAATTTCACCAAATTGGACTTGTGAAAGAACATCGGGGTCCTTGATAGAGGAGGTTGTTCCCCGAAACTAAAGCCGGTAACCCTCACTTACCATAGAAAGGACACACCCATCATCCAAGTTACTTGACCAAGCCTCTGAAAAGAGGCCTAGACAAGCACCTACAGGGACATTAGGAGAGGAATGCACGGCAGGAGAGGCTACGAGTCCCTAGGGTCATCCCCCCCCCCCCCACCGCCTTCCTTGGGAAAGGAAGGTGGGTTGGGGAAGTTCCTCCTGAGGACTTTACTCAGGAGGAGGAGGTCTCATTTGAGCTTGTGCATTGGACTGGGGCTGCATCTGTTTTAAAAATTAGTGGGTGGCCCCTGGGGGAAATTCACCTTAGTGTGCTTCCTGGCCGATTACGATGGCCCAGGTGCAGTTGTGAAGGATCTATGTTCATGATCCTTCAAATTTTGTGAAGCCACAGTGGGGATGAGTCCTCCGAAGAGGCTCTCGGCTTCCAATGGAACAGCCCTTAGAAGGTCTTTCCTATGGTTAAGTAAGACCTTTGAGGAGTCCAGCACAATGTGATGGTGGATGTTAGAAGTTCCACTGATAAAACCATTGCGACAGAGAGTGAATTCCGGGATGTCTTGATCACAGCTTCCAGCACGCATTGTAATGCGGCTGGGTTCAGAGCAGCCTCCTTCAGCATACTAAACAAAGTAGCCGAGAAAGGTTGTGGCTGGGTCCCGGAGATCTTTTAAACTGGAAAGGATCTTCTTGGGCTGTGCGCAAGATGGCTTTGGGCACAAGTTACAGCGTTATCAAAAGACCAGATCTCTTCCGATTCATCTAAGTGAAAGGAACTGGTGGGACTGATAGGAGGCGACAAAAGAGCCGTTTCTACCTCGATCTCACTGGAGTCAACGAGGGTAGATAAACGCATCATCATCTAGAACACTCCGAGCAGGAGAGTGGCTGGACATCATTATGTCCTTCTGAGACAGTGACATAGGTGAACTCTGCACCATTTCCCGTACATGTTCGTCTATGTGTTCTAGATGTTCCAGGATAAAGACGAGACCGCTTGTCTTTCATGGATGATGCTATGCTTCTGCCTTACTGGTGAATGCCACCTGACGAGGCGGCGATGGCGGGACACGAGCCGCGGCATCGCCTCTACTCTGGGCCCCACCTCTCGTATGGATTCATTGGGATAATAGGAAAGGGGGGATCCCGATCCGATCCCCTTCCCTAGTCTGAACCCTCTGGGCAGACTCCCAATCCTGTACAGGGTATGATGGTAGAGTTGGGAGATGGGGTCTTGGTCCGATCCCCTATCCCAGCACCATGAGGCCTCTGGGTGATGACCGGTATAAGGTTGGCGACAGGTTCGAGATGACCGACGGCCTGTGACGATGTAACCAACCACTGGGATGAAGTCAATGCCCAGTGACTGGACTGGTCAATACCTGGTGACCGGACCGGACCGGTCACCGGTCAATGGCCAGTTAGGTGACATAGATATGTCAGAACCTAGTTCGTCTTCATCACTAAACAAGGTGCGGTGCATCTCCTCCCACGCTACCCCGGAAGTGTTGGGCGCGGTGCAGCTCCTCCCTCTCGGGAGGGTGCGACACGCTACCCTGAGACGAGCGGTGCACTTCCTTCCTCGCGAAAGGCAGCACACGCTACTGTGAACGTGAGGGGTGTTCGACTTCTCCCTTCGGGGGGAGGCGATCTACTCCTCAAACATTCACTCTCTCCTACAGGAAGGGCCTTACCCGATGAGTGGTGCACTTCCTTCCTCGCAAAAGGCAGCACACGCTACTCTGAACGTGAGTGTTTGACTTCTCCTCCCTTTCGGGGGAGGCAATCTACTCATCGAACGTTCACTCCCTCCTAAGGAGAGGTCTTACCTGTCTCCGGACTCTTGAGATTGGTCCCATAGACTCCTGGGACCCCGGAGTGTTCTTCTGAGCTTGTAGAACTAGTCTTCTCCCAGTGTGTTTCTGCCTGAGACTCTATAAGAGAAAAAATTGGAAAATTCAGACGATGAGGTGGATTGATGTTTCTTCCGCCCTCTATACATACGTCAGTTCATCTGACCTGTTTGCATCCACTGCGTGCCAAATGCATACCAGTGAATGTTCAAAGGTAAACAATTGTTATATACATTACACACCTCATCGCACCAGTGTTTAATAAGGATTAGACGTTGAGTTGTTTAAAACTTTTATTGCTCTCTAGCGGCAATTCAGACATACATAACAACAATGTGACGCGTCACGCGTGGTATTTAAATACAATGGTATTAAACACCGAATTGATGTTTGATCAAATATTTATTAAGGAAATTATGAATTCCTGTCTCTTAATTGCAGCCGGGCCTATGATGCATTATAACTAACACACAAGACTTACCCGTGAACCAATTGTATTTGACTAAGAGATGGTGTACCCTAACCCCTAAAGCTGGATACAACGTGGTAACCCAAGAAGACCTTTCCAGAACACAATACTGCAAAAGGGCAGGGGCTACCGGCCTTAAAAACAGAAGATGTGACGGATGAATGTAACACTAGATGGAATAAAGCTGACAGGAGAACCAAACGTGGTTTAATCTCGCAACAAGCAATTTTCCTCTGGTCACGTTATGAACGACACAACCATTTAATATGGTGTCCTTGAAAAAGATGAATGTTCGCGCAGGCGTAGAGAGGTGCACGGGTGTGACGTGTCTTGTTGACAAAATTCTCCACTCTAAGTGGGAGGATGTATTCACATCGAACGGACGAGAAATAGGAAATGCAAATATTAGAGCTAATAGCAATGGGTACATCACAAAAGACCTCACTCACTACAACTTGCACTGTAGGGCCTTAAACAGAGGAACTTGTGTTGAGAACCCAAAGTTAGGAGAAGACTGGAATTCAATGGCCACGATTCCTCTAAATGAAGATATGGAATGTTTGAAATCCAACTCCTTCAAGATTTCATGAATACAAGTAGCATCTATGTAAAAGACATGAAGTTGACTGAAAATATCATAACTTTGTCCAAAATGGAGCAGAGCAGAGCAGACAAAACCCATAAAAGGGACATCCTGGTTTATGGAATAATCTTCACATCAAATTGAATCAAACAATAAAAAAATAACATTCTTGTTTATGATGTCAAAGCAGAATTACTATAACGAGTTGATAAACCCAGAGATCACTTTATAGTTGTTATTCTTTGTTCTTCTAGTTGTAATCATTGTTCGTAAAATCTGTTTTAGAAACTATTATCATTGTCCACAACTAGAAACAATATTTTTGGGGGTGAAAATCTCAGGTTTTGAGTAATATTGGAGTGACAGTCAGTATCAGAAGCAAAGTTCATGCATTTACCTTGAATAACCACTACAGTTCAAACCTCATATGAAATGAATATATTCAACTCCTCAAATTCCAATACTCATTCACATGTATAAATACACAGTTAACTTAATGTGGGTAACCTATCACAATACACAATGTATAGTCATTAAAATAAATATAGAAAGTTAACCATTGAAAAAGCATTTATTCCTGCTTCCAAATTCACTGGTCACAAAAGGCCTTCTGTGTAGTCTAGAATATATGTAGCATGGAAAAATCTGTGGTCATGACCTAAACACAAATGCTTAACCCATATTGGCAAAGTATAAAATATAGGTCACAGTGACCTTTGGCTGTATGTGTGTAGTACTAAGAGAGATGCATTCAAATATCAAGTTTCATCATTCAAACATAAATATCCAATAAAAGAAATTGAAACTAGAAATTTCAATAGTCAATGAAGCATGAACTATTTACCAGAGACCTCTATTTGCAATATGAGTGTAGTCCACACCAGTTTTCATGATTCTAGATAGGATACTATGCATACAGCATATCAAGAACTCGTGTGGTCAATAGCTAAATGCAGAAATTTAAACAAAGCTAGTAAAAACATGAACAAGAGTCCCTTGAAGGGACTGATGTTCTACTGGCCATAAAGAACTTCTAGGAATTGATGACAAGACCTTTTCTTCCTTTTAACCCACATGTACTCCTTTTCACCCACATCAGGTTTCATGATTATAGGTAGGATAGTATGCATACAGCCAAAAAGAGCTTCCAAGAATTTAAAATAAGACCATTTCTTTCTTTTAACTTATGAGTGTTGAAACCATTTCTGGTATTCTTCAGCAATAACAAGCTTTTCAAAATTAACTGCTGTGGATGTCAGATTGGCACTATTTTCATTTAGGACCAACAAGACAGCATTTACCAACAAGACATCATAAGATGTGTTCTGGTGGAAACCCCATGTTGATATGACTTTCCATTTTGGAGAAGTAGCAATAACAAGATTTTCAAGATGGCTGCCATGGTCGCCATACTGGGTATCAGACTGGTACCATTTCAATCTAGGACCAACTAGACATTATAAGAAGTCTTTTGGTGGAAGAACAATATTGATATGACCATTTTAGCAGTCACATTGGTGTTCAGATTGGTACCATTTTCATTTACAACCAACTAGACATCATAAGAAGTTTTTCAGTGAAAACCCTATGCTGATATGACAATTCATTCAGAGTAGTGATAACAAGATTTTCAAGATGGTTGCAGTGTGGTAGCCATATTGCATGTCTGAGCAGCACCATCTAGGACCAACCAGACATCATAAGGAATCATTTAGTAAAAACCCCATGTTGATATGACTGTCCATTCAGGATTAGTGATCACAAGATTTTCATAATGGCCATATTGGATGTGCAAGCGGCACCATTTTCATTTATGAACAACTATAGACATCATAATAAGTCTTCTGGTGAAAACCCCTTGGCAATATTACTTTTTGTTCAGGAGTAATAGCGATAACAAGATTTTCAAGATGGCCACTGTGATGGCCATATTGGATGTGCAAGGGGCACCATTTTCATTTAGTAACAATTAGACATCATAATAAGTCTTCTGGTGAAACCCCTTTGGCAATATTATGTTTTGTTCAGGAGGAGTAGCGATAACAAGATTTTCAAGATGGCCACTATGGTGGACATATTTGCTGTTAGATCAGCACCAATTTCATTTAGGACCAACTAGACATCATAAGAAGTCTTTCAGTGAAAGCCCCATGTTGATATGACCATCCATTCAGGAGGATTAGCAGTAACAAGACTTTCAAGATGGCCACTGTGGTGGTCATATTAGACAGCAGATCGGAATAATTTTCATTTAGGACCAACTAGACATCATAAGAAGTCTTCTGTTGAAAACCCAATGTCAGTATGACTTTCTGTTCAGGAGGAGTAGTGATAACAAGATTTTCAAGATGGCTGCCATAGCAGCCATATTTGAAGTCAGATCGGCACCATTTTCATATAGGACCAACTAGACATCATAAGAAGTCTTTTGATGAAAACTCCATGTTCATATGACCATCCATTCAGAAGGAGTAATTATAATATTTTCAAGATGGCTGCAGTGGTGGCCATACTGGATGTCAGAGCATCGCCATTTTGATTTAGGACCAACCAGACCATGGGATGAATGTGTGTGGAAAAATTTTATGGCAATCTTCCATGTAGTTTAGATAGAGTAGCGATAACAAATTTGTGGTAATGGATGGATGGACGGACGACAGATCATCCCATGAGCTCTTCTGGTTTATGACCAGGAGAGGTAAAAATAGGTCATGATGAACTTCATTTGTTGTAAGCTTGTGGTACCAACAAAGATGCATATCATCACCAATTTCATAATTCCAACATGAACAGTGCCCGAGAAATGAACATGAAACACAAAATTAAACCAGTCAGTGAAGCATAAATATGGGCCATAATGACCTACTTCCTCAGAGCTACGGTGGTTACAAAAGTGTAAATGGATGGACAGATGGAGATGAAAAAGGTCTAATTGATGCCTTATCTCGATGCATGCCCATATTAAATTTTTCTGATGGGGACAATTTAGAATAATAATTTATATATTAAAAACTGTACAGACTTTGCTCTTACCTGGAATATGCCTGTTTGTCATTTCTATTCTTGGCTTGGGACATCTCCTCTTGACTCTGTGTGTCCATTCTCTTCGTCAATTCTTTTACCTCTTGGTCATGTATATACTAAACAATGGAGACAAGGTAAACAATCAAGTAATGTAGGATCTGCATACTTTTTAGTTTTATGAGGAAATCTACTTCAAATTCCAAAACATTTTTGGATGCTGAATGCTCTTTCATTGGACACAAACTACATTTTATTGAAGTAAATTCAGTCATAAAACCTTGGAACAACTGATGCCATGGTAGCATCACAATACCAGAGCTATTAGTGGTGCATCACAAATGGCCCAGCTCACTGCAATTTGCTCCGTAGTGCCTAAAAGACAATAACTTGTGCAGGGAAACCAATGTTATGAGAAGATGTGAGAGGCCATGACTCCTCTAAATGATGATGCGGAATGTTTGAAATCCAACTCCGTCATGTTCTTATAAATGAAAGCAACATCCCATATAAGATAAAGATATGAAGATGATCGACAAGGGCTATAACTCTGTCCAGAATGGAGTAGATGAGACACATGGGTCTATGAAACAATGTTCACATCAAACTTCATCAGAATATGTTGAATGGTTCTTGAGCTGTGCTGATAACATGCAACATCCTATCCAAAGATATGAAGTTGATGGACAAGTGCCATAACTGTCTCCAAAATTTTAAAGACAAGACAAAACCCACAAAAAGCACATGTAAGTCCCAAATTCCGTCAGAATATGTTGAATGTTTTTTAAGCTATGCTGATTGCAGGCAACATTCCAAGTTTCCATGTGAATATGCTTGACATGGAGCAGTAGACAAGAGAAAACCCATATAAGTCTATGAGACAATGTAGATTTCAAATTGCATAAGAATATGTTGAATGGTTCTTGAGCTATGCTAGTTACATGTTGGTTGGTTTTTAATGGCACTCTGAGCAAATTATTGGCTACATCTTGCCTAGGAAATGAGAGCTAAGTGCCCTTCCCAAGCAATCATTCCCATGTGAAGATATGAAGTTACTTGCTCAGGCCCATAAAATGCACATCAATGTTCATACTAAACTGCATCAGAATATGTTGCATGGCTCTTGAGCTGTATCAGTTACAAGCAATATCCCATATGAAGATATGAAGTTAAATGTCGAGGGCTATAACTCCATCTAAAATAGAGTTTATTAGGAAATATAAGCAAATAAAAACAAGAGTTCCTCAAGTCAAACGGGATATAATGTCATAAAATTTTGTCAGAGTAAGGTGAAAGCTGAACTTGGGCAAGGTCATTTCCATATAAAACCTCATACCAAGTCAAACAGGGCTACAACTTCATATTGCCATAAAATACCAATGTCTTCTTAATATAAAGCCTTATACCAAATTTAAAAAAATCCATCAAGTTCTTCAAAAGTTATTGAGCAGAAATGAAATTTGTGATGGGTGGGACTTTACAGGATGGACGAACATGGGCAACACTATAGCTCTCCCTAGCTATAATGTAGTAATTGCGGACCATAGTTATGGTTATGTACTGAAATGCCATATAATGTGAACGATCAAAAACTGAAATGTGTGTTTGTGAAGTGGGAGACATGCATGGATAAATGCCAAACAAACTTAATAAATAACTGCATTTATGAACATAAAATATTTGTCACAAAATAGTGATTGTGCAATCAAACTGATTTAAATAATTGCATGTATAAAAACAAAAAGTCCAGGACCTGAATGTTAAGCCCATGATTGAAACATTGCTGCAAAATGAGTGACCTTGACTCCAAGATCAAAAAGTTCAGCAAGCATTTCCCAGACTGAACTGTCTTAGCTTTATAATAATTCAACTGAAGTATGAAGAAAACCCCATCATGGGGTTTAGGTAATACAAACCAATAAAAAAACTTCAACCAAAACGTTAGTGCAAATTTTCTATGATTGTGACCTTCACTACAAGGTCAAAGGGGCAAGCGAGCATGTTACAGAATGAACTACCTTAGCTTTAAAATGATTAATCCAAGAACAAATTTCCATCAATGGGTTTAGGAAATATAGGCAAATGAAAAAACTTGAACCAAAAACTCATGGAAATTTTCTATGACTGTGACTTGGCAGAATAAATTGTCTTAGCTTCAAAATGATTCATCTCAAGTATGAACAAAATCCATCAATGTGTTTAGAAAATATAAGCGAATGATTAAACTATGACCAGTACAGCTAAAAGCATTTTTTTAAAAACCAAAATCTTAATGCAAATTTTCCATCACTGTGACCTTGATCCAAAGGTCAAACGGACAAGTGAGCACATAGCAGACCGACTTGCCTTACCATCATAATGATTCATCTGAAGTATGAACAAAATTCATCCAGGGGTTTAGGAAATAAAAGCAAATAAACAAGAGTCCCTCAAAGGGACTGATGTTCTACTGGCCGATAACAATTTCTAGAAATTCAAGATAAGACCATTCCTTCCTTTTCACTGCTGAGTGTTGAAACCATCTCAGATATTCTTCAGCAATAAGAAGATTGTCAAATTAGCTGCTATGGTGGCCATATTGGATATCAGATTGCCACCATTTTCATTTAGGACCAAGAAGACGTCATTAGAAGCCTTTTGGTGAAAACCACATGTCAATATGACCATCCATTCAAGGGAGAGTAGTGACAGCAAGATTTTCAAGACAGCCATTGTGGCAGCCATATTAGATGTACGATTGGCACCACTTTCATTTAAGACCAACTAGGTATCACAAGAAGTCTACTGGCAAAAACCCCATGTTGATATAGCCCTAAATTTGGGAGATTTAGAGATAATAATATTTTCAATATGGCCATCATGGTGGCCATATTAAGAATCAATTAGCATCATTTTCATTTAGGACCAACTAGATGCCATAAAAACTCTCTTCATGAAAACACCATGTCAAAACAAATTTCCAGTTAAGAGGATTAGAAATAAAAAGATTTTCAAGATGGCCACCATATTGGACATTTTGGACATCAGATCAGTACAATTTTAACTTAAGACCAACAAGACATATTAATAAGCCTTCTTGTGAATACCCAATGCTGATATGACTTTCTGTTTTGCAAGAGTAACAATAACAAGATTTTCAAGATGACTGCCATGGTGGCCATATTGGATATCAGATTCACACCATTTCCATTTAAAACAAACTACTAGACATCCTAAAAAGTTTTTTGGTAAAAGCAAAATGTCGAAGGAGAAGTAGCGATAACAAGATTGTCAAGATGGCCATTGTGGTGACCAACTAGACATCAAAATTAAGTGAAAACCCCATGCTGATATGACCATTCATTTAGAAGAACTAGTGATAACAAGATTTTCAAGATGGTCACTGTAATGACCATATTGGATGTCTGAGAAGCACCATTTTCATTTAGGACCAACTAGACATCATAAGAAGTCTTTTAGTAAAAATCCCATGTTGATACAACCATCCATTCAGGAGGAGTAGCAATAACAAGATTTTCCAGATGGCTGCTGTGGCAGCAACACTGGATGTGCGAGCAGCAACCTTTTCATTTAGGACCAACTAGACATCATAAGAAGTCTTTTAGTAAAATCTTCATGTTGATATAATCAACCATTCAGGAGAAGTAGAAATAACAAGATTCTCAAGATGGCCTCTGTGGCAGCCACACAGTATGTGCAAGCAGCACCAGTTTCATTTAGGACCAACCAGACATCATAAGAAGTCTTCTGGTGAAAATCCCATGTCAATATGACTTTTTGTTCAGGAGGAGTAGCAATAACATTTTCAAGATAGCTGCTGTGGTGGCCATATTGGACCTCAGATCGGTACCATTTTCATTTAGGACCAACTAGATATCATAAGAAGTCTTCTGGTGAAAACCCCATGTCAATATAACTTTCCATTCAGGACAAGCAGTGATAAGATTTTCAAGATGGCTGCTGTGGCAGTCATATTGGATGTCAGAGCAGCACCATTTTCAATTAGGACCAACTAGACATTAGAAGAAGTCTTCTAGTGAAAACCCCATGTTGATATGACCATCCATTCAGGACGAGTAGCAATAACAAGATTTTCAATGTAAATAACATCTATGTTTTTAGCTAAGGTGTTACCATCATAAGTAATACATTTGTACCTGTAACTGTTTCCTATGTTTCTCATGACTGGCCTCCATGACCTGTTGGAGGGCATCCTGTAGTGGCTTCATGTGTTTCAGGTACACCTCTAATTCCATTTGGAATTGGTCTTTACACATCGCAACAAACACCTCTGCCTGAGACTTCCGTAATGCCTTGTGCTGTAATACACCAAAAATGATTATGGTACAAAGTAAACTAAAATAACATAGAAATCGATCAGTTTTTTATATTTGAAAGTTAAAAATCTAATGGAGCCAGGCATTGTTTGTGCAAATGTTGTCACTTGGTTAGTTTTCTCTCTTTATGACCAGAAGCTTGTGATAGAAATGTATTACTGACAATGTTTGTCACCATCTTCCTTACATAATCAGTTGTGTAAAGGATACCTGCTAATTTACTAAGTTTTCTAACTGTCATTCACCAAAAAATATTTACAAACAAATGAATGAATAGCTCCTACGTTGAAATGATTAGATGAATACATAATACTCAGCATTTACTTGGGTGACCATATCGATGGCATATAGGCAAGTTAGTCCATAAATACTACAGTGGTCCCCCTCTTTAACAGCCACCCCCTGACCAGCGGCCACCCGCTTTTTTTTGGCCAGAATCCCATGGCACTGACGAGTATGTCTCCAAAAATACCCCTCAAGGACGGCCACCCCTCTAATGTTGCCAGTGGCCAGCATATTAGAGCAAAACCTGTCAAATTTAGCCCTCGTGACTGGCCACATAATGGTTGTTTACAGATAGAAATCTCACTCATATTTGTTGATTTCTCAACTCAACACATTGAAATTTGTTCCAACATGCCAATAAAGTAACTTTAATCCATACAAAGAGATAAGTAATCCGATTATCCTTACTGCTGTGTGTTCCTCAGATGTTAGGTTTTGTCACTTTGATAATTACTGGCTATAAGTACCACCGATAATTATCAAGATGACAAAAGCTAACTGCTTAGAAGCACAGTATTGTTCAGCTCAAGTCAGCGTGACATCCAGTTGCCAGATAGTAAAATGGTATGTTAGCCTTTGTGACTTCCCTCTCTTAGATTATGAAATGTACTTAACTGGGTACCAGACTGAAAGAAAAAAAGAAGTTGATCACATGACAAGCTCACTTCCTTTGTAAACACTGAGTATTACATGTGATAACTACAAATTGCCAATGAAGGAATAATTTGTTGAAAAAAGTGCAAAATGTCATCGGACATTCTCAGTTTAGAACGTAAAGTGAAAGCAATTCGACTAAATGAAAAGAGGGAGAGTCCTTTGATCACAACTAAGAAATTTTGATGTCAGAAAAATTCCAATGAACATTGTCAATACTATATATTCAACTGCAGTGAGTAGGAAAATGGGATTGACGGACACAGAGGGATAGTTACAGCCAGATGTTTGTGCCCAGATTTTACTGACAAGGTGGTTTTGCACCACAATTGAAGATTATTCATAGTTTAAAAAACAACAACATTGATATTAGTTTTATCACATTAAGTTCATAGCCTGACAACATTCCTGTGATTTTTAAATTAAAATATAAAATATTTAAAAATGAGTTACGCCTTTCATACTTATATGTAGTTATTATTCACATCTGTGTGATCCCCCACTAGAAAGGCAACCCCTCTTACAAGGCCACTTTCCTGCTGCAGAAAGGGTGGCCTTATAAGAGGGGACTACTGCATGTAAATTTTTCATACATTTTTTCCCTCACACATAAAATCAATGCCAGATTTCTGGGCACATTATTGATTTGTCATACCAAGGGTATACCAATGCAAACAATACTTAGTAATTTGAGGGTAAGAAAAGAAAAAATAGTAGGTTTCATGAAATTTCAAGTTTTTTTATTTCTTCTAAAACTTGGTAAAATGTTACAATACTGCAAGCATTTGTATATTGCTAGAATTGTATTGGAACACCCACTGCATAACACGCACCTTCTCTTCCTGGTCTTGCACAAGTTTCTTGTAGTCTTCGGTGTTTTGTTGCTGCACTGCCTCAGACTGTATCCCATTCTTACTTGCCTTCTTCAGAGATTTCACGTGTTGCTTCTCCAGTGCTGTCTTTTCTTTCATATGAGAAACAGTTTGCTTTTCCTCCTGAAGCTCATGGAGCTCTTTTGTACTCTCTCTTGACTACAGAGAACACAAATAATAGGGTCTCAAAATATTGAAACAAATGTTGGTGATTTTTATTTTCTTTGATTTTGAACAATTACAGGATTTATGATTCCAGTTGTCTGGCATGTTAAGTACATAAACAGTACAGTTAGGACTATAATAATAGCTACAGTTTAAGAATACTGAGTACAGCAAATGTTGTAACATTTATTACCGTATATACTCATGTATAAGCTGATACCAACTGCAAACTGCATAGACCCAGATCTGCTGTCGCATAATGCAAGATCTAATCAGTAGAACAAACAACTTATCACCTTAAGTGCAAGCCATCCACAAAGTTTGGTCATGGAATTTAATTTAGAACAAAAATTTTATTGTGCAAAACCCATTTTTCTTTGGAACACAATGCTTTTGCCCTTTGACCTTTAGACTCCATAATAAACAGGCATCGTCCTGAAGTGCAAGCTATCCACAAACTTTGGTAAAGGAACATGGTCTAGATGTCAAGTCATGCAAAAAATATTTTCTTCTTTTAGTCAGTGACCTTGACCTTTGATACCAGAATCAATATGCTTCTTTCTTACCCAAAGAGTAAGCAATCTGCAAACTTTGGTGAAGGTACATGGTCGAGAACTTAAGTTTTTGTGCTGAACCATTTCTCATTTTTTCAGCCAGTGACCTTAACCTTTGACCTTTTGAACCCCAAATCAATAGGCTTTTTCCCTCCACAAAGCGCAAGCCAATCACAGAATTTGGCCCAGGTCTGTTAATTAGAACTAATATTATTGTGTGGAAACCATTTTTCTTCTTTCAGTCACTGTGACTGTGGCATTTGACCTTTTAACCCCAAAATGAATAGATTTCTTCATTACCTCAAGTACAAGCCATCCACAAAGTTTGATCAACTGAGGATGGTGCAAAACTAACATTACTGTGCAGAAAAAAAAAAAAAAAAAAAAGGCTACAGAAGGATACATAGATGGGTGGATGTCACAACATTATCCACTCCGCTTTTTGGTGGGTGTATAACAACTGTTGTACACACTAACAGACTACCCCCAATTATACCCCAATGTTTGAAGTCTCTATTTTGAATGGTGTAGGAAGAGTTGCATGACAATCAAAACACCTAAAATTACATCACAACTGATACAGAATTATGTAGATGCAAAAATGTCCCCAACCCTAGAGCTCTCCCATCAGGGGATGCATCAAACTTCAAAAACCACTGTGCACTCACCAAACCATACCCAATCATATCCCAAGGTTTGAAGTCTTTATTTTGAATGGTGTAGGAGGAGTTCTGCAAGAATCAATACATCTTAACTTACTGCACATTTTAAACAGAATTCTACGGATGCAAAAGTGTCCCTCCCCCAGTGGCATACTAAGGGTAAATGGTGTCCAGGGTGATGATGATGGCCCAAATGGCCAGAATAAGAGGCCTGAATATTTATCAGTTGTTTTGGCACCCCAAGACCTCTGGCACCCGGGGCAACTGCCCTGTCCGCCCCCCCCCCCCACATGAAGCTACACCCCTAGAGGATGCACACAATTTTAAAATTGTTGTGCACATCTAAATACTATCACCAATCATATCCTAAGGTTTCAAGTCTCTATCAGGAATGGTTACAAATGCAATTCCGAACTAAATGTTAACATAATGCCTGTGCTTTTTTCTTGAAAAGTGTGGGGATAATGAGCACAAATGTAAGACCTAATGTATTAAATGAGGAAAGAAACACTGATGTTTTCTTCAATAAACCACTAAAAAAAATACTGTATATACTTTCGTATAAGCTCGGTCCAAATGGGTCTATGTTGTTTGTTTTACTGATTAGTCCTTACAAATTGTATAGATGGTAAACATGATCTGGTCTGTTGACAGTTACATCAATCATATTATGTAATAAAATTTATATGGACAGTTATTTGAATAATGTCATGTAATAAATACAAGATCTCAAAAATAAGCAACAATATGTAACAATTTCACTGCACTGCAAAGCCCCTGACATTAAGTGATAAACAGGATCTCACACTTATAATCATTTGATTTGAAATTCTTGAAACAGGTTGAATGATATGCTATAGAGCTGCTAGCAGCAACTGGCATATTGCTATTATTCAACGAGTTACAAAAATTTCACATCAAATGAACACAAGTGTAAGATCATATTTATCACATAATGTTAAGGGCTTTGCATTACAATGAAATGACTAAGTTTTATGCCACAATGTGTACAATAACTTCATGATGTCATGTCATGATGCTAAATTTTCACTAGTGACCAGTAACCAAAAATATGGAATTCTCACCTTCTCATGCTTTTTCCTGAGGATATCAAGCTCCTTCTCTCGTTTTGCCAAGGCCTTGAGGTATTGTTTCTCCTCTTTTTTTAGTTTTGACAGTGGAGTTGGGTTGAGCAACTCTGGATCTAAACAAGTAGCAAGGATGAATTAATGCTATGCAGAATAAGTAAAGAAAACCGTTTCAATATTTTGACTATACTCAAGGGATTGGTAATTTCAAAATAATATCCCCTAACTTTTTGCTTTATAGTGAAGAGAATAAAGTCTCAACTATGGACAAATTCTATACAACAATAAAATCCCAACTAAATTCGAAACTTTGCTAAGAAAAAAAAAATGAAAAGTTATTTTTTGCTAAAAAAGACCACACCTTCATAGATGAAACAGAAACAAGTGAGCTGCGACTCAGTCCAGAGTTGTTTTTCTCTTTATACATGTAATATTTGAATAAGAACATTTTTTAAGGTGAAAAGTGTTTGCGTTAATTCATTTTTATGATAAGACCTAAACTCGTACGACCACCTTTGGAATAGGTAAATATGTTATCATTGGGCAAGGCTTAAAGAAGGTTCATTTCTTCCATATTTTCTTTTGAGACATCCCATAAAGGTTTCTCTAAAGATAAGTGATTGCTTAATAGAGTAGACCTTTCAATCAGGTTTGACACAGTTTTACTAATGAGAAGATAATATGAAATAAAAAAAGCAAAAAGCTGGCTGTTGTGTGTATTATATGTTATTAAAGCCTGAAGAAGCAATATACAACATATGTGTGGAAGCAGTGAATAGAAAACCTTCCGTCTTCATGAACATTATTCAGTTTTTAAGTGCTTAATGTTTAAAATGTGTTTTCTGTGCACAATTTAAATATTTGCAATTTTTAAAAATATTATTTCTTTAGATATTGATAAATGGAACTCAATATATTCAGCAAAAAAAGCAAATCTGATGCCATGATTAACAGGTTTCACATACAAATTTCTGGAAGACTCAAAACTACCATACTTCCTCGATTATAAAAGTTATTCAACTGCGAACAATATAGAACCAGATCTATGATCACATAACGCTGGATCAGATTGTTGTCCATGCTATGTGTTGGTAACCTTATAGACAATTAGCGGTCCAAAGAACACAGTCTCACCAGCATTCATACAATATTGATTCTGACTTGGAACAATTTTAACACAAACTTCAATGTAAAAATCTGTTGCTGTTGCCAGCAGAAAAAGAACACTTACCGTATATACTCACGTATAATCTCATATCACCTGCAAACTGCATAGACCCAGATCTGCCGGTGCATAATGCGATGGCAGATCAGGGTCTATGTTGTTTGCATTTGGACCCGGCTTATACACAAGTATATATAGTATGTGTAAATACATGCTTATGCAGGTGAGATTAAAACATTAGAAACCTTGATTTGCCACCAAATTATACTGTTTGCATTTGGGTGTACACTAAACATCAGCAACACAGATACGGTGACAACAGCTTACCATTCAATTTTGTAGTGGAGACAACTGATGTTGTCAAAAACCCATTGTCTGTGGACTGCATTCGAGATACCACTCCCGGACCACTACCTAATGATAGTGAAAAAGCAATGCAAAAAACCTTGTTTATCCAAATTTTGATCACCAGGATTATTCTGGGACTATTACAGGATGCATCATTGTGGGATTCAAGCAAATTTCTCAAAAATCACCCCTTAAAATTAACTGAATGCACAAAAACCACACACCATATTTGAATCACACCTTTGTTTACTTCATCAAATTTCTTCATATTTAGAAAATTCCCCCTTTTTCCAAAATGGAGGGGGAGGGGGATTTATTCCCTAAACCCCACTCCCTGCCCCTGAGGAAATTAGAACCTAAATTCATTCATCCAAATTCCCATTTATCTAGTAAACATTTTTAATGTCCCCAAATACATCAGGATAAATTGGATAAAGAAGATTTTACTGTATTTTAGTAATGCAATTCTGTGTAAAATACTAAATTCCCATGAAATCTGCATACATGTTGCAATGTTACAAGTGCTACCATATATAACTGCTTATGAGTCAAGACCAACCGCAAAGAACACACACCCTGATCTGCTGTCGCATAATGCAATGACATTTCTGAATCTATGCAGTTTGCAGTTGGATCCGACTTGTAAGTGAGTATATACTGCAATTCAAATCTGCGGCTCTTGGTCACTTTAAACAAAAGGATTAAAATTCAAATATTCCTATGACTTTTATATTTAGAAAGACAGCACAGATGGAAACAATACACAACACTGACCTATGATTTTGACCTTATCAAACAGGGTCCTAAGTTTAGTACAAGACACGCATCAAGTAGTTATGTACATGTATAAGTGTACTGAGTTTCATCCTTGTACCTCATTTGGTTTAAAGTGATAAAGTAGACACAAAAATATGATGGACAGGCATATGGAAAGATAAAAATGAAAATCCTATGTCCCCCAAATTTTTGCAAGCAAGGTATTAAACAATAAAAGCAAGAAATCATTTCAAGTAATTCTTTCCCCTTAACTGGCACTGATTTAAAAATCTACCATATTATCATATACATAAGTGACTGAGAGCTGTGATTCCTGTTTCTAGAAAAGAATAAGTATGTTTATATTTGATCCTCCACCTTGTTTATATCTAAAGATGCAAATTATGTGTATACAGTATAAATTTAAATAATTTTATCTTCATTAGACAGACATCTTGAATACAATTCCAAGAATTGTAGTAAAACAAGTTTTCCCCCCAAAAAACCTCAAGATCATAATTTTGTTGCAGTATATTTTCATATGATTTTATTGCTGTGGATATATATATATATATATATATATATATATATATATATATATATATATATATATATATATATATATATATATATATATATATATATATATATTGTCTCACCTGTGACTATCACTGCAGCCCAAGTAACACATGACTAAGCAATCCCTGTGACTGTGACCTATGACCTTTAAACCACTCCCATTCCTCTACTAAAATGTGACAAATCTGATAATAATACATGTTTGGAAACAGAAGATATAGCCTGTTCATGCACCTCTAAACAATTTACCCTAAACAGCTGAACAACAATTTAGCATGTGACCTTGACCTTTGACATCTGGATCCATCATCCACAAGGATGTATAATGTCCACTGGTGAATCTGGTTATAAGTCCAATGCCTATCCACAGGCACATCACACAAGTTTTTTTCTTCCCCAAAACTAAAAGAAACTGACCACTGTGACCCTGATCAACCTTCTGACCTTCACACCAGTAGTTACATCTGTATCCCATGTAAACATCTTTACTCTGTCTGATGTCAATTCATCTATGGCAATAAATAGATAGTACTGCCAGATCCAAAAATTTAAACAATTGCTCTGTGTGACTTTTACCTTTGAGCTCCTTGGCTGTCAATCTCCAGGGATCATCTACCCCTGTTCCCAATGTGATATTTGTTAAAAGGGAGAGAAATAAATGATATTGTAATCTTCATTTTAAAAGTTACAAAAGTGAGTACAATTTCAAATCAAAACCCAGACCCATACAATGATAATATTAACTTGATACTTGCAATTTGTGTTAAGAAAATGGATCATGTTGTTTTGTCAATATAGACTACATATAACACTATCAAGTAATTTTAATTCAACATAGACTGCAGACGGCAGTGACAACATCCAGACTCCAGACAGTGACTTTGCATGTGCAACATTATCAAGTGATTTCAATTGTAAGAAATTAACTACCATATTCAACATACCAATGATACCCACACAAAGAGCTTAAAAATGATTCTTTGGGTAAATTTTGTGAATTAAAAGCTCTTCATAATGAGGGCACACAGACGATGACATAAAAAAAAGTCCCAATCATGTGTATGTACATAATAGAAGAACAACCTCTCTTTGTCCATGCTGGGAGCTCTCCAATTTGGAGTTGCATACTCTCTCTCTGTATGGTTGTGCTGAGTAAAACATATACAATATCTGTTTTTTGGAGACTGATTTAACAACCCACACAGTTAAGTGGTAATGAGTCAAAAGAAAATCATGATATTTAAAAATGCGTTTAGCAGCCGCTTCCCTCCCAGAAGGCATACCAGAACTGACCTGATGCCAGAGCTGAGATAAACACGCCTACTCATTAGCACAGCACATCATATCAAATAAGAGTATTTTATATTGCCTCTTAACCCATGCAAATTAGTTTTCATTTTTTTATTAGTACATACTGAAAATGTAATGAAAAATGGTTGAAAAATATTTAAGTTATGACAATTTGAATTTATATATGACATGTAGTGGCAGCCAGCTAGTGACTGACATTAGACCTCCTGTGCACCTGTAAATCATGTGATGCCTCACACCTATGCCAGTAATAGTAGTGGTTGGCAGTCAACATGTTGACATCAGCATGTGTTGGGTTGACTGACATATGGTGATATGTTAACTGTAACATGTGTTTAATAAGGAATAATGTATGCAAGTTTTGACCAAAAAGATGGGTGTGTGCATATTAGGGAATGTGGAAGAATTAGGTCAAATATGGTATAAGGTTCTGCAGAAAACAAAGTTATGCTCACAAACTGTGCTGTTATATATGCTATGTGACATTATAACTGTGCTGTTATATATGCTATGTGACATTATAACTGTGCTGTCATGTATGCTATGTGACATTATAACTGTGCTGTCATGTATGCTATGTGACATTATAACTGTGCTGTCATGTATGCTATGTGACATTATAACTGTGCTGTCATGTATGCTATGTGACATTATAACTGATATATGTACCAGTACCTATGTCTTACCATATGTTAACATACGAAACAAATTTCACTTCAAATAATACACAGAATATCCGGATGGCTAAAATCTGACATGACCAAGACATTCATGATTGAAGTTTCAAAGAAAATACAAAACTTGTCATGATCACTGAAATTAAGAAAAAATATTTAGAGTTCCAGATCAAAAGAATTTTGATTAAGAATTTTCTTGAATTTAAAAAATGGAATAACCATAGTTATCAAGTTGTTTATTAAGTGTCCATGATGGTTTCAAAGGTAACATATATACACACTTATAAGTCATGTCCAACTGCAAACATAAACCCTGATCTGCCTGAACATTATGTGCCAGCAGATCTGGGTCTATGCAGTTTGCAGCTGGATCCGACTTATACACGAGTATATACGGTATTAAATATTTCAACAGTTTGCAGTGAATATGCAGCAATATTTTGGCATCCTTCTATAAATTCACTCACCCTTACAACCACTATTTAAAATCATCATCAATTTAAATTTCAACTATTATAAATCAAAAGTAACATGTTGTACCTAATTGTTCTCATTACATACTATATCTTGGTTAAGTTAAGAGATACGATATATGAAAATGGAATACAAGTATTCAATTATCTGCCAAAATTTGTCAAAATTCTGTCAAATATAAAAAAATGTGTGAAAATGTGAATATATGCAAAAAGGTTACTGTATGGAGGTAAAACGTCCTCTTACATCCCCGAGTCCTTTCATTCATAGTTTAATGTCTTTTTAAAAATTATTTAATGAAGAATAAAATCCCAAATGAATTTACTGTATTCAATACTTTGAATCTGGCCCTAATAATATGCTGAAAGTACCATTAAAAAAAACAACCAGTTGGTACTAAGGTATATTGAGCATGGGTGAATTTTAGATGTAAAATATATTTTAAAAAAACAGAAAAAGAAGAAAAATGTACTTTTTTTCTGCAATACAATGATATAAATGGAAAGGATGCTCTACGGTATCTACAAAAAGCTGAAGTTAATATCTGAAGCAAAACTGTCACTTGAATATTCTTTTAAGAACCAGTATTGTATTTGAGGATAAAACAAGTCGGGTCCAACTGCAAACAACATAAACCCAGATCTGCCATTGCATAATGCAGACCAGTGTGTATGTTAACAAACCGCATAGACCCAGATCTGCTGGTGCATTATGCTATGGCAGATGTGGGTCTTTGCAGTTTGCTGTTGGATCCAACTTGTGTGCGAGTATATACAATATGTAATTAATTATGCCAAAAGTGTCATAGAATATGCCTGACACTTTTGTTGAGTAAAGTTACATCTGGCAGGTGCAACTATTTACTATTGCATGAAACACACCCAAGTATGAAAAGTTTCGTACTATACTTCCTCACTACGCTGTTCATGGAAGCATTAAAAGTGGACGGCCTTATAGGTGAGGTTGCCTTATAATGAGGTATTTTACACATAATATTACTATTAAATAATGAAATGGGATCTATGACTATAACTGCCCCATTGTTTTAAACATATTCACAAAATCTTTATAAGCAAAAGAAAAACAACCATTGTTGATTATGTAAAAAATATTAATTGTGAGAAGTGAGCAATGATATATCTGACTGACAGAGCTAAAAATTTCAGCCTTTTATTAAAACAAAAAAAATTGGGAACAGCTACATCAACAAGTAATGTAGCATAAAACATAAATTCTTGAGTTTTATTATGCTGCACGTCAACTGAAGCTTTAAAAAAAAAGGAACAATTAGTGATTAGAAAACTTGTATGGTTGTTCACTGCTTAGATTTAGGGAAGAAGAATTTTGTATTGGAGGACATGAGAATATTACCATATATACTCGCCTATAAGCCAATACCAACAGCAAACTGTATAGACCCAGATCTGCCATCGCATAATGTGCTGGCAGATCTGGGTCTATGCAGTTTGTAAGGACTAATCAGTAGAACAAACAACATAGACCCTGATCTGCTGGCGCATTATGTGACAGCAGATCAGGGTCTATGTTGTTTGCATTTGGACCTGGCTTATATGCTAGTATCGACGGTAATGTCAGTTTTACTGGTAAAAAATGTATGTACTACTGGTAAGATGGATAGAGTATCACCTCGCCCTAAAAAATGTATGCACTACTGGTAAGATGGATAGAGTAGCACCTCGTCCTAATCAGCATCACTATCATAAGTTCTCTGATATAATGAATGCTGAATTCTGACCCTCAAAGGCAAATTTAATGATAAAATACTTTATGAACACTTCATATAGACCCTAATTCCTTCATCGTAGCAAGGGATCTCTGTATTTGGAACTGCAAAACACCATTAAAATCCTAAAACCCTGAAATGTGAATTGTTATTCTTCATTCAGAAAATTTTAAGAATTTTACACCAAAGTTATTCGATAAGACAGTTCAGCTGTCCCTCTGTTACAATGTGTCCCAACGTAAGAATTGAAAAAAAAAAAGATTCTAGAAGTCAGTTATGGATTGTACTGCTGAACGTTTTGATCAAACATGTAGTGCACTGTATTATCAGATGTCTTAGATTACCTTATACAGTGGTCCCCCTCTTGAACGGCCCCCCTGACCAGCGGCCACCCGCTTTATACGGCCACAATCCCTTGGCACCGACGAGTTTGTGTTCAAAAGTACCCCTCAAGGACGGCCACCCCTCTAACGCGACCAGTGGCCAGCATTTTCGTGCAAAAACGGTCAAATTTACCCCTCGCGAGCGGCCACATAATGGTTTTTTTACAGATTAAAATCTCGATAATATTTTTTAATTTCTCAATTCAACACATTGACATTTTGTTCCAACACGCCAATAAAGTAACTTTAATCCTTACAAAGAGGTAAGTAATCCGATTATCCTTACTGCCATGTGTTCCTTAGATGTTAGCTTTTGTCACTTTGATAATTACTGGCTATTATTACCACCGATAATTATCAAGATGACAAAAGCTAACCGCTGAGAAGCACAGCATTGTTCAGCTCAAGTCAGCGTGACATCCGGTCGCCAGATAGTAAAATGGTATGTTAGCCTTTCTGGCTTCACTCTAACAGATTATGAAATGTATATAACCGGGTACCAGACTGGAGAAGAAGAAAAAAAAAGTCGATCACGTGACAGACTCACTTCCGTTGTAAATACTGCCTCGCGTGATTGCCCGCGAAGGAATAAGTTGTCGCAAATTACCATCAGACATTCTCAGTTTAGAACGAAAAGTGAAAGCAACTAAATTAAACGAAAAAAGGGAGAGTCTTTTGATAATTACTGAGAAATTTTATGTCAGAAAGATTCAAATAAACATCGCCAGTATACATTCAACTGCATTGAGTGGGAAGACGGAATCGACGGATGTACAGTGATAGTTACAACCAAATGTTTGTGCCCAGAATTTACCGACAATGTGGTTTTGCACCACGATTCATGATTATTCATATTTTTTAAAAATAACATTGATATTAGTTTTATCATATTGAGTCCTTAACCATATAATATTCCTGTGATTTTTAAATGAAAATATGAAATATATAAAATTAGTTACATCTTTTATACTTTATATGTAGTTATTACTCACAACTGTGTTATCCCCCCTCTAGAAAGGCCACCCGTCTTATAAGGCCACTTTCTTGCTGCAGAAGGGGTGGCCTTATAAGAGGGGGACCACTGTACCTTATCTGTCAATTGGACAAATGAAAGCCACTCAATGAAGAATTTAATTACACAGAGCATGTGTACAATGAAAGCTGAAGCTACAGTGTGTTAATAATATTATTAACTTTGTTAACAAAGATGGAAAGTATACAAAAAGTGGTCAGAGTTAGAACAAAAAGTTCCCTTCTCACATATTAGCATGATATAATTACAAGTAAACCTTTTACGGTGTGTGTGGTAAAATAGGAGAAATATCCAAGATTACTACTGTCCATACTCACTTGTAAGTCTGGTCTAACTACAAACTCAGATCCTGATCTGCTGTTGCAAAATGTGCCAGCAGATCAGGGTAATATTGTTTGTTCCACTGATTACCCGTAACAAAATGCATAGACCTAGATCTGCATAATTTGTGATGGCAGATTTGGGTCTGTACAATTTGCAGTTGGATTCAACTTAAGCAAGTATATACGGTAATCAGAAATTAGAAATATATCCTAATGACATGAATGCCAATAATGGTGAATTTGAAAAAAAACTTGGTTCAATATGCAAGTGCAAAGTTCCAAGTCAAACATGGGGCATATAGCTCAGTCAAATCTTGTCAGAAAATGTTGAAAATCTAACTTGACTCAGTATTTATAATATTAAGCCTCATAATAGATTTTGATTTTCATCCATGCATCCTTCAAAAGTTACTAAAATGAAACTAAATTCACAATGGACGAGACATGATGGATGTGCAGTGATAGGATGGAAGGACATGTATGACACTATAGGTCGCCTACACAGAATGTGCTGCTGGTATGTGTGTGGTGGTGGTTGAGGGGTGGGGTGGGGGGATTAAAATGCAAAAATGCATAAATAAATCTGTTCAGATTGTTAAATAATCATTTTGGTAAACTCAAAAGCTATTTTTATCCGGTCTCTGAAATTTAGATAAAGCAACCAAGTGTTTTCCTGTTCACATTTATTGTTCTAACAGGAACTTTGTACTTGCATGTTTTCTGAATAAAATTTAAAAGCTTGAATTATTCTGAAATCCTATAAATGAAACATATTAAATACCAAAAGTAGTGAAATAAAGGTTTCATCTTTTATTAGAAATTACGATTTTCAACAACCAGGCAACTTCAAATAATGAAAGCTTTTTTTAAATGTTTGTGTAAACATTATACATATTACTATTTTGAAAGGAAATGTAAGGACCATTGTTTTCTTATGTTCTGGGACAAATAGGTGTAGTTACTGTATATACTCGCATATAATCTAATACCATTTGCAAACTGCACAGACCCAGATCCTCCGTCGCATAATGTGATTGCAGATCTGGGTCTATGCAGTTTGTAAGGACTAACCAGTAGAACAAACAACATAGATCCTGATCTGCCGGTGCATTATGCGACGGCAGATCAGGGTCTATGTTGTTTGGATTTGGACTTGGCTTATACACGAGTATATACGGTAAGTACAAAATGAAATAGAGTACTCCCTCATTATAGCACTATTCATCTCAGCCACGGAGTATACTGCTTTATAGTGAGACCATCTTATAATAGAGTACATCATACATATAATTTTACTACCACTTAATGAAATGGGATCCATTACCATCGCATTATAACAGGAACCATGTTATAATGAAGGATCTTATAGCTGGGGAGAGCTGTATGTGTGAGAGAACTTTTTGCATGTAACTTCAAGATTCTTACCACTTAGTCTAGATCTCATGCTTCCTATATAACAAACAAAATGACAATCAGAACACAAAGAAATAAAATCGACATACAAAAACAAAAGATAAGCTAGAAAGAGGACAATGGTATCTAATATTAGACAGATAATGAAAAATGTCAAAATGTGAAGCAGACAGTTTGAATCCTGCCTAGAAGTTGACAGACATTTATTAATCTTAATAAAATTAACTAATTAAGTTAATAAACAACTTTTACAAAAATGTATGTAATCTGTTTAGTCCATTATTTATGGAAGTTTCTAATGATATTTTATTTTTCAAAAGCTTGAAATACAGTAAACACTGCAGCTGTTGAGTGTCTGCACTAGCTGCTGCATGTAATCAGTTATCACATGATCACTGCTTATTCTGGACTCTCTGCAGTATGTTTGGAACTAGCGGAAAAATAAGAAAAATAATCCTGAAAAGCAGAAACATTTTGACATCAACTTAAAAAAATACTGCCTAGAATCAAGAATACTTGAAAGTAACAATGTACAAGTACCATCTCTGACTGAAAAATCCAGACACCAAAAAATAATTACTTTGCTCTCTGCTTGGATAATTCATGTACTAATGAACATTATAAATTGTGCGGAAAATTGTCCAGAAAATTAATATCTTTGTCATCACGATTGTGTATTGATGTGCCCAGTAAGTAGTTAAACCAGGTTGCATTATATCATTGCTTGCCAATAAAGAACACTTTTGTGCATGACAATGTTTAAATGTTCTTTTAAAAAAAAATAATTCTGGTTGCATTGTGGTGTTTGTTTTTCTTTTTCTTTGTAAAACTACAACAGTTTGTTCATCATGTACATGTACTGCCATTGGTTATAAGTATGGTAGAATATTTGTCTATGAATGTTTCATAACATAATGATTGTCTTCGACTATAGAATGTATCGCCAAAATAAAATATATATATTCATATTATCTTACTTCTCAAAATCATAAAAGATAATACATATTTTCTTTCAAAAATACCTGAAGTTATCTTAACACTAAAACTTAAAATATGCTGATCATTGCCCTGAATATGTCATGAAGCAAAATCACTTCAGTTCAGGAATTTAATTGTGGAATATCATTATTTGTACTCTGCTTATAGGTATGAAGACCTAACAGACTACATCCAGAATGAGGTTACCAAGAGGAAATATGCCACTGACTAAAACAAAGACTACAAGAACTCGTGAAACTCACGTGTCAGAGATGTTGAACCTCTTTATCAGAAATAAATGTAAACCCAGTTTAGTTTACTGGAGAAGAGAAAACAAAGATAATAGACACTTTGTATCATGCAAGTTAATCCACTTTAGAGAGAATATAAATTGATCTGTATGACTGCTTATCTCTCTTAGTAAGCTCTTCAGCAGTAAATAAAAAAGAAAACTGTAATCGCATATCAACTTGATGTAACACTGATGACCATTAATTTTACAGTTATCAAAGTGATGAATTAATCAAATCTGCCAACTGTCTCAAGATGAAAGCTTGTTTTTGCTTTATCATTACCTTTAACAAGCTTGCAGCTCATTTTGTTTAGGAAATTGCTTGATCACAAGTTGTGGAGCTTGTCAGCTATTTCTATTGCTGCCTACTGACAACACCTTCAGCTAATTCATGTGTCATCAAAGAAGTTTTATGGCCAGATGGTTGAGCGCTCAATGGCCAGTTTTTGAGTACATGTAAAACATTCTTTAGTTTACATTCCAACTTGAATTTAATTTTTTTCTTTCAGTTACAAAAAATAATTGCTTGGTGTCTGGACATTTTTGCACTATTTAAGATTATTAAAAATTCTGAAAATATGGTGTTTGAACTGAAGGGTCCGACTATTTGGGTTAATTACGGTAACTGGTTTCTATGTGGTAGCTTGTGCAGACTGTCTATATGAGCTCTGGAAACATGGGCTGCGTTCAACATGAAAACATTTTGCACATTTAGGGCTGAGGACAGTCAAGTTCTGTTGAAAGATACTACTAGATTGTCATGTGACTGTCACATGATAAATAACTCATGTGACTAGTATTGTCACAGTTCAACAATGCATCAAATTACAAACTGTACAGAGTAATTTTACACTGTAACCCAAATTGTTCAGAACACGGTCAATTAATCAGACCATTTTTTAATTTGACATGTTGAACTGTGATAATAGTCACATGACAATATTTATCATGTGACTGTCACATGACAAATCCACAGATGCTGAAGTCACATGACCATAACAACCATTTTGAATGTTATTCCATGTGAATTTACAAGTTGTCAAACATCAGATTTGATCCAGAAATATGTTGTACAGATTGCTGACAGGCCCCTTCAACCAACTTAACTCGAGAGCTCCAAGAAATACTGGTAAGTGTCTAAAAACGATAGATATTTGCACTCATGTATTGTGGACAGATTTGTCTGCAATAATTGCATGGTTTTATGAACAGGTGAGATCAGAGCCCCAAACCACCAAAACATATTAGTACAGGTTTGGGGGGCTGATTTATTGGACAAAAGCCTGGACATGGAATGATATATGCATAATGTGCTGGCAGACCATGGTCTACTGTTTACCTGACATTATAAGTAGCATAAACACTGAAGATAGACCCGGATTTGCCAATGCATTTTGCAAGGTCTCTGCTGTTCACAGTTCACAGTTGGACATTGGTTATACACCAGCCAATATGCTATTTATCCCGATGAATCTTATACATGTTGGGTTATCTCTCCCAAACAAGGTTACTCTGATGCATATTTTACTTTCTTGAAATACTATCAACAACTAACAACTATAAATAACCACTGACAGAAGGTTGTCAAATGACACATGCAATCATTGCTAAAAGTCATTTTGATCAGGTATGGTATGACTTGAATGCTTTTCTGTTTTATAGCTCTTTATTTCTTTTCTAAAGTAAACATTTAGGCAAGACTCAACTATTTATAGTAAGGAGAATAAGGAGTTCATACTCTAAATTTTCACTGCTAAAAATAATGAATAACCCAAAAAATTCTTGCCATGAATCACTATCAGGGTCTGTATTCTAGAAACCTTTTGAACACAAAACTGAAACTTGAGCTAAAGGTCCTCAACTCTGACTAAGAACTTATTTATAACTGCTGTAAAATTAAGAATGAAGGAAACAAGATCAATAAATTCTAAAAGTTCAATGACTCTAACTTTATTCCAAATGAAGTTACAAAATGTCAGAATTTTTAACCTTACACTTAAGTTTAGTGCACACAAATTTTGAAAATATCAGGTAAACTTTCAAGAACTTTTCAGACAAAAAGTAAGCAAGTTACAACTGCTCGATGGAACACACTGCATGGAATCTATGTTTTAAATGTAACAAAATGCAGCAAGAGAAATATGCTCAATCTAGGGGTTGATTACTCTGTAAAAAAACATTTTGTGATATTTTCCTTTTATTGAGGATTTGAGAGAGATTATCAATTAGCTAATCGTTTGGTCTTCATCATTATCATCATCATCAACAACCACCATCACAATCACTTTCATCATCATCATAATCAGACTGTAGCCAATTTTCAGGTATATTTATGTTTAAAACTCTAGCTGAAGACTAACATACAACAAAACATGCCTTGAATATAGTTTGCGCTTGAATGAACAAGAAAGTTTAACAATATTTTGACATTGCTTCACATCAAATCTCACTTCCTATCTAAAAATATCACACTTTTACTTCACACTTGTGCACCCACTTTGAATTTTGCAAATCCATTTCAAGGTATGGCTTTTTTTACTTAAATGCAAAAGAGAAAGCATGCCTTTGACTTTTCATTTTTATAAGAAAAAAATCACAATATAACAGAAGCTTGACTATATTTCAAAGTGCACATAACAATAAAGTACACACAACAGTAATTAAAAAGATACTGTTCTATGAATGGTTTTCATATTCATATACATGCACTGTTAGTACATCTCTTGTTCATTATAATGTGGCAGTAGGGGTTCATAACTGTCAACTGTGTTCTCTAATGAACCACGGTATTGTGAGAATGATAAAGTGTGTGTGTGTGTGTGTGTGTGTGTGTGTGTGTGTGTGTGTGGAGGAGAATAAATAACACACATCAAATGTATAGTAATAACTTCAGTTTATGTAAATTAAATATATTTTTTCACTTTATGGTATTTGTGCATTTAATTTTTTCAACTAATAATGTTTTAGAAAAAGAAATAAAGATATAATACTAAACTTCATGTTGTTTTCTTTCAACCATTATTGTCTTACATTTGATAGACCAATTCAAGTACAATGGTTTATTCTGGTCACACGGTACACAGTGATACCACATTTTATCTGAAATCACATTATAATGAAGGGGTTTATAATTAAAAAGACCTGAATTACACATGATACAATATTCCATCTCAATCAATCACATTTTTCAGACACTAACATTTTCCCCTTCCATTTCAAAAATTACAATTCCTAAAACTATGTTGTCATGATGTTAGTAACAGGGACAGTAATTTCATTCAAGAATTACCTAAAAATAACAGTTGGACCAAATATCCACATTTACAAGTGCAGATGGAAACAAGAAAACTGCAAATGGCAGTATGGCCAGATATAAAACTTTGGTTTGTGGAAATGGTACAAAACCGTTTATATATTCACTTATAAGTTGGGTCCAAGTGGAAACAATGTAGACACTGATCTTCCATCACATAATGCACCAGCTGATCAAGGTCCATGTTGTTTGTTCGACTGATTACTCCTAAAAAACTGCACAGACCCATATCTGTCGGCAAAAATTATACAATGGCAGATCAAAGTCTATGCAGTTTGCAGTTGGATCTGATATTTAAGTGAGTAAATACAGTACTTCTCATAATGAAACTACCAACCAAGTTACATAACTCTTCAACAAATAGTGTCTTGAAAAAAGCTACCGTATATACTCGCGTATAAGCCGATACCAACTGCAAACTGACACATAATGCACCAGCAGATCTGGGTCTATGCAGTTTGCAAGGACTAATCAGTAGAACAAACAACACAGACCCTGATCTGCCGGCGCATTATGCGACGGAGATCAGGGTCTATGTTGTTTGCATTTTGGTCCAATTTATACATGGGTATATACGGTACATGCATAGATTAATGCAGATCGCTAGTGACCCAGTGTGATTGATGGGCACTGTTTTTACATGGTGCATCTACATCTACATCTACAGCAGGCAACATGACTCTGAAGGCAACTGTGTCTGACGTAAATGCAAACCCTAACCCAAGTAATAACACCAGATGAACAGTCAAAGAGCAGACATTATCAGTCAAAAGGCTGGAATTGCTCTTCCATGTAGCCGAAAATATGACTTTAAATTCTTTAACCATTGGACTCATTTACCTTTTCAAACCTGACCAAGAAAGTTCCATTTAAAATGGTTTAAATTATTACATGGCAAATATAATGAAAAATGAATCAGATAATGATGTTAGAAGGTGTGCGTGTGTGTGATTGTGCATACAAGGGCAGGGCTGGGAGTCAAGGTGAAGCTCCAAATACCTGAGCCAGTGCTGGTCTGACTGTTTTCTGATGCTGTGCTACCTTTGGTCCCAAGTGGTGGGCGTGAGTATACGGAGGGATTTCTGGTAAGAATCGGCATACCATCATCTGAAATACTTCCATTTCGTGGCTTGTTGGGCGAGATGTTGGAAGGTCGCCTGCCACTATCTTTACCATCTTGTTTGAGAGGTGACACTTCCTCATTTTCCTTCTCATTCTAAATAGGAGTAAATAATAAGCATAAATGCTAGAACACTATTTCTTGTCTGTGAACAGGATTTTCATGCATGTTATCAAAGTTTCAAACAATCTGATGAAAAAATCTTAACATTTTTTATGCTTCATGTGCAATTGTAACCATTAGAAAAAAAAGGGCCTATGTTTTGCCATCTGCTAAAGCACGTAAAATCATGCAGTTTAAAGATCCTTAAACTGCACATTAATAACATTACCTTGACTGCACTGATAGGTGGTAAATTCTGAGTTTGTTTAAATTTAACAGTGAGTGTATTGAAAAGATTTGATGCAATGGGTTGATAGAAGAGGGATTTTACTTTCTGTCTGAATAGAAGGTCCGTCCACATAACTGAATTAACTAGTTTTGAGCTGCCAGAAATCCAGAATTTCTAAGAGGTGGATGGTCTACCTGGATTTTCAGCTGCACAAGTTGTACTCTGCCTTGGCCAGTAATGTCAGAAATTTTTAAATAATTGGCAGAAAACTTGTTGGTCTAACAAAGTGGGGAATTGCAGGAAAATGGCAAAAACCGATCACACACGATTACACACTGTATAAAACAATACTGTTTATGAAGCAATATAGTGGCTTTATAAAACAAATCTGTACATGGGCTGCAATGCTGTGGTTTTAGTCTATCAACTTGTTTGAATAATTTGTGCCTTCAATAGGTGCTGATGCATATCTATATAAGAGAAACCAATATTTGAGGGATCTGCAGTGACTCAGTGGTTAGCGTGCAAGACTCACGACCGAAAGGGTGCGGGTTCGAATCCTACCATCAGACCAGCCTGGGTTAGCTACTGTGGTGTGTCCTTGGGCAAGGAACTTTACTCCAATTGCCTCGGCACTAAATAACCTATTTGTGTTGTGTCGTAAAGCACCAAACCAAACCAATATTTGAAGTGAATTCTTCAATAATACCTGATCATAATATATTATGGGTCTTCTCACTACCTTGCAAATCCCCCAAAAACATTAACAATAAATTTTGCCTTGTGTTAGCACTAAAAGTGCTAAAATGTCATCTGCTTACCAAGATAAAAGATTAGAGTAGTCTCCCCTTGGATAGTGGGATTGGTACCAACTCCCATCATTTTATCAGTTACCAATGGAGCTGAAGTGCATGCTCTTTCAGGGATGTAAGAGAGTGCCTGTATTATGATCAGGTAAGTATTATCAAAGAAACATATTTTACTTCAAAAATTGGTCTCTTCTTCCAATATATGATCCGATCATATTATGTTAGGAAAATATGTAAAAGGTGGAGTAAGTTACATCCCTCACCCCAAAGTTGGCACTGGTTCTGGTCTCCTAACATGCGAGAAGCAGTTTTAGCTCTCATATGAGATACCGACAAAAAAAAAAAAGCACAGATCAATGATGAGATGCAGTTTTAAAGGGGCAAATTTCTGCTCCCACAAATCCAGTGATAGTAGAGTAATCCATGTCATTACGAAGCTACCGAGGGAACTGGGATGGTAGCTTGTTGAACTGCTGAAATAAGCCCAACCAGGTCGAACTGAGCCTTCTGAGATGAAAAAGTCTATCAGAAAGACATTGCAGAATGTTCTATCTGACCTCCATCCCAAGTCTTGATTAATTTCACTTTAATGCTCGGCTGGTAGCAAATGCCCTTACCTCATGAACCTATACACTCAGGATATTCATGTGGGTTAATTCTTTAAGGGCTAATTGAATAACCTAATGAATCCAGGATGAAAGAGTCTGAGGAGATATGTCCGCCTTCCCTTCTTTGAGTGATAAGAACAAGTGATATCTCTCTCGTCTGACTGGCTCAGTACATTTCAGGTTCCACTCCAGTTTCAGGCACCACTCCAATGCTCTGAAAGAGTAGTGAAGATGTCCATGCAAAGAAGGGTCTATTAAAAACAAAGGTTTTAAAATGAGACCGATTTTCCATGAATGGAAAACTGTTCTTGATAGTCTGAAACTAGAACTGCATATCTGGCAAAGGGAAACTGCCACAACCAGTACTGTGCATGCTCTTCCAGGGTTTGGTACTGGATATCATGGGAAGGTTGATGACTAAATCCAGTGCCCATTGTGCTATGCTTTAATGACAGGCTGGGTTGGCATGGCTAGGTGTTTGATGCTGTTGACTTCATGGGTTGGGGACTGGTATGTCAGGAAGGTGGATCACAGTGCCCAGTGCCAGCTATGCTGTGCATAAACTGGCAATGCCAGAACTGAGTGGGCAAGGTATGATGCTGGTGAATGTCTGGTTATGAAGTCCAGTACTGGTTATTTTGGAAAAGATCACTATAACTGGTACCAGGTTCCACACAGGCTTCTGTACCATGGTGGTACTGGTCCAAAAATCTGTCCAGAACTGGTATGATTGGAAGAGAGTTGTGGCAATGTAGGCAAAGTTATGCTGGAGTTGTGTGGGAGGCCCAAAGATGCATAGATTGTTAGGCCTTTTTCTTCACTAGCGATTGCTTAAGTTCACTGTTGTGATTTATCCTTCGAGTTTGAAGATGACCATGACATAACTAACTGGTTTGGTTTCTGTGATGACATCACTAACTGGTTTGGTTTCTGTGAGTACATTAGTGGCTGATCAGGCCAATTTTGTGCTCTGAACAGTCTGTGGCACACTGGACATGAGATCCTACTTGGGGTTGCTTGATCAATAGAGGATGTGCTGCAGTTCTGAGATTTATGCTGCTCACACTCATGCACTGCCTCTGCAATTCTCCTCAGTTCTAATTCTGCAGCTCCAGTATGGATGAGACTGTGCAAGAGGGAGCCATCCTGTGCGAGATCTTCCCAAGACTCAAGGTCAATGGTGAAGTGTTTCAAGGATGACTTGAGGGAATTTTTGAAGCGTTTCTTCTGACCACCCTGAGATCGCTTTCACTCCTTTAGCTCACCATAGAAAATCTCCTTCGGTAGTCACTCTTTGACATCCTGGTGACGTTGCCTGCCCATCTCAACTGTGATTTCATCATCAGAGTGTGGATGCTTGGAATGCCGGCCCATGTGAGAACCTCAGTATCTGGGACCCTGTCCAGTCATCTAATCCTCATCAGTTTAGTCAGGCAGCCCATGTGAAAATGGTTCAGCTTCTTGGCATGGCATCTGTACACTGTTCAGGTTTCACATGCATACAGCAGGGTCAGCAATACAATTTATTAGTAGACCTTCCCTTCAGTTTTGTGTGCAGAATGATGCCTCTGTGCTCCCACATATCTGTCAAAGGCCACACTTACTTTAGCAATTCTGGCATTGGTTTCATCATCGATGTGGACTGCATGTGACAGTGTACTGCTGAGATAGGTGAACTTGTCCACTGTCAGGGGGGTTTGGCCATTTACTGTGATGGTAGACTCAACGTAAGGCTTTCCCGGTGCAGGTTGGTGCATCACCTCTGTCTTCATGATACTGATTTTAAGACCTAATTGTCACAAGCTGAAGAGAAATGGTCCATGCTCTGTTGCATGCCAGACTCAGATTTGACATTTAGGAAACAGTTATCAGCAAATAGGAGATCACAAAGAGTCACTTCCTGTAACTTTGTCCTTGCCCGTAGTCTTCTCAGTCATCAGTCTGGTATCTGATGTGAATCCCAGTGTTACAGCCATGGAAGGCATAAGTAAGCATAGCAGAGAACATCATACTGAAGAGAGTTGGGGTCAATACACAGCTTTGCTTGACTCCATTGGTGACTGGTAAGGGATCAGATGACTCACCATTGTCCATGGCACGAGCAAGCCATCATGGAATTGCCAAACTATTATGATGAATTTCTCTGGGCAACCAAATTTTGCTATGATCTTCCAGAGGCCCCCACGACTATGTCAAATGCTTTTGTCAGGTCAATGAATTTCGTGTACAGGTTGGAGTTCTGTTCCTGGCATTTCTATTGGAGTTGACGAGCTGCAAACACCATGTCGGTGTTCCCTCATCCTTTCCTGAAGTGTCACCAACTCTCAGGCAGAAGCATTTGATCAATGTGATGCATAAGGCAATTCAGCAGAATTCTGGCCAGGATTTTGCCAGCTACCAACAGCAAGGAGATGCCTCAATGGTAGTCAGAGGACTGTTTATTGCCTTTCCACTTGTACAAGTGGACAATGGATGCATTCTTGTACTCCTGGTGTATAGTTCCTCGAGTCCACATTGACTGGAAGAGTTCAGTCAGTTTCTGCACCATGTGTGAGTCTCCAGCTTTGTAGATTTCTGTGGTATAGCATCTGCTCGAGGTGCTTTGCCATTTGACAGCAGGTCAATTGCTTTCTCAGTTTTAGTCAACATTGGAGGATCAGCAAGTGATATGTTGATTTCCACCTGGGGCAGTCGATCAGTTGCCTCCTCAATGATAGATGATTGTTGATTGACAATGATGTTGAAGTGTTCTGCCCATCTTTGTAGTATCTTTTCTTTGTCAGTGAGCAGTGTGATGCTGCCAGCACTCAGTATTGGAGATGTTCCTGATGACTGTGGCCCATAGATTGTCTTCAAAGTATCAGAGAGGTTCTTCACGTCATTCCTGTCTGCATTGGACTGAATCTCATCTACCTTGTTGCTCAGTCACGAGTCTTGCAACTCTCGGAGTTTGCATTGGACAGTCCTCTTGATGTTGTTGAAGGCTGCCTTCTTAGATGATGAAGTGCTGTCTTCTACACAGGCCTTTTGTAGCTGATGTTTCTCATTCAGAAGTCTCTGTATGGCAGCATCATTCTCATCAAACCAATCCTGATGTTTCTGTGTGGTGGGATAGAGAGTTTTTGGATGCAGCTGAGTACACAGAGTCTCTGAAGTCAGTCCAGCATTCTGCACTTCTCATGGCCATCGTCACTCCAACATCCTGTTGGTCTATTCTACTGACAATAATGTAATCATTCAGATGCCAGTGCTTGGAGCATGGGTGCATCCAAGAGGTCCTGTTGAGGTTTGGCAGGCGGACAACTGTGTCGGTGATTAGGAGGTCATGTTCCGTGCATTTCCTCAGCTGGATGAGTCAGTTGTTGTTGCATTTGCCAAAGCCATTTTCTCCAATGACACCTGGTCATGTCTGGTGATCTGTGCCAACTCTAGTGTTGAAGTCACCAAGGATGATGAGCTTTTCTGCCTTTGGTACTTCTGTGATTAGAGACTCCAGGTCTTCATAAAATTTGTCCTTAATCTCATCCGGGTTAGTCATGGTGAGTGCATAGGCGCTGATGATAGTTGCATGTCATTTTCCAGACAGTGGGAGTCTAATTTGCATTAGTCTGTCATTCACCCCCTCTGGGAGCTTTGTGAGCTTGCTGATTAACTGTGATTTGATGGCAAACCCAACACCAGCTTCACTTCACACTTCTTTACTTCAGCCCTTTAGAAGAAGGTGTAGCTGGCTCCTACTTCGGTGAGTTGTTCTTCCTCAGCTAGGTGAGTTTCACTCAGGGCTGCTATCTGGATGTTGAATCTGGCCAGTTCTCTACCAACTACAGCTGTTCTTCTCTCTGGTCTATCTGCTGGTATACTGTCCAATAGTGTGCACATTCCAGGCACTGATGGTGAGTGGCATCACCTTATGTCTTCTTGTTAGATTTTTGACTGCTAAGGTGGGATCCCTGTCAGCTATGGTATGCTAACTAGGGTTAAGGTGAAGCTGGCAATGTTTAGGGTACCTTTTCTAGCCCCTTCCTCATGCTACGGAGGTGAGCAGTGTGATCCTAAAATGGGCTGCTCAGTCGCCTATGGGGCTGCCGAGTTCCACTGCTGCTTCGGTCCAATGAACAGCGACCCTATGCTCTGAGCTGCCTGTGTGCAGGTCTGCAGCTACAGTTCCCAGTGTATCCACACCTGCTACTTTGTTGCTCATCCATCGCCACAGGACTTGATTGTATCTGGTGGGGGGAAGGGAATAATGTTATGACTTGTGTGTGAGTTGGATTTAAGTGAGGGAAAGTTGCGCAGAGTCACCCTCCCTCTCTCGTCCAGACTTGTCTGAATCCAGTGGCATGACAATGTCAAGATGTCTGGAGACACTTCTGGATGCAGTGGATGGCAATCAGGTCCTACTGCACCTGAGCTGATGCCCTGCGCTGTCCACACAGCTCTTTGCCATCTGCCTTCACAGCCGGGGGGATGATAATATCTGCTCTGCTGCCTGGTCCACCAGAAAGGACTTTCCAGAGGGAGCCAGGTGTAGCTGTCCACTCTGGATCAACAGTCACAGGTAGTACCATCTATTGTTACTTACAGTAGCAGGAGTAATCCGACCTGACACATTAAGTTCACTACAGAAGTGGTGTCAGTGACAAGGATGACATTATCTGCATCCTTGCTATATCATTTTCAAGCTCTCTCACTGATCTGGGACAATTGTTTCGCTAAAATCACTGCCTATTTGTCCTGTGACCAAAGTGTACAGATTTCATAACTGTCGTCTGACTGGCACTTTCTACAGGAAATGTAGGCTTGGTGATTATCCTCTGAAAGTTGTAACTACTTGCAAGCCCCACACCTAATCCTGCTCATGGTTACCTGTAATCAGACAGAACAAAATAATGGCATATACACACAAAATCAGATAAGCTTGATGCTCAGATTATAGTGAAGGGGACACTAAGAAATTTAAAAATTGCTAGAGAGATATACTGCATACCTGCCAACCTCCCAGAGAGTGTTGGGGTTTTTTGAGACTCAAAAAGTGTGTTTTGAGGGGGATGAGGCAGCCAAAAAAAGTGATGTCGTAAAATTGAGAAGAAGTTATCTACACATATAAGCCTAAAGAAAATGACTGGAAATTCAAATTTGAATAAAAGAAAAGAATTTTTGTTTCTTTGAAGCATTTAATACACTTTAAAACAGAAAATAGTTGGCAGACTTAGGGATTGACCATTTAATTTTTGGGGGTGTGGGGGCTGGGATTTTTTTTCTTCAACTAGAATAGTTTTTTCTTTTACCTCAAGATAGTTTATGATCATTGTTATGTATGATGTTTATATAATATTATAGATATTTTAGGAAATTATAAATGTTTCTTGACTTTAATATTTGCTTAAATCTTAATGTTGTTTATCAGAAGAAAAAAACATGTTTAACTTGTGTCCTTGAATTAGGTTGTTTACTTCAGATTTGAGTTCAAGCATAGTTTTGATAAACACAATATTTTTCTAAATTTGAGGTCAAGGTTGATTTTGTTTACAGATAAAACTGGAAAATTCTTAGAGTTGTGTGTAAAAAGTCATGTCCACACAAGTAAAATTCCATTAAGATGACACATATTCTAGAACATTCTGTCATGTGACCAATCTTTATATATACCATGTTTAGTGGACAGTTTTTCAGTTTCGACATTACTATCAGTCTTGTAAAGAGCTATTACAGTTGTGGAAAGTAATTCAAAATTCAAAGAGAGGAATTATTTAACTATTCATTGGATTGTAACAGTGCTCATAAACTTTTGGATTTTGGATTTTTAATTGATGATTTTGGAATTTATGTGAACTTATTCAGAGATATTTTGGAGTACTTCATTTTGACATCAGCACATTAAAGACTATTAGTACATCAGGACTTTTAAGATCATTGGCACATCATAACATTCAAGGATACAGCCGTGAATTCGGAACATTCTATATTTAGGACTTGTGATTAGAACACTAATTCTTATTGGATTATTTGGATTTTAATACACATTACTGTAAGTGTTATTTTTATTTTTCATCTTAATTATCTAGAAATAAATTGCTTGTTGATTTTTACTTGATTTGTTGGTTTCACTTTCTTTCTGTTACATTTTTCTAGACCATAGAGTCGTAACATCATCAAGTTCTTTTTTCTACAAATCATATATGGGAGTTGATAGTTATGTTTTAAAAAAAGTCCCCCCCCCTGCTTTCTTCACGCTTTAGAAGCTTCCAAATAGAACCTTACGGCCCTCACCTGATCATTCCCAGCACAGATCTGACTAGAATGGGGATCTTAATAGGAGGTGGAGCTACTGAAGGGAGCTGGTTCTTGACCAGAAACCCATTCTGACAAAGAAGAAAAAATTTGTCATAATTACCAATGAACCATAAACAAACCCTTATTCACAGACAAGGTGTGAAACTCACTCCTTCTTCTCGCAGTGCCAAGGAGAGCAGGAAAATAACCTAACAGGTAGGGTTCTTGAAGGAAGCTTCACACGCATGAGATTACATTAAGGCATTAGTGAGCTGGATATTGGCCTCTGAAGCTCAAACTACCTGACGAGATCAGAAAGATGAGCATCCGACTCAATGGCAGGACCCCTAGAAACTTGAGCATGTTAGACAGGGTTGCCCTATATCCCTTAATGGTGGACACTGAACATTTTCTCCTCGAAAAGGAAGAGAAGAAAGTCTGCCACTGTGCTCAATGGGGGACAGCTAGGATCAATGCATTTCCTACTGCACCAACCACAGATGATTCTCCACTCTGCACCGTAGACCTTGAAAGTGGACCACCTTTAGGCCTGTATAATGCAATTTTCAACATTGGTCGAAAGCTGGTCCTGGTGGATAGATTGCTTGAGATAAGCCAGGCACAGAGGTGGAGAATTTGTTGTCTACAGTGAAGAGACACTGTGTGCTGTGACAGCAGGTCCGTCCTCAGTAGTAATCTTCTGGGCTCATCTACCAAAAGGTAAAGCAGACTTGTGAACCAGGACCACTGGTGCCACAGAGGGGCTATTAGGATGAGCCAAGCACTGGAGGTCCTGATTTTGTGGAGCACCTGTGGAATCATTCTGAAAGGTGGAAAGGCATATGCAGACAGACGATCCCACCTTAGATTGAAAGCATCCACTGCCCAGGCTCTGGGACTGGGGAGACATAAAAGAGGAGTTTGTTGTTCAGTCTCGTCGCAACCAAGTCCACCAAGGGTCTTCCCCACAGTTGGAAAAGTGACTCTGCTACCTCCTGTTCCAGAGACCATTCCATAAGGACCACATGGCCCCTTCTGGACAGACTGTCTGCCAAGATATTCCTATTACCAGGAATATGGCATACTCGTAACATGATCTCCTCTGATGCTGCCCAATGGAGGAGGTTCCAAACTTCCACACTAAGAGAAGGAGCATAAGTACCCCCTTGCTGTCCAAGGTATGCTGCTACTGATGTGTTGTCTAAGGAGAACATCATGCAGTGACTCCTTATAAGGTTGACACACCTCTTTAGGGCTAGAAACATTGCCTGTATTCCCAATTTGTTTATATGAAGGGTCGCTTCTTCCCAGGACCAAGATCCCTGAAGAATTATACCCTCTGGCTCCAAGTGAGTGCTCCAACCAGAATCTGATGCATCAGAGTACAGAAAGGAGTGGGGATAGGGGGTGTGAATTGGGACTTCAGTCAGAAAAAGGTCCCAATTAAGCCACCAACCGAGGCGGTGGTGAAAATCGAGAAGATAGAGGATCCTTGTGCAGTCTCCACTTTGCTAGAAGAAGGAATTGGAGAGGGCGCAAGTATAGTCACCCTGGGAGGACTAAGCAAAGATGCTGCCAGGATTTTATTTAAAGGGGGGAGCTTCCCCATTGTCACCATGGGGATGCCAGGCGAACAATGGGTGAAAGGAGAGTTTAAATTGCTGCTGCTTTAGATACTGCTTAGGCTGTGTCTGCTTGAAACATTTGGGCGAAGGGCCCATGGAGCAGTCAGGGTGAGCGCGCTTTTTGCCCCTGTTTTGATGGGCCAGGAGTGGCTGCTGGGGACCGGTGTTGTTGGTCGCTCACACCAAAGAGGGGATGAGTCCTCTGAAAAGCATCTCTGCCTCAAGTGGCACAGACCTTAGTAGGTTCCTGCTGTGGTCCAACAAGACTTTGGAAGTCTCCAAGGCAATGTCCCTGCGGAGGTGGAGATATTAGGTCCTCCTTCAAAAGACTGAAGGAGGCCGCCAAAATTGGCTCACTGTGCGGGTCAATAGTGATGAGTGTGCGGGCCTAAAGCTCCAATGCCTCCCAGGTTGTAACTTGGAGGCAAGCCCAGATCCCATCGAACTCCCCTTTTATGATGCGTGGGAGATTGGGTAATAGGGATATTCTTGCCCCACACAAGGAATGGACCTTTAGACTGGAAGCCAAAACATGTGGTTGAAGCATAGAAGGGGTGACTGACCACCCCTTCTGCTGTCTGGCAAACTTTGTCCCTGAGAAAACTTCATGAAAGATCCCGGACCTTTGTGGAATGCCAGAGCAACAGAAGGTCTGGATGAGAAGCCACCCCCGAGAGTCTCTTCAAACAGGAGAGAATTTTCCTATTTTCCAGGCCTGACAGCTTTGGACACATGTCTGGTGGAAGCAGCGGTAAACTGTATTTACCACCTCATCGAAACTCCAGACTTCTTCCTCCTCCAACACCTAGTCTAACAGGTGGGAGAAGGCTGGAGACCCAAAGGGAGGGGGAGGGACAATCTCCTCCTGTTCCTTACCAAATTCATCGGAGTCCACCTATGCAGAAAGAACGTCACCCCTGCAGAGAGGCAAGACTTTTCCTCCCCTGTCTCTGCTGCGTGGGAGATGGGGTAATAGGGATATTCTTGCCCCACACAGGGGGAGATGGGACTGCGCTTACTAGGAGAGCTTCTAGTAAAATATGAACACTTATCATCCATTTTAGATCATCTAGATGGAGAGTATCGCCCCCCCCCCCCTTTGTTTTCCCCCGGCCAGAGAAGACGAGACAGGTCCGCGACATGTCTGTCCTACCTCGAGGCCAAGGCAGGGATATCCATGGTACCATGAAGGGGAAGGAAGACTCACTTCCTGGAATGGGGTGTTACCATATCCCAAAGGAATTGAAAGGGTAACATAGGAAGGGGTGGGGGGTGGCATATAGATCTAAATCCTCTTCCCTAGATGGACAAATACAGGTCGACTCTCTATCGCCATCTGAACTGAGCGGTAGCTTGGAGTTGGGGGGGGGGGGGGTATCAACCCAATCTCTGTCCCTAGACCCATAATGGAACTCCATTGACTGGTGACTGATGACCAGACAAAGACCAGTCCAGCGATAAGAATCTAATGTGCAAGCTCACATTAGAACTATTTTAGCTAAATTGCTGCATTATCTTCTCAGGAAGGCATGAATCTCATCACCTTAACCGGGACACCACCCTTGTGAGGGTGCTGCTCCTCCATAATTAAGGGGGGGGGGGGGGCACAACTCACTCTCTGGAGTTTTACCTCCCTTGGGAAAAACCCAGGATTGAACCCTTACCACCACTTATGACATCGGATCCTTGGGCCTTATAAGATTTCCTAACATGGAAGTCTCATTATTGTTGATATTATTATTATTATTATTATTATTATTATTATTATTATTATCTGCATTATCAGCATTATTATTCCCTGAAGTGATTGTCCACAGAAGATGAGAAGGAAGAAAGGTCTTTCTTCCTCCCCTTATATGTGTGGTGACTTTCTGCCAAGTCCCACACTTCATCACTCCTGAGACAGCAGACTGGATACCCATCCGGTACGCACACACCCAGTGCACACTATGCACGTAGAATGAGAGTACAAAGTACCAGTTACCCACAATTTGGGACATTACATGCTGAAAGAGAATATTTATGCAAATATATTCAGAAAAAGAATACTTATGCAAACATACAGACAAAATCTCAAACTAAAAAAGGGTAGGTGATACTTACCCTATCTCCAGAACAATGAGTGAGAAAACAAGTTATAAAAGAACTGCTTGATTAGCAAGGTGCAAAAAATGTCTAAAATCTACCAAGGGAGCTCAATTAACACTCAAATGAAGCAAGGACTAAAGGGGATTAACACTTGATCACTAAAAAATTTTAACTGAAATGCCAAAATAAGTTTTAAAATTCAAAACAAAAGGCAATTTTTTGACGAGTGAATTTGTACATGTCTACCACATACAAATTGTCCAAGAAAAAAAGGATGAGTATTCCGTATGGGCTTATTATGTGAGAGTTGGACTGGGACTGTGTTCCTTCAGTTTTAGTGTTCTAGAACATCTCATACTAACTGGAGGATGGAATTTTTAGCTTGGATGTGGGGAATTGTGTCCTGCAAAGGGAAATCAATGCCAATAGTGGCAATTAATGTATTACTGCTATTAAAATTAATCACATTTCCACACCATTCCAGCTACCAAAATAATATATGGTATAAAATCCAACTTTAAAGAAATGATTCTGCTGATCACAAACTACCCAATAATCTTTAATAAAGATGGCTTTATCATTCAAGGCAATGAAGAATAATAACTTTTGTTTCTTCAACATGCATCTCTTTGACTTACCTAACTTCAAACGAATTAGGTTGTTCCACTTTGCATACTCTACCTATGCAAATCAGCTTAATGGGCTCTCCCACAGAGGTGCTCAAAAGACTTAAAACAGCATCCCACTAGCTACTGTCAACCAATTAAGTAATCTGTGAAATGTTGGTTATTTATATCTGACCACCTTACATTTTAACTGGCTCTATGCTAAGAGATTGTATAAACTGCCTCAAAGATAGTTTTACATGAGGACCAAGCAGGACTGTTTACTGTTCATCAATGCTACAAGTTATATGCATACATTGTTGGGGGGGGGGGGAGAGGGAGGAGTAAACAAAATTGTGTTTTTTGTGTGACATGCTATAGCAGGTATGATGACTTAATTCGGAGAAGAAACCATCATTGAATTGAAATAAGCTGCAATTAGGTTGAGACTTAAGATGGTGCTGTATTGCTTACTGCACGACGAAATAAACAACTAAGATGGGAAATATTTCTCTATGATGAAGATGGTATGAAATTCAGTGAGAGAACTGATAGAGTATACTTCGTTAGTGACGATAAAACTCCTTGGATCGCTCAGACTTGAGAAATTGATAGAAATTGGCGTTGCCTCTGAACAAGCATGCTGACAACGTATGAGTGGAACTTGTAACTGATGAATGATGGGATTTGGTGACATTCCCTCTATATGTGGGAAGACTACTCTTGTCTGACTTCTGTCTTGGTAAGTAGATAACATTTTAGCACTTTTAGTGCAAAACCCAAGCCCAAACAATTGTTTACTTGCATGGGTTGGATTTGCAAGCTAGTGGAAGGACTGCTAATATATTATGATCAAGTAATGTATTTGACGAAAAAAGAAAGAGAGAAGCAGACACAGACAGAAAAGACACACTACTTACAGGATTATCTTCAAAGATGGCCAGCTGCTGTGCATGCTTTTCCAGCTGGGAAATATATGCCTGTGGATTGGCCAATGCATCAGCAAACTCTGAAATGTACCATAGTTAAGAATTTTAAAACAAGAAATGTGTCCATATAACATGGATACCCACACCAATATTATGCAATTATGGGCCAAGTTCTAAGTAAAAAATAACTCCATACAATTTTGTGGGCAAATGACGAAAATTGATTTTGACCTAGATCTTCTTCATGTAATGTCTCATACACAATTTAGTTTCAATCCATTATTTTTGTGTAACATGAGGTGACATGTACCGGATGGATATGGACAACACCATATGCCCCCCCTTCATAGACTGTGGCAGGGGCATAAAATAGACTCCTATCACAGCTGCTTTCTAAATGTTTAGACAAAATAAAGTGGAGTTACATTATAAATTTTATTACAGAGATGTCAGCTTGAACATCATAAAGCTCAGTTCACAAAGGCAAGCTTAAATGGTAATGTGTATCATCTATATAACAAACCAGTTTAAAAAAAACCTTTGTTTCTGGCTCTCCATTTCCATTTATTCAAGATTTACTGCAGAAATACTTCAGTGGAGGATTCAAATTTTATATTAATATAAAATTAGTTACGACTGAGTAGACTCATATTTGTCTTGAAATGCTTACAAAGATATTTGATATTTAAAAAAATAAATAAATACATTTTCTGTACAATGCAATAATATTCACATTGTACATGCTAAGAAAGTTTTCTGCCAGCTGGAAAGCCTCAGCCATTCACATTGTACATGCTAAGAAAGTTTTCTACCAACAGCAAAGTCTCAGACATTCACATTGTACATACTACGAAAGTTTTCTACCAGCCGGAAAGTCTCAGATATTCACATTGTACATGATAAGAAAATTTTCAACCAAAAGCAAAGTCTCAGACATTCACAATGTACATGCTAAATTTCTACCAGCTGGAAAGCCTCAGACATTCACATTAATGCTAAGAAAGTTTTCTACCAGCTGGAAAGCCTCAGACATTCACATTGTACATGCTAAGAAAGTTTTCCACCAACAGCAAAGCCTCAGACATTCACAATGTACATGCAAAGAAAGTTTTCTACCAACTGGAAAGCCACCGATATTCACATTGTACATGCTAAGAAAGTTTTCCACCAACAGCAAAGCCTCAGACATTCACATTGTACATGCTAAGAAAGTTTTCCACCAACAGCAAAGCCTCAGACATTCACATTTGTACATGCTAATAAAGTTTTCCACCAACAGCAAAGCCCAAGACATTCACATTGTACATGCTAAGAAAGTTTTCCACAAACAGCAAAGTCTCAGATGTTCTGAAGATCAAGCTCAGAAGTAAAATGTTTTGAAAGGCTGTAACTTTAATTATCATAAAGTTAGAACTGCAAAACTTCCAGGATTTTCTTAACTTGGGTCCTTTTCCTTGACTATTAAATTTAAATGAAGATGTACTCTAAAATATCTTATCTGATTCGGATGTTTTGAGCCTAAGGTTGAGTTATGTTCTCAAAATGATTCAAGAATATGTGGCACAGTGCTGTATTCATGAAACTCCTTAATATGAGTGAGCACTCAAACTTAGTTCTGATATGCAATAGTTAATAAAACAGATATACATACCATATATACTCACTTATAAGTCAATATTTTTTAGTGAAAATTCGATTCATGCAGAGTAGGGGTCGTCTTATAAGCACAACATACAAAAAAATGTGATAAATCTAGGGATAATGTTGGAAACTCTAGATGTTTACAGTACATAAAAATACTGTCAATTCAAATATTTTTACATTTTCATGCCACTATTCCCATTCAGAAATTCATATATGGTATGCACTGTGTTTATCTGTTTCATGATGGGATTCATTACACAATACTTGTATCTACAGTTATTTGGATGTTAATAATTTGAAAATATTACCAGTAAATTAAATACTGAAACAACATAAAATGAAGTATCCGTCAATGATGTTGACTGTGGGTGTTGACTAGCAAATATATTGCTTCCATTTTCGTGCAAGTCCGAACAACCTGTATTTGTACTAATATTTGTGTTTTGCTGTATAAACACCGTGTTTCATGCAATAAAAGTTTTGATTAAATTTCTATTTTCCTTTTCCATAAGTTAGATTTAATTCCCAAGTGATATTTCCCAAGTTATTTGCCAGTGCACTTGGGCCAATAAGCCCTTGGCTTGTAAAGGCAGCACTCACTTTGTTTTCAAGTTGATAATCATTTTGATCGAGCCGCGAGTTTAATACTTGTTCAGTGCCAAGTAGAGTTTTACAACTTCCTGTGCATGTCTGACCTTAATCCCTTAGCTTGTAAAGGCACCACCTTCTTTGTTTTCCCACGTGACAACCCTTTGATTGAGCCGCGAGTTTGATACTTGTTCAGTGCCAAGTAACAGAGGGTGGTTATTTGAACTCCCTATGATCTTGCTGCACACTTGACATGTGTTCAGTTGCATCCTTTAATAGATTTCACAGACTTTATGATCAAAGTGTTACTTTACAAAGCCCAAGCTCAGTCTCTACATAAGCACCCGCAAATGACAGTCAAGCCGAGGAATCAGAGTCGGACGATATTTACAATGACTACACAACGATTTACAATGCTTAGATGACGATGGAGGATTTTGGAGGACTTCAGAACTTTATCAGACAATGAGGAGAAGTTATTAGACTTTGTACCAGATGAAATTAGATAGTGACATTTATAGGATACTGTTAATCACAAAAATGTGGACTTAACTTTCATTGTTTATTTGTAAGACGCGTGGAATTGACATATTAGGGGATATTGTGAATTGGATCATTCTGAACTACTATTTTTATACTGCTAAGTGACCTATAATTGAATTCATGAATTTATCATATAAATGGATTTAAGATGTGAAATATTATGGATTTCAATGGATTTTATTACACGAAGATGGACAAATTGAAAGTTGTCGATTTATTTGTGACATATTCCACTCAATAACATTATTGTATTTTACACTGGTTTTGTCATTATTTTTCCTATCTATCTATCGATCGATCCAGTTTGGCTTGTTTATTTTTCGAAAGTGCAACTCTGACTCACTGATGATAAGTCACACCTTCAGATGGATCTGACTTGCAAAATACACCCGACTTATAGGAGGGTCAAAGAGAAATTGGCTTTTTGCAGCCCTAAAAAGGGGGGGGGGGGTCGGGGGGGGGGGTCACTCACAGTCAAGTCGATACTGATATGATCAGCTACCGAGGAGAAGTAGCCATAACAAGATTTTCAAGATGGCCATTGTGGTGGCCATATTGGAAGTCAATCAGCACCATTTTCATTTACAACCAACTTGACATCATAAGAAGTGCTTCAGTGAAAACCCCATGCTGATATGACCATTCACTCAGGAGTAATGATAACAGCATTTTCAAGATGGCCTCTGTGGTGGCCATATTCAATGTCTGATCAGCACCATTTTCATTTAGGACCAACTAGACATCATAAGAAGTCATTTAGTAAAAAATCCATGTTGATACGACCATTCATTTAGGGGGAGAAGCGATAACAAGATTTTCAAGATGGCCACAGTGGTAGCCATACTGGATGTTCAAGCACCACCATTTTCATTTAGGACCAACTAGACCATGGGATGAATGTATGTGGAGAGTTTCATGGCAATCCTCCAAGTAGTGTAGGAGGAGTAGTGATAACAAACTTATGCTGACAGATGATGGACAACAGACCATCCCATAAGCTCTGCTGATCTATGAGCAGTAGAACTATAAACATCAAGACCTGCTTTGTTTCAAAGTATTTCTGAGACAAACTGAACAGAAAGACAGACTGACAAAGATTCAAACACTCACTCATCAGAAGTTCATAATTCATGCCTTACCTGCAAATGCATCAGGAACGTAATCTTTGACTTGAATATGAACAAATAATGTTGGCAATAACAATGGTTGATTGCTTTCATTCCTCAAACAAATATGTCTGTAACCTGTAAAAAAAAAAGAATGAAAAAAGTAAAGTAAGTTGTCTTACCATCTATACTCGCGTATAAGATCATACCAACTGCAAACTGCATAGACCAGATCTGCTGTCGCATAATGCGCCAGCAGATCTAGGTCTATGCAGTTTGTAAGGACTAATCAGTAACAAACAACACAGACCCTGATCTTCCAGCGCATTATGCGATGGCAGATCAGGGTCTATGTTGTTTGCATTTGGACCTGTCTTATGCACGAGTATATACAATAGATGCAGGATTGTTCCTGCCTTTGAAATCGATTATCCAATTTCACCCCTTTGATTTCTCTCCCTGCCAGCACTGACCCTCAAGACCTTACCAATATTTTTCTTACAAATCATGCATATTTATATATTCAACCATATTTATCAGTGTTTAACTGGTACCAAACTTTCACCAGTGTAGACCTTGATCTACAATTGCATAATGGGCCAGCAGATGAAGGTCTATGCTGTCAATTTTTAGTGAACAATGTAGACCCTAATGTACCAGTTGAAATGCAATGGCAAATCTAGGTCTATACTGTAATAATAATAACAATGATAATAATAATAATAAGAATAATATTTACTTTATTTAGAGAGGGTAAGTCCATTAGAAGAACTAATGAGGCTCCTAGTCCCTCTTCGTTTCAAAATAAATGTTTAAAATGGATGAAATCCTATAAAATAAGCCCCCTAAAACAAGTACTTGTGAATAATGAAACTGCCTCCTGTTTTTCTTTGTTTTGTTTCAGTTCTCTTTCACATGAATTTATATTACAATATGATATTTTGTATTTGTACACATATTGACAGATGCATATGTATGTTTAGGCTTAAATACTTCAAATTTATATACATTTCAGAATGAATGAATACTCTTCTGAAAAGTTACATGTATTTTGTTATACTTTATATATTGTACAGAGGCCATCAAAGCAGATTAGTTCTTGTAGCTAAATGAGTTACCCTCTCTAAATAAAGTCATTATTACTATTATTATTACCTTGAGTTACTCTACAAGAATTAATCTACCTTGAGGCAGTTGCTGCATGTTGCACATAAGCATATCTGGTACTCATACCAAATACATGTTTGTATTTCTGTATTTGTGACTCTAAAGGAGATGGAGGAGATATAAAAATGATTTTGTTTGGTTTGGTGTTTTACGACACAGCAATACAAGTAGGTTATTTAGTGCTTTGACAACTAGAGTATAGTGCCTTGCCCAAGGACACAACGGGCTGATGAAGGTAAAATTTGAACCAGCATCTTTTCAGTTGTGAGTCTTGAATGCAAACGACAAAGTAAATGTGGCTCCCTCCTCCATTAGTCACTTCTTGTGAAAATGAATTGCAAATGAATGCACACTTCCATACAGCATGCATAATCAATATAACATAGCATTATCTACTGTATATACTCGCATACAATCTGATACCAACTGCAAACTGCATAATGCACCAGCAGATCTGGGTCTATGCAGTTTGTAAGGACTAATCAGTAGAACAAACAACATAGACCCTGATCTGCTGGCGCATTATGTGATGGCAGATCAGGGTCTATGTTGTTTGTATTTGGACCCGGCTTATACGTGAGTATATACGGTATTCCTTAAAACGCACAGTGGCAAAGGAATTCTTGCCTCTAGTAGTATAAACGGACATGAAAAGTCCAAAAGAACAAACTGTACAACACTTTGCAAACAATATCAAAATAGAAGATGAAGACCAAAAGAGTCTAAATCGCCAAAAAATTCAAAACTAAAAAAATTGGATAAATAGCTATATTTTAATGGCATGAGAATCTAATCACCTCGTCTATTTATGCATACAAACTGGTGCATCAAATTTTATCAGTATACCTCACATGGTTTTGCTAAATTGTACTAACAAGGTTTTTGCTTAAGTCCAAAATTTAAAAAAGAGCACTGTAAACAGCGCATTATACACCTGTCCTGCTTTTAACAGTCCGCTGTGTAGGCACTGGTATGGTATGGTTCACTCTGGAGATTATTAAGCAATGGGTCTCAATGACTTTGACCTTTGGTCCAGGTATGCAATCTTAAGCTAAATTAAATGTGCAGAAACCATTATTATTTTTATTAGTCTTACCATTATCAGTGACCTCTGACCTTTATATCCCAGGTTTCTTTATTACCCTAAGTGCAAGCCATCCAAAGTTTGGTTAAGGAACTTACTTTAGAACAAAAGTTACTCTCCAAAATGTAGTTGTTTGGGGGGGGGGGGGTAAAACAAATTTGCATTATGTAATACTAACCTACTTATACTGCTTTGCTACATATTTTCCTATTACTAGTCACCAGTCCAAGGACAGCATTCCCTCCTCCAATTAGTAATTGCAGCTTGAGAATAAAAAACAACATGATCCCAGTCTGACACCTTAGTCCCCTTCTCAGGGTTCATAAAGCTGTTGGCAAAACAAATTCCAGACCTTTTCCAGACTTTTTCCCGACTGGATTGCAATATTTTCCAGACCCCTCTGGCACATGTATTCGAAGTCTGTATCACTATAAATCAGCATGTGGTATCCACATACTATAAAACATTATCCACTAATCGTTAGTGGGTGATAGGTCACATGTCTCGCCAACAACGCTGAACCAGCAAGGCCATCACTAGACCAAATGGTACCCCAGGTGACGAGTGTCTTTAGCAAAATAAAACACAGCAACCCAAAATTCCATACTTTTTCCAGACCTTTAGAGCAAAATCTTTATTTTCCATACTTTTTCCAGGTCTGGAAAAAGCACTCTTTTCTTCCCATACTTTTTCCAGACTTTGTACGAACCCTGCCTTCTGACAATTGGAATATTGTCCTTCTTGGACTTGGACCGAGACAGAAAGGACATCATAGCAGGGAGGGAGGATGTAACTGGGCAATAATAGCAGGCAAGTATTACACAATTAAAATTAGCTTTAAACACACATCCCCTACTACTTTAAACACACATCCCCTACTACTTTAAACACACATCACCATCTACTTTAAACACACATCCCCTACTACTTTAAACACACCCCCCCTACTACTTTAAACACACATCCCCATCTACTTTAAACACACATCCCCTACAACTTTAAACACACATCCCCTACTACTTTAAACACACATCCCCTACTACTTTAAACACAGATCCCCTACTACTTTTAATACCAATAATATATAAGATGCTATTATTGCACATTATTGTGTTGCTGAATTTGCCAGCCCAGTGGAAGCCTAATGGCCTAAGATAAGTTGTCAAGGTGAACTTAACATTGCTGGCAGTGGGATGCTCTACTGCAGACTTCACAACTTGTTGGATTGATACAATTGGGCCCAAAGCATAAATCCCCTCACTCTTGTGTGACATTGATCTAAGGTAAAATGATGAGAAAATGAAGTGAGATCGCCAGAAGGTGTCTTTCAGGATCTCCTCCAAAGAAGAATAATCTGAAAAGGTTCAAGATGCAGCAACAACGCTGGCCTCATGGGCTTTGATTTTCATGAAAGAGTGATCTCTCTCAGTGAGAGACTGATAAGGTCTTTAAATAGTCTGAACAAATCACTTCTAGATGGTGGCTGCCGAAATATCAGAGGTACCTTTGAAAGGGAGAAAAAAAGAAAACCCAGTTATGACCCTTTCTTTTCTTTTTTGATTAGAAAGATGGAAATGTAAAACTCTGACTGAGAAAATGAGTCTATGACTCATCAGTCTACAACTGAGACTGGGGATTTCAACAGGAACAGGAGCTACTGAAACTAGTGGATTCTTGGTCAGAAAGCCAGGTTGGCAAAGAAGAGAGACTGAATCATAGCTACCACTGAACGGTAAATAACCTTTTTCCACTGACAAAGCATGAATCTCACTCCTTCTTGCTGATGCTAGAGAGAGAAGGAAGACTGTTTTAAGGGTAAGGTTCTTGAAGGAAGCTTCACACCAAAGGTTAATATGGAGGTTTAGATAACAACCAACAAATCAGAGTTCCACTCTGACATTAAAGGGCGAGACACAGGTCTCTGGAGCTCACAGTACCCGATCAGTTCTGAAAGATGTGGGTCCAACCCAATAATGGTGCCCACAGAGGACTTAAGAGCATCAGAGTGGGTGGCCCTACAGCCCTTAATCGTGGATACTGAGCAATCTTTTTCCTCATGGAGAAAGAGAAAATCTGCAACCAATTACAAAAAAATTTATTGGGGGGGGGGGGAGGGGATAAAACTAATTTTAATGAGGTAATACTTACCTGATGGAAAATACCCTTGACCATAAGATGAGAATTCATTCTCCCATAGGGTGACTTCCATAAAGATCTAAAGTGTAACCCATGACTCTGGCCCATGCGCACTAGCCCTCATTCTTTTTCAGGATGTATCCTTAAAACTAGTGGGACATCAGTGTGGGGTGGGAGGTGGGAATCTGGCAATAGCAACAGGTAAGTACATATATTACATCATTCAAATTGTTACCCCCCCCAAAAAAAAAAACCATTTTAATATCAGCAATACATAACCTGTTGCTATTGTGAAGCTGAATTTGCCAGTTCAGTAGGAGGCTGATGATCCCACAAATTGGTGAAGGAAAAAAAAATCAAATACTCACTGTTATCAGCTTACTGTAGAAGTGTAGAATACTGCTGGATGGTATCTGCATGGGCCACTTTCTGCACTACAACTATCGGTCCAAAGAAAATATGCTGTCACTTTGGGGACCTAATGAGTGAAGGCAGAAGGAGAAGGTCATATGAGATAGCCAAAATGTGGCTTTCATGACATCCTCCAGAGATGGACGAGTTAGATAGGCCCATGAGGTAACAATGGGTCAAAACCTTGTGGGTTTTAATCTTCATGAATGAAAGGTCCCTCTCAGTAAGAGACTGAAAAGATCTCTCGATAGTTATGTTAATCCACCTTGAAACAGAGGAAGCTGAAATGTAAAGACCTAGTTGGTCTTAAAAGTCTATCTTCATCATCCCCAGCTCAGAAGCAACTGAGACTGGGGATTTCAATTGGGACTGGAGCAACCGATGGAACCTGTTTTTTGGCTAAGAAATCTGGTTGACAAAGGAGAGAAACAAACTCATAATTTCCAATGAACCTTAGACAGCTTGCTCTATGGATAGGGCATGAAGCTTGCTCCTTCGTCAAGCAGATGCTATGGAGAACAAGAAAACAGTCTTGTGGGTTAGGTTCTTGAAAGAAGCTTCACCCAAAGGTTCATATGGGGTTTTAGTTCGAGACCACAAGACACACGAGAGATTCCATCTAGGCATTAGCAAGCGAGACACCGGTTTTTGCAGCTCAAAATACCTGATCAGGTCTGCTTTGTTAGAGTCCACACCAATGGCCAGGCCTTTAAAAAATTTGAGTGTGTTGGATAGGGTTGCCCTATAGCCCTTGATAGTAGAAGCTGAGCATTGTCTCTCTTCAAAAAGGAAGAGAAGAAAATCAGCCACTATGCTTCTAGAGAGGCAGCTAGGATTAAAACATTTCCTACTGCACCAATTGCAACAGATTCTTCACTTGGCATCATAGACCCTGGATGTAGATAATCTTCTGGACTGAACAATGCTCTTGCCGACTTTGCTTGAAAACTTGTCTTGGCGGACAGATTGTTTGAGATGAGCCAAGCATGAAGGTGGAGAATCTGTGGGCTGTTGTGAAGGAGAGACCCTGTGCTGCAACAGAAGGTTCCTTCTCTGAGGCAATGTACTGGATTGGTCTACCAGCAGGTTGAGAAGATCGCTGAACCACAATCACTGGGGCCACAGAGTGGCTATCAAAATGAGCTGAGCAGTGGAGGTCCTTACTTTTTGAAGTACTTGCAGGATCATCCTGAAGAGTGGGAAAGTGCAAATGAACAGACAATCCCACTTCAGGCTGAAAGCATCCATGGCCCAGGCTATCTGATCTGGGACTCATGAAACATAAACAGGGAGCTTGTTGTTCAGCCTTGTTGCAAACAAGTCCACCAAGACTCTCCCCCCAAGTCTGAACAGGGAATCTGCAATGGATTGGTGCAGAGACCATATCATGTGGACTATCTTGCCACTCTTGCACAGACTGTCTGACAAAAAATTCTTTTTGCTAGGAATGTGCCAAACTTGAAGCTTGAAGGGTTATACCTTCTAAGGTTGCCCAGTGAAGGTGGTTCCAAGCCTTCACACAGAGAGAAGAGGCATGTGTGCCTCCTTGTTGCTCGTGATACGCCACCACTGGCTTGTTGTTGGAGAAGAACATCACACAGCAACTTCTTATTTTGTTGACACACCCCTGAAGGGCTAAGAAATCTGCCCTCATTTCCAAATTTTTGATATGGAGGGCAGATTCTTCCTGGAACCATGAACCCTTAAGAATCAGCCCTACCAGCTCCAGATGTGTGTCCCAAATGGAATCTGATGCATCTGCGAATAGATAGGAGTGAGGTTCGGGGGTGTGCATAAGGACTCAGGCCAGAAACTGGTCCCGATTTGTCCGCCAAATCAGATGATGGTTGAAATCCAGAATTTGAGAAATCTGAGCAGTAAGACAGTCCCTGTGCAGTTTCCAGTTTCCTAGAAGGAGAAACTGGAAAGGGCACAAGTGCAATCTGCCTAGGGAAACCAGGTCCACTAAGGGAATTTAAGGTCCCCAGAAGAGATAGAAATAGATGAGCAGACAATGTGATCTTGGCTCTCAGTGCCTCCAACAGGGTCAGGATCTTGTCTACTCTGTTTCATAGGACGTGGACTAATCCTCTGTTCATGTGAAAATTCATCCCCACATAGATGATATCTTGAGATGGAGTAAGCTCCAATTTCTCTGGGTTGGGTAAAAAACCCAGACTGGTCACTTTGGACCAAGAGAGAGACAGATCTAGTCTGAGGGACTCTAGCTGACCATTGTGGATCAACAAATCATCAAAATATTGGAGGATAGGGATCCCCAGTGACCTAAGTGGACAACAACTTTTTCCATGATCCTGGTAAAAACTCTGGGTGCAGAGGCTAGGCTGAACGGCAGAGGGTGAAAGGGAAAGACCTCCCTATTCAAGCAAAACTGGAGGTACTTCCTCCGAGGAGGAGGAAAGATAGGGATATGAAGGTATGCATCCTGAAGGTCAATGGAGACCGCCCATTGTGGGATCTTATGGCATTACTGACTGAGGCTGTGGTCTCTATCTTGAAAGGTTCCTCCTGCAGAAACTTGTTTAAGGAGGAAAGGTCAATAATTAGTTTAAACTTTCCCCTTTTTGGTGGGGTACCTAGAAAATCTGAGAGTAGAAGGCCAGAGACTGGTTGCTGAACTTATGGCCAGATAAGCTAAAAATTGGACCTGAAAATATGAACCTTTAAAAGGCACATCTACATGTAATAGGCAATTCACCTACCAAATGCATCCAATTATGTGTAAGCTATGCAGAATTAAAATGGTTACAAGAATTGTGAATGGATGGGCAGATGGACTGATGGATAGATGAAAAAGGTAATTACTATAGGGTTCCAGCATCTCAATGCAGGGTCCTAAAAATATAAAACTTTACAAGTGTCCTACAGAATGCTATTTTGTATCTGTGAACAGCACTATAGTGATGCTGCAATCAGCCAAAAATGCAGGTCAGACATGAATGCCAGCATATCAGAATACCAACTTTTGTTATTCAGAAATATTTTATTAGAGTTTTGATTAAAAACAGCAACTGATGTAGAAGTTACATGACATTCAAACATTTGAAAATTCTTATTGTTGCCACTAGCCAAGTGATACTTATGTATCTTATTGTTGCCACTAGCCAAGTGATACTTATGTATCTTATTGTTGCCACTAGCCAAGTGATACTTATGTATCTTATTGTTGCCACTAGCCAAGTAATACTTATGTATCTTATTGTTGCCACTAGCCAAGTGATACTTATGTATCTTATTGTTGCCACTAGCCAAGTGATACTTATGTATCTTATTGTTGCCACTAGCCAAGTAATACTTATGTATCTTATTGTTGCCACTAGCCAAGTGATACTTATGTATCACTAATGCTAAATGCAGGCCAGACAAAAATGGCATCAATGGCCTGCATATAGATGACCTACCTGGCCTGAGACCCTCTACAGGTAGGACCCTGTGGCCAATTAGTTTGCCTGTTTCTTCATAGACAGCTAATCTTATCACAGCTAGAGTTGGTAATACAACCTGAAATGGGAGTAAATATGTTAATATTTCTTGTAACAGCACATATTTAAATGTTTTTCAAAATGTACTTTTGTCCAAACTATTATACTATATCACAATAGCTAGAAAATGAAATTCCATCACGCATAACTACCATATTCCCAGACTGTTGGGGTTTTTTTTAGGTCCCAAAGGGGATCAGTGAATGTGACCCCCCAAAAAGCGACGTCCAGTAGAGAATAAGGTATCTTTTTATATAAGTCTATGGAAAATGATTTGAAATTCACATCTGAATAAAAGAAAATAACTTGTCTGTTTTCTTTAAAGCATTTAATACACTTACAAAAAGAAAAAATAGTAGACTTAGCACTGTCAAATATCATCACAACACACACACATATAAAATGCAAACACTCACATCATCACAACCACACTGACATTAAATAAAAACATACACCAAGTTTCTGTCTTTAAATTCCACGGGATGGCAAAATACAGGTTCAATTAGATGCAGTCTTTGTGGCTCTCAATAGTTTAATAGGAGGTTTGAAGGTAATGCAAGTGCCATTTGTGTTCATCTTTGTACTCATTAGAGACTGGATGATACTGATGTTCAAACTTCCTCCTGGATTCTCTGAGCAAATCCTGGTCAGAACCGAATTGTTCTTGATGACCATACTGTTGGCAATGTCAGAACTGTGTCTGATGCAGTTTGACTACGAGATATGCTTGTCTCTATAGGAAAATGAATATACATCACATCTGGGACTAACCACTTCATTGGGGGAAAAGGGGGCTGGGGGTGAGGAAGGGACATAATATTTTCAAGTTTAATGGGGGCCTTACAGGTAATACAGCAGTAATAAACGCCTCTGTCCAATTTAGTTTTGCTGGGCTTTGCTTGCTTCACTGATAGCCTGTTGCTTCCTGAATCACAGAAAATGCATTTTGACATTTTGCCTTCCAAAATGAATCACACTTGTACACTATACAGAGGACTGAAATAATCATGCTTTGCGTTTTATATATGGAGTAAAATCTGACTTCAAAGAAATGTTGCCACTGTTCACAAACTTGCCAATAATCTTTAATACTGATGACTTACGCATTTTCATTCAAGGCAATGATGTGTAATAACTTTTGTTCTTCAACAAGTATCTCTTTGATTAACATATAACCTAAAATGAATTGGGCTGTTCCACTCTGTGAACTTTACCTATGCAAATTAGCATAATGGGCTGCCCCAAAACAGTCTTTAAAGGACTTAACACATCACCTTAGCTACTGTCAGCCAATCAAGTAATATGTGAAATGGTGGTTGTTTATACCTGACCACCTTGCCTTTTAATTGCCTCTTTGACAATTAGCTGTATAAACTGTCCCAAGGATAGTTTTACATGAGCTCTGAGCAGGACTATTTACCGTTTATACAACCTACATGTTATGGGCATATAATGAGGTGGTGGGTTTTTTTTCCGAAGATTACTGAAAATAATGTTTTTCTAAACATGACCGTATCGCAGGGTTTGGGGGTTAAAAAAAAATCATGTTTTTAGCGTGACACGTCGTGTTATGGCAGGTATGATCATGACAAATAAAATGACAATGGAATATGCATTTGGGGATAGCATAATGACAACAAAAGTCCCTCAAAAGGACTGACGCTCTAATGTCCAAAAAGAATTTCCAGGAATTCAAGATAAGAACATTTCTTCCTTTTAACTGCCGAGTGTTGAAATCATCTCTGATATTCTTGAGCAATAAGACTTTCAAATCAGCCCTTGTGACAGCCATACTGGATGTAATATCAGAACCATTTTCAATTAAGACAAACTAGACACCATTAGAAGACTTTTGATAAAAACCCCATGTTGATATGACCATCCATACTGAAGAATAAGTGAAAAGATTTTCAATATGTTCATTGTGGCAGCCATATTTCAGGTCAGATCAGCACCATTTTCATTCAAGACCAACTAGATATCAATATCATAATTAGTCTTCTGGTGAAAACCCCATGTTGATATGATCATCAATTCAGGAGGAGTACAAAAACAAGATTTTCGAGATGGCCACTGTGGCAGCCATATTGGACATCACATAGGCAACATTTTCATTAAGACCAACTAGCCATCATAAGAAATCTATTTAGTGAAACCCCCATGTTGATATGACCATCCATTCAGGTGGAGTAGCGATAACAAGGTTTTCAAGATGGCCACTGTGGCAGCCATATTGGACATCACATAGGCAACATTTTCATTAGGACCAACTAGCAATCATAAGAAATCTATTTAGTGAAACCCCCATGTTGATATGACCATCCATTCAGGAGGAGTAGCGATAACAAGGTTTTCAAGATGGCCACTGTGCCAGCCATACCTGATGTCCAAGTGGAACCATGTTCAATTTGGTTCAACTAGTTGTCATAAGAAACCTTTTGATTAAATCCCAATGTTATAAGGATGTCGGACAATGGAGGCCAGGTCATCCCATAAGCTCTTCTGTTCTATGACCAACTGAGCTAAAAACTGATGGAAGCAGATTTTAACACAACAAATTCATGTAAGAATATAACGTATTCATGAATATGCCTTGAGGTAAAATAGCAACTACAACTAAATCCTTCAATCCAGCTTTAACACTATAAAAGACTATAAATAAATAAATAAACAATTATTCTTTTATTGGCTGGGAAAAGGGTGTGTGTGTGTGTGTGTGTGTGTGTGTGTGTGTGTGTGTGTGTGTGTGTGTGTGTGTGTGTGTGTAAAGTAAACAAGGGAGGCAACTCCACTCATCCAATGAAAAGTTCAGGAATTAACATTAAATGAATCAGAAGACTTTAATTCTGTCTGGACATCTTAAATACTGTCTGTATGTATGTCTGTGTTTCTCTCCTATCTCTTTCGTTCCTACCTTTTTGAAGACAAATCCTTCAAATGATGGTTCATCATATACAGGGTTGATGCCATTATTTGGCACAGTTCTGGAGCGGAATCTTTTCCTGACAGTATCTGTTGGCAACCCATACATGTCTACTTCAACATAGGTTCCCACCCTTTTGTCTGATAGTAAATGGCCTGATATTACCTATTGATGCACAAAAATGGAAACAAGATAGCTGATTACATCATCAAAAACATCTGGACACAGAAGTGTTTCTTTTTTTATTGAAGCAAAGTCAAAGACTAGAAACCATTTTTCCTCCACAATTCTATTGTAATGTATCAGTAACAAATTCTATACTTCATTAGAAAATAATATAATCACAATAACTGGGATGATAATGATAATGAGGAGAAGGAGGAGAAGGAGGATAAGAAGGAGAAAGGGCCTCGAAGTAGAGAAGTTTTCTAAAGTTTTAAAATAAGGCCCATTTCAGGTACTGATATTTACAGTAATATATATATATTTATATATATATATATAAAAAATATATATATATATATATAATAATATTAATAATAATAACACGGCAACAAAACTCTTGAGACCATCAAAACCTGGAGCCCCAGGTGGCCAAATGGTCTAAGGCGCTCGCCTTTACAGATCACTCACACATCTCACCTCTGTACGTGTGAGTATGAGTCTCAGCTCAACCAACATGGGAATGTGAGAAAGCTTGTAAGTAGCTTCCTGTGGGACAGTGGTTCTTCCTGGGGTCTTCACAGGTTTTTCCTCCACCAAATATACTGGCCACCATGTATAGCCTATTGTGTGCTGAAAAATGGCATTAAACCCCACAAAACCAAGCCAAAGCATCGAAATCAGCTCATTGTATCCTGTATATTCATTACAGGCATTTGGGCTAATTTCAGAACATACACTGGATGCGATGAAATTAGTCCTTTTAAAATTACCTTTCATATATATATATATGATTCACATGACGAAGATACATGGTTGCAGAAAAGTTGGACATTGAAGAATGGCACGAGCTTAACAGAGAATGTAATTTTTCTACCACTGAGAAGGAGAGTAGCTAACGTAAGAGAGTCACTCACTGCTCTGAATGCATACTATTTTTCTCTAATATTTTACAGCAGATGATAGTGATTATCAACCTGATTTTTATCATAGGCTCTAATTCAATTTCAATACAATCAAACTGGTATTTGATCAGTTGATGCTGGTATGAAACCTTTAGCTGATAGATTATGCCATCATCATGTAAAAATCTCATAATCAACATAGAAATCGCTCTTCCTGGATACTCAAATCTGCTTGTTAAAACAGAATTTTCATTATATCCATATATCCCTCTCATTACATGTTGCATACATTAAAGATGAAAATTACTGTGGACTTGCCAATAACTTTTTATAACCAGATTTGTATTATAGAGAAGCTTATTAGAAGGTCTCACTGTAATAAAATATCATCATACTGATTATCATCAATTATCTCCACCTCCTCTACATATCTGTCAACATTATACATGTATATCACATCTATGTGATTAATATCAACATCTCCTCTTCAGATGTCATTATCATTTATCTATTATATATATTAAAATAAAGTAGTAGTCTAGGTATACAGGGCCACTTACTAGCCAGTCTAACTGGTCCAGACCTTCACGTCCAGTGGTATCTGAATGTGAGAAAGACAAACACCAGGTTTGATTCCCAATCATCACAGACTTTGTATCCCTTCCCATTACATTTAGGAGCTTGTCTGACTCTCAGTAGCTGGTGGCCTAGTTGAGAATGGGTATCAACCACTCTGAGAGGTGAATCTGGGTGACATTCAAGGATGAATATCAAAGTAAGAGAAAGGAGTGTAGCGGTCTAGATGTATGAGGCCACTTACTAACCACTCAAGCTGGTCCGGGCCTTTTATTATAGTGGTACGTGTTCCTGAATGTGAGACTGACAAACTGTGTTCAATTCTTGACCGCAACTGTTTGACTTTGTATCCCCTCCAATTACAATACAGTAGTCCCTGACTTTAAAGCACTTCAGTATAACACAGTCCATGATATAACATAAGAATGGTCATGGATTCCATTATAATGAGTAGCCACGGTGGTCCAGTGTTTAGAGTTCCGGACTTGTGACCAAATTGTTGTGAATTTCTGTTACTATGGTGTGCCCTTGGGCAAGGCACTTTACTCCAATTTCCTCAGCACAAATAGCCTACTTGTGTTGGTGTGCCGTAAAACACCTAACACTCCCTTATACTGGTTGCATTGTATTTTTCAACATAATGTACCATGTATAAAGAAACCTTGCTTATACCCTGGCAAACTTGAATGGCTCCCATGCAGTGTTATAAAGGGAATGCATGAACTGAAGTTTACTGTTACTACTGGCATGCCTGCTCCTCATTCTATAAATACTAACCCTAATCCTGACGGTCCCTGCGATAATACCATCTACCGTTGATTCTGCAAATGGATCAAAATGTCTGTCTTTTCTTCTCATGAAGTCTGGTTTTAAAATGTAACCAGATCTGTTGTTGTATTCAAAAATGCCGAGATTCAATTGCATAGCCAAGTCTGAAATAAAACAAAATGTGATGATAATGTTTGAATATTACAGTGCCTGTTCCCATTATGGTAATCTCCCTTGCACAACGGCCTCTCATATTCAGACAGCGTTTGATTTTCTCTTCAAATATATATATATATATATATATATATATATATATAACCTTTCCTAAGCCAACTCCCTTACTGAGGCTAAATTTTTCCATATAATTGGTGCCTGCTGTGTAGAGGTTTCACTGTATATTCCTCCATTCCACCCCCATCCTAGCCACCAAAACAAATGTTATTTACCTTTGTGGTGAATATCGAATTCCCTCACTCTAAGGCATTTCATTATAACATGGGTCCTTTTATAAAGTCGGTATCATCATGGATCCCATTTTTTAACTTAGAACTACAGTGAAACCCCGCAATAACGCGATAATTGGGGTCCATAAAATTCTATCACGGAGAAAGCGTGGTCGCGTTATTGCGGGGTTTTACTGTATTTTACTTTATTCAGAGAACAACGTATACACGTCTAATGTATAGCATGAATAGGGTGTCAACACCGTTTACTATCTGATATCGAGCAGTCTTTGCTTTCCCACATGACAACCCCTTGATTGAGCCACGAGTTTGATACTTGTTTAGTGCCAAGTAACTGAGAGTGGTTATTTGAACTCCCTGTGATCTTGCCGCACAATTGACATGTGCTCAGTTGCATCCTTTAATAGATTTCACAGACTTAATGATAAGTGTTACTTTACAGAGCCCAAGCTCAGTCTCTATATAAGCACCCACATATGACAATCTTTGATCAACCACCGCATTGTCTGGTGCTTGGTTGTGTATGCAGTTAAAGAAGAAACATAAGTCGGCTATTGTTTGCGCAATGATTGTATAGAGGATGAATTGAAGTCCAGTGCACGTGTTGGCAGGCTTACATTTTTTGATGTTTATTAAATCGTGAGAATCTTTAATCAACCACCTCATTGTCTGATGCTCGGTTGTGTATGCAGTTAAAGAAACACATGTTGGCTATTGTTTGAGCAATGATTGAATATAGAATGAATTGATGACAAACACAAAGAAGACTTACTGGCTTTACTCATAGATCAGTAATAAGTAACATTTCCGATAATGTTTATTTTGGCATAACACTTCAAGAAATTGGTGAAATTGTTAAATTTCAGAAGCCACGCCACTATCGAATTCATACGTGATCTCTTCCCCAAAATGATAATAAACTTTTTATACACTATTTCTCGTATTTAAAAAATGTTTTATTTCCGTGTACGGGTAAAATAACATGTATATAAAATTTCAGGAACCACACCATGAACGTATTATACTCGAATTCATACACGACCTCTTCCCCAAAATGTTAATATACACTATTTCTCGTACTTTGAAGAAAAAAAATTTCATGTGCGAATGAATATAGGAAATTTTGGGAGCCACACCATGATCGCATTATATCTGAATTCACGTTATCGCGGGGCGCGTTAATGCGGGGTTTCAATGTACAATTATATGTATAATGTACTTCATTATATGTCATTTTCACTATATGGTGGCATATTCCATGACTCCCATGGACATCATTTATAATGAGAGTGCTGTATATAGTACTGAAGGGACTGATGCTCTACGGGCCAAAAAGAATTTTCAGGAACCAAGTATAAGACCATTTCTTCTTTTTAACTGCTGAGTGTTGAAACCTCTGCTATTCTTGAGCTATAACAAGATCTGCAAGATAGCTACTGTGATGGTTATATTAGATGTAAGATCAGCACCATTTTTATTTAGAACCAAATAGACATCATAAGAAGATTTTGGGTGAAAACCACATGCTGATTAGACTATCCATTCAGAAGGAGTAGCCATAAAAAAATTTCAAGATGGCCATCATGGTGCTCATACTGGATGCAAGATTGACACGATTTTCATGTAAGACCAACTATAGATCATACAATGTTGATATGACCATCTGTTCCCGGAGTAGTGGCGATAACATGATTGGCAAGATGGCTGCCTCATTGGAAGTCTTTGGGTGAAAATCATGGTTCGTACAACCCCAGAAAATTGTTTTTCAAGGACTTCCAAAGTTTTCACGGAGTACTTTTCTTACAAAAACTGAACTTTCTCTACATGTTGTTTTATCACTGCATAAATAGGTAAAAAAGTAGAAGAAAAATGACATAACTAATAATAAATAATTAGTGCACCACTTTAGAAAAGAGATGCTACCCCATCTGGTAACCACCTATATCACGTATAACTTTATCCACCCAAGTTTATCCTATTTATTTATTTATTCAATAATTCTGGAAAATTAGTAAATAACAAAAATTCTGAATTTAAAAAGTGCTACATTTTATTCAGTGTTTAACTTTCTGCATTTCCTCAGATAAATTCAATGTGTTTTAGGAAAAATTCAAGTTTTTCAAGATAAGACCAACTTTTTCAAAATTCAAAGAGTTTTCAAGGCAACCCTCAAATTCAATCATTTTTTAAGATTGTATGAACCTAGAAAACCCCATGCTGATAAGATCATCCATCCAGGATTAGCAGCAATAAGATTTTCAAGATGGCTGCCATGGTGGCCATACAGGATGTCAGATCAGAACCATTTTCATTTAGGATGAACTAGAGATCATAAGAAGTCTTTTAGAGAAAACTCCAAGCTGATATGACCATCTGTTCATGAAGAGAAGCGATAACAAGATTGTTCAGATGGCCGCCATATTGTATGTCTGTGCGGCATCATTTTATATAGAACCAGCTAGACCTTGGGATGAATGTGTTATGTAAAGTTTCATGGCAATCCTCCCAGTAGTTTAGGAGGAATAGTGATAACAAACTTGTGCTAACGAACAGACAGATGACAGACAACAGGCCATCCCATAAGTTCTTCTTGTTGATGACCAGCAGAGCTAAAACTTGAGGGGTTGAATGAAGAAAGGTAGTGCAAAAGGTGCAAACTGAAACTCTATTATATCAATGACAATCTTACCTTAGTGGGGAATTTGTGTGTTAGTGCTATTAACTTGTGGAAATTAGGTAAACACAGATTGCTATGTTTAAGTATTTTCAAATAATGAGGAAAGCCCTATGATCGTCTGTTACCAATCATGAGAATGTAAAGGAACTAACTGACAAATTGTTCCTCCAGTTGGCATATATGTACCTGGGAACTTTTGGTTTCACTCGTTTATAAATTTTGCTCAGGAGCAAGTTTTTGGAACAGAGAACCAGTCTAGAAATCTCTTAGTCCACAAGTGTCATCTAGTGACAGGAAAGAGTGGTTAGAGTTCCATTATACGCCATCTGATCTCATTAATCTCATAATAAATCTTGCAGTAAGAATATGTTGAATTAACACAACTAATAAACAATTTAATTTTAGGCAACTATCATTCATGATATATGTAAGACATAGTTTGAAAAACAGCAGTCATATTGACAAGATTTGACAATATTTTTACACATCATGTGACAAAAAAGAGCTAATCATCAGGCATACCCATGTACCCATTTATCAATATTGGGTGGGTGGGTGGGTACTACCCTGATATATGCACAGATATGTGCCATATCAGGTTAGACATTTGGGGTTGTTACCATGGCACATACCCACATAGTTGTCCTATTGCAGGGTCTCCCCCCCCCCACCCCCCACAAGGCTCTGCTGTTGCATAATGCTTGGGCAGATCTATACTGCTGTTCACTTAAAATTGTCAGTAGTATTTACAACAGACTGAATTCACTATTTTTTGTGGACTACCAATTTTCGTGGATTTCATGCTAGATATAAACAATTAATTTAAATACCCTGTGAACAATGATTCTTCTGTGAAGACAATAGCACTTGTACTTTTTATGTCAGTGATATGTCAAAAATAGTCAGCAACTCGATTTCGAACAAATGGCACCAACATAATGGTGGCCAGAGACCTTATCTATGTTATTGTTCTTTACTGAAAAGGCTGTATCAGGCGCTAAATTTGTTCATCCAATTATAGATGAGCATTCCAATATTCAATTACAGTGATGGTTAGAATGTTGAGGCATGTCCAAGACTGGAAACAGAAGCATACTGCTTAAAAGGTGGGCTGTGGCTATATACACAACTGTCGGGTATATAGCCATTTTAAGGTACATGACTGTCTGGTATATAGCCATTCTGATGTACCCCGAGTGTCAGGTATATAGCCATTTTGAGGTACCTGACTGTCTTATATATTGCCATTTTGAGGTGCCCGACTGTCAGGTAAATAATGCTTCAAAATGACTATATACAAGACGGAAGTTGTATACTACAGAAGTGCTACCTTGAATTTCAAGGGATGTTCTACAAAGATATATCCAATAAATGCATTATAAACATTAAATTGGCATAATACACACAGGAAATGTGTAAAATTAATGTGAAAATTTCGATTTGTGATATTACCTATTAGGTGATGCTTGATTATTACACATCTGTACACATCACACAACATGCATTTCGTGTTTGTTTCGGTGGGACCGAATTGATTATGGGTTAAATATTATATTATCCAATCTTTCCTTAAACCATTCAGTTGTGCAATCAACATAAGTATGCGGAGTTACATCTTAGAATGTATTATTTTCATTTAGCCAGTAATTGTTTTGTTTATTAGTAATCCCAGTCCCATGGAAATGAAAATGATGATTGTCTAAAATTATTTTATCATGCTGTTATTGGTTTCTATTGGTAGCAAGTTTAGGATGGTGGGTCAATATTTTGCAAGTTTCATGTGAAAGAATTCAACAAATTTTGAGGTTTATTTTTTTCAGTTTTAAATGGACGTAGAGCAAGGTGTCTATACAATAAGTGACACATATATGTGCAAATATTAGATGCAATATCTCAATACACTGATAATGTTTGAATTGAATTGTTGTTTTACCAATCAGCAATACATTATTTAGGTTATTTAGAGTCGTAATAGTGCCAATATTAATAACAATAATAATATTATTATCATTATTATAGCAAAGAATTCTGGTATTTTTGTCATAATATTGCATGGGTATGTAAGTAATAAAAGTTATTATTATATATGTTGATGTCTTTTTTTGCTACTGATATTCTACTTTTTCTTCTTCTTCTTATTTTTATTACTTTGACTGAGTCCAAGATTGTATCAAGGAAGTGAGAGACAAGAATATCACAGGTGATGCAGGCAGTGGTAAATGGTATGAAAAAAAGTTACAAGAATCTATGTGTCACTGGATGCTTTGTCCAAAAAATAATACGGCAGAATAGAAAGCAGCCGGAGGCAATGACATCATGTTCTGTTTTTAGCACAAGGTTGATTTCCGTACAATCGCCACAAAACCCTTTCCCAAATTAACATATTTATTAACAGATGAAAATGTCATTTGTACAAAACCATGAAAATTTATTGCAATGAAAATGAATAAATTCAAAGTAGAATGTGCTCTGCCAGTGCATTCTGAATGGCAGATCTGGGTCTATTCTCTTCACAGTTTTGTCTGCTTTACACACACAAGCGAATATGATATAACTTACCTAAAGTTTGGAAATTCAGTGCTACAAGCTGGCACCCAGCATTCCAGAACATCTGAAACAGATCATTAGCTATCAGTCTATGAGCCAAAATCAAATCACTGAGATCTCAACTGGTATATTAATGTGCTTCAAATATTTGTTGCACTCACTTTTCTCATAAACTTCATATAGACAAGTGGTTCCTCTAACAGCTAAATGTTATTAAGGAAAGTCATAAAAAGTTACCATCTTGTAGACAAGGTTGCACTATACTGACACAGACTATTGGCAAAGCTACAAGAACATAATTATTGGTTAATTACATGCAAAAACATAATTGGGTAATTTTTTATGTTCAATCACATTATAATGGGTTATAAAAAGCCAAAAACTACAATAAAGTGAAACACAAGCAATCTCCATAAAAAAATTGTACCCATGGGATCCACTATCATACCCATATTATATCGGGGACCATGTACCCAGTATATTGGGATCCATTACCATCTCCATATTATATCAGGGACCATGTATCCAGTATAATGGGATCCATTACCATCTCCATATTATATCAGGGACCATGTACCCAGTATAATGGGATCCATTACCATCTCCATATTATATCAGGGACCATGTACCCAGTATAATGGGATCCATTACCATCTCCATATTATATCAGGGACCATGTACCCAGTATAATGGGATCTATTACCATCTCCATATTATATCAGGGACCATGTACCCAGTATAATGGGATCCATTACCATCTCCATATTATATCAGGGACCATGTACCCAGTATAATGGGATCTATTACCATCTCCATATTATATCAGGGACCATGTACCCAGTATAATGGGATCCATTACCATCTCCATATTATATCAGGGACCATGTATCCAGTATAATGGGATCCATTACCATCTCCATATTATATCAGGGACCATGTACCCAGTATAATGGGATCCATTACCATCTCCATATTATATCAGGAACTTGTTTTCCTGAGGTACTTTACAGTGAGGTAGAGCTGTATTTATTATGATTGGACTGTGATGGCAGGTCCAAATCACCTTACAATATATTACAGCCAGACCATTAAAAGTGGATGAGGTAAGATTTTCCATTTTTTCTTATTTGGATCCGTTTCTGATTTTCATAATTGTTTTTCTTTCAAGAAAGGAGTAACATTCAAATCCGTCACACACTCCAGTAATGAACTGGATATTTCAACTACAATGAAACTATTGCATACTGGACAATTCAAATACATGTACTGTATATAGCCAATTCAAATACATGTACTGTATATAGCCAATTCAAATACATGTACTGGACATAGCCAATTCAAATACATGTACTGGACATAGCCAATTCAAATACATGTACTGGACATAGCCAATTCAAATACACGCACTGGACATAGCCAATTCAAATACATGTACTGGACAGAGCCAATTCAAATACATGTACTGGACATAGCCAATTCAAAATACATGTACTGGACATAGCCAAATCAAATACATTTACTGGACATAGCCAATTCAAATACATGTACTGGACAAAGCCAATTCAAATACACGTAATGGACATTAGCCAATTCAAATACATGTACTGGACATGGCCAATTCAAATACATGTACTGTATATATCGGACATAGCCAATTCAAATACATGTACTGTATATATCAGACATAGCCAATTCAAATACATGTACTGGACATTAGCCAATTCAAATACATGTACTGTATATATCGGACATTAGCCAATTCAAATACAAGTACTGTATATATCGGACACAGCCAATTAAAATACATGTACTGTATATATCGGACATAGCCAATTAAAATACATGTACTGTATATATTGGACATAGCCAATTCAAATACATGTACTGTATATATCGGACATTAGCCAATTCAAATACATGTACCGGACATAGCCAATTCAAATACGTGTACTGTATATATCGAACATAGCCAATTCAAATACATGTACTGTATATATCGGACATAGCCAATTCAAATACATGTACTATATATATCAGACATTAGGCAATTCAAATACATTTACTGTATATATCGGACATAGCCAATTCAAATACATGTACTGTATATATCAGACATTAGCCAATTCAAATACATGTACTGTATATATCTGACATTAGCCAATTCAAATACATGTACTGTATATATCGGACATTAGCCAATTCAAATACATGTGCTATATATATCAGACATTAGCCAATTCAAATACATGTACTGCATATATCGGACATTAGCCAATTCAAACACATGTATTATATATATCAGACATTAGCCAATTCAAATACATGTACTGTATATATCAGACATTAGCCAATTCAAATACATGTACTATATATATCAGACATTAGCCAATTCAAATACATGTACTATATATATCAGACATTAGCCAATTCAAATACATGTACTGTATATATCAGACATTAGCCAATTCAAATACATGTACTATATATATCAGACATTAGCCAATTCAAATACATGTACTGTATATATCGGACATAGCCAATTCAAATACATGTACTATATATATCAGACATTAGCCAATTCAAATACATGTACTGTATATATCAGACATTAGCCAATTCAAATACATGTACTATATATATTGGACATTAGCCAATTCAAATACATGTACTATATATATCAGACATTAGCCAATTCAAATACATGTACTGTATATATCAGACATTAGCCAATTCAAATACATGTACTGTATATATCGGACATAGCCAATTCAAATACATGTACTATATATATCAGACATTAGCCAATTCAAATACATGTACTGTATATATCAGACATTAGCCAATTCAAATACATGTACTATATATATTGGACATTAGCCAATTCAAATACATGTACTATATATATCAGACATTAGCCAATTCAAATACATGTTCATTGCATCAATACCAGCTGAATGGTCCCTTCATAAACTCTGCTCTACTGTAGACTCAGGAATGTAATGTAAACTAGGCCAAATACATCCTCCAGCAGTGTTGCATCAAGGTTTTTTTTAAAAAAAATTGGGTTATGTGCCTCTTTATCTCTAGAAAAACGGGGCCCAACCAAGTGAGGTTGGGGGGTTCAGTTTTAATTATGAAAAACTTACTGGAAATGAAGACTGTATTGAGAAAAATAAATCAATTAGGTGCCACCTGTATGTAATGCACATTACATTGCTTGTGTACTGTGTCATTAGGCTGCCACCAGTAAATAATGCACAGACATTGCTTGCATACTTGCCATATTCCCAGACAGTGTTGGGGTTTTTTTGAGGCTCAAAAAGTGTGTTCTGAGGTCCCAAGGGGGGGTCAGTGCATGTGACCCCCAAAAGCGACATCATCCAAATGAGCATAAGCTATCTTTTCAAATCAGCCAATAGCAAATGACTGGAAATTCAAATCTGAACAAAAGAAAATACCATCTGTTTTCTCTGAAGCATTTAATATACTTACAAAAAAAAACAACAAAAAAAACAACAACAAAAAATGGTAGACCTAGCATTGTCAAATAACATCACCACAAACATGGTCACAACCTCACAGACATTAAATACAAAAATACACCAAGTTACTGTCTTTTAAATCCATTGGACAGTGAAATGTAGTTTTAATTACATGCAGTCTATGCTGCTTTCAATAGTTCAGTAGTTGGTCTGACAGTAATGCAAGTGTCATTTGTGTTCACAAATATGCCTACACTTTTCCTTCGCGAATGTGCATCCACGTCTATGTTGGCGCAACTATGGCCAAAGTCGCTAAAAGTGATAAAACCAGTAAGATGGCAATGAATATCCATATCGAAACAATGAATCTGCCAATGAAAACATTCAAGGTTTGTGGTAGTCGGCCAAGTTGCTAAAGTCTTTGACCGCCACTATTGTAACATATTTTCAAGGGTAAAGTCACACCTATGGCAGTGAAGATTTCATTTATTCTCAGGCTGAATTAATGAAAAAAGGTACCAATTTCTGCAAATGCACAATTTGTCATTTGATTAATGATTTAATACTTTTAAATTATTAAAATTGCATGATGCAGTTCATTTCAGGTTAACCAGATATTCAAACATGTTTATGTTTTCCCGAGTTACTTGATCGCATGATAAAACGTTTATTCCAATCATGTAAATGTCCAAGGAAAATATGAGAAAGTTAAGGTGCAAAACTTCCAAGCATATAAGATTATCTCATTTTTTTTTAGCACTTCTAGTGCATTATGTACTTTATTTTTCCTTTGTCCCTTTAAAATGTTGTGTCACCCAAATCTGGAGGGTGACGGACAGTGTCCCCTGACCTTTGGATCCTTGGTGCAACACTGCATTAGAGATTGAATGGTGCTGTTATTCAACCTACCGAAATAATCATGTTTTGAATTTTATATATGGAGTAAAAATCCGACTTCAAAGAAACATTGCCGCAGATCGCAAACTTTAATAAAGATGGCTTCAACATTCTCATTCAATGCAGTCAGTGATGTGTAATAACATTTGTTTTTCAACACGCATCTGTTTGATGTACTTAACTTCAGACAAATTGGATTGTTCCACTCAGTGTACTTTACCTATGCAAATTAGCCTAATGGGCTCTCCCTCAGCAGTGCTCAAAGGATTTCACATGACACATCACCCTTGCTATTGTGAGCCAATTCAGTAAATCTCTGAAAGGTGTCTGTTTATCTCTGACTGTCTTACCTTTTAATTGTCTCTAAAACAGCAGAGGATAGTTACACATTAGCTCTGAGCACGACTGTTTACTGTTTATACATACCACAGATTACGGGCATCTATGGTCAAGAAATGTACATTTTATTTGGATTTTTTTTGGGGAGGAATTTTTTTTTTTCTCTCGCTAAGATTGCTGAAAATTGTGTTTTTGAAAACACGATCGTGTCGGGGGGGGGGGGGGGTCAAAATTCGTGTTTTTCGCATGACACGTTGTGTTATGGCATGTATGTGCTTGTGTACTATGTCATTAGGCTGCCACCAGTATGTAATGCAGACATTGCTTGTGTACAATGTTTATCAACCTAACTATGTCTAAGCTGTGTTAAAGAACAGCAATTCAAAACCTTACTGTGACTTTCATTTTCATCATACTCAAGATACCAACATAACTGCATAAATCTGTCTTCTGCCCCAAAATATTGAAATAAAGAACAAATCTTGTAAACACATTTGGACATCAAAATCAATAGTATTTTTCTAGCACAAACATAAATACTTGCAATGAATGCCCATATCACATGCACAGATCTGTATTTATGGGAAAAGTTTCAATTTTCATAAGTAATATTTCAGTTTCAGGATTTGGACTATCATAACAGAATTAGAAACATTATTAATTTTCTTGATGAATTATTTTAAGAGTTTCATAGATTTTAGATTACCATTAAATGTTAACAATTTACACAGTTATATTGTAACTGTTCTGACAAGTCCATCAGTGCATTCATCATAATGTACAACTTGCTTATCATACACGATTTATACCATTCTTCCACCATTGCAAGTATTATAGTGGTGTTACACTCACTTCATTTCTATGTAGTCCCAAGTTCCAACCTTGAAGCTGTCCTGAAACCAGGTTAGTTCTTTTCTCTGGGTTCTCTGGTTTCCTCAACCTAGGGACAACCTGGTCATTCATGAATACTTAATACAAGTTGTTAATCTTTGTTGTAAACTGAACATAAAGTGAAGAAAACAATAAGTTCTCAGTAACCAATTTGTAACATGACCTATCTGTGACATAAAGTTGCTGAAACTGTGCTGACATAACCTACCTGTGGCATAAAGTTGCTGGAATCCACTCTGGTGCCCCTGGGGTAGATCCTGCTCAGCTGTCTCTTGTTATAGCTATACGTGGTTAAGGAAATCAACCTATGATCATTTTTATACATAGATATTTCTGAATAGATTTGAAATGTATTCAAAGAACCTGAATTCACCACCACAACTTTTTTCTTGTTGCAATATATGAATTCCTTGACCTAAGAGCAAACCAAAACCAGGTGTCATGTATTGATATGCAGAAGGATGAATAATGGGATGAAGGATGAATAGTGGGATGTATGGAAATTGGTAACATTATGTGCCCTTCCACACTTGTGGTGGGTCATAAGAAGAACAAATCCTGAATGGTGGGATGTTTGGACATTGGTAACATTATGTGCCCTTCCACATTTGTGGTTGGTCATAACAAGAACAAGTTGTGATCATGTCCCCTGGCATTTGGGTAACTGGGCAGGAATTTGCTTCCCTACTCCATTCTCTGTACATGTACTCTTGCCATAAATCTAAGACATTTACTCCGTCACAAATGAAGTCAATACACTAAATCCCTGAATACTGACCCCATGATAGCATTTGCCCCTTAAACTAAAGTCATTAGCATTTCCATATTAGGCAAATATACTCAATCTGCAGTAGGCATGTCATTGCCATTGAACATGTGATAGATTTAATCTGACTGGACACTGGTTGATGCAAAGCCAGTCTTGATATTATACACCACGTGTCCTAAGTGATCAGTGAAAGTCTAAATGTAAGAGAATATTGATATATCTGAGAATTATTGATACAGTCATACTGTCCAAGACTCTTTTAATCAATTCAATTATTAATAGCAACTTGTCTTTGCAGACATCAAATAATTCAGCGTTAGAATAGTTGTTTTTGTATTAGCTCCAACTCTTTGATGTGTCAACTAGATATGTTCATGAAACACATAATGCTTCTACTGTAGACCAAAAAGTCTAAGACCCTAAAAGTTTAGAAAAGTCTGAAATATTGCCATAATTGGTTGAAAATCTAATCAGACCATCCAAATATGAATCCAAACGTGCATTCCAAATTTCATTTGTCAACCACAAGTGGTTTTTGCTTAACTTTGCTTAAAATAAAATGTGTCAAAAAAGTGCAAGTCTTAATTTGTCAACCTCAAGTGGATTTGCTTAATTGCGCAAACAAGATTTTTGTCCCAAAAACTAAAAGCCCAAAAAGTTAAAAAATGCATTAAAAAGTTTGAAATTGCTGTAATTGCCTAAGAATCTAATCAGGTCAACTACATATGCATATAAATATGCTGGTCAAATTTAATCCGACTATGTTAAGTGGTTTTTGTGTGTTCTTGCTAACAAGCTTCTTGGAAAAGACAGACATACATTTCAGAGTTCTACACATTAAAATGTAGTATTTTTTTAGGCTCGTACCTTTTATAGTTGGGGACTATAAGCCAAAGGCTGTGGACTTGAATACTACCCAGATCTGCCTGGGTCAGCTTCTGTGGTGTCTCTCTGGGCAAGGTACTTACACCCATTGCCTTGGCACTATGTAAATTTAAATGTGCTGCGGTGTCATTAAAAACCTAAGAAACAAATTTTATAATCACACAGAGGTGGCAGCTTGTGTATGCCACTGAAATGGTTGGAAAATGTTGAATATTTTCAGGATACTTGACAAAATCCACTGGATATACCTTCAGAAGGGCAGTGGCTTGTGTCTCCACAAAGGAGGTAATTTCATAGCTTTTATTCTTTTCTGGAAAAGAAAAGAAAGTAAAGCATGTAAAGATCACTCCATAAAGTTAACTTTTCTCTGATTTTGACAAATTTGACAAATTTGCATATTACATTTTCATAATTTCACAATTTTCCCATTACAGTTTAAACTTATTTGTTCAAACCCGGTTTGGTTCAAACACTCGCTTTTGCACCTCCTTTTAACACCCAGCATAATCTTGATACACTATTCCTTCATTTCAGCACACCTGAAAAGCTCGCAAACCTGATTATAACACAGGGGCAGGTGTGAATTCCATTTTGTCTTATAGAAAATACCCCAAAAATAGATCCTAATTAGCTGAACATGAATAAAATTGCAAGCAAAATTGGCAAGCAAAACCTTGATATATAGCACAATTTATCATCAAAAATGGTAGTTAGTGACTGGAAATTTGGAATCAACATCATGAAATTTGAAACTTTTATTAAGAAGTCATATATTTTGTTCAATTTTCTTTTAAAAGTAATTATCAATACACTGTAAGAACAATATATGCCGAAATGTTGATCATTGAAAATGTTGGTAATGCTTACTGGTGGCAACACTTGAAGAAATAAATACAAATTAAGTTCATCTTGTCAAGTGACATTCGTGTTTCAGTTTTATCTTTTAATTTGGTTTCAGTGTAATCATCATAAGTGTGATTTGCCCTCTTGTATTCAAACAAAAAAAGTCTTCATCGACTGTCAAAGCGATGTCTGCTAGTGTTTTTATGGGAACCTAATTAGTGACAATTGTGTTTTGATCTGAAAGTTGCAGAAGTGTTTGTTGCATTGTTACATTCAATTAAAAGTAGACTGCTTTTTATTATCATGTTAATTACAAGGGGTATTTAAAAAGTTCTGTACAACAAAGTTCTTTATTAGAAAATAAGTACATCAGTGCATCCCCTCAAAGTACTTTTTCAGTCTGATTATCCTATTAGCTCAGTTGGTAGAGGGTTGGACTCATAGCCTACTGGTTGTGGTTCAATACCTGAACAGGCCAGCCTGGGTCACAAGCCTCAGTGTGTCCTTGGGAAACACATTTAGCTCCTATTTCATTGGCATGATATAGCCAATAATGTGTTAAAAGTGCCATAAAAGCCAAAAAAAGAAACAAAACAAATCCAACTGCATGGAGGCTTTCAAATTGTCTGCCCCTCAGTGAATCTTTGATAATGGGATTCCACCAAAAATCACTTAGATCTAAATCAGGGCTGTATGGAGGATGTGGCAAAGTTTGGATGCTGTACTCCTTCAGGAAGTCTGTCATAACAGCAGATTTATGTGCCAGCATGTTGTCATGGAGTAGATGGGTACCTCAGGTACTGGTGTGCAGACAGGTAGTTTGGTAGTGTTCAACAACTTTTGGCAACACTTTGGAGGCATAAAAATGTCCAGTGACACTAGCCAATTCAGGCACTGGTACCTGGATGACCAGGCCTTTTGCACTGAAAATAATGCATATAAAACTATCTTGGCAGTTCGACTACATTGAGTGATTTGTGCTCTCTGCTTGTTTTCTCTTATATAAAGTTTATTACTTTTTTCTCAAGTTGGGTTCAAAACAGTAAATTCATATTTCATCACCTGTGACAAGTTCATTCAAACATCTCTGGTCACTCTTTCATATTTGGCGAGTAATTGTTTTGCACCCTTCACAGCAGCCACTTCCCACTCACCACTCACAGAAAACGATCTTCTAGAATATGGATCATTTTTCATGGATTCACAGCCATCGTTAAAATGCTGAAACCATCTCACAACTGTAGGATATGACAGAGATTTACATCTATAAACTTTATCCAAGTTGGTCTTGATATCAGTCAGAGAGTACTCTAAAAACACCCAGATTTTACAGTATGCTCTTTGATCAGTCACAGAATTGTTCTCCTTCTCCAACATTTTTACATCACTGTCATTTACCTATGTTACATCACTTGGATATATCTGCATGTGCAGCTACATATCATTTTATAGAATGTTAGTTTGTCTATTGATTGGCATTACATTTATTGACAGGTTCAAAGAAATAAAAAAGTTATAACAAAATATTCACAACTTTTCAAATGCCCCTCGAATGTCTTTTGTATAAAATCAAATAAGAGTTGAAAACAAAAACCATTAAAAGGCATGCAAATTCTGCTTGTATATGAGCTAGTGGTCATGGTCATGTGTCAAGTCAAATCATTTCAACTGACCAATCAAACACTGTTTTAAATATTATTATATAAGTAACATCATTAAAGTATCAAACATTAATCAGTGGTTTATCCTAATCATTTGCAAATGTGATCAAGGTTAGCAAGGAACGAAGCAAAAAGCATACACGGTGCATGAAAAGCTTAGTTTCATAAATAGGGTTCGTTATGGAGAAGCGAGATCCAAAGTTTGTTGTGAGTTTTAAAAAATTCCTGACCTGGCACACAGAGGTCTGCTCAAGGATGAGCAGAATTTTCATGGTTAATTGCAATGAAATCACAGCCTAAATATTTTACTGATTGAACAATATAAAAGAGATCTGACATTGTTGTTTTGTTGTTTTTTTATATAACTCAAGCTTTTGTGAAAAAAGAATCTAGTTCTGTTCTGAATCAATAGTAACACTAGAATGTATTTAACAATCTTTCAAAGATTGGTTATCTTGAAAATAAAGGTAATTTATACAGAAAAGCAAACAAGTTTATTAGAAAAAGGTTATTTATTGACTATTATTCTGAATGCAATTATAAAATGAGTATTCAACCATTTAACACCCTACTCTCTCTTTCACTGCTTTTTAGTGGTACCTCGATAACTCGCACCCTCACTTATGCTGTGGTCAATGTTTTTGGACTGATTCCTTCGCAAGTTATTGAGGGAGAGGTGTACTTTACAAAGAAAAAAAAGCTCTAGATGCCTCAAACAGCTCTCCCTTGAATTCATGAACTCAGATCACAATCCTGTGATTTGATAAAAAGTAGTATTTACTACTCTAGCCTCAAACCGCTAACCTGTCAGAGAAATCTGTCAGACCATGGATGACATGATAGCAGCCTCAAATCAATCTCCTTTGAAATTGTGATTGCAAAATATACTATTCAGTAGAATGAACAATAGAGCCCAGTCCAGTCAATTTGAAGGTCACTTTTCAGTTTTCAGACAGCATCAAATAGCCTTTTGATAAATGGGACTGAGAAATGCCAATCTCTGTCACTATAACTACAGATCTCTCGAAATGATTCACCAATTCCTTTGGAGTTTGAGCTATTGAGTTATCACCATCTTTCCATTTTTGCAGGGTCAATTTTTTTAATAATTGGTGAACAGGTTGCAAAAATTGCAAAAATTAAACCATGCAGAAATTTTACCGATGTACAATACTTATAATTCCCCAAATCATCCACTTGCCTAGAATGAAGACTTGCACCATACTGCAACAATGTTTTTTTATTCACATTATTGGAAAATTTTGGCACTTGGTGCAAAATTTTACTAGTCCAGCAAAATGTTAACTTTTCCTGTAATGATTTCAAGTAAAGGTATGTTTAATTTCTCAAATTAAAAGAGAACACTGTTGAAAAACTGAAAAATTCTCTGGAATACTATTACAATTACCACGTGTTTATATCTGCCTTCTTACAAACTCCCATGAAGAAAAGGGAATTTATCTGAAGATGATTGCTTTTTGCACTAACAGTGCTAAATTTTTATTCATATTGATAGCAGACTTGATCTCTAAAATCAAAAAGTGAACTGGGTTGTTAAGATGCACTTACTTTCTGATGCATCAAAGGAATGAAAGTGAACTGGCTGTACGTAGTTCACGAGTTCTGACATTTCCATACCAGCCTCTGCTTCTGAACCTGCCGTACCCTGAAAGTGGATTAAAAAATGTATTAACCTTTGAAACACTGTATCAAGCCTACCTGAAATGCAGTCAAGTCCATAATTACAATAAGTCCAGAGTTAATATTTTTTGTTACTTTATTAAAAGTTTTACAGAGTTTTAAATCTTATTAACCTTTCCAGTGATCTGGGCATTGTGACATAATCCTCTGATCCACAGAGATGAAAATTTAACCTGTACTGTAAGGGCATTAAAAATTACAAATTGCATATGGTTCTGACCTCCTCTTTCCATATAATCACAGAAATACCCCTTTTAAATTTTCACTAGTCTGTTAGTTTTACTGATTATTTGACTAACATAATGTTTTCTAATTCATAACTGAATGAATACAATTACAACAATCACGTTTTCATTCCCTTGAATACAGAAGTAATGCGAAAGAAAATAATGAGCAATCTTGCATTACATCACATTGAAACATTAAACACAGAAAAGAATCCCAAAAATGCAAGTAACTGCTGAGAGATCTAGACCTTTGACACTGATAGTCCTGGACCCTCAGTCACCAAAACTTGAATGGGGGTGGGGGTGGGGGGAAGGAATCCTGATAGGAAAAATGAGGGTCCAGGTGAGAAAAGAGGGTATCTATTAATGGGCATACAATTATTAGATTCAAGGCAAATCACCAAAACTTTACTATAATAAATCTTACTGACTATCAAACATCACTATCGTTTAGCTTCATTTAAATTTTCACTTTATCTTCTTCACTTTTTGAAAATGAGAATTCTTTATTTCTGTTGATGTAAAGATTTTTCTTGCCAACTAGGTATTTTTTCCTTTAATAACTTGCTGTGGAAAATGTACAAAAACTGCGGGTCCAGAGCCAGTTATTGAGGTTCTACGGGATGCACAGTCTTAGAACACCAAGAGGCCAGAGCTAGCTACTGAAGGTGCGCAGGATCAAGAGTTTTAGAAAAGTGACGGTCCAAGACTTGCATCTGAAGGATGCACTGAAATCTGGCAGATCAGGGTCTGCACTGCTCATTGAAATTCATAAGCAGAATCAATAGAGCAAACCTAATCTCGCACATGTGAACCTCCTGGCCTGGAGGGTTTTCCTCCCGAGATGATGGGTGTCTCCTGTCCCTCTATTCACTCAATGAAATCTCTTGCGCACTCAACATTATGTAAAAAATTCCGGAACAGAATTTTTTTTCCTGTTATTTTACACACCTTGCTTTTAATGTAGTATATCTACAGAAAAGATTTCCTGTTATCACATGGCTGTGAACTAGCTTATGCAGGCGAGCATAACACTTTGACTGCTAATCCGACAGACAATAACCTAAAAGTAATCATTGTATTATATTATGTGATCCGAAGTAATTCGGAAAGGATTAAAGATGTTAATGGATTGTGGTTGGATTACTAAAGAGCTCAAGGAGCATAAAACAATCAACATTACTTGGATTCTTTCGGCAGGATAGGTTTGGCTTCAGGTGTTTAAAGTTTGTCAAGATGGATTATACTATGTGTGATCAGAAGTAATTCGGAGAGGATTAAAGACATTAATGGATTATAGTTGTATTAGTCATTACTAAAGAGCTTCAAGTGGCATAAAACAGGTCAGTTTGGCTTTGGTATTTCAAGTTTATAGAGATGTTTAAGCGTGCTTTGTCTCCCAGTGCTAAAACACCAAAATCTAAACTACCGAAATATCACACAAAAATCAATAATGGATGGAAACAGGAATTTCAATGGTTGGAATCAAGTTCAAAGAAACATGATTATGCATTCTGCCATTTCTGTTAAGTTGATTTTAAGAAGAACTTCAAATATTTGACCCAAATAGCACCAATCTTGAGCAGTTCTGGTAGGCAGTCAGCAACCTGAATCTGCCCAAAGGCAGGAAACAATTTAAACTTCTTTGTGGACTCGGCAGAGATGTACTAACATTGTCACATGCCAATGCAGAAACTGAAAGGATATTTTCTATTCTGTGGAAAATTCAGGCTAACTCCAGAGGATACATGGATCCAGTAATGATACATATCAGGTTTTTCTATTTTTAGTAATGGCAGCCATATTTTACGGTAGATCGGCATTGTTTATAAAACTTGAAAGGTCTTCATGTCTGGATGCTATCTGTCAAGTTGATGGCAGATTGGCCTTATTTTGGGTTGCACAAATGTGAAAGGTCTTCATGCCAGGATGCCTTATTTCAGACAAGTTATTTAAATGCAAATGGCATCATTTGTACCAACTTGAAATGCCTTTATGTCATGATCCTCTGTGCCAAGTGTGGTTGAAATTGGTCAGGAGGTTGTTGAGAAGAAGTTGAAAATAGCAATTGCTGATGGACAACTGACATATGGCCAGTTGAGCTAATAAAAATCACTATCAACCTTTGATGTGCTCTGACCAGAACTTGAAACATTATTATTATTAACTTTGATATAATTCCTGTCATATGCTATGTTTATTGCTGTTCAAGTGCTCACTGTTTTCCAAAGAGTGCATAAATGACAAAGAATACAATGTGATATGATAGTTTGATCATTTGCAATGTTCCATACCACGATCTTCTTTTAAACACGTATTAGTTGGATTAGCAAATTTGAAATTATTCCTTGTAAATAATTAGCATCACATAAACTATACTCTGCATTATCTTCATCTGTTAGAAATGCTGCCAAACTGTGATGAAATGATCCATTTTAAGCATGTTTGAAGAATGTTATAAAATTCAGCATTATAATTAATAATTTTCTTCAAATATTGGCCAAAAAGTATTCTCATTTGGCTCTGTTTCAGTTTTGACAAGAAGAAAAGTAAAGAACAAGAGTCTCTTGAAGGGACTGATCATCTACTAGCCAAAGAGAATCTGCAGAATTTGCGATGTCTGTTTCATCCCTTCTGTTATTTTTTTTATTTACTAATTACTGAAATCATCTATGATACTTTAGAAAAAGTCCAACATACCAAATTTGGTAAGAAATTATTTTCTTATATGTTTGAGTTAATATGTTCACAAGATAAATGCAGTACAAGAACCTTTGTCGTGACCTTTGACCTTGAACCTCACATATCACTGAACTTGTCTCAGATACTGTCAAAAAATACCCCCTTTTTTTTGTTTGGTTGTATTCTTTTAAACCCAAGTTACTGAACTGGCATCATTCAAGGTATTTTTCAGATATATCTACAAACTAAGTTTGATAAAATTAATTCATACCTTTTTGTGTTATCATGCTCATAAGCCATCACATAAATAAAATGTCAGTCATGACCTCTGACCTTGAAATCAAATCATCTGAGTGCTTACTATCAACCTGTTTATTGAAAAACAAACAAAATACAAAGTCTGGTCAAAATTCATTTGTATATGTACTAGGCACGGTGTTCAGAAGCTCAGTGAAGTAAACAAATACAAACAGCAACCTTTGACTTGACTCTTGGGTCAAGTGGGTCTGGTTTTCAAATTTGATCACAAAGCACAGAGATGCTGTTGGTCCGATCTGAACCATTTTTTATTCAGGATCAATTATATATTGTGAGAGGTGTTTAGTGAAAACTCCAGGTCAGTGCCACCATTCTTTGAATTAGAATAGTGATACCAATCTTTCAAGTGGAGTAGTGACAGTAAGGTTACTGAGATGGTCACTACAGTTGGAGGTCAGATCATCACCATTTTCATTCACAAAGAGCTGCATATTGATATAGTGTTTTAGTGAAAAGCCCATAACAATACCACCATCCATTTGGAAGAAGTAGCCATGATTTTCAAGATGGCCAACAAAGTGGCCATTTTGGAGGTTAGATCAGCATCATTTTAATACAGGTTAGATGTTGTTGGTTGGTTTTTAATGGCACTTTCAACACATTATTGCCTATATCATACAGAGGAATTGGGAAGTAAGTGCCTTTCCCAAGGACACATTTAGGCAGCTAACCTGAGCTGGCCTGGGCAGGTATTGAACTGGCTAACCTTGGATTATGAGTCTGATACTCTACTAACTGAGCTACTGCAAATCAGGACCAACTACATATTGCATGTTGATATGACCACCTGTTCAGGAATTCTGGTCGTAATTCATTTGTATATGTACAGTAGAGAACAGAACAAATAGAAAACAAGAGTCCCTCAAAGGGACTGACTCTCTACTGGGCGAAAAGAATTTCCAGGAATTCAATATAAGACCATTTCTTCCTTGTAACTGTCGAGTGTTGAAACCATCTCTAACATTCTTCAGTGATAACAAAATTTTCAAATTACTTGCTGTTTTTGCACATACTGGATGTCAGCTTGGTACCATTTTCATTTAAGACAAAGTAGACATCATTAGAATTCTTTTGGTGAAAACCCCATGTCATAATGGTCATCCATTCAGGGGAGTAATGACAAGAAGATTGTTCAGACAGTTGTTGTGGCAGCTATATTGGACGTACGACTGCCACCATTTTCATTTAGGACCAACTAGGTATCATAAGAAGTCAATTGGTAAAAACCCCATGTAGATATAGCCATCCATTTAGGAGTAGATATAACAATATTTTCAAGTTAGCCACCATGGTAGCCATATTGAGGGTTAGTCATTTTCATTGAGGACCGACTAGACACCATAAGAATTCTTCTGATGAAAACACCATGTCAAAATGACTTTCCATGTAAACAAGATTTTCAAGATGGCTACATATTGGATGTCAGATCACCACCATTTTAATTTAGGATCAACAAAACATTATAAAAAGTATTTCAGTGAAAACCACATACTGATATGACCATTCATTCCGGAGAAGTAGTGATAAGAAGATTTTCAAGCTGGTCACTGTAGCAGATATATTAGACATCAGCTTGTCACCATTTTCATTTAGGACTAACAAGATATCATAAGAAGTCTTCTGGTGAAAACACCATGTCAATATGACTTTCCATTCAGGAGTAGTAATAACAAGATTTTCAAGATGGCCACTGTGCCAGCCATATTGGATCTCACATAGGCACCATTTTCATTTAGAACAAACTAGACATCATAAGAAGTCTTTTGGTGAAAACCCCATGTCAATATGACTTTCTGTTCATGAAGAATAGCGATAAGATTTTCAAGATCGCTGCTGTAGTGGTTATATTGGACGTTAGATCGGCACCATTTTCATTTAATACCAAGTAAACATCATAAGTAATTTAGTGAAAACCTCATGTTCATATGACCATCCATTCAGGAGGAATAGCAATAACAAGATTTTCAAGATGATCGCTGTATTGTGGCCATATTGGATGTCAGATCAGCACCATTTTCATTTACGACCAACTGGATATCATAAGAAGTCTTCTGGTGAAAACCCCAATATGACTTTCTGTTCAGGTGGAGTTGGGATAATAAGATGCTTAAGATGGCTGCCATGGTGGCCATACTGGATGTCAGATGGCTACTGTGGCAGCCATATTGGATATCAGATTGGTACCATTTTCATTTAGGACCAACCAGACATCATATGAACTCTTTTCGTGAAAAACCACATGTTGATATGGCCATCCATTGAGGAGGAGTAGCAATAACAAGATTTTCGAGATGGCTTCTCTGGTGGCCATATTCGTCGTCAGATTGGCAACATTTTCATTTACAACCTACAAGACATCATAAGAAGTCTTTTAGTGAAAATCCCATGTAGATATGGCCATCTGTTGAGGAAAAGTAGCAATAACAAGCTTTTCAAGATGGCTGCTGTGGTGGCCATATTGGATTTCAGATTAGCACAATTTTCATTTAGGACCAACTAGACCATGGGATGAATGTATGTGTAAAGTTTCATGGCAATTCTGGTAATTTATCAGAAGCAGTGATAACAAACTTTGTGCTAATGAACGGACGACAGACCATCCCATAAGCTCTTCTGGTCTATGACCAGTACAGCTAAAAAAAACATTCTTAGGCCATATATACATATGGCATACAAGTCAAGTAAAATCAAAGTTCAAAGTGCCATTAAAATCCAACCAACCAACTTTGCTAATAAAATTACTGACCATAAAGACAAATTATTAACTAAAGCTGGTGCCAAAAAAAAAAAACAGTGGGTGGGGGTGGGCTATAGAGTTGCTGGGATGGAGGTTATGACACAAAGCACGTTTGCTTGCAGGATTATAAGCTTTGCTGTAGACATGTCCAACCAATCTCTTTTCTGCTTTCATACAAGTCTCAAGAAACAGGTCTTCCTTTCTACAAACTTATCTTTACATTTGTTAATAAAATTTGTTTATTTGCTTGTTTTTTGTTTATTTTTTTAATTGTAAAAATTCTGACAAAAACATCTACCCCCATAGACTTCATTATATATAGCAGAACTGCCTTTATCTGAACTTGTTTATCCATTTATCTAGATTACCATCCAACCACATGCATTTTCCAGAAACATGCAGTTTTATTGCATAATGCAAACCAATCCAAACTTGTTTATTTTAACTCCCAATCATCCAAATGTTTTTTGGTCTTCTGATGACCTTGGATCAAAAAGGTTGTACTGTATATAGCTTAAGATTAACTCTCTGAAGACAGATGACACACTATCCAAAGCAGTTGCTAGGAAGTGTGACTTTGACCCATGAAGTATATCTACAATGTATTAAAGTTTAACATGAGATATAAGTATCAGTTACCTATTTTTGTTGCAGGGCATAGCAGACATGGATATATCAATGTTATTGCAGTTTAAGATGAAAGGGAAGACATTGAAGTTGAGGCAATTCTGAATGGTCAAGAAAACTGAAATTTTGCAAGACTCTTGCATTATCTTTGGTAGGTTAGCATGAAAAGAAAATAAATTCAATAAAATTCTGATTTATAACCTCAAAATTGCACAGTTAAAATATTACCTTGAATAAGTCATTTACAAGCTTTCCATTATTTTGTGCAGAACTGTTTAAAGAGTGGATAACATTAAATCTGTTCAGACCCCATGCAACAAAATCTGGGTGTACATTTATTTTTAAGTTGTATATTTACAAATTCATGTGAGAATGCACATTAACCTTATAAACAGTATTGACTGGAAATTGATATGTATACATTTAAATGGGCAGTGCATGGGCAAAAGTGTGAGTGTGTGTGTGGAGGGGGGGGGGAGATTTGATACAAGTTTATAACAAGAAAATAATTAAATGACATACCAAGGTCATTTCAAATGATGTCTCCATGCTTGTAATGGTACCTGTTGTGTCTCTGCCATTTAAAATCATCCAGGAATTCACTAAATTCTGACAATTTATGAAATTTTTTCAAAATGTGTTCACAATTTTTTCAGATTTCTTTGTAAATCTAATCCATTGATCTTGTACTGTATTAATCGGCATCTATATGCACCCAAATGGGCAAACAGGATTGACCTTGATCTTCCAGTTTATAAAATGCTGGTATATCAGGGTCTATGGTATTTATTTTGTATGACTTTAAGCAAACAGAGTAGACCCTGAGCTGAGAGCACATTAGGCGACAACAGATCTGAGTCTATGCTGCCAAAAGTTGGGTTATATAAAGGTATATACACTAAATGAACAAAATGATCTTGAAAAAAATATATTTTCCCTTCAAATTACCTGAACTGGGCCTATATTCACAAAGCTTCTCAATTTGAGTGCACACTCAAACCCAAAATTGCCCTAATGGTAATTTTTATATTTGTGAAAATGTAACAAAATAAATTGTGTAGTTTTAGGAGACATCTGTATCCAAACATACAGCTACTTTGTAATCTCTTGTATTTTAATTAGTTTATTTTTTATTAGCATTCAAAATTTGAGTGTGCACTCAGGTTGAGAAGTTTTGTGAATATGGGGCCTGGAAATCATAAAACTTCTCAGCTTGAGAATGAGCTGAGATTATGTGTCAGCCAATCCCAAATGACTTAACTTTTGTACAGTCATTTTTGATTAACTCAGAGTGAAAACTCAATATTTAACTCAAACTAAGAGTTTTATGATGTTCAGACCACGTTATAAAGAATTAAACCTGAATTAAAAGAATTTTCACTATAGGGTCTACATTCTTTTAATGTTTAGAGCAGGAAATTCCAGCTCAAAACCACATAATACTATGGACACATGAATACCATCTTAATTTTGCCAGAAATGAGAAAAATAATGTTAAGAATAATCTGCAATTTAAATAAATGTTTACTTTACTTAATGATAACAGATTTATCAAATTTTTTTCCACCTTGCTTTAACAGTTTTGCATCTGAGTTTTTTATAATGTGGAGCGTGGATATTCCCGCAGGCAATTTTGTTATTTACTCTTTATTTCCTGGGTTCCATTATGGTATCGTGGATGAATACAGTATAATTTATCACCCACAACCTGTAAAGACAAGAAATTCAAATCCATGGGATAAACTGCTTTTTTGGGGACTGAGTTTTAATGGTAGAGTTCCCTCTAGAAACTGTTTATCTTAATGGTGCAAGTTTCCCTATCTTGTAACATTGGTGCTTGTATATTATTTCCCCCCAAACCTGTAATCTTATTTATTTATAAGCTAAGCAGTGAAAATAGTCATTAAGTCAAATGAAGATGTCAGCGTTAATTATACACCAACCAAATATACACAGCATAAATGATAACATCATTGTACATGTTCATCTGTCCCAAAGATAAGAAAGACATAAGATAGTCAGCTGTGTATAACACATGGCACTAACTGAAAACAGTGTAGACCCAGATCTGCTGACACATATAGTATCATATCATGCTTTATACTTTTCACTTCAGATGAGTACAACCAACAGCATACTGTAATGTGTCATTTTTCATTCCCTTTTTATTAATTATTTTTTCAGGTGTACAAATCATTAAAGATAACAATAATAATTATAATTTTCTTTAGGACCTTAAAGTTGAACACCATTAAAAAGAACAAAGTTGTTTGTACATACAAAATTAGAGTACAAATTTTTAAAAATATTTTTAATGATTAATGGTGCACAAAAATTAGGAGGGTATGAAAAATTAAGACAAATATGGTATATTCAGATCTAGGTCTATGCTGCATGCAGTTAGATGCATGTTATATGGAAGCAGATGCAGAAATTCTGGTTTGATGTACATGTCCAATAAACAAAAAAAGTGTCAAAGGATAAAACGAGTTTACAAACAATAATATGCAGACCAATTTCACCTGAATTTAAAAATCAAACATTCTGCATAATCATGTACATGTTCCTCAGAATTGTACAACCCGAGAGGACATGTGCCAAGGTTATTAAGATCTCTTCCATTTGCACTTGTGCTCCATCAAAATTGGGTAGAAATGTGACCTTTAGTAAAATTTCAACTCACTCTGCCACACAGAGTAATTCAACACTATAAAGTATTATTGTGCTGTAGAAAAAAGAGTGTCCAATATCACCTTCAAACAGGAAAAAAGATCAGCAGTGTTAATTGAATTGTTTCTATGTTTGCTAATTACAATAAAGCTTTGAGCTGGATTAAATAAAGATGCACCAAGTCTACCAAATAAACTACTCAGATTGGGTTCATCTTTGTATTAGAAAAAAGAACAGATAACACTGTTACCATAACAAGTTAGAGTTAGCAATATTTTCAAGAAAGTCAGACTGGGTGAAAGTGAGTTGGTGAGTTGATGAGAGACTTTACACAACATATTTACCTTCTCACTTCTAATAACATCTGATCTAACAACCTCAAACTGGAACAGAAGTACAGGATAAACTCTCAAGACAACATGCACATGACTACCCATTATCAGAAACTTTTCCTGACTTGGTTGAACGAAGTTTCACTGAAGAATTAATGGGCAGATTTAGTCTCAAACCTTTAATCTAGTTATTGTCAATTCACTGTTATTTGTTGGGTACCAATTTGTGTGGATTTCATTGTAAATATAAATCATGAATTTAAAAGCTCAAAGTAAACTTTTTAGCAATAAATGCTATTTATGTCAGTTTAAGTACCAAACACAAATAAATTAACAGTATCTGATTGGATAAATAAATTAACAGTATCTGATTGGATAGAGGCAGTCTTATTATAAACAATCCCATTGCTACAGTGACGTGCATGAAGTATTTGTCATGCAATTATAAAATTGAATTCTATGTATTTCTACATGTTCATGGAGAATTGATCTAGATGACATTTCTTAATTAACAAATTTGTATAGTGTTACGGACTGAGAATTCTACAAGGAGGAGATTGATTTCTACATTTTTTCTATCTTGGTCTGCTTCCAAGGTTCAGAATTTAATTTGTATCAAGAAATAAGTAATATTCAAACCTGTGCAGTTTAATTGATGTAATTACAATCTTAAGACAACATAAACTTAACTACATTCAGTATTTTTTTTTCCATTAGAGATTAACCAATAAAATTTTCATGAAGAATACATTAGTTTAAAGTGTATTTGACCATTACATAAAATAATGTTCATTATATCAATATATGTTGGATGTTTCCTTAACAAAATATTTGAAACATACCTGTGATATCTCAAAGAGTGAGAACAAATCTCAAAGAATTTTGGACAATTTCCAAATCTCACTCCTTCAGTTCCATTACTCACAGAATAATACATTTCTTTGGCTAAAATTTTCACCTGCAGATATTTTAAACCAAAAGACAATAACTTGCCAGTGCTTTCATAAGAAGTTGCATGTCTTAATAGACCTGTAGATGGAATGAAATAAGAATCCCTTCAGTCAATATTCTGAGTATTTTCCACACATTCTACAACTTAAAGTGAACCATATTTTGTTTGCTTGCATTTTGAACTGATGCATATGAGTAACCTTGGAAAAATCAAAACTCAGATAGTTTTAATGTCACAGAATAGTTTGTCAAATCTCACAGCATGGTAATCTGAAAGTATCACATCTTGCAACAAAATATAGAAACACCTACATGTCTGTGGGGCAAAGCTGACAGAGCTGAATATACTTTTTGCATGCTAATATATATCATTGTTTTAAATTTTAAGCAGTCCAGGATGTGTTTTGCCAATGGGAAATCTACTGACTGAATGTAAACAGAGTACACAAATAGTAATCAATACTACCATCAGTACTTGCTTATAAGTCGAGTCCAACTTCAAACTGCACAGACCCAAATCTGCTGTCGCATAATGCGCTGGCAGATCTGGGTTTATGCAGTTTGTAGGGACTAATCAGTAGAACAAACAACATAGACTCTGATCTACCAGCACATTATATTACAGCAGATCAAGGTTTATGTTGTTTGCAGTTGGAATCAATTTATAAGCGAGTATAGACGGTACATGTAAAAAAGAAAAATTAAAAGAAACATTTCTTAATAAAAATGACATTTTCTGGACTGTGATAGTACAATTATATACATTTACAGAACATGCACTTTACAATTTTTGATAAAAAAAAAAACAACTCACATTGAAAAGAAGTTATTGGGATAGTTGTGTGGGGCTGATCAATTTTTTTGTTTGTTCTGTCACCTACACATGAAATTTCTAGTCAAATACAAACAGTCCATGAATTTTATACTCTGTCATCTGTTTACATCTTTTCAAAAAAATACTCAAACCAATATTTGACAAAAAACAACTTATAAAGTTTCAAATTTATTTTAAGTCTTGTGCCTAAAATGAAAGCATAAACAATTCATTTTCTCACTAATCTATATCAGTAGAGTATCAATGGGTCCCATTTTGTATCTTACGTTCATATTTTTAGCTGTAACACTAATAATCCAGACAAAATCATCATCCTGAATTGCATGTAGAGAACTGTCATTGAAATGTATAGGTAAAATTTAACACAGCAAGCAAAAATTAAAGGAGCTTAAAGGCACCACACGATATAAAGCGATGCAATGCATGCAAGCACAATAAGTATATGATGCATGATACATATCATAACCTGGGACAGTTAAACTCTGAACAAAAGATATGATGTATGATGCATGTCATAACCTGGGACACTGTTAAACTCTGAACAGAAGATATGATGTATGATGCATGTCATAACCTGGGACACTGATAAACTTGGAACAGATTAGAGTGCATCAATTAGCACAATATACTAACAGGTATTATTTGGGTTGATCTGAATATTCACATTGCAAAATTGTACACATGTTGACTACCGTTTGTGTCCATTATCATTGCAGCAAACCATTTCAAATAATAGCAACACGTCCATTGTTCAGATGCAAATGATCTGTCCCCAAAGTTGCATAACTTCGTTATACTAAATTAAAGTCAGACTAAAAACTGAACTGCCAAAATAAGGCCTAAATCATGAAAATTCCAGAATATATCCATCTAGTAACACTGTAACAAGAATTATCAGAATGCTACGTCCTGCCTGCTCCACCATGGCATATTCCAAATACAGGGGAACCCCACTATAATGCGCTTCAATACAACACAAATTGGGAGATAACATGATTATGTCATGGACCCCGATTTTTTGTCTTAGGTATCCCTTATTCCCTAACTCTACTTAAAACATCAGCCAAGCTAACAAACAGATAAAAAATTATTCAGGTTTCAGAAACCGATAGCTTAAAGATCATAATTAATTTTCTTACACAGCGATAATTAACTTTCAATCAGCACGAGACTTTCTTAATGCCAACTGTTATATTAACCGGCTGGTAGTAAAATTATTACTATACGTTTGATTGGCATTTTGTTTATTCCCCTCTCCCAACATTCATACAGGCATTCATCAAATTCTTTATCACTTGTGCAATACCGTAGTTTAGTAAATAATGCGGTTGGCTGTTATGGATTTCAACTACTGTGTTACAGTGGGGTTCCCTGGTACTTGGCAAAGTCACTAGAGCATGAAGGTAGATAGCTGTAATCTCCTTTGCCTATGATGAGCAGTGCAGTTGCCCTCATGATGAATATAACCATCATGTTTCATGTCTGTACATACAACAGTGTCATAGAAACTGAGCTACCAGTAAATACAAAAAATTAACACTGACACCTACATCAACAACATTGTCAGAAAAGTGATACCTACATCTCACCTATGCTTTGCTGGTGAGATAAAAATGATCAATTTCCAAAGATGGTGAGAGAAAAAAAGGATGGTTTCAATTTTGGAGTTCTAAACAATAGTTTTATTTTTGTGCTCAAATGCATCACGACAGCAAGACTTTCTTGAAACTTTTAGAGAATGAAACTCAAACTCAAAAGACCATGATGTACTTCAAGAATCATAACTGATATTTGCATTTTTGAGATCTAGTTTGAAGTTTTAAAAAAGTACAAAGCCTGGTCTTGAAATAAGACAAAGAAACTATCCCATAGAGGTATTGGATATATTCCTGTTTTTTTCATACTATTGTAAATTATCGTGACCAACAATCATCTAACAGTAGACTATTAAAAGTTGAAAACAGGGGTGATGATTGTTATGGCATCAGGAGACACATTTCCAAGACCCTACTTTTTACATTTTTGATGGAATTACTAACAAGAAACCCTTAGAACCTCATGCATCTACTTAGAACCTCATGCATCTACTTAGAACCTCATGCATCTACTTAGAACCTCATGCATCTACTTAGAACCTCATGCATCTACTTAGAACCTCATGCATCTACTTCTTTATGAAATCAGTACCTCTGGACCCCCTACCCTATTCCATTTTAAAATCAGGAATAGCAATGTGCAAATTCTATGGCAATATTTTTCTCTATGCACCTTTTCTCTTTTCTCCCGCTGTCGTCGTTTTTCTTCCTCCTCTGACAGACCAGACAGATCCTCTTCATCACTTGTATCACAATCATCTGAATCATATGGTTCCATTTTTTCATCAATGCTCTCGTGTTTCTCTAAACGCTTTTCAGGTTGTTCCTCGCTCCCACCGCCATCCTCTGAGTCTCCCACGCTGTCTGTCTTCTGCTTGGAAGATTTTGTGGATGTTATTTTTTCTTTGGCTGCAAAAATGAACAATAGTATGAATAAATTCAACAAAATATGGTGCCCTATGTCTATATTATCAATAAATTCAATATAATATGGTGCCCTATGTCTAAATTTTCAATAAATTCAATATAATATGATGCCCTATGTCTACATTCTCAATAAATTCAATATAATATGGTACCCTATGTCTATATTATCAATAAATTTAATATAATACGGTGTCCTATGTCTATATTATCAATAAATTCAATATAATATGGTGCCTTATGTCTATATTATCAATAAATTCAATATAATATGGTACCCTATGTCTATATTATCAGAAAATTCAACAAAATATGGTGCCCTATGTCTAAATTTTCAATAAATTCAATATAATATGGTCCCTATGTCTACATTATCAGAAAATTCAACAAAATATGGTCCCTATGTCTATATTATCAATAAATTCAATATAATATGGTCCCTATGTCTATATTATCAGAAAATTAAACAAAATATGGTGCCCTATGTCTAAATTTTCAATAAATTCAATATAATATGATGCCCTATGTCTACATTCTCAATAAATTCAATATAATATGGTACCCAATGTCTATATTATCAATAAATTCAATATAATATGGTGCCCTATGTCTATATTATCAATAAATTCAACAAAATATGGTGCCATATGTCTATATTATCAATAAATTCAATATAATATGGTGCCCTATGTCTACATTATCACTAAATTCAACAAAATATGGTGCCCTATGTCTATATTATCACTAAATTCAGCAAAATATGCTGCCCTATGTCTATATTATGAATAGGCAAAATATGAAACATGCCTTTTTCTTTTTCTAAAATTGTTTGGTCTGTTCTAATTGTTTGGATTTTTTTTCTGTATGGATATTTGGCGTGAGTGCAATGTAATCAAGGACTCCAGGGTTCTAATAATTCCTTGTGCTTATTTTCTTTGGCAACAGTTATAGCTAAGAACGTGTGAAATTCCACAATAGTTTTTACGTGAAGTATTATGCATAAACATTCTCTTAAAATATTTAGCTGCATAAACAGAACAGACTGCTTTTTATACAGAAAGAACTAAGATCACTCAAATATAAACTCTGGAACTTTACCCATGATCTTCAGTGTGCCTAAAAACAGTACTGTACGTATAAAGTACATTGAAAATCTACAATATAATATGGGAATGGTGATGAAATATGTAAGCTTATCGTAAAATCTGGGCTGTACTTGCTACCTTGAAAAACTGACATGGTAGAGAACTACAGTGAAACCCTGCTATAACACGCAATCAGATTTAACATGATCATGGTGTGGCTTCTGCAATTTTACAATAATTTCACCAACTTTTTGAAGTACTGCAAATTTTTATGCAAAATAAACAAGTTTGATTTAATAATTTGGCAAGATGTGTTGTATTCTTGAAGAAAAAAGTGTCTTATCATTGCATCTTTCTTTATATGAATAAAGATGTCGAACATTTCTATTTGCTAATGTTCATTTCAATTGTGTCAATACTCTAATAATTGCACTTTGATCTTAGTTATTTTTTTTAAAGATGTCAGCTCATTAAAAAGCTGACAAGTGTTAATCTTATTATTACTGAACCATGAACAATAAAGCCATTAAGTCTTCTTTGTGTTTGTCTTCAATGCATTCTGTGTTCAATCATTGTTCAAATAGCCGACAGATTTATAAAAACATTTTTTAAAAATGAAAGCCACCAGCATGCACATGTGACTTTGCAGTGTTATCAGACAATCGTCACACAATCAATTGACCAGTCAATAATCTTGTCCATTCCCTAAAACATGACCCCATTGTTTCTTAACAATTATTCTTGCTGTGATGGTCAATTGAAACTTTTCACGTTTTGAATAGAAGAGGGCACATCACATTTATAATGATTACACTAAAACTGAATTAAAAAATAAAACTGAAACACGAATTTCACTTGACAAGACTTATTTAATTGGTATTTACTTCTTAAAGTATTGCCACCAGTAGGCATTACTGACATTTTCACTGATCAATATTTCATCATGTATTGATATTTACAGTGTACTGAAAATTTTTGTTTCAAAAGAAACTTTAAAAAAATATACAACTTTTATTAAAAGTTATGAATTTGAAAATTTTAAATCAAATTTCTGGGCACTAACCACTATTTTTGACGATTAAACGAGCATATCAAGGTTTCATTTACCCATTTTGATAAAAATTTTCTTCACATTCAACAAATAGGTGCCAATTTTGGAGCCATTTTTGAAAAGAAAGAAAAAATATGGGATCCATGCCTGACCCTGCATTATATGCGGGTTCGCAAGTTATCCATGCGCAAGTTATCCAAGTGCAAGTTATCCATGCGCAAGTTATCCATGCACAAGTTATCCATGCGCAAATTATCCAAGCGCAAGTTATCCATGCGCAAGTTATCCAAGCGCAAGTTATCCATGCGCATCCATGCGCAAGTTATCCATGCGCAAGTTATCCAAGCGCAAGTTATCCATGCGCAAATTATCCATGCGCAAGTTATCAAGGGAGAGGTGTAGTAGGAAAAATAATTGTTGCCCATAATCTAACTTTAAAATATAATCTATCTGGAATAATTATTGAAATACAACATACTTTTGAAATCTACAGATAATTTTGCCACAGTCTAGTCTGATTTATCTGATGCAAAATGTTGCTGTTAAGTATGATCGTTTATGAAAATCTTGTGAGTATTTAACTTTTTCAAATAGCTGATATTTTTTTACATACTGTTTGTACTCGCATATAACACGGGTCCAAATGCAAACAACATAGACCCTGATCTGCCATCGCATAATGTGACAGCAGATCAGGGTCTATGTTGTTTGTTCTACTGATTATTCCTTACAAACTGCATAGACCCAGATCTGCCGGTGCATTATGCGCCGGCAGATCTGGGTCTATGCAGTATGCAGTTGGTATGAGCTTATACGCCAGTATATACGGTAGTTAAGGGTCCTAACCATCCAAAATCACTTAAAACTGTAGGTTATTATGCATTTTATTGCATTACTCTAGTTGAATATCTATTCCCAAGCAAGGGTTATTACCTAAAAATATATGAGAAAAAGTACCCCGTCACTAATTGTCCATAAAATAAAAGCAGAGTATTTAATATTCATAAATTTTGTGTATGTTGTGGATAACAGACTCCTCTTATCAAATACACAATGAAAAGTGTATTTTGGTGAATGACTTTTGTTGTTGTTGTTGTAAGACATAATTATTGAGATCACATCCATTTTCCACAATAGACACCCTGCATGGCTGATTTATGGCTGGTTGTAAATCAGTAATGATTTTCCAAAGTCTTGCATACTTTTCTTTGACTTTATCATTTTCTTTCACTGGATCATGAATGCAATCATTATAATTAAATAAGTCTTTTTCTTTTTCCATCATTTAATGAAAAAAAAACAGACATTGCAACCACATCGTTTCATGTCCAATCTCTTTCCGAGTTCATACCATGATACATGTAGGTAATCAAAGACACTTAAATGATGATGTCATAATGTAATGACCCCATCATTTTGAGCTGCACTGTAGGTACTGATTTGTACAAAAGTGAACATTCTCAAAAACACTGGTAAAACCCAACTGTCCAATAAACAGGTTTCAATTGAATGGTATTTGATAAACTGTTCCCTTAATGGTATCATATTAATGCGATAGTCAGTAAATATGGTCAGATTAACAAAACTTGGTTGTATTTCTGTTAGAAGAATATGATGGCTACTGATTAGTTGACACTGTTTCGTACGCTTTGGAAAAAGAAAAAAAGAAAAGCAGGGAAGGTAATTTCCACACTCTACAGGACTCATTAATCAAGGGCTTAAAATTAACAAATACAGTACAAGAGTTTTGAAAATTAACCTTGGACAACTTTTTGCATGGTGGTCTATAAAATGTATCCATAAAACAATGATAAATGTTTCAGTTTGACAAATTTGAACACATTGGTAACTAACATAAAATAATACAAAGTACTGGTTTTTACCTTTGTGGAAATGTTTCTTCTTATTTTTCACAATTATTTTTCTTTTCAACTGCTCTGGACTTGGAAGGGGAACATTTGGTTCAAGCTGAAAAGACAGTTTGTTAAAGAGCCTATAGAGTACAATTTGAATTTTGTTTAGCTTTATGGTGTCTTTACAACTAAAAAAATTGAAACTAAAACTTCTTGCTGTGATCTAATACAATGTAAGTAAAGTTGTACCTCACTATAAAGTCAATCAGTAAACCTCATGTAATACAGGCAACAGATATAGTTATGGATTTAATTTAATTGGCTACATTTTGGTTTTACATCCAGGAATTTAAAGGAAAGGGGGAACTTACCCCTCATCCCCCCCCCTTCCAGTTGGAGGGAGTCCACAGCTTACTAGGGGGATGGTTGGTTGACTTACTAATCAAATTGTTAGTATTTTGCAAAACTTACCATTTAACGACAGTTCTCTGTAAATATGCTCTTTTCTTTACTCCCTCTCCTGCATCTGATAGCTCTCCCATAATCAAAAGGATTTTTTATGCACCCCCTTCTAAGCATTCTTTGCCTGGGTAATTTTCCTCAGTAACATGAACATCATCTCTGCATCAGCAGCCATGTTTGTCTGCTTCAGCCGCAGCCCCTCCCCCCCCCCTCTCTGTCGCTTCAAATTCAATTGAGCATTTCCTGGCAGTGCATTTGCATCAGGTGCCAACATCATTGGTTCAACATTTACAGCATCCCTGCTGTCAGCACTATGCCAGAATAAAATCAGTTATCCACTTCAATTAATGAGTTATAACACTTGATAAGTGCAAAGTATAGCAACTACAAGGCCATGTGGCACAATGACATATGCATGTGCACTGACTAATTTCCAGGGAATCACAGTTCTAAATATAAACTGTGTTGAATAGCACTGACTTATAGAATGGAGACTGTGATACATTTCAATACAAATGATAGAACTATTTGGATTTACTACATTTTTAATAAAATTATCACACACCATTATATAAAGCATGGGAATTGTAACATAACAGACATTTCTCCCTTTAAACTTGTATTCTTGTGGGACTTGCTGGCAGAATGGGGGGAATCCCATGATCATGCAACCTGGATGCAACACTAAATTTATTTCTATTATGCTACTCAGTTAATTTCAGTTAGGTTTTGGCTGATTAGAACCAATGGTTTTGTGACAATATTAATCAGCTTTGCTTGTACTATAACTTGGTATAAAGTGGTTTTACCTGTAATGTGGTAACCTTTTAAGTGGTTTTACCTGTAATGTGGTAACCTTTTAAGTGGTTTTACCTGTAATGTGGTAACCTTTAAGGCTCCAATAAATAATGAGGGAACACAGTATATTTTTACTTTGCCAATCAAAGTGGATCAATGCTGTGGAAAAATGCATGTTGTGAACTTACAACTAGGTATAACATATTCCCTATATCATGAAAAGTTTGATGGCCTGCACCTGCTGAATTACAAAATATTGTCAAAGTGCATACATTCCTAAATGAAAGAAAAAAAACTAGAAATATGTCCGTGGAACAAAAATACCCTGCCACAGCGACCTAAAAACAAAAAATTAACTGGATTGACAGATAAGGGAAACATTATGAACCTTTCACATTCTGCCACGGTGACTTAAAAGCAAAACTTACCTGGATGGACTGATAAGGAAAACACTACTGTATATACTCGCTTATAAGTTAACGTTTTTTTTCACTGAAAATTTGATTCATGCAGAGTAGGGGTCATCTTATAAGAATGACATACAAAAAGATTTGATAAATCTGGCCTTGATCCCTTAGTTTGTAAAGGCAGCACCCGCTTTGTTTTTCCCCCAGAAGACAATCCTTTGATCGAGCCGCAAATTTATTTGATACTTTTTCAGTGCAAAGTAGAGTCCTGTATTAATTTAACTGTGAGAGCTTGCGTTAAATCCCTTTGACCAAGTCACACAACTGACACCTGTTCAGTTGCAGCAATCCTTTAATGAGATTTCACAGACTGTAAGATCAAAGTATCACTTTGTTACGACTCTATGGTCTAAGAAAAATGTAACAGAAAGAAAGTGAAACCAACAAATCAAGTAAAAATCAACAAGCAATTTATTACTAGATAATTAAAATGAAAAAAATCAAAAAGTCACTTACAGTAATGTGTTTTGAAATCCTAATAATCCAATAAGAATGATTGTTCTAATCACAAGTCCTAAATATAGAATGTTCCGAATTCACGGCTGTGTCCTTGAATGTTATGATGTGCTAATGGTCTCCAAAGTCCTGATGTACTAGAAATCTTGATGTGCTGATGTCAAAATGAAGTATTCCAAAATCTCTGAATAAGTTCACATAAATTCCAAAATCATCAATTAAAAATCCAAAATCCAAAAGTTTATGAGCACTGTTATAATCCAATGAATATTTAAAATAATTCCTCTCTTAGAATTTGGAATGAATTTTCACAACTGTAATAGCTCTTTACAAGACTGATGGTAATGTCAAAACTGAAAAAATGTCCACCAAACATGGTATATATAAAGATTGGTCACATGACAGAATGTTCTAGAATATGAGTCATCTTAATGGAATTCTACCTGTAAACAAAATTCAACCTTGACCTTCAAATTGAGAAAACATACTGACTAAAACAACCCAATTCAAGGACACTAGTTAAACATGCTCCTCCTGACAAACATCAAGACCCAAGCAAATACTAAAGTGAAGAAACATTTATAATTTCCCAAAATATCCACAATATTATATAAACATCATACATAATAACTTATAGAACCCAAGCTCAGTCTCAGCATAAATAATGAACCATGTTTCTGAATCATCAATGTTCTATCAGTTACCGGGTACCTTGTCACTTGGGTATCGTACATTGTAAATTGCGAAATTTCAGTAGTTTCACCAATATGGGGAAAAGACAATGTGATGCTTATGATGGATCATTCAAGTTAAAAGTTATGGATTTTGCAGAGAAACATAATAATTGTGCCACCAAACATAAATTTGGTGGGTCAGAGAAACAGTTGCATGAATGGTGCAAGAAGAACTAGGTCTACACTGTACAAAGCTGAGAGTTCAACATATGTAGCAAATACAGTACGTTTTATTGAAATAGCAGGGGTTGAAAATTCACTCATCCTACTTTAAACAGCAAGTGAAAATTTCTGCTCATTGAGTGATATTTTTTTTGGGCTACACGCCCAATTGGGAGAGTTATTTTCAGCAGTAACTATCTGTTACTGAGAAATCAAAAGGTTATTTTCCCTGCAAATGTCTGTTCAGTGACTGAAATTACTGATTAGGAAAATGAAAGTTTACAGTGTTGAGCACGAGAATCATGATCATATAAGCACATTGGTTATCATTTGTAATATATATAAGCATTTCACATGATGCAATCATGCACCAGTCTGGTTTTATACCTATAATTGTACTCAATTCGTATCAGGTCTTTCTTTCTGATCTGTATGTCATCATATCATAGTCAAAAGTCATCTGTGCATGTGATTGGAAGGCTTTTTTTGTATGGATATTTAAAAATTCTTTACTAAATCTTCCGATGATAAAAAAGAAAGCAATTGGAAGAAGTAGGTGATGAGTGTGTTGAGAAAAAAAAAGGGAAACTAGCTCAGTTGTCATCAGATCCTGAACCTGGAGTTTATTAGTTACACAGTCTTTTGACAGGGTGTACTGAATTTTACATGGCTCCCACGCTTTTATAAAAAAAAAAAAATCCAGGTCTTTTCCTGTTTTTTTCCAGGATGAAATTAATTTTTTCAAGGTTCATTTATGACCATTACTGAATGGAATTAAAGAACATTTTCGCTTAGAAAACGTGCATTTTTCAAATCAATCAAAAGCTGTTTGTATTTTGAGACTCTCCCATAACATCTGAATTAGACATACAACCATGTACTAAACCACAAAATGTATCTCAAGAAACGAGTATAACTACTGAAATTCATATAAATTTGCATGTTAAGTCATTTCAATTTACAGAATAACAATTTTAACTTTACTCTGCTGAACTGCATATGTTGGTATGAAGAAATAATAAAAGAATGAACAACTCAAATTAGTTTTCTTTTCTTTTCAAGCTTTGAATTCAAAAGAAATCAGAATAATCAGTTGTAAATCAAGATAGCAGTGTCTCAAGTACAACATCTAATAACTGATATAGCATACTGGATAATAACGGAATTCAAAACCAAATACAAGGCACTGGTACATCTACCACTTGAAATCTATATGCATGATATATAAAATCAACATTTCCTTTCACAGTATAAAAAACCCAACAGATGCAAAATATTAGGTTGTCATCTAAAATCAATATCAGTTATATACTCAATCTGGCTGAATGAGATTCAGTGGAAAATGTTGAGAGAAGAGAATTCTGATAATAACATGCATGCATCTTCTGTAGGGAAGCAATTCCCTCGAGTTCATGTTCAACGAGACAAAGGTAGAACTCTGCCTGGGAATATGACATAAACAGTTATATTACATATTAATTAGCAAATGCACTTTTTCATTCAAATACTTCTTAACACCACAAGTGCCTCCTCTTTGTCTTTAGCTCTTCTACGCAGTGTGTTGGTTTTTGTTATGTGAGCACAGCTATATAATTCTTCAGCTTTATCTGCATCTGTAAACAACAACTTAATGTCAGACTCTGACATTATCTTTTTTCTCATTGTTCGAACCTCTTCTTCCACTAATTTTCTCTTCATATATTTCTTTTCTCTTTTTATCTCCGTCTTTTGAGTTTCTAAATGGGCACAGCACTTTTGCCTGACTGTAGCACCATTGCTAAATTCAGTATGTTATGCGATGTGTAGCTTGAAATATCAGTGTCGATTCTTAAATAGGTCGCAGAGAAATGTGAGAAGTGTCATCCCTTGTATTTTATATAGTATATATATATTATTTATAGGTACATTTTAAGCAATGATATGAGCCCCTGTGAATGCAATCATTGTCAATTATGACCAGAGCATCAGATTCAGCACTGAAAATTGCCCCAGCAGTTGGCAGATTTCTATGTATGTATCAATGTTTGATAGTAAAATTCACCGCAAAGTCGAATTGTGGCCAAGGTTACTATTGACAATAATATTTAACACCGTGTTCCCTTTGCTAACTACCAAATAATAAGCTTTATCACAATACATTTTTGATAACTTTAGTTATCAAAACAGAGACAGGTGAAGGTAAGTTGTATTATTTATCTCTTAAACTTACTGAGATCACGTGTCGCAGACATATTGGCTCATTGTGACACTAGACTGGTCTTCACACCTTTTACGTATTAAGAGATTTCGATATGGAGCTGTAAGTGGAATAACCAGTCTACTAGATGAATCCGATTGACTGAGTGCTTGGATAAGCAAGCACCCAAATGATCAATACTGCAACCTCCAAAAATTCCAGTAAGAACTCAATAAATTTAACTCACCATCAGTTTAATTACGACTTAATTATGTAAGTTTTTCTGTCATCAAGTGGCAGTTGAAAATTCCCAATTTTTTCCCAACCTTCATCAATATTTGCAAAATTCAAGGTCTATTCCTGGTTGGGAAAAAATCTATCATTTCTCCCGACTTTTACCCGATTTCCCAGTAGCGTGGGAACCCAGATTTTACCACCCTTCTACCTTTCGTATTTCCTGAGGCATCATGAAAGTTAGAAGGGTGGTAAAATCTTGTACACCCTGTCAAAAGACAGAGTAACAAATTTATTACCCCTCAGAGCTTTTTTTACCCTGGTTTGATCTGGCAAAGCCCAATTGAAGTTTTGACTTTTTTCAAAATTTTCTGTAGATTGAAGTTATTGGTGTGCATCCTTTCAGATACACAACACCTGCTCTGATGCGGCAAAGCCAGATTTTAAGTATTTCCTAGAATTCCCAATACATGAGCCTATCTTACTGATGTGGACCCAAATATTAAGGATTTAAATTTTCTGTAGATTAAGAGGGAGCTTTGCCGAACGGCTGAGAATCCAAAAGTTCATATTATCTCTAAGGTATTATATGAAATATTTTTCGGACAAGTCATAAATTCTCTTCTGATTATCCAACAAATATATTATCTTTAACTAATCTGCTGCTATTGTCCTGTGCTTATTCTAAAAAATTATACTTTTATCTTAGTTATTTTCTGCTCTTATCATCATCCTATGGTATCATTTTAGACAATTTAATTTCTAGGGTATTTGTATGCATCTGTAATGTAAAGCAGACAATGTTATCTAGTTTCTTTCCAATGACGTCACAGCAGAATAGTTTTACTGAACATATTTGAAATATTACAAAATATTAAAAGGTTTCCAAAAATTTATCCAATAATCAATTTATACATTCGAATCGACAGAATGGAGGTGGCCTTTTTCTTTATATTTACACCGTTGCCATTGACACTATTCGTACACCCTGTGAATATGTCATGTTATTTTCATACACCCCCTCCAAAATTCCATACACTCTGTGAAAACTGAAAATACTTTATCCTATGTAATGGCTATCAACCAATCAAATATCTAAACATTTCTCTAAGGGGTAATAATACACAGATCTTGCAGATACAAAAAAAGAACACTCATCAAAGGAATCAGAGATAAGTTCAAAAAGAAACCCTGAAATTGCACAACAACAGTGGAGCACATAGAGTGTAAACAGAAAGGTCTTGCAATTCTTTTCCACTTCAAATCTCAATAGTAGATGACTATAGCTCGTTTCCACTAACAAACATATTTGTCTAGGTTATTTTATATATATATATATATATATATATATATATATATATATATATATATATATATATATATATATATATATATATATATATATATATATATATATATATATATATATATATATACACACACACACACACACACATATACATACATGGATGGGTTTTAATGACACATCAACACAAATTTAAAAGCAAAAAAATTGCTAAAAAGATATTAGATTAACTTGTTTTGGGTTTTTCTAAAAACCTTATATCTTCCATTTTTAACCCAAGTTTGACATGATAACTGTTTTACTTACTGAATAACCATCCAGAGGATCAGTCAACAACATATCCCCAAAAATATTTCTACAGTAGGCTGCCATCTTTGCCTGCTGTTTTGACCTGAAACAAAAGTAGCACATGAATATTATTCTAGAGTTGTGGGCTCAAGACATTGTGTACCCTCTCTCCCACAAAAATCAAAGTAACCATGATACCGATGTAACCCCAGCAGAGGGTAGCAGAATGAAGTATAAAGAAGTAGAGTATTCTTCAATATTAATAAAAATAATTTTTTTTAATAAATAAAGCTTTAGTCATCCAACACCTTGATGATAATAGCATTATTAGGCAGATTTGATTAAAACGGGGTCAGATATATGATCCCTCTAGTAGTAAGAAGTTCATCCAATCAGATGCAAGATCACATCATTAATATCCATAGATCTTGCTCATAATAAAAGATTCTTTGGTTATCTTGCTGACATAAACCTATTTACCATGTCTGATAAAAATCTGATAAGAATTAGAGTAACTAAATTGTTGATAAGTTCATCACCTAATTAATATGCATGGATCTCACTCATAACTGTATTCATCCGATATCTTGATGATTCAAGTCTACATGTATTTAGCAGGTCCAATAAAAAATCAGATCAGAAATACAAACTCTAGAGTGGTAACAAGCTCAGCCAATCAGATGCAAGATCACCTCATTAATATCCATGGATATCACTCATTACTGAACTTATTGCAAGATTTTGAACATGTATGGATACATGCCAAATTTGTACATCAAAACAAAATCAGAAAGTGTTTCCAAAATGATATCAAGCTCAGAAAATCAGTTGAAAGATCACCTCATTAATATGTATTTATCCTATTCATTATGGAACTCATCCACGATCTTGATAATATAGGCCCATATTCCAAGTCCGATAAAATTGAATCAGAAATATGGCTTACAGAGAAGTAACAAGCTCAGCCAATCAGATGCATGATCATCCCATCAATATGTGTGAATCTTGCTCATTATCATACTCATCCAAGATCTTGATAAGTCCACATTCCAAGTGTGATCAAAATTAGTTAAAATACATGGTCTCCTGAACTTTTCCAATATTCTGATGATATAAGCCAATATTACAAGTTAAACAATATGGCTCAAGTGGGCCTGATATCACTCACCTAACATACATTGGTCTCGAAGGCAAATGTTGTAATATGGCAGGTACCTTAGGTTGAAAGACGTCAGAATAATTTCCAACTATTTCATAGGAATTGATGGTATCTAACATGCTGTTTAGCTATGTTTCATCGACTAATTTTTGCTGGAATAGAGGGTGCACTGGCATATTTTGTATGAATGTGAAAGGTGTTTACGCGAGGACTCTACCTATCATATTAAGTTTGATATAATAAGGCAGTTTTGGATACAAAGTTGTGATATTAAAATATTTGTAACAACAGCAATAGCTGATGGGAGATGCATATCAATTGTAGGTTTTCCAATCAGTTGCTATGAAAGCCACACCAATGCTAGGGGAGCCCCATGGACACAACTTTGAAAAAGCATGTTCTATGAAATATTCCTACCTATTTTGATCAAAAATGTCTTGGTTATTTCTGCAGAAAAAGTTAACTGGAGTTTATATGGATATAAATATTGTAAATATTTAAATATAAACTGCCTATTGCATATGCACATAGTAAAAGAGCTGCTGGGAGGGAGTTCGTTGTATGATAATTTCCTGTTAGAAAGTGGAGAAGAATGGCAGATGAGAACATATAGCAACTTTTCATGAGTGCCGACAATGAAGAGGGAATTTGATGCAACAGACTGAACTCCATCAACAAAGCAAACCTTAAAACGGCCTTTTTAAGGGCCAAACAAAAAATTTGAAAGATATACTTTCAATGCTGCAACTTTTTTTCATTCTTTATTTTATGATATCTTTAAAACAAAATTACTGGCCATGATCGGGTGCCGTGTACTCACAGAAAAGAACAGAGAAACAATCAGGCACTGGTTTATTTTTAACAATTCAAACACTGTGTAACAAATGATGATCCGTGCACTATCCAAAATGGAAGACTATTGTTGCACTACAAAAACAGAGCAAAATTATCATGATTTTAAGATGTATTCTATCAAATGCGCTTTATATGGCAGAACTAAGTTTTTCCCTTATTTCAAGTAAAAAATCGGGTTGCTTGATATACATTAGTGTGTGTTATACACACCAATATATGGTAGTTTTGATAGAGCATGTACTAACAAACATTCCTACAAAGTTTGATTGAAATTGGCTTAGCTGTTCTTGAGAAGAAATTTAAAATAGATTTTCCATATGGTTGCTACAGAAGTCACACCATTGCTAGGGAAGCCACCCTGACAAAATTTGATAAATCATGTCCTAAGCAACATTCCTACCTTGTTGGACTGAAATTAGCTCAGATGTACCAGAGAAGCTGAAAACAGGTTTTGAACTGGTTGCTAAATGAAGTCACACCATTGCGAGGTGAAGTGCATATAATGTATGTCTGACGAAACATTCCAATCAAGTTTTATAAAAATAGGTTGAGCTATTCTGCACAAGAAGTCAAAAACAGGTTTCCATCTTGGTTGTTATGGAATCTGCACTGTTGCTAGGGATGGACAACCACAAAGGGTGCAGAGTCATACCAAAAGTTCACTTGGTCTTATGGCCAGGTTTTGCATTAGCCGTACCAATGCAAAGATGATCAAGGGCCATAACTCTAAGAAATATGTGCAGAATGTTTTATCTTTGAACTCTGTCCAAACTTTTGCCGAGATGAAGCTCCAAGGCAAATTTAGTTTAAACCTATTATTAAATGTGTAAGCTAGAGTGGTCATAAGGTTGTGCCTTAGCGATGTTTGGGCAATGCTGATCAGGGGGCAATAACTCTGAAGAAATATGCACAGAATATGCTCATCATTAAACTCAAATGAGCTGTTTTTGAGATAAAGCTTCACATGAAATTTGGTTAAAATCAAATAATAAATTTGGATGTGAGAGCATTCACATGGTGGCTGGACATAGAAGCACAGACAGACATTTGGACTGAGACCATATTTATGTCCTCTTGCCTTAGCGATGGCAGACAGAAATTTGCCAAATATGTATTCCATCACATAATTATGATTTTAAATTATTTATTTGATCAAGCTCACTTAGATACATTACAGAAACTGCTGAAGAAGACACCAAGCCATCATGGCAATAAACACTGATAAAGCACCACTCTTTCAACAAGTGATCTGCAAATTACACTAGTTATACTTCTCATGGACATTTTATCAACAGTTGTTTCCTTTTTAGAAGGCTTTCCTTTTAGCCAGACACAAATATACCATTACCTTCTCAGAGTCATATAAATGAAACTAAATACAACAAGTCATCTATATCTGACATCGGAAAAATTAAAAGTTATTTTTACAAACAAATATAACCCTTAGCCACATTCAAGTGCATCTGGATGCCGCTATCACCTTTCGAAGTTAGTGTATTTGAATGCCCCTGCCATATCACTTTCGGACGCCCTTGGTAAAACAACTGCCATTTATATGGTCAATTCATAGTGCCACCAGATGAAATATCCCCTCTAGTAAGTTTCTATGATGTCATAGCATGTGTTAGTGTATTAGAGGAAACCTAAACAGCCAATCAGAGATAAAAAGGACAAGGGAAATTCCCACTAAAAGCAAATAGCTGCCACAATCTTTGCAGCAAGAAGCACAGATTTCAGACTATCAAACTGAATTTTAAGGATTAAATTTATCTCAATGCCTTGTCAGTAATCATGAAAGACCGTTTTATAAACATGCTCATACAGCTTACACAGCAAAGACAATGATGGCCAATCTTGAAGCCCAACACTGAGTTGAATCTATTTATAGCACAGTAAACTCAAACTCACCACTTGATATACAAGCAAGCAAGAATGTTACTGTTTATCATTGTATACTTTACAAAGAAACAATAACGACTAAATATTTATTTGAAAGCTTTAAATATGCACATATCAATGTGTTTTTTAACCCAGCCAGTTCTACTAGAATAATATGAATTTGTGGCATGCCTGTTCTTTTTATAGTCCATTTTACAATGTAGCAAGAGACATGTATCCTGAGCTGTAGTTCAATGGCAGGCACTATGAGGTTAAGGTTACTTATAGACATGTATTCTGAGCTGTAGTTCAGTGGCAGGCACTATGAAGGTAAGGGTTACTTATAGACATGTATTCTGAGCTGTAGTTCAGTGGCAGGCACTATGAGGTTAAGGGTTATTTATAGACATGTATACTGAGCTGTAGTTCAGTGGCAGGCACTATGAGGTTAAGGGTTATTTATAGACATGTATCCTGAGCTGTAGTTCAGTGGCAGGCACTATGAGGGTATGGGTTATTTATAGACATATCCTGAGCTGTAGTTCAGTTGCAGGCATTATGAGGTTAAGGGCTATTTATAGACATGTATCCTGAGCTGTAGTTCAGTGGCAGGCACTATGAGGTTATGGGTTATTTACAGACATATCCTGAGCTGTAGTTCAGTGGCAGGCACTATGTGGCTAAGGGTTAAAATCACATTCAGATAGCTATTAATGAAATGACTAATTGTTTCTGAAAAAATGAGAAAAAATTTACATGATCAGATAACAAATTGTTTTTGACCCCTTATTATTTGGAAAGAGAGGTTAACTATTACAAAAAATTTGCATTGAGCTTGTGATTGGCAACTGGTCTATTTGATCACTCTCCTGTAATTGAAAATGAAATGTAACATAAAATTCTTTACAATTAACCTATTCAGCTGTCGAAACAAGACTTACGAGCAATGATTTTCAAAGGACAATATCACAGGATAGTCTGAAGTCTTGAAGGCACTTTCTGCTATTGCTTCTATCACCTCCTGTCAACAACAAAAAAATTGTCATTATTTTTGATAGTCTACTGTGAACATAAAATACAACTCTGTCATAATTACCCATATAATGCAAAATCTATGTTAAAATAGTCCGCATTCATCTGACATTTTGCTAAAGAATCTTTTTGTCATCATTTTTTTTTCTCCAAATTATTGTCCACTGAAAGAAACTACTTAGCATAACCATTGTTTCATAGAAGACAAATGCCTGAATATACTATCTTTATGTAAATAAAATGTTAAAGAATTTTTCGAGAAAAGTGTAAGTACGAATTGCACAAGAACCCAGAATGAAATGTGGCCTTACTGAAGAAATTACACTGTATAATGGTATATTCCATAATGATATACAGTGAAGCACTGTTAATTCAAACTCTATATACCTGAATATCTTGCAATCCAACTGACAATTAATGGGAAATCAGACTTCCAACACATTTTATTTTTAACCTTTTTCACATTAATCCATATTCCTTGGGAATGAAATTGAAAGGCATGGGAGCAAAAGTGTCCAGATTAATGGGATTTCACTGTATGTTATGCCTCTAACTTAATTTTCAAAATGTCAAATCTTACATACACGAGTCTTCAAATTAAAAAATTTGACAAAACAAAACTTTCCACTTTAATATATAGCATGAACTGTCAAAGAATGTAACAGGAACTGACTTTGTAGGAGATTTCTGTGCACATGGTATATCCATGTGTAATGATTGGCTCTTCATCTGCCCCTTTGCCATCCCAACAGTCCAGCTCTATACATCGACAGCCACTCAGGAGACACTGACGGTACATCTCCACAACCGACTTTCCCGTCAACTGGTGACCTTTCAAAGATGAACAACAGTTCGTGCAATATTTGTTGGGAATGGTTATATACCATATATACACTCGTATAATCCGGGTCCATTTGCAAACAACATAGACCCTGATCTGCCGGCACATTATGCAATGGCAGATCTGGGTCTATGCAGTTTGCAGTTGGTAAGCTTGCTTTAATCCTGGTACTAGATTCTTTAGGCCAAGAAATGAGTCATGCACATATGTACTAGAAGCGATCTATATGTCCTTGTACATTCATCTCACTTGGTTTCTAAGGTAAAAAAAGTCATTATAATCTTCCATGTAAAGTGTCATTAGCTTGGCTATATCAATCATTTCAAAATACAGCAATGAAGCATTTAATAAATTTATCATTATTATTATTATTATTATTATTATGGAATATTATTGATTTGACAGTGTTGTCCAACTAAAACTTTAAGAAAGCTTTGATTACTTTCATGATTTACATACGCATCATCACCACTTTAAACACCATTAAAATAACAAAATGTGCATCCTCCAAGAATTTCATGCATATTTGACACAGAAGCTCAGGTCCTGGGAGCCCTGTTGTGAGGTAGGTAGGGGTGGGGGTGCAGCAATCTTTTTGCTCTGGGATGTATCTCATGATAATGTTCCAGTTAATAAGGTCCTGAACTTATTAAAAGAGTACATATTTTACATACAAAAAATTGACTTTGCATTTTAAGGATTTTAAAATTTATTAAATGCTTCAAAGAAAACAGACATTTTTTCTTTTATTAAAATTCAAATATTCAGTCATTTTCTCTAGGCTTATATGAGTAGATAACTTGTATTCTACATCTTTTGGGTCACACACACTGCCCCGGCCCCCCCCCCCCCCCCCGACTACAAAACACACTTTCTGAGTCTCAACCCCCAACGTCTGGAAGGCTGGCAGGTATGCTGAACTTTCATAGTAAGATTAACATGCCTAAAAGAAACAATCTTCAAGTCATAATGCATTGCAAATGATACAGACTATATTGACTGCCATGACTTTTAAGTTGTGCAACTTCTTCTTTGTGTGAAAATGCCAGTTAGAGTTACCTCCCCAGCTAAAGATGACTACACTCTTTAGGGCCAACTTTCCCAAGCACTGTTATTAACAGGTGTATTATTTCCTAAAATGTTTGAAGAATGTGCGATTGAATTAAAGTATATCTTGCATAGTGATTTAGCTATGCATCAGCAATAAATACACTATCTGTCCAAGACATGTAGCCTCCTGAAAATCATCAAATCTAAATTGATTTCTGCTGTAATTTTCTTAGCAGTGAATGACCAATATAAAGTCAGAAGCAATTTCAGGGAATTAACATTAAAAGCTTAGGAAGTAACAAGAAAAGCACAATACTGATTCAAAAGTAAGCTTTTGGCCCAACTAATGAGGTATACTAACAGCAAAACTCAAGCCTGGGCTCACTTTTCAATTATCCTCTAAAACTGAAGGTGAGTCAGCAAAAGGATGAATAAGACCCTCCCCACCCTATAAAAAAAACAGTTCAGTCAAGACTGGAGAAAAGCCCAGACAAAACTATACCAGATGGGGCCTGTACAGTGCAACAGTAATGCATTCACTTTGCACCTCTGCAGTCCTGGGTTCAATACTGGTTTCAACATATTCAATGGTGTGTGGTCAACCATCCAAAATCAGTGGTTTCCTCCCAGTTTTTTGGATTCCTCCACCTCAAAGACCAAAGACCACTATCTGCCAATATCTGATCTGTCAAAAGTACATTACTTAAGTTACTAGACCTTGCAGTGAAATGGACATTTAATTAAATCAAAGTTTAAACTAAAACTATACCTGTCAGGTATGTATTGTGGGATGAATTGATGAAGTAATGGCTCAGTGGGTGTGTCATGTCATGACTCAGATCAAGTTTGTCTGGTGGAATCACATTGTTCATCTCACACATTAGAAACTTCAAGAACCCCTCCTGAGAAAAATGGCCTGAAATAAAAGACATGAACATTACAAATTCATTTATTAACACCATTTCATAGTTAGTAGTCTCATAACAAATACTTTTGTGTATTTGAGGAAAGTTTTTTTAAAGCTCTTGTATGAAAGTTGTATACATGAGAAGAAAATTATCATGAGGGCATGAGATTATAAAATGTTCTGATGCAGTTTTAAAAGAAAAAACAAAATAATTAATTTAAAGGCGAGAAATATTGTTACCAAAATAACCACAGCTTATGTAATGAATATGTTGAGATTAATACAAGTAATAAATATATAGAAATATCACAATGATGAGGATTTGCACTATTTTCAAATGCAAATATAGTTACCATCTATACTCGTGTATAAGCCAATACCAACTGCAAACTTCATAGACCCAGATCTGCCATCGCATAATGTATCGGCAGATCTGGGTCTATGCAGTTTGTAAGGACTTATCAGTAGAACAAACAACAAAGACCCCGATCTGATGGCGCATTATGCGACAGCAGATCAGGGTCTATGTTGCTTGCATTTAGACCTGGATTATACACGAGTATATATGGTACCATGAATCCCACAGTCCATTTTCCTAGAATAGACCCCACATAATGGGTGAATTTATGAAGAGGAATGAGTAAATAACTAAAAATCTATACAACAAATTTAATCATGCCTATTGTAATGAAAAAATACTGCAAGATATCTCATTTCAAGAATGTAGTCATGAAGATATTTCATCTTCATTAATATATTAGAATGTAAACAAAATATAACCTCAAGGACATAATTTGCAACAAAAGTACATTACAATGATGACCTCTTTGTTTTGGGATCAGAATGACGATGCAAAATAAGAACTGAACTTCATATTTTACAGGATTCATGAGGTCACAAAGCTTGAAAATTCATCACACAACACTGCATGAATGGCTACTGCAAAGTGAAGGTGTTCTTGCATAGTGTGTACCATATATACTCTCGTATAAACCAAGTCCAAATGCAAACAACATTGACCCTGATCTGCCAGTGCATTATGAGATGGCAGATCAGGGTCTATGTTGTTTGTTCTACTGATTAGTCCTTGCAAATATCATAGACCCAGATCTGCCGGCACATTATGCAACGGCAGATCTGCCTCTATGCAGTTTGCAGTTGGTTCTGGCTTATACACGAGTATATACAGTAATTGATTTTTAAGCTCCATGACTTAATGAATCCTGTAAAATACAATGTTCAATGCTTATAATTACAAACAGTTATTAAAACAATAACAAATCTCAAGTAATAAATAACAGAACTGTATTTTAAAATTATTAGAAATATTAGCAAATCATACAAGAAGGATGCATGAATTCATAAGTTGTTCCTTTCTGGTGTTATCAACTAATAGTTGAAGTTTTATGCATTACATGATGCAATTTTAGCTGATGCAAAAGCTTGTTACAAAGGCTTGGTAAAATTCTGTACTTATAAAGATATCAATTTCACTAAGAATGCTTAAGGTTCTGGCAAGGAGCATTACCAGTTTAAAAGCGTGAATCTATCACATTGCCTATTAATTGCCATAACATGGAATTCATATTGTGTTTTGCATGCTTAAAAAAAATCCAATGTTCCTGGTTTGAACACTCTTTCAAATATCTTGAAAATAAAACACAAGTTTATCATTACTGAGATAACAAAGTACTTTTTAAAACAGGCAGTTTTCAAACAAAGTGCCACAAGGAAATATTCTAAGAAAACTGAAAAGAAATTATATTTGGTGTATTATAAATATCATAAAATTAATGAGTAGGGAAAATAATAAATAATTAGAGCAACTCTGATGATTCAGCAATTTCCCATAATTTATACTGCACATTCCTTTTGGCACTAACCACCACCCATGTCAGTTACTTAGGGGTCACAACACAAAATCAGTCAAATATATGACTGTTTTTTGAAGACTGTATATATGAAGTTTGGTCTGAAAATATTTGACAATGTTATTTTTGTTAAAATATTTGCACATCTGACCACTGACCCCCTCCCAGCAACATTAGCTGAGAATTACACCCCTCTTGAAGAATGGTTGCTACAGGGGTATGATAACTACCAAGTTTTATGAATTTCTTTAAGAGGAGATGAGGTAATGGATAGATGGATGGAGAGACAGATGAATGGTTGGATAGCTGGACAGACAAAAGATATCACAATATCCCAATGCTTAAGTAATAAGCATGGGAATCACAATGTAATAATATGCAGAAAATGCATTTTCATTTGTGACTAGTGAAATCAGCTAAAAGATTGAAAAGGAAATTAAACATTTTCCAACAGTGAAGCTGATGTGAAGGAGACAGCATGAAATAGTGAATTCTAAGTTAAAGAACGAGAATGGTGTTTTAAAATCCACATTGTAATTATGCTCCTGCGATGAATTTGAAATAACCCTAAGTTAAGCCAAATGCATGTATTTCTACCTGAACAAGAAATAGAGCTGTTAGAAGACAGTACAGCTCACCTGCACATATTTGCAAGTATTTTACAATCGCCATAATATGATTAAATGTTGATTGATTATAAAGACTGGTCAAGTGATAGATGTATATTTGTGTAGTACTTATATATATATATATATGCTAATGACAACAGGGACAAGGACAGCATAAGCTCTCCTGCACTCCAATGCAGGTGAGATAAAAATGAAAGGACAGATGTGGTTCTGGGGTAGTAAGAAAAATTGCAACATATTTATTTCAGACTCTAAAAGTAGCTTATTAAAAGATACTAATAGTACTTAAGGATATGGCTGCAAACAAAAAAGAAGATAGATGAACTGAACAAAAATATGTGTAGGCATTAGTGAAAAGGTAAAATGATTCCCAACTAAAATGCAAAGCATCTATTTGCTATCTATATGAATCTCAGTCAACAAAATTTCAATGCAACTTAATCTGTGCTTCTACTGGTAATCTACAACTACTTAAAACAAGAGTCCCTTGATGGGACTGATGCTCTAATGGATGAAAAGAATGTCCAGGAATCCAAGATGGATATACAGGATGTCACGATTGGCTCCATTTTCATTTAGGACCAACAAGACATCATAAGAAGTCTTCTGGTGAAAATCCCATGCTGATAATGACTTTCTGTTTCAGAGAAGTAATGATAAGATTTACAAGATGGTTGCCATATTGTTTTTTCACATTGGCTATTTCCATTTAGGATCAACTAGATATCATAAGAAGTCTCTTGGTGGAAGCACAACGTCAATATGACCAACCATCTAGGCAAAGTAGTGATAACAAGATTTTTAGACAGTCATTGTGGTGTCCATATGGGATGTCAGATTAGCACCATTTTCACTGACAACCAACTAGATATGATAAGAAAGCCTTTCATTGAAAAGCCCATGCTAATATGACCATTTATTTACAAGTAGCAGCAACAAGAAGATTTTCAAGGTCGTGAAAATCCCATGTCAATCTGACTTTCTTTTCAGGAGGAGTAGCAATAACAAGATTTTCAAGATAGCTGCTGTGGCGGCTATATTGGACATCAGATCAGCACCATTTTCATGTAGGACCAACAAGACATCATAAAAAGTCTTATGGTGAAAATCTCATGTCAATCTGACTTTCCGTTCAGGAGGAGTAGCAATAACAAGATTTTCAAGAAGACTGCTGTGGTGGCCACATTGGACATCAGACTGGCACCATTTTCATTTAGGACCAACCAGACATAACAATAAGTCTTATGGTTAAAACCTCATGTCTATCTGAATATCTGTTCAGGAAGAGTAGCAACAACAAGATTTTCCAGATGGCCACTGTAATGGCAATAATGGATGTCCAAGCGGCACCATTTTCCAAATAGTTTTAGGAGGTATAGTGATAACAAACTTGTGCTAACAGATGGATGGACGATGGAAAACAGACCATCCCATAAGCTCTTCTGATCTATGACCAGTAGAGCTAAAAACTCATCATCCAAGCTTGTAATGGGAGAGTACAAAAACAACAACTGATTTAATTTGCTACTCTTCAAGCAGAGATTTTAGTAGTGGCTATCCTGTGCTAACAATGGGTCAAGCAAAAAACAAAATGAAAATAAAAATCTAAGTAAAAATTCAACCATACTTGTATAATGGGATTCATAATTACATTGGCAATAATTTGCTCTAAAAAAATGGACTAAAAATAAATAAGAATCACTTAAATATATAATATGCACTATACTGCCATGTTTGATTTATTTGACCTAGCAACTTAGTGTAATGGAAGGAGAAAGTAGTTAGCAAAGGAGTAAATAGCAATAGGTGTCTGCCATAACATATTATCATAAAATTGGGTGATAAACAACTTAATTCCATTTTTTAAAAATGTTTTGAAAAATATAAAATATACATACATACTTTTGTCCATCAGACTTTAAATTTGTTACATGCTTATGGGTTCCCTATAAAAATGAGATTCATGTTTTCTAGGTTTAACAAGAGTACCATAAATAGCATATTATATGCCTACTCAGTGTTTAAATAGTCTTCTATGCAGATAACTCAAACGTGTGTGCAAAAACCACTTATCTTCTTTCAGTCATTGTAAGCTTGACCTTTGAACTTTTGACCCCCAAATCAATAGGCTTCGTCCTTACCACAAGTGTAAGCCATCCACTAAGTTTGGTGCAAGTCTGTGATGTAAGACTAATGTTATTATGCAGTAACCATTTTTCTTCTTTCAGTCATAGTGACCTTGACCTCTGACTTTTTTAACCTCAAAATCAATAGGCTTCTTCCTTACCTCAGTGCAAGCCATCCACAATGTTTGGTCCAGGTATATGATGTAGAACTAATATTATTTTGCGCAAAATCATTTTTATTCTTTCAGTCAATGACCTTGACCTTTGAGTTTTTTTTACTGTAATAGCTACTCCTTGGCACATATCAGAAAAAGTGCATATGCATTTGAAGTGATGAAATAGATAATGCAACAAATAAATAATATCAAAAAAAGGTCAGTTTGTTCTTGATTCTGTGTAGTTGTTGGAAAATAATAATAATTATATGTGGGTGGGTGGAAACAGTATTTCTCCCATGATAAGACCAGGTGGCCAGGCTAATAAATTTGTCCCATGATAAGACCAGGTGGCCAGGCTAATAAATGTGTCCCATGATAAGACTAGGTGGCCAGGCTAATAAATTTCTCCCATGACATGACCAGGTTGCCAGGCTAATAAATTTGTCCCATGATAAGACCAGGTGGCCAGGCTAATAAATTTGTCCCATGATAAGACCAGGTGGCCAGGCTAATAAATTTGTCCCATGATAAGACCAGGTGGCCAGGCTAATAAATTTGTCCCATGATAAGACCAGGTGGCCAGGCTAATAAATTTGTCCCATGATAAGACCAGGTGGCCAGGCTAATAACTTTGTCCCATGATAAGACCAGGTGGCCAGGCTAATAAATTTGTCAAAAAGTAATGAGTGAGCTTATTATCAGACATTGATATCCTTAGTAAATATCTGCCATATTTGTGTAACAATAGGGAGTGGTCTTATCATTAAGCATGGGGTTGTCATTAAGCATGGGCTTGTCATTAAGCATGGGCTTGTCATTAAGCATGGGCTTGTCATTAAGCATGGGCTTGTCATTAAGCATGGGCTTGTCAATGAATAAATATGGTAGGTACAAAATTTCACTTTGTAGAGGCTTGTCTGTTAACAAATTAAACTGTTAACAACCAGATTATAAGTAACAAGTACAGAGAAAATGACTGTGACCTGTACAAAGTATATAACAAACATAATGGATCAAAAAGTCTTCTTGAAAAAAAGTGACTGCCAAATGATAGTTACTGTTTTTAGTGTAGAAATTATGACCATTGATTTCTTACGATATGAGGCTTAAAACTATAGTCTAGAGCAGTCAAACATACGGCCCGCCAGACTCATTATTTATTATTATTATTTATTATTACTTATATCAAATCTGGCCCGCCATAGTAAATGAGTTTGACACCCCTTGTCTAGAACTCCTTCAAGATAGATTGTTCAGATATCCTTCTTAGTTCTCGTTTTTTTTCCTTGCTTGTTGTTCATCAGCTGTCCCTTTCTTAAAGACTTTTAACAACCATAATCATGGGGTAGGCAGATTATAAGCTTTCTCTTATTGCTATGAATGCCATTATGAATGCCAGTTTTGCACCTTGTGTGAATGTTCAATATGGCTTGCAGAACCTGTATGCATCTGAGGAAAGGCATATATCATCTGTAGGTGTTTCAAAGCCAATCAGAAGTGATTGTATTATTTCAGAGTCATCAAACATAGTCATCTACTTGCTACATACCAGGAAGTCAATAATCTACCCATATGTGAATTATTAAGTTGACTGAAAATATTTATAATTTTAAAAAAAAAGTACATTTTTTACATATTAATGTCCCATTCTGTTACACTGAGCACAAAACATTCCTCTTATATATGATATATCATAATACTGATTCCCTGACTGGATTTATTTAAGGATTACAAATAATTTCAAATTTATGTAGATCATTATACATACAAGTTATAACATGTCACTGATACAACAAAAATGTCAACACAACTACATCATGTGCAATCATAGGATTTCTACCGCTAGCTATAAATCTGTCAAGACACACAAACTGAAGGCCTATGGAGTTTACAGTATCATGAATTTCACACCACTTTAAAGGTTTTGTTTCGACAGAAAATTTGAGGAAACTTTGTATGGCAGATACCTATGTATAAACAATTATTAACCTAATAAATTAAACCTAAAAGGTAAATTCAAATAATGATAAATTAGTCAAAATAATATAATACTGGATGATGAACGGATTCTAAAAATATAACTGTAATCATGCTGACAAGAAAAAAATGTTGCAGCATGTCAAACATGCAAAATGCACCCTCTAACTTACCTGGCTCTGAGATTGAGAAAAGAAGGAATATATTTATACATATATACAAAGAATAATATATATAAAAACGATAATATATACATATATATATAGAATAATGAAAAGTGAGAGATATAAATAAAAGTGTACATGATACATGATATGTGAGAAAAGGACAAAATGGATATTAAAATGAAATGAAAATCTTAATATCCAAGAATGCTAATGCAATCTGTCACATCATGTTCAACATGTCACAAAACCTTATCACATAAACAGTGTATGAGCTCCTTATACTTTTATATTTGGAGAAAAAATACCGATAGAAGTTTCTCATATAATCATCTTATTGTGATGGATTTTTTGTTCTGTCAGAAAATGGTAAAAACAGTACATTACAGTCAAATGCTGGATTCACTGGGAGCCAAAAGTCATCTGTACAACTCATTGTCAGGATAAGCAATATTATTTTATGACTTAGAAGTCTGCTGTATTCCGACTAGTTACATTGCCACCTGTTGTTTTTCATAACATGTTATAGCACCCTCACATGAGCATGCGAGGGCGCTATGAGATTTCACTGGTTCAACTGACAACTTATCACCAAGTAAGAGTGCATAAGTCTGCTTGAGTGTGCATTATTAATCATTGATGGAATGTACTTTCCATCTGTTCATCTGCCTCTTTCCCTCCTTTTGTCTGTCCATAATTGCACTTTAAATGACAATTCAAAGACTACAATTTATGGAAAAAAGATAAAATATTAACGGAACATTAATGTTTACTTTTCATTATTATGATCCTGATCAATTTAATTTTATAACAATTTTAAATAATAGAAAACAAAAGCACATCTTTTGTTGCACTTTTTCCATGCTTTTTAAATGTTTTAAAAATTATTCAAGAAGTTCTGTCTCATTACATTTAAGGCAAAAGACTACGAGAAAAATTAAATTTCATATAATGAAAAAATAGCTGACTTTTAATTTAGGTTCATGCAAGGACTTGTCAATGCCTTTGCCTATGGCCTCAGTAAATAGTTTTTCTGGGGTTGAAAAATCCTTGTAGAAACCTCACAAAAAATATCGATACAGTTTAATTTAAGATCAACAAAACATTATAAGAAGTCTTTTAGTGAAAACCCCACGCTGATATGACCATTCATTCAGAAGTAGTGATTTTTAAGCTGGCCACTGTGGCAGCCATATTAGATATCAGATTGGCACCATTTTCATTTAGGACCAACTAGACATCATAAGAATTCTTTTAGTGAAAGCCTCATGTTGATACGACCATCATTCAGGAATAGTGATAACATTAACAAGATTTTCTAGACGGCTGATGTGGTGGCTATATTGTATGTCAGATCAGCACCATTTTCATTTAAGACCAACTGGACCACATAAGAAATCTTTTAGTGAAAACCTCATGTTGATACAACCATCCATTCAGAAGAATTAGCGATAACAAGATTTTCCAGATGGCTGTTGTGTGGTGGCCATATTGGATGTCAGATTGGCACCTATTTCATTTAAGACCAACTGGACCACATGAGAAGTCTTTTGGTGAAAAACCCACATCAATATGACATTCTGTTCAAAGGAGTTGTGATAACAAGATTTTCAAGATGGCTGCCGTGGTGGCCATATTGGATATCAGATCAGCACCATTTTTATTTAAGAGCAACTAGACATCATAAGAAGTCTTTAAGTGAAAAACCAATCCTGATATGACCATCTATTCATAAGTAAGAGCGATAACAAGATTTTCAAGATGGCTGCCATGGCAACCATATTGGATGTCAGATCAGCACCAATTTAATTTAGTTCCAACAAGACATCATAAGAAGTCTTTTAGTGAAAATTCCATGTTGATATGACCATCCATTCAGGAGGAGTAGCAATAACAAGAGTTTCAAGATAGCCACACTTTACAATGAACTATACCATGGGATGAATGTGTGTGTAATGTTTGATGGGAATCCTCCAAGTAGTTTATTAGGAATAGTGATAACAAACTTGGAATAACAGATGGACAAACGACATATGAAAGACCATCCCATAAGCTCTTCTGGTCACTGACCAGGAGAGTTAAAATCTTTGTCATAGAAAGTTATAAAGGACTTGTTTTTTTGCAGCATCAGTGCATATAAAGTGATCTCTACATCTAAATTTCTATTGTAGATGAAATAAATCACTGCAGTGGTTTAAGTATTGTGCACACCCAAGTGCAAACAGTGCTGATCTAGCTATCATTGCATAATGTATTGGCAAATCATGGTCTACCTTGTTTATTCTAAATATTATTCAAACCCTGATCTGACAGCAAATTATGTAACCATGAATCCAGATCTATGATGTTTGCATTTGGGTGAATATTACACATTGACAAACGAGGTAGATTCATCTATGAGACTTTCACTTGACTACCATCTTGTGTCTATCCCAGTTATTTTTTTCATTTCTGCATTCAAACATTGAATTTTTGGCCTTGGCAACCTTGCAGTCTAACAGACACTGCACCCAAATATCAATTGTTACATAATTTAGGTTTGCAATCAACATTCATCAATGCCCAATTTCTCCATTAAGAGAGTTAAAATTGCTACTTAAATTAAAGAGAGTTAAAATTCCTACTTAAATAAAATTCTATTCCTATATTTAACCAAGAGCTTTTCTTAAACATGTGTCTGTTTGTCGTAGAGTGTAAAAGGCACACTGTATAGGTGACAGAATATCTATAAGCAACAGTTCATGTAAGTTCAGTCACTAATAATTTGCAGGATTCATGTGGCAAACTAATTTTAAAAAGTTAATGCTTGTAGCCTACTTTAAGTTGTTTGGAGTTTGTTTAGGCACCTTTTTATGTCACCTTCTTATTGATTAAATAAATGTATATTAGAGTGTCTGCAGTCTTCAACAATGTTAAGACCTGTTCTGTGAGAGAGAGAGAGAGAGAGAGAGAGAGAGAGAGAGAGAGAGAGAGAGAGAGAGAGAAAAAGAAGCAGACCTAAATATGGAAATAGAGACTTGAATAACATACTTAAAACCAGATATATTTCCTAAATTGGAAAAGAAAGTAGTTCCACTGTGGCGATAAAAGTGGTGTCACCATTGTGGCAATAATATTTTTCTCCCACTGATACATTTCAATATCTCATTATGAAATATATAATAAATACCGTATATACTTACTTGTAGGTTGAGTCAAACTGCAAACTACACAGACCCAGATCTTCCATTGCATAATGTGCTGGCATATCTGGGTCAATGCAGTTGGCTAGGAGTAATCAATAGAACAAACAACATAGACCCTTAACTGCCAGTGCATTATATGATGGTAGATCAGGATCTTTGTTGTTTGCAGTTGGATTTAACTTACAAGAGAGTATATACGGTACTCAATGACAATGAATCTTGATTTAATTATTATCATAATGATTTCATTACTGAATAAAGAAAACTAAATGACCTTTGATTAGGTTATATTTATCTCTTCTGACTTCTTTCCCAAACTCTCTGAAATTCACTGAAAAGTGTTTAAGCTATTTTTCTGACTGGTAAAAAATTCACATCTTCCATTTACCTTTGGCTGCCATTGCGGACTTGGTCTCATAAGTTTCAATGAGCTCGGTGGCTTGCTTTAGTGTATAGTAGGGGTACAGAATCTCATTTAGGCGTGGATCTCGCTGTTCTTTGTTTAGGAACATTACAAACTGTTCTGCCGTCAGGTATGGCTTCTTCTTTGCACCACTAACAGAAAAAAGTATTGACGATATGGATTGAGACAGTATACTTCTTAATGGCACCAAAAAGTTCCTAAATAAATGAAATCTATTTCCATATCTGTATTCTGATCCACTACCTTGCAAGCAGCCCTTGATATCCTGCAAAGGCTATACCCAAAATCTATACATTTTCTATGCCCTTGATATCCTGCAAAGGCTATACCCAAAATCTATACATTTTCTATGTCCTTGATATCCTGCAAAGGCTATACCCAAAATCTATATATTTTCTATGTCCTTGATATCCTGCAAAGGCTATACCCAAAATCTATATATTTTCTATGTCCTTGATATCCTGCAAAGGCACCCAAAATCTATACATTTTCTATGTCCTTGATATCCTGCAAAGGCTATACCCAAAATCTATACATTTTCTATGTCCTTGATATCCTGCAAAGGCACCCAAAATCTATACATTTTCTATGTCCTTGGATATCCTGCAAAGGCACCCAAAATCTATACATTTTCTATGTCCTTGGATATCCTGCAAAGGCACCCAAAATCTATACATTTTCTATGTCCTTGGATGTCCTGCAAAGGCACCCAAAATCTATACATTTTCTATGTCCTTGGATATCCTGCAAAGGCACCCAAAATCTATACATTTTCTATGTCCTTGATATCCTGCAAAGGCACCCAAAATTTATACATTTTCTATGTCCTTGGATATCCTGCAAAGGCACCCAAAATCTATACATTTTCTATGTCCTTGGATGTATGGCAAATCCTCATTTATACAGATTCAATTATCCAAATGTCTTGGAATCTGACATATGCATCACAAAAAGATTCTTCCATGAATCTTAATTTAAAAAAAAAAAAATTTTATTCGCATATTTTGCTAATTGGAACAAAAGTATGAAGTGTCTAAAGGGATCCCTGTACCTGCATACCAAGATATACAACAACTATATATTACAGCTGGGTACCATGAAAAATTGTATACCACAGTATAATGCAGTATTTCTGAATATACCGCAATACCTACAATGGTATAACGCAATTTTATTAGGGACCAACAATTTAACGTTTTTGACAGGGGCCTGAAACTTTTTTGTTAAATTTCCATCTGTCATACGCTGGAAAAAATATCTTGTTCTGATTTATAGCAAAATAAAACTACATTATATCCATTATATTATTACCCCCCCCCCCCAATTAATAGCTCAAAAGAAATCTGCAGCCCTCCCCCTTTCAAAATAAAATGGTCAGTGCCTTATAATTGATGAATTTGCTATGTGTATATTAATTGTTGTATAATTTGTAATCTAACAAGAGTCCCTCAAATGGACTGATGCTCTACTGGGTGAAAAGAATTTCCAGGAATTCAAGATAATACCATTACTTCCTTTTAACTGTCGAGTGTTGAAACCATCTCTGATATTCTTCAGCGATAAGATTTTCAAATTAGCTGCTGTATTTACACACATTGGACGTCAGCTTGGCATCATTTTCATTTAGGACAAAGTAGACATTAATAGAAGTCTTTTGGTGAAAACCCCACATCATAATGGTCATACATTCAGGTCGAGTAGTGACAAGAAGATCTTTAAAACAGTCATCATGGCAGCCATAATGGATTTACGACTGGCATCATTGCATTTAGGACCAACTATGTATCATAAGAAGACTACTGGTGAAAACCCCATGTTGATATAGCCATCCATTTGGAGAGGAGTAGATATCAATTTCCATTCAAGATATATATTTCCATTCAGGAGTACTAATAACAAGATTTTCAAGATGGCTGCTGTGGCAGCCATACTGGATGTCAGATTGGCACCAATTTCACTTAAGACCAACTGGACATCAGAAGAAGTCTTCAGGTGAAAATCCCACATCAATTTGACTTTCTGTTAAAGTAGAGTTGTGACAACAAGATTTTTAAGATGGCTGCCATGGTGGCCATATTGGATGTCAGATTGGCATCATTTTTATTTAGGACCAGCTAGATATCACAAGAAGTCTTTTAGTGAAAACCCCATACTGATACAACCATCCATTCAGGAAAAGTAGTGATAACAAGACTTTCAAGATGGCCAGTGCGGTGGCCATATTGGACATCAAATAGGCATCATTTTCATTTAGGACCAACTAGACATCATAAGAAGTCCTTTAGTGAAAACCCTATGATGATATGATTATCCATTCAGGAGGAGGAGCGATAAAAAGATTTTCAAGATGGCCACAATGGTTGCCATATTAAACGTCAGATCAGCACTACTTTCATTTAGAATCAACCAGACATCATAAGAAGTCTTTCAGTGAAAACCCCTTGTTGATATGACCATCCATTCAGGAGAAGCTGTGATAACAAGATTTTCAAGATAGCCACTGTGGTGGCTATATTATGTCCGAGCAGCACCATTTTCATTTAGGACCAACTAGACCATAGAATGAATGTATGTGTAAAGTTTCAAGGCAATCCTCCAAGTATTTTAGGAGCAGCAATAACAAACTTGTGCTAACGGATGGAAGAGGGACAACAGACCATTTGATAAGCTCTTCTGGTCTATGACCAGTAGAGCTAAAAACTGTAACTAAAGTGGGATGATTAAGCTTACACTATAGCTGACACCCTGTGAAAGACATTGTGCTCATATTCGATAGCTTGTTGATAAAAATCGGAAGTGTTAATGCTGAATCCTTTAATTTACTAGCTACTCGGGTGATATAATAGGCAGGGAAACTTGGAGTGTAATGCCAACACACAGGCATGATATTTATCAGAGAGGGTCAGTAAACATAAAACACACTCAACAAACAAAAAAATATTTAGTGGACTAAAATTACATAAAATTCAAAAGAAAACAACTGCTCTCCTGAAAATCCTGATTCACAGTCTTACAAAGGAATACATGTGTACTTAACACATTAACATATGCTAGTAAATAACTGAAAAATGACGGGGGGAGGGGGGGGGGGGGATTAATCCTGAAATTTGTCCAAAATTTGGATTTGGCCCAAATATCTTTAACAACATCCCATATGTTGGCATATGTGACATGTGTCAAACATGTGACTAAAGGATCATAAATATAATTATATTTGTAATACTCAAAATTATAATGTGACAAATACATCTGTTTTGTTAAAAAAAATAGAAAAAAAAATTAATTAGTCAATAAAAAATGAAAACATGCCGTTAATATCATTAAATTCATTACAAGATTACTCGGGACTTTCTGTATATTCCTTACTGACGGAAACTACCGAATTACCGGTACAGTGAAAAAGTACCGTGGTAAACCAGTAATACCGTGCACCTTTATATATATATATATATATATATATACACACACACACATACATATATATATATATATATATATATATATATATATATATATATAAATTTATACAAAATGGGTGAGACAAATGAGACTTTGACAGCCAATGTTTGATACTAAGATCAGAGGTAAAAGCAGAAATAACTGGCCAATTAGTATATTGAAGATTCAATCATCCAAACCTTGATTACCCAATAAAATGTTCAGTTTGTCCAAACCAATACCAAAACCATGTTGTACAATTATATCTAAATGTACAGGCTGGATTATCCAAATTCCTGATTATCCAAACCATTCTTATGTCCTCCAAAGAGTTCAGATAAATGAGGTTTGATTAAGTATCAATGACCAAAACAAGTCTGGACAAGAAGGACAACCATCCACTTGATGCACCTAATTCAGATGCTACTTAACTCACACAATTTTCATGAGCTTTGTTTTTATAAAAAATAAATTCTCGTTTGTTTGGTTTTTGTTGGTTTTAATGGCACTTTTAACAAATTACTGGCTATATCATACCAAGGAAATCAGAGCTAACTGCCTTTTCCAAGGACACAAAACTTTTGTAACAAATACCGTCTATGCTTGCTTCTGAGTTGAGTCCAAATGCAAAAAACAAAGACCCTGATCTGCCATCGCATAATGTGCTGGCAGATCAGGGTCAATGTTGTTTGTTCTACTGATTACTCTAACAAACTGCATAGACCCAGATCTGCTGGCGCATTATACGACAGCAGATCTGGGTCTCTGCAGTTTGCAGTTGGACTCAACTTATAAGCGAGTAAATATGGTATGCTAAATTTACTGAATCTTGTATTATATTTAGTAAATCACCAAGTGCAATAATGAAAAATAATGGGATGAAATTTCTAGTAAACATATCACACTTATATACAAGCATTCTGCAGACCTAGTGTCTTGCCTGCATTCACATGTTGATACATATCCCTGTATTTGACATACAAAATCTTCAACATGGTTGATGCCACTGCTGCACCGTTGCCTGAAAAGTGATACCTATTTTTCACCACCCTGAGGCAGGCACGACAATAAACCAAATAATATATAGCTAAATACAGCAAGCTTGTATTATTTCACAATTAAATTTGACTGTAACTAACATTTCCTCAAAGACTTTGTCCACTTCTGTCCGTAAACATAAATGCCGATAGAAGTTGAAGAAATCGTCAAATGTGAACCCGTTGGGATCTATGGTGTCATTCTGAAGGAGATAAGAAACACAAAATTAAATTCATCCTATTGTGACGATTATAAACTTGATTTGCACAATAATACAAACATGTTCAGAATAATTCTAAAACACCTATGAAATTAATGTAAATTCTGATTGGCCAAAAATCAAAATTTGCTGCAGTAAAATCTACATAATACCGTTGGAAATTTGGATGCACTACTCTCCTGTGACATAGTGCCACAGTAAAATCTACATAATAGCGTTGGAAATTTGGATGCACTACTCTCCTGTGACATAGTGCCACATATAGTCTCAGGATATTAATGTTGCAATATCTGCTTTGCCGGTGACACATACTCCTCAATTAGTGCCAGTAAAATCACCATTAATGTCTTCCAATGCTCAAATACAAAGCTCTTATCCCCCAATTTCTTAAACGTGTGATTTTTGTCATGCTGTAATTGCTGATATATATAATGCAACCAACTCTGAATAGTGTAGACTATGATATGTCTTCACATAAAGTGTCAGTAGATCAGAGTGTATGCTGTTCTTTCTACCATATATACTCGCATATAAGTCAAGTCCAAGTCAACACATAATGCACCGGCAGATGTGTGTCTATGTAGTTTGTTAGGAGTAATCTGTGGAACAAACAACATAGACCCTGATCTGCCAGCACAATATGCAACACAAATATTTTAAATGTTCAGAAATACAGTGGTCTTTTGCTATAAAACCCTACGGTATACCACTGCCCTGCCCCTGTATGCTCGAGGAATGATAATACTGGAATATTTCTACAATAATTTTGTTCTTGTGGCAATATTTTGTCAATAAACAAGACATACATCAATCAAATATTTTTTACCATTGTCTATTAGCAAACCAAAAACTTGTAGATGCTAAGTTTAGTACTACTAAAACAGCATTTGATAGTCTCTGCAAGGTTTTGCAATGGCAATCAGGCACCATTTTTGAAGTGTCAGTTTTCTTAGACAAGATCCCATATATATCATTATACTGGAACCAAGTTTTGAATTTTATTATGAAGTTAATGAGAATTAAAGAACCAGTCTTTGACATAGCAAAAAGGATGTCTGGCTGACAATGTAAACCTGTCAAACATTGTTTAGTCATACTTAATCTAGCATCTTGAAGTTATTACTTTAAGAATACATGTACTTCAAGTATCTCTTGTACATTACTTAAATATAACTATGTATATGTTACATGGTTCATATTCACTTTTGGCCCCAAAATATAGTAAATATTGGAATATAGGAACTTTTAAAATTAAATATAGGATAATTATAGGACACAAACTGAATATTCTTCCAATGTGAAAAAGAAAAAAATACACCACAGAACCAAAACAAGGTCACATCCATAGTGGCTCTGTAGGCAAGTGTTGCCACACCTTTCAAGCTTCTGTCCAGCTGTATGAAAATATATCTGACTTTGACAATTTGTAATCAGAAGAGTAAAATGTGCATTTTATTATGTAGATAAATTATATCTGATATATTTATAGATATTAAAAATTTGCAAGGGTACACAGACCTGAACATAAAGTTGGCAAAACAAACAAAAAAAAAAGTCTTAAAGTATCGAAAATACAGGAATTATAGGACAATTTTCAAAAACATAGGACTTTTAAAGGATCCTATATAGAACCATAGGACAAATATAATCCATGAGATGTAAACAAAATTACTCTGGAAAAATGTTGCTTTAGCTACTGTACATACTTGCGTATAAGCCGATACCAACTGCAAACCGAATAGACACAGATCTGCCATCGCATAATGCGATGGCAGATCTGGGTCTATGCAGTTTGCAATTGGTATAGGATTATACGCGAGTATATACAGTACCATGCTTACTTACTTGTAACTCAAGTCCAACTGCAAGCAACATAAACACTGATCTACTGTTGCATAAGGTGCCCTCAGATCAGTGTCTATGAGGTTTTGCTCTAGTGATTATTCCTAACAAACTGCATAGATCCAGATCTGCAGGTGCATTATGCAATGGCATTTCTGGGTCTATGCCGTTACCTATTTTTGTGTTTTATGCACAATAATGACACAAGCATGTTGGAAATTCCTTAGGATAAAAAGCTCCATTACTTGTAACAGGCTCCCATAATTAACTCGGATCATTATTTGGAAAACAGAAATGACCAAATATCAGCTTGTTAATCTGCATAGTAATAATAATAATAATAATAATAATAATAATAATAATAATAATAATAATATTATTATTATTATTATTATTATTATTATTATTATTAGCATTATTTTATAACAACTGAAATGTAAGGTAAGACAAGAAACTCAAGTGAACATGAGATTGCTTACCTGTTAACATCCGCCTAACAGCCAAATGTAAAAGCAGTTGGCCAAGAAATCTGTGTCATTAGGATGTTTTCTGTTTAAATTTCTCCAATTCTGCTCATTGCATATGTTATGAAAACAACTGTTTCAAGGTTTCTCTGGTTTTTGTATCTTTATCCATATCTGATCACACATCAGCATCATGTGTCCAGTATTAAAAGACTTCTATACCAGGATGCTTTGCGACAAGTTGGTCTAATTCTGTTATGGTTTATTGAGATAAAGCCGTGTCAAAATTTTCTGCTTTTAATAACTGCAGCCATATTTGATGGAGGAATAGCATTATTTGCATAAATCTGAAAGTCATTCAAGATAGGACACTTTCTGTTAAATTTGTTTCAATTCTGTTAAGATGTTATTTGGAAGAAGTTATTAAAGTTTTTTACATTTTCACTAACAGCACCCATATTTGATGGCAGATTTGCATCATTTGCAAAAACTTCAATGCCACAATGCTTTCAGTAAAATCTTTCGAATTCTGGTCAGTGGTTTCTGACAAGAAGCCATTTAAAGGATTTTCCATTATTAGTAATGGTGCCCATATATGATAGCAAATCAACATCATTTTAAAAACTCTGATAGTCATTAATACCAGAATGCTTTCTGTCAAATTTGGTCAAATTCTTCTGAGCAGTTTCTGAAACGTTTTTCTATTTTGAGTATTGGCAGACATATTTGATTATGGATTGGCATCTTTTGTATCAACCTGAAAAATTTTCATGCCATTATGCTGTCAACTTTGGTCAAATTCTATTCAGCAGTTTTGGAGAAGAAATCATTTAAAGGTTTTTCTATTTTTAGTAATGGTGGCTATATCTGATGGCAGATCAGCATCATTTGTAAAAAATTTGAAAGAACTTTAAGCCAGGTTGCTTACTGTCAAGTTGGTCAAATTCTATTCAGCAGTTTTGTAGAAAATCCTTTAAAGGTTTTTCTATTTTTAGTAACTGCAACCATTATTTCATGCAGATCGAGATCACTTGTTTAAATATGAAAGGTCTTCATGCCAGGATGTTTTCTGTCAAATTTGATCAAATTCTGTTCAGCAGTTTTTGAGAGGTTATTTAAAGGTTTTTGTAATTTAAGTAATGATGGATATATTCAATGACAGATGGAATCCATTGTATACATTTTAAAGGCTTTTATGCCAGATTGCTCTTTGTCAAATTTGGTTAAAATTGGTCTGGTGGCTTTTAAGAAGTTGAAAATAGCAATTGTTGATGGATGACAGAGAGATATTTATATTTTTTTTTAACTGCAGCCATTGATGGCCGATCAACAAATCTAAAAGGTCTTTATGCCTGGATGCTTTCTGTCAAATTGGATAAAATTCTGTTCATTGACTTCAGAGAAGTTGTTTTAAGGTTTTTCTATATTTAGTAATGACAGCAATATTTGATGGCAAACTGGCCTCATCTGTACAAATTTGAAAGGTCTTTACCCTCTGCCAAGTTTAGCTGAAACGGGGTTTTTAAGCAGAAGCTGAAAAATGCAATTGCTGATGGATGCCTGATGGACTCAAAATGACCAACAAAGAGCAATACCAAAACTTCACTTGGCCTTATAGTCAGGTGAGCTAAAAAAAAAATCATATTTAAGCAACAACTTTAATATTAATAATTTTTGCTCCCTCTGTAAGGAGTTATCCAAGTGTCATGTCCATGGAGACGGTATTTATAGGCCTAATCTGTTACCCAATCCCAGCTTAGTCAAAATCAAATAAATAAAATAAATGGCTCCTATGAGGGAGCTCTGTATGATGGCCCACGAATAAAATTTTAGTTCAAGAATAAGGAATTAATGTATCTACCATTTACTCCCATGGTTATGAATCCTAAAGGTTTAATGATGTCATTCTCTTTGTCTTCAGACTTTATCCAAAACTAACAAAACCAACAGGCAAGTAAGCCAGTGCAAATATTTTGCCTTGATTAATCCTTTTTAATTCTAAATATACATTCTGCATGCATAAGGAATTACTGTACAATTAACAGATTGTTAGTCCAATTCTACTCCAGAAGCCTAAAACTGTCAATTGTCAAAATATGGATCAACACAAGGGAGAATTGTTGGTCACCCTCTTCCATTTTTGGACTGAGAAGTTAAATATACTGTTGAAAAAAAGGTGCTTATTCATAAACATGAATCCCCTCACCAACAGAAGAACATTTGGAGTAGCTGACTGGTATAGAGGAAATTACCAGAGTCACTAAAGCCCAAAAAATAGGTTACAGTGATTTATGTTTGGTATGCTTGAGTTGCTCTTCTTGAGATTCATCCACATACATTTTCATGGATGTAGGTTAAGAAAAGGGTCCAAGATACTGAGGATGTAACAAATGGATAACTAAATACAACAAAAGTTACTCAAGCATGAAAAACAGGTTACTTTGACCTAGTTTTGATGTGGTAGGATTACTAACCTTGATATGCATTTACATTGCAATTTTCGTAAGTGTGGGCAAAATAGGGTCTAAAACATTGTGGATGTCATGAACAGATAGCTAAAAATAAAAAAGTCACTGAAGCATGAACAAGTTCCTTTCTTTGAGATGCAATCACATACCAATTTTCAGGAGTATTGGTGAAATAGGGTCAAAGATACTGAGAATGTAACAAACAGAAAGCTTAAACCACAAAAGTCACTCAAGCATGAAAATTGGTCACACTGACCTAGTTAGGTTTGGTTGAGTTACTTTTATCTAGATATATCCACATAATAATCTTCATGACTGTAGGTGAAATAGGGTCAAAGATATTGAAAGTGCAACAGTCAAATAAGTGAATATACATAATTCATTCAAACATGAAAATTGTGATCAAATTGAATTAGCTGCCTTATGGTTGGTTTACTTTCAGTGAGATTTAATCACATACCAATTTTCATGGGTGTAGGTGAAATAGGGTCCAAGATACTGGGGGTGTAATAAATGCTGAAAATACAAAAGTCACTCAAGCATGCAAATTTTATCACACTGATCAAGCTTTGGTATAGTGGAGAAAATATCATTGAGATATATCTATATACCAATTTTCATGACTGCAGGTGAAATAGAGTCCAAGATGTTGGGGGTGTACCAATATACAGCTGAAATGTAGTTTTTTGGGGGGGGTAAAACTAATTTGAATTATGCAATACTTACCCATCACTATTATATAGCTTATTACTTTTTCGTGTCAAAAAATCTTGTCCGTTCGATGTGAAAAACATCCTCCCACTTAGAGTGGAGATTTTGTCAACAAGACACGTCACACCTGTGCACCTCTCCGCTCCTGCGCGAACATTCATCTTTTTCATAGACGAAATTACGCCAGGACATCAGAGCGGGGTGGGAGGAGGGCATTTGATAATAGTGATGGGTAAGTATTGCATAATTAAAATTAGTTTTACCCCCCCAAAAAACTACATTTTAATAGCAGCAATACATTATCCCATCACTATTATATAGCTGAATTTGTCAGTTAGGCGGGTAGGCTGATGTGTTAAACTGATAAAAAACAGAGAAAAATGGAAAGTGCTCACCATTTGAGGGAGAGATCCAATTTACAAATTGTTGGAGTCCCTCTGGGCCATATGTTATGTTGCAACTATGGGTCCCAAGAGAGAATACCTGCGCAATTAGCGGAGGTAGAGAAGATAGAATGGGATCGCCAAAATGCTGCATTCATGATGTCCTCCAAGGAAGAGTGATTAGATAGGCCCATGAGACAGTGACTGCTCGAACCTCAAGGGCTTTTAGTTTCGTAAAAGAGAGGTCTCTACCAGTAGGGGATTGATAAGCTCTTTAATTGTGGTGACATTCTACCGTGAAATAGTGGAAGCCAAAATATCAACGAAACCCTTAAGAGGAAGGAAAAGACGTTTCCTGCCCTTCTTTTCCACTTTTGAAGCATTTAGATAGAAACGCAGTGCCCTAAGTGGGCATAAAAACCTATCTTGATCATCTCCAGCACAGATTCGACTGAGACTGGGGATCTCTATAGGTGATGGGGCCACCGCAGGTAACTGATTTGGCTAACAAAGGAGGGAAACAGATTCATAATTGCCATTAAACCGTAGGCAGCCAGTGTCAACAGACAATGTATGAATCTTGCTACGTCTTCTCGCAGACGCCAAGCGAGTAAAAACACAGTCTTGAGTGTGAGGTCCTGAAGGGAAGCCTCACTCAATGGTTCATAGGGGTTTTGGTTAAGGACCATAAAACACATGATAGATTTCATCTGGGCGTAAGAGAGCGGGAGACAGGTCTCTGTAGCTCAAAATACTGAATGAGATCAGCAAGGTGCGGATCTGAACCGATTGCGGGGCCTGAGAAAATTTAAGTGTGTTAGAGATGGCGGCTCTATAGCCCTTGATAGTTGATACTGAAACATCTTTTGTTCTCGAAAAGAACAAAAGGAAATCAGCAATGGCAGTTACCGAGGGACAGCTGGGATCAACATGTTTCCTACTGTACCAATCACAGAAGATTCTCCACCTGGCATCATAGACCTTGGATGTAGAAGCTCTCCTGGCCTGAATGATGCAACTGGCAACCCGGCCCGAAAACTTGTTCTGGCGGATAGATCGCTTGAGATAAGCCAAGCGTGAAGGTGGAGAATGTGTGGGCTGTTGCGTAGGAGGGAGCCCCTGTGTTGTGACAGAAGATCCCTCCTGTAAGAAAAAGACCTGGGTTGATCTATCAATAGGTCTAAAAGATTGTTGACCAAGATCGTTGGGGCCATAACAGAGCTATGAGAATGATCCGGGCAGTGGAAGTTCTTACTTTTACAGAACTTGCGGTAGTAGTTGCAAAGGTGGGAGGGTGTATGCGAACAGACGATCCCACCGGAAGATGAATGCGTCCACTGCCCAAGCTCTCTGGTCCGGGATTGGAGAGACGTAAAAGGGAAGTCTTTTGTTGAGCCTGGTCACAAACAAGTCCACGAGGGGCCTTCCCCATAGTAAGAAAAAGGGGACTCTGTCACTTCGCGGTGAAGAGTCCATTCCATGAGGACTGATTTGCCTGACCTGGACAGACTGTCCGCTAAAACGTTCTTCTTCCCTGGGATGTTGTGAACTCGGAGGGAAATGTTCTACGAGGTGGCCCAGCGGAGGAGGTTCCAGACCTCCACGGAAGAGAAGAGGCATGTGTGCCTCCTTGATGTCGGAGATACGCTACGACGGGCGTGTTGTCGGAGGAGACCATGACAGATCAACCCCTTCACTCTGTCGATCCACCCTTGCAACGCTAGAAATAAAGCTTCATTTCTAGGTTGTTCCTAGAGGAATCAGAGCTGATAGAGAATCCTTGTGTGGTTTCCACCCTGCGAGAAGGAGAAACTGTAGAGGGCGCATATGGAGCCATCCTAAGGGAACCAGATCTGCAGCGGCATTCAAGGTTACCAAAAAGGATAGTTAAAGGCAAGCAGACAACAATGTTCTTGCTCGTAGCGCCTCTAGCAGTGCCAGGATTCGATCTATGTGATCCGGTGGAACCCGGAATAAGTTCTGGTTCACGAAGAAGTTCATCCCAACGTAACTTAGATGGGACGAGTTCTGACTTCTCAAGGTTGGGTAAAACAAATCCAACCGAGTCACTGTGAACCAACAACGGAACAGGTCATGATGGCGGAACTGAACCTGAACATTATTTATCAGCTATTCGTGAAAGTACTGGAGAATCGGGGTTCCCAGTAATCAGAGATAGGGCACTACAACTCCCATAACATGGGTGGAGACTCGGGGTGCAGAAGCGATTCCGAATGACAGAACCCAGAATTGAAAGACTTCCTGGTCCAAGCAAACCTGGAGGTATTCCCACCGGTTTAACAGGGGGAGATCGAAAAAGATACACAATTTCCCACTTTTCTTGATGACCAGGAAGAATTGGAAGTAGAATGCAGGAGACTGATCGTTCAGGAACCTCTTGACTGCCCCTTTCTGTAAAAGGGTGTGCACCTCTCCCTTTAATGTTCCCCAAATTGGACTTGTGAAGAACATCGGGGTCCTTGATAGAGGAGATTGTTCCCAAAAACTGCAGCCGGTAACCCTCACTTACATAGAAAGGACACACCCATCATCCAAGTTACTTGATCAAGCCTCTGAAAAGAGGCCTAGACAAGTACCTACAGGGACAATAGGAGAGGAATGCATGGCAGGAGAGGATAAAAGTCCCTCGAGCCATCCCCCCCCCACACACTGCCTTCCTTGGGAAAGGAAGGTGGGTTGGGGAAGTTCCTCTTGAGGACTTTACTCAGGAGGAGGAGGTCTCATTTGAACTTGTGCATTGGACTGGGGCTGCATCTGTTTTAAAATTTAGTGGGTGGCCCCTGGGAGCAAATAACCTTAGTGTGCTTTCTGGCCGACTACGATGGGCCAGGTGCAGTTGTGAAGGAACTATGTTCATGATCCTTCAAATCTTGTGAAGCCACAGTGGGGATGAGTCCTCTGAAGAGGCTCTCAGCTTCCAATGGAGCAGCCCTTAGGAGGTCTTTCCTATGGTTAAATTAGACCTTTGAGGAGTCCAGCACAGTGTGATGGTGGATGTTAGAAGTTCCATTGATAAAACCATCGCGACAGAGAGTGAATTCCGGGATGTCTTGATCACAGCTTCAAGCACACATAGTAATGCGGCTGGGTTCAAAGCAGCTTCCTTCAGCATACTAAACGAAGTAGCTGAGAAGAGGTCTGCATGGGAAGCTATGGTGACCAGAAGCTGCCCTTTCTGCTCAAAGGCTTGATTATTTTAATAGGAAGGCATGCCCAGGCTTCAATTATAATACCCACTTGAGACATCTGCATCCAACTGGAGAGGTTCTTAATGGGTTTTCACTTCGGGAATGTACCCAGTAAGTAGAGGCAGAGACCAAGGTCTCAAAGTAGAGGGAGGGGCAGACCATTCTCTATGCCGTCTAGCACAGGCTGGCCTGTGGAAGAACCCCTATGACATTTCCTCAATCGTTGAGGAATGTAGAAGGAGCAGGAGATCTGGTTGTGGCTGGGTCCCGGAGATCATTTAAACTGGAAAGGATCTTCTTGGGCTGTGTGCCAGATGGCTTTGGGCACAAGTTACAGCATTATCAAAAGACCAGATCTCTTCCAATTCATCTAAGTGAAAGGAACTGGTGGGACTGATAGGAGGCGACAAAAGAGCTGTTTCTACCTCGATCTCACTGGAGTCAACGAGGGTAGATAAACGCATCATCATCTAGAACACTCCGAGCAGGAGTGGCTGGACATCATTATGTCCTTCTGAGACAGTGACATAGATGAACTCTGCGCCATTTCCCGTACTTGTTCGTCTATGTGTTCTAGATGTTCCAGGATAAAGACGAGACCGCTTGTCTTTCGTGGATAATGCTATGCTTCCGCCTTGTAGGTGAATGCCACCTGACGAGGAGGCGATGGCGGGACACGAGCCGCGGCATCGCCTCTACTCTGGGCCCCACCTCTCGTACGGATTCATTGGGATAATAGGAAAGGGGGGATCCTGATCCGATCGCCTTCCCTAGTCTGAACCCTGTGGGCAGACTCCCAATCCTGTACGGTTTTTTTTTTTTTTTTTTTAGGTGACCGGTCATCATACATTGACCGGTCATCTCTACCGGTCAATACCCGGTGACCGGACCTGTCACTGGTCAATACCCGGTGACCAGACCGGTCACCGGTCAGTGACCGGTCAGGAGACATATCGGATGCCAGTTTGTCTTCATTACTACCCAGGGTGCGGTGCGACACGCAACTCTAGAAGTGTTGGTGCGGTGCAACACCTCCAACCTGGAGGGTGCAACACGCTACCTTGAGACAGCAGTGCACTTCCTTTTCTGGAAGTGCTTGGTGCGGTGCAACACCTCCCACCTGGAGGGTGCAACATGCTACCTTGAGACAAGCGGTGCACTTCCTTCCTGGTGGAAGGCAGCAACACGCTACTGTTCATGTTCGTCTTCTCCCTTCCCGGGAGGGGCGATCTACTCCTGGAACGTTCACTCCCTCCCTTACAGGAGAGGTCTCCTGTCTCTGGACTCTTGAGATTGGTCCCATAGACACCTGGGACCCCGGAGCTTGTAGAACTAGTCCTCTTGCAGTGTGTTCCTGCCTGAGACTCTATAAGAGAAAAAATTTGAGAATTCAGACGATGATGCGGATCAATGTTTCTTCCGCCCTCTATACATACGTCTGGAATCGGTTAGATTGCAGATTTCATTAGTCATTGTGCAAGAGGTACAACGTTTTTCTTACGTGTACACTTGAACACGTGAGGTAGTCTGGGTGAGTATCCCAAGAGCCCTTCTTGTGGCCATACTTCCTACAGACTGACCCGACATTGTTCTCTGAAAAGAAAAATGTTTCTGAAAGAGAACAATAATAATAAATTTAATATTGTATTATTCTTCATACGTAAAACTCACCTGTCTGTATGTACCGGGTGTTATACACCTCCAGTATATTTGCACAAGGTAGGCAACTGTTCCCTGAATTAAGAATTTATCTGAAGGAGAACAATAATAATAATAATAATAATAATAACAATATTATATTATTTCCACATGTGAAAACTCGCCTCGTTTGTATATAGTTTTCTTTTTTTCTTCTTTTCTTTTCTTCTTTTTAAGTCTACAGCACCCGGTATTCCCAGGTGGTCACCCATCCAAGTACTAACCGGGCCCGACGTTGCTTAACTTCGGTGATCGGACGAGAACCGGTGTTTTCAATGTGGTATGGCCGTAGACTGTACTATACACACACCAGTTCATCTGACGTCTTTGCATCCACTGCGTGCTAATTGCACCCCAGTGGATGTTCAAAGGTAAACAATTGTCTCCTACTTATTTTATATAAAATAATACAATAATAAAACGTGTAAAACTCACTTTTTATTTCCACACATGGCAAACTCACCCTTTTTGTATATGTCGCGTGCTCAATGCACACTAGTTCACTTCGCTCTGTTTGCATATACTTTAGCGGTCTATATGCACCACAATGGAATTTGTCTAAAGGTAAACAATATACATATACATGTTACAAGGATTAGGAGTCTAGTTTTCTTGACAAACTTTATTGTTCCCAAGAAAGTACAGCATAGCAATGCGACGCGTCACGCGTGGTAACTAAAGATACAATTGATGAATTAGCAAAAACAATAATATTTAAACAAATATTTAATTGGTAGAATTATGCGCCTGGTAATTGCGGCGCTATCTCGGTTGTCTATGTCACGTTGTAATGAACACACAAGACTTACCGTGAGCTAAATTGTATCTGAAAAGAAAAAACACATGGTGTACCCTCACCCCTAAGGACAGAATACACGTGGCAATTTAGAAAGACTCTTTTCTAGAACAAACACTGATGTAGGGCAGCATAAAACACATAAGACGAGATGTACAAATGTAACCCAGATTGAATTTAGGTGAAAGAAGGATCCAAACGTGGTTGAAAACCGCAGCAGATAATTTTTCTCAGGTTACGTTCGACGACACAACCATTAGCCATGGCGTCCATGAAAAAGATGAATGTTCGCGCAGGCGCAGTGAGGTGCATGGGTGTGACGTGTCTTGTTGACAAAATCTCCACTCTAAGTGGGAGGATGTTTTTCACATCGAACGGACAAGATTTTTCGACACGAAAAAGTAATAAGCTATATAATAGTGATGTGATAATGTATTGCTGCTATTAAATTACTAAAGTCACTCAAGCATGCAAATCAGGTCACAATGACCTAGTTTTGGTATAAGGGTGTTATTTTCATCCAGATGTATCTATATAAAAAAAATTTGCATGATTGTTTGTTAAACAGCACCTAAGATAATTGTGAGGACATAACAAACAGCTGAAAATATAAAATTCTCTCAAGCATGCAAATGAGGTCACACTGAAGTAGTTTTTATATGGTTGAGTTACTTTTATCCAGATATATCTACATACCAATTTTCACAAGTGCAGGTGTAACAGAGTCCAATATATTGAGGGTGTAACAAACAAACAGCTGAAAATACATAAGTCACTCATGTGTGCAAATTAGATCAAAGTGACCTAGTCTAGGTATGGCAGAGTTCCCAAGATGCATCCACAAACCAATTTTCATAAGTGTAGGTGAAATAGGATCTGATCTGTTCAGGAGTAATGAAATATTTTGAGGGTAACAAACAAACAAATGAACTATCAAACAAATGAAAACACGAATGAACAGGCAAAATGCTATATCCCCTCTCAACTTCACTGGGGATTTTGATAAAATATAAAATATGTATCAGTGGTTAAATATGCAAGCCCTCTGAAAAAGAAAGGATTCTTTAAAACAATTAGAATAATTCTGCTATTTTTTTTCAAATATTTTATCCAGAAATTGATATTGAAAATATAATTATAACTAAAACAATGAAATTATTACCTTTGTTGCTTTGAACCCTGCAGTTTCCAAAGCCTTCACCACTCTACTTTTATCATCTTTGTTGGTGGTGGTCACAATCTTGATAATACTGGAAAATAAAAGATTCAAACTTTATTTTATGAGACTGTATAACAAGTTCTGACAATTTATAAAAAGCTGATGGTTCTAGTAGTGGTATTAAGTGATCCTTGAGGTGGTGGCATGATGTGATCCTTGAGGTGGTGGCATGATGCAATCCTTGAGGTGGTGGCATGATGCAATCCTTGAGGTGGTGGCATGATGTGATCCTTGAGGTGGTGGCATGATGCAATCCTTGAGGTGGTGGCATGATGCAATCCTTGAGGTGATGGCATGATGTGATCCTTGAGGTGATGGCATGATGTGATCCTTGAGGTGGTGGCATGATGTGATCCTTGAGGTGGTGGCATGATGTGATCCTTGAGGTGGTGGCATGATGTGATCCTTGAGGTGGTGGCATGATGCAATCCTTGAGGTGGTGGCATGATGTGCTACTCGAGTTCATGGCATGAAGTGGTGGTAGCATAAAGAGATCCTTGAAATGAAGTAATCCTTGACTTAGTGGCATGAAGAGATCCTTGAGGTGGGTGCATGAAATAATCATTTATATAAATTAGTCCTTGAGATTGCGGCATGGAGTGATCCTTGAGGTGGTGGCATGAAGAGATCCTTCATGTGGTGAAAATGAGAGAATTTGGTCAGAAAACCACTGACCTTGGATGGAAGGTCACTAATCCTCAGGAATAGGACCTGGCCCTGAGATTGCAAAGCCTTCAGGTTGCAAAAGATTCTCTAACTCAAATTCAACTCAGAATTCTGATGTCTGATTGGTCAGTGATTTGGCATTTGCTAATCAGACATCAAAATCTATAGACAAGTCAGAGTTTAAGTTCTGCTTTTAACTATGGCAAGATAACCATTAATGATTTGTTATGTAACTCACAATCAAGATATTCCGTGATACTTCAAAGACAGGTACTTTTTAATATGACATCAAATTATATTCAATTAAAGCAAAACTTACTTATATATATAGACCTTTCCAGTGCAAAGTTTTTCTATATTACCTCCACTGGCCACTATGTGTCACTAAACACATCCACCATTAAGGTACTGATTATGGGTAGTGATTACATAAGATCCAAGAAAGAATGAATACAAGAAAGGTATTCCTTTATTGCTATGAATGAACTTTGTTTCTGCAGAAATCTTCAAATATGTACTTTCAAAGACTAGAGAGAAAACAGTTACATCAGAACAAAATTAAGCAATGACACTTTAATCATGATGTATATGTTCAGTCAAGCTTATATGACCCACCAACTCTACCATCACCTTCCTAGAAACAGTTATATCTACCTACTCTAACACCTCCTGCCTGGAACACTTATATCTAAAAGTATACCTAATTTCCTACTTCAATTCTTGAAGAGGTAGACAAAATGTATTCATTCTGTGTGTTAGTCACAAAATGTATTCATTCTGTGTGTTAGTCACAAAATGTATTCATTCTGTGTGTTAGTCACAAATTGAACCTAACTGTAAATCCCTCATGTGAAACCACTGTAAGGTTTTTGTTCCCTACCAATGATACTAATTCCTATATTAAACCTACTGAAGAACCATAATATTGAAAAATCAGTATCTTTCAATTTCCAAGTTCTCAGGACCAAACCTATACCTCACAACACATAACCATCCTTAATATATTCTTGTGTGTTGAGACCATTCTTAATGTATGCTTGTGTGTTGAGACCATCCTTAATGTATGCTTGTGTGTTGAGACCATCCCTAATATATTCTTGTGTTAAGACCATCCTTAATGTATGCTTGTGTGTTGAGACCATCCTTAATATATGCTTGTGTGTTGAGACCATCCTTAATGTATGCTTGTGTGTTGAGACCATCCCTAATGTATGCTTGTGTGTTGAGACCATCCTTAATGTATGCTTGTGTGTTGAGACCATCCTTAATGTATGCTTGTGTGTTGAGACCATCCTTAATATATTCTTGTGTGTTGAGACCATCCTTAATGTATGCTTGTGTGTTGAGACCATCCTTAATATATTCTTGTGTGTTGAGACCATCCTTAATATATTCTTGTGTGTTGAGACCATCTTTAATGTATGCTTGTGTGTTGAGAAAATCATATAAGCCACAGCATTTTTTAAAACTACACATGCTTAAAACTTGCATCACCCATTCTGCACCTAAGGAATAAACTGCTACTTTCATTACTGGGTTCAAAAACCAAGTCAGTAAAAATCTCTCGAAGGAACTGATGCTCTACTGAAAGAAAAGAATTTCCAGGAATTCAAATAAGACCATTTCTTCCTTTTAACTGTGGAGTCCTGAAAATATTTCTGATATTCTTCAGCGAAAACAAGATTTTAAAAACAGCTACCGTGGTGGACATTTTCTATGTCAGATTGGCACCATTTGCATACAGGACCAGGCAGACATCATTAGAAGTCTTTTGGTGAAAACCCAATGTCAATATGACCATTTACTCAGTCCGAATAGTGAAAACAAGATTTTCAAGATGGCCATCATGGCAGTTATATTGGATGTACAACTGGTACCATTTTCATTTAACACCAACTAGGAATCATAAGAAGTCTACTGGTGAAAACCCCATGTTGATATAGCCATCCATTTGGGAGTAGAGATAACAATATTTTCAAGATGGATGATATGGTGGTTGTCAGTCTGCATCATTTTCATTTAGGACCCACCAGATACACATGTACCATAAGATGAAAACCACATCAAAATGAAATTTCATTTAAGAGGAATAGCAATAACAAGATTTTCAAGATGACCACCATACTGGGCGTCAGATCAGCATTATTTTAATTTAGGACCAACAAGACATCATAAGATGTCTTCTGGTGAAAACCCGGTGTTGTTAGGACTTTTCATTTTTAAGGAGTTTTGCAAGATGGCTGCCATGGTGGCAATACTAAATACCAGACTGGCACCATATCCATTTAGGACCAACTAGACATCATAAAAAGTCTTTTGGTGAAAGCACAATGTCAATATGACCAGCCATCTAGGAGAAGCAGCTATAACAAGATTTGCAAGATGGCCATTATGGCAGCTATACTGGAAGTCAGATCAGCACCATTTTCATTTACGACCAAATATAAGAATTCTTTCAGTGAAACCCACATGCTGATATGACCATTCATTCAGGAGAAGTAACCAAAACAAGAATTTCAAGATGGCCACTGTGGCAGACATATTGAACATCAGATTGGCACCATTTTCATTTAGGACCAACTAGACATCATAAAAAGTCTTCTGTGGTAGATTCTACATATGCAATTTGTCCAACAACCTGGCATCTATTACCCCTCTTTTTCACTTGCAGTGCAAATATTATCTAAAATGAACCAGTGGAGTGAGTGCAATGCCTTCTTTCATAAATAGGATGCTCTCTGTTGAGACCTGTGCTTAAAATGCCCTGACAGGTAACCAGCACCTTGCACTGACAGGCAATCAGCACCATACACTGACAGGCAACCAGTACCTGCCTTGACAGGCAAGCAGCACCTGCTGTGACAGGCAACCAGCACCATGCACTGACAAGCAACCAGTATCCTGCTCAGACAGGCATCCAGTGCTATCCCCTGACAGGCAACAAACACCCTGCCCTGAATAGTGATCTGGGGACACCACTGACAACTCTATAAAATAAATGAACATCTTACTTTTTCACAGGAATCTTTCCATTGACATCCAGGACACATGTAAGCCTAGTGTATGCCTTCTCAAGGAATGTAAGAACACTGCCATTCTGGGCCAAGAGGTTGTAAGCATACTTCAGAAGTTCATCACACAGTTCCTGAAAAGGTACAACATATATATTTAGTTGGCATCCATAAAACTTATTTTATAACTTAACAGACCTGCTTACAAACTTAATCAAATGTGTAAAAAGCAGACAGCCACAACTGATTCCATCAAGTTTGCAAAAGACCATAATCAACAGATTATGATTCAGTGCATGAAATTCTGAAGACTGATGACTATTTGTTGACAAGAAAAAGTACTATATGCACAATAAAATGAAAAAGCTAAGTAAAGGAAAATTTCCACATATTTTTTTTTTTTATATAGAGAACTATAGTCAAGTGAAATTTAAAGAAGAGGCCCAAGTAAGCCTGATATCACTTACCTGGCTTACATAGCCTAACAGTTGACCATTTCACTAAGCAAGCTTATGTAGTATTGTAAGAACACAACCATTAGCCTATGTAAACTATCTCCCAAACTTTATATCATGTTGATTTTACCTATCTTGATATAGCCTGATAAAAAATTCTTTCCAAAGATAAAGGCATATTTAATATACAGCCTCTTGCTCATAATCAAATTCATCCAAGATCTTGGTGATAGGGTTACTGTTTACCAAGTTTTCTCAAAATTGGATGAGAAATATCGTCTCCAGATCTGGAGAGGTAATAAGCTCAGCCAATCAGATGCAAAATCATCTTATTAATATATGCAGATCTCACAAGTTTATATAAGATATAAATTTATTTACCAAGCTGAAGCAAAATTTGACTGAATTCTGTCTCCAGAGTGGTAACAAGATTAGCCAATCAGATGCATGATCATGTCATTAATATGTGTGGATCTTGCTCATAATCGTACTCAACTGCAATCCTGATGATATAACCCTATTTACCAAGTTTGATCAAAATCCTATTAAAAATTCAGTCTCAAGAGTGGTAAAAAAGATCACCTCACAAATAAGCAAAAGTCTTGCTCATAATAAAACTCATTCAACATCTTGATGAAATTAGCCCATTTACCAAATCTGATTAAAATCAGGTCAGAAATACCATCTGTCAAGCGGTAAGAAGCTCATCCATTCAGATGCATGGTCCCCTCATTACTATATGTGCAGATCTCCCTTATAATAAAAATTAACTCATCAGATACCTTGATGATACAAGCCTATTTACCAAGTTTTATAAAAAATCTCATCAGAAATTGAGTTGTTTAAGTGCTGACAAGCTCAGTCAATCAAATGCAAAATCACCTCAATAATGTGTATGAATCTCACTCATAACTGTACTTGTCTGAGATCTTGATGATAAAAGTCTATTTATAAAGTTTATATTAAAATCGGATCAGAGATTAAGTTTCTAGAGTAGTAACAAGCTTAGTCAATCAGATGCATGATCACCTCATTAGTATCTGTGGTCTAAGAGCATCACCATATAAGCCTACCATATATACTTGCGTATAACCTGATACCAACTGCAAACTGCATAGACCCAGATCTGTCATTGCATTATGCGCCAGCAGATCTGGGTCTATGCAGTTTGTAAGGACTAATCAGTAGAACAAACAATATAGACCCTGATCTGCCAGTGCATTATGCGACGGCAGATCAAGGTATATGTTGTTTGCATTTGGACTCAGATTATAATTGAGTATATACGGTATATGACAAGTCTGATCAAATTCGGATAAAAAATATGGTTTCCAAGCTTGGCAAATCTGATGCTGCATGCAAAATCCCCTTATGTGCAGATCTTGCTGACAAGCTCAGTCAATCAAATGCAAAATCACCTCATTAATGTGTATGAATCTCACTCATAACTGTACTTGTCTGAGATGTTGATGATAAAAGTCTATTTATAAAGTTTATATTAAAATCGGATCAGAGATTAAGTTTCTAGAGTAGTAACAAGCTTAGCCAATCAGATGCATGATCACCTCATTAGTATCTGTGGTGTAAGAGCTTCACCATATAAGCCTACCCGTATATACTTGCGTATATTATGCGCCGGCAGATCTGGGTCTATGCAGTTTGTAAGGACTAATCAGTAGAACAAACAATATAGACCCTGATCTGCAGGTGCATTATGCGACGGCAGATCAGGATCTATGTTGTTTGCATTTGGACATGGCTTATACGTGAGTATATATGGTTGTTTTATATATATAAATTATATATGTATATAAAATCACCTTATGTGCAGATCTTGCTCATTATCAAACTTATCAAGCCCATATTCCAAGTCTGAGCAAACTGGATCAGAAATATGGTTTCCAAAGTAGAAACAACCTCAGCCAATAACATGGTTTGTACAGTCCCAGAGAGTTGTTTTTCAAGGACTTTTCAAGAAGTTTTCAAGGACTTCTAGAAGTTTTCAGTGAGTATTTTTTCTTACAGAAATTGAACTTTCTCCATTTGACTTTATTTATCACTGCATGGATACAAAAATAAAAGAAAACATGAGGCTCAAGTATGCCCGATATTGCTCACATCAGTAACTGACAAATGTATGCTTGCTAAATTAAATACATACATGTAGTGAAACTGTGGAGTGGAAAGAAAAGTTTGGAGCACTTAGCTGCTACACTCTCTATTAGGCCTAATAAATTTTAAGTGTTTCCGGTTTCATGTTAAAAAAAATTGGATTGGTTGGTCAGAATAAGATTTTTTAAACTCATTTTTTCCCCGCTCCATTTACCAAAAGTGAACCATGGTTGTATGACTAAATTTTATTCCTTTGAGAAAAAACCTTGTCAGTTTTTTTCAACAATACAATATTTTACAATAGGTTCATGCTCTCTATATAATTACTTAAATAATTTGTGTTTGTCTGATATAACTTGCTGTAAATTGGAACCCACCACAATTACCAAGCAGCATGCAAAAGTTGCCAATAGTGAATCATGCTCCAGTAGGCGCTAACAAATACTGGAAGATATGTCTACATGAACATGCTCTCTAATACTGTTACCGAGGAATTAAATGAAATGCAGTTTTGTCTCAACATTCGGAAAACCTTGAATTTGTTACTTGTTTTTTTTTTTTATTCTGTTTTATGGTCGAAAAATTTCTAGGGTGTCATCCAGAAAAATGGAGAATCTGTATATTTAGGTTCAAGATGGTAATTAATCGGGAAGTGGTTGAGGAGAAAAGCATATTGGATTATTGTTTTTATGAATTATTTTATTAAAGGCCAAAAAAATACCAATTATAAATGTAAAATAATGTGTGACTAATAAATATATGAAATGCCATAAAATAATGAATATACATGTGCTAACATAAAAACAACACATATTTGAGGCATTTGAGTATAGCAATACTATTGTATGTTATTAGTGACTTTTAGGTTTTGTTAGGCAATGAGGCTACTGGTGTGCATCAGAAACTCACAAACAAATATTAACCTTGTTTTTAAGCACAACACAGCAATTTAATTCCCAATATTATACATAAAACATTAGTTTAATTATGTTTTCTTAACTTAAGACTTTTCTTTTTTAAGTTTATGTTATATTTTTATATTATATATTTTGATCAGCTTCAAATTACATATTAATCAATTTAATCCCTATGGTGTATTATTTTGCTCATAAAATTGTTGTATTGAAATTCATGTCCCCCATATAATAAAATTATTTATACTTTTTATTCTTCAAATGAAATGGTTTTCAGGGGGGGGGGGAGGGTGGTTTTCAAGGATACTGGGAGAGAGAGAGAGAGAGAGTGACTCTCCTAACAACATAAACCTATGATTCTCAATAGAATTTATCATAGGTTACTTCCCTTCCTTTCATATACAAACTGCTATTTTGCCCTCAACAGCTGTAGCAAGGTCAGCCAACAAGATGCAAGATTACCCCATTAATATGCATGGATCTCACTCATTATCCAACCCATCCAACATCTTGATGATATAAGCCCATATTTCAAGTTTGATCCAAATGGGATCAGAAATATAGCCTTCTGAGTAGTAACAAGCAATTCTTGATGGACACACATGTGACACACGTTAGATGTACAGTTATACCATAAGCTCACTTAGTCTTATGGCCAGGTAGACTAAAAAGAATGATCTAGAAGGATCCCAGTTTTATTACTAAATGACTATTAAGCAGAGTAAGGCTGAAAAAAGCATAAATTAAATGTAATAATCTAAATCATTGCATGTAGTTTTGACAAAGTAAGATTACTGGTATCATCTATTGATCAGGATGTTAATGTATGATTGTTATATTGATATAATTATAAACAAAATTTAAAAGCGGATGGTATATAATTTATTTGGTAAAATTATAAAGACGTGGGCCAAAGACAACTATCATTTATGGAAAATTAGTAGAAAATTAAATAAAGTCACACAAAAACATGATTATAAAAAATGAATTTCTTATAAAATGTACGTTGTCATTCAAATCTGAATTAGCTTCTTTATTATTGCAGTATGTACCATATTTATACTATCATCTCTGTTGTGTAAACTAGGACAGACAAATGGAAGGCATTAGTTAAACATCCTTTTCTGCTCTTGAACTTTGACTAGACAACAGTCTCCACAGTAATAAAACTGTCTTAGCACAAGAACTGAACTCGGACTCGTTAAGCCAGAATAAGAAACCATACTTAACATCCTTAAAAACTGTGAAATCTGAAAATTACAGTAGAAATCCATTTATACTAACTGCCAAGGGGACAACCATTGAGTCTGGATATGCAGATGTTACAGATCTAACTGTTTTGGATATACAAACATTTGAACATGCAGATGTTATAGATCTAACTGTTTCGGATATACGAACATTTGAATATGCAGATGTTACAAATCTAACTGTTTCGGATATACGAACATTTGAATATGCAGATGTTACAGATTTAACGGTTTCAGATATACCAACATTTGAATATTCAGATGTTACAAATCTAACTGTTTCGGATATACGAACATTTGAATATGCAGATGTTACAGATCTAAGTGTTTACGATATATCGACGTGTGGATATGCTTACATTACATATCTAACTGTTTAGGATATACTAACAGCAAATGTTACAGATCTAAAAATTTAGGATATACTAACATTGGGATATGCATATGTTACAGATCACATAACCAAACAATTTAAGATATACAGTAAAGATTATTTATAACATTTCAGAGGGGACTAGGATTTTAGAATGTTATAACCGAGAATATATCATATATCCAAATTCGTTTATTTTTCAAAATGTTTATGTACTTGTCAGTGTTGATGACATTGGATGTACATGTAAACAATTTATACTCGTATGATTACCATCAGAACTTGTATGTAATGGTAATAACATTTTCAGAAAACAACATACATTTGTATAAATACATGTTATAATGAAGAAAAAATGATAAATCAGTAAGTTTTACAATCTTCTGAAAGTATCAACATACATGTACATGTATCAGCCAGTGAATCATAAAAATCACTTTAATGTGAAAACGTCCTTGTTCAATAACTTAATGACTAAAAGTACAAACAAAATCATTTATTTTCTTGTTTTAATGCTATAATTACACTGAACCAGTAATCCATGATTCTAAAGTACAGAGTACGAATGAGGTGTGACTATCACACTTTTGCTACCTGGCGCCTTTTGTTAAGCCTTTGTTATTTACTGATTATGAATGAGGTGTGATTATAGTGCTTTTGTTACCTGGCGCCTTTGTTGTTTAAACGACCGCCAGTGCTCAAAGAAATTTTTTTTCAAACACAGACCCAGGGCTGGTGATCATGAACCACATCTGATCCCTTTATTACTTAGAACAGCTCAAAAAACATGCCACATTTGGCCTAAACTCTCCAGATTACAACAAGAAGGTAATCAATTAACAACTTGTTGTTTACATGTGTTAGCCTTAATCCCATTAATTAGTCATGCATCACTGCACCGGTTGCAATGACTGCTGGAACAGTTTCAGTTCCCATTAGATTGGTTCTGGATGGTTTCTGTAATGCATGAATTGAACACATAAAAATAGTTTTTTTTCTTCTTCAAATTAAAAAAAATAATCTGTTAATTTTCAAAAGCAGATTTCAACTATACAATTGTGAGTGCGATAGATGTCCTTAAAAACGGTATTTTTGTCCTACTGCATGTAGAATCACATGTACATGTATGTTAAAGCCACATGTATGTTAAAGCCACGTGAGCACTAATTATAGGTAACTCAGACAATCTGCTGCCCATTCACAGGTTACATGCTTCACTTTGTACACAAAGTTTACAGTTCTCCAAAGAAGTGTGGTAAGTAAATGAACTTCATAAGGGGCATACATGGGGATACATATTAATAATTTACTAGTCTTTTAACAACTTGTAAATAAAATGCCAAATTTCATCAGCGCAATAGAAGTTTTGTCAGGCAAATTAGATTTTCTTTGATAAGCCCATCGGGTTATCAGATTTTTTTAGCACTGACTGCCATTGTTTTATATGGTTTCAGCACGTTGGGTGATAAAAACATTATAATTGAGCTCATTTTCTCAGGCGGACAACACAACTGAAGCATTATAACAAATTAAATGTTGTAACAGAGAACGTTATAACATAGCCTTTGGAATACATATTAGTTAGGAATTTGGCTGGGGAAATGAAACTCAATCATTATAACAGAGGAAACGTTGTATCCAAGAACGTAATGAACAATCTGCAGACATTACAGATTTAAGTATTTAGGATATACAAACATTGGGATATGTGAATTGTACAGATCTAAATATGAAAAAGCCAGGACACTTTCTGGGTTAAGTTCAGATCAGAGGGTGGTTCAGAAATTTATTATGGATAAATGGAAATCTACTGCATGTAAAAAAAATATTAGAATTTTTTTAAAATTAGGTACATGTAATTTTGCCTCAATTCATAATAAAGTTCTTTACAATCAAAATTGTAGAATTTTGAGTCTGAGTTCAAATTTTGTACTAAAGATGTTACATTACAATGGGGCCAAGTCCTGCTTTCATAAAACTTCTCAACTGGAGCACATACTGAACTTAATCTGTTATCTGTACAAATTCTTACAGAGTCAAATTTAAGGTCAGTTCTTTGTTCTTTGTAAAGGTAGCATAGTTTGAAAAGGGTCGAGGTTAGGAAAATACAGTTAAGGTATTCTTGAATTCCTCTCATTTTCAAAAAAACACATCAACCCATATAAATCATAATTATTGTCCTCTAATTTTTGGCACAGAGAACTCTTTCCTCAATTAAAATGTGCAAATTGTTGGTACTTGAGAAAATTCTATTTAATATTTTTACCTATAATTATTTGCACACCACAAAAAAAACTATGAAAAATTGCTGATAATTTAGTATTACATAAAAGCACAATGTTAGTATTAAGCAGAGGAAAGTTAATTTAAGATAGCTAAGTTAGGAAATAATGTCACTGATTAAACAGTATATCAGTAGATCTGTTAAAACTATGCAATGCTGATATGGTTTCATGGTCACTTAAAAATACTCGTCATGCAACGTATTTGTAAATCCTGAACCTCCATTGGTTTGGCCTGTATAACTTAGACATTTTTAACTATCACACACTAAATTAAACATTAAACTAGTCTTGCCACTGCAAATCCCCATGCTTTTTACTGCATATTCCAAACATAACCAAACCCCATCCCTTGGTACCCCCTCCCCCAGTCTTTCAAACAGTGACCCAGGAGTCCTAATGCAAAATCCATCACATATATGATGCATTCTTTTGCTATGAATGCATATATGAACCTTGGTCAACAAATATTTTTCAATGTAATCTAAATTTGTGTAAATTTTACATTTGACCCCCTCCTAGGGACACCAGGGGCAGGAGCTAAGGAGGACACTCCTTCTTCTGACGGTTAACACAGGCAACATAACTATAAAATTTCATGAAATTCACATCCAGCTGTTTATGAGATGTGATAATGGATGGGCAGACAGATGAAGGGTATTACAATAACCCAACACTTTTTAGAAAGCTTGGGGATGACAAAACAGACTTGAACTCAAAGTGAAATTCAACAATGTTTTGAATGCAATTATTTTTTTTTTGTTTTTTGTGTAATTTTGAGCCTGGAAAATAACTGAAATTCACCAATTGTGATCGAGTGAATTTCTCATTAAACAGTATGTTCACAACTAGATCACTCAATTGTATTAGTGTGCTGTACTCACAACCAAAAGGGTGCAGGTTTGTATCCATCAGATCAACCTGCTGTGTATACAATACAATGGACTTTACTCCAATTACCTCATCACCAAATAACCTATCTGAATTGCTTTGTCATAAAATACTAAAACAAACCAAATCTTTAGCAGTCATTCAAATTTGTGTGACTTAAACAAAATCTCACCCTATAATAATAAGATTTAGGTGGAAGTGACCTACATGTATAATATGCTCCGTTAAAGTATAAAAGCATAGTTGTCCCAGAACTAGCACAATATAATGAGACATATGACTATTAGGAATAGCAGAAACCAATATAAACTTTTTAAAGCAATAAAGCTACAAAATAACAAGAATAAATTCTAGCTAACTATGTATATTTAGTAAAGCTGTGAAACACACACACTCTTTCAAGGTCAGAGAAGTTTGATACAATTAAACTCTCTAAATATAGGTCGCTCACACCAATCTCTCTCCCACACAGCAAAATGCTACATGTATGAGGAAACTCTTTACCAGAACAGTTCATTACTTTCTTTTGACATTTCCACAAAAATTTGCTAAATTTGCTAAATGTGAAGATTTGGTGCCACTCTTTCTTATGAATTCAAGTCATAACTGACAGCATATGCATCTGCCAATCAGGGTCTATGTTGTTTGTTCTACTGATTACTCCTAACAAACTTCATAAAACCAGATCAGCCAGTACATTATGCAATGGCATATCAGGGTCTATACAGTTTGCAGTTGGACCTGACTTATAAGCGAGTATATATGGTAATTTGTCAACTCTCATGCATAAATATGACTTTATTTAGCAAGCAATATTGCCACACAATTTTTACATTAGCTTCTTTTTATTTTTACAAAAGGAAAGTGATTATTAGGTCAAATAACAGTCTTGTGTTGAAAGTGCCTTTAAAAACCAATCAACCAACCATCAAATCATTCTATGATTTTTTAAATCTGTTATGTACAAAGAGATATGTCAATTTTAATTGGCCAACTAAATATTTTCTCTGCATTCTAGATCCCACTCATGTATAAATGGCAAGGTTCTTTTCAAAGTTTTCTCATCCTAGCATTTAGCAGTGCATGAGAGAGAGAGGTGGCTGCATGTATATCATGGCTATTTTCATTTAACTATTCTATCTCGTTGTCTCCTCATGAAATGACTGGCATACTTGGAAATTACATATAATTTGTATTTATCATATAAATACAAATACTTGTTTTGTTATCAGTAACAAATTATTCTTTTTATAATTTTGATATGAAGGGATATAAAAACAGATTTGGAGTACTGAATTTCTTTTACATGGAACTCTATTAACTTTATCTGACTCAAAAGATTTTTAAAAAGTTGATCAATTCACAAGCAGTGTTCTCCCCATGGCAGTTTACCACCGTGGTTCTGATACATTATCTGTTTAATAAACATTATGTGACTTTATTCTGTGGTCAATCCCTAAAATAAGACCTTTTCTTAATGTTTATGTGTCATGTAACAATAAGAATAATCTGGATCCTCAATCAGTCCTTATCTACTGTACCTCACTTAACGCGGTACTCATCTTACACATCTAAAACCTTTAATGCTGGTTCAATCTTTACAATGGCAGTGTCCTGTGATCAGTCACCGATGAAAGTGTGCATGTTATATAGCAGTCATTTTCATATCAGCTCATAAATGTGCAACAAGTATTACTTTCAAGTTTGTTGATCTTTATGATTATCAATAAAAAAAGAAAAATTACCCAGTGTCTGGCAGGCTGCATGCCGAGATCAGTTGCTGAGTTTGCCAATTCAGGCTCTAACAGCAATATTATTTCCATGAAGTAAAAGACAGACCGAAAAACAACATTCTGGTTTTACCACTGAATAGAAGATATCCTCTCCTTGGGTGGAAATCGGTGGATTGGATGGTAAGTTTTCCATATTGCTCTTTTGATTTACTTATCAACTGGTGAAGGTGGGGGTGGGTTGGGATTGCATAATTTTAAACTACTGGTATACAGTGATTTTTAGGCTTCTCAAATCTTCTATTATTTTTCTTGCTAGTGTTGTTTTTGTTGTTGTTGATATTGTTTTTGTTTTCTGGAACATACATGTGGCGAGAAAAACTTCATGAATGAAAATTGCATGTACTCCATGAGTTGCTTTTTTTTTTTACACAGTAGATACTGAGCAGAAACAAAACATTCCGTTTGATCAATCAATCTTAATTTCAAGTGGATGCTGCTCAAGGATTTTCTCTCTGTCTATCCAAGTAAAAAAAGGAGCAACTTTTATCTTCAGATTTTACCTGTTTTCAAAAACATGAATCAAACAAATGTTGTGGAATGGATTATTTCTTCATTTACATTTCCAATATTTTTCCAACAGTAAGCAATTAGTTTGCAGTTGGAATAAATATTAACCTTACAATATGCAGGCACTTTGTGCATAATAACCATTATATAATTAGTTAGGAATCAAGTAGATTTAAATCTTTTTTACGTACATTATTAAACTTTCTGTTCCTTCTTTTATTCAGACTGTGACAGGGACCTTTTATTCAGACTGTGACAGGGACCTTTTCAATAAGAAGTATAGAGATTGTGCTGAAGAAAGGGCTTCAGTTTGTTAGTTCAATTCAAAGACTGTACAGAATTTTGGCTTCATAACATCGTGTAAATTAAAAAATAAAAAAAAACACTATGTAAATATATTTACTTTCTTTTATATTTCATTCCTTTTTTTCACACTTTTATGATGATAATGATTATTTTATAAAACTCCTTTTGTAACACGCCATGTGCTTACCCTGATGCTATCCAAAATTCCTGGGGAGAACACAGATGTGTGATTGAAAAAGTTTATATTTTTTTGATTTCTTGGAACTTTAATTATGTGTGATTGAAAAATTCTACACTTTTTTTATTTCTTGGAACTTTAATCAAGTATGCCAGCCTTTAAGCTTGAAAAAAAAAAAGATAGGGGGATCAGGAATCACTGGGCCAAGTAAAAAATAATTATGTTTTCTGTAACAGGCTTGAAAAAAGTTGGATTGATAGGTAGGCTTCTAATTTTTATAAAAAAAATGTGTTTAATATATTAATTTGTATATTCTTGATTAGTCCCAATTGTCGAACTTGTGAAAGTATTCCAAGTGGTCAATACTAAATACAAAATGACACAAAAAATCCAGAACAGACCAGATGTAAAATTTCCAGAAATAATGTTCACTCTAAAATATAATGTAAAAACTACAAAAAAAAAAAAAAAAAAATTACAATACAAAATAATGGAGTCAGCAGGATTTTAGAAGGGTCAGTCAGATTACAGGAAAAACAGAATTATTTTTACTTGGCCTAACCAAGCAAAAAAAGAGTCACGAGGTACACAAATTTTGAACTTAAGACTCAACTCCCACTCAAGTTCAAAGTCTGTACATTTTGATGTTATTAATTAGAATTGAGTCAGTCTCATAAAATTGGTCTGTATATTTTGATGTTATTAATTAGAATTGAGTCAGTCTCATAAAATTGGTCCGTACATTTTGATGTTATTAATTAGAATTGAGCCAGTCGCATAAAATTGGTCTGTACATTTTAATGTTATTAATTAGAATTGAGTCAGTCTCATAAAATTGGTCCGTATTAATTGCAATAAAGTAGATGTATTCCAAGTACAATATCTGTTTCGGGATTTTGAACTTTAGCTCAAGTTTTGTACTTAAACAGTGTTCAGAATATGGGGCCAGGTCCCGATTTCACCAACACAGATCTTAAAGTTAAGTCTAGACTCAGTACATTTAATTGGTTAATTTTAAGTCTAACTTAAATTTCAGCCAATCAGATTGCTAGATTTTAAGGCTTAAGTTTAATTGTAGACTTAAGTTCTGTTGGTGAAATACAAGGTAAGAGGATTCATTTTTAGTTAGATATTAGGTTTTCATATCTCAGTGAAATCAGATGTTGTTGGTTGTAATAGACATTAGGTTTTCATATCTCAGTGAAATCAGATGTTGTTGGTTATGATAGATATTAGGCTTTCATATCTCAGTGAAACTGGATGTTGTTGGTTATGATAGATATTAGGCTTTCATATCTCAGTGAAATTGGATGTTGTTGGTTATGATAGATATTAGGCTTTCATATCTCAGTGAAATTGGATGTTGTTGGTTGTGTTCAGCAACATCTATCAGAATAAACCCTTATTCATTTTGAATTGCCAAAGGATACCTATATGTGTCTCTTTTTTGTTTTGGTTATTTTCTATACTGAACTGAGGAAAATTAGCAAAACAAGCAGAATCCTAGCAACCAAACTATACCTTGGTAGCCTCCTGACAACAAAATGCAAACAATTTAAACATGTATAAATACAGTGTACACTGTTAAAAATAAAAACAATGTAATCAGATACAAGTAACTTACAATTAAGCAAGTACATTTAATACATAAAGCTTAGAATCTTTAATATATATATATATATATATATATATATATATATATATATATATATATATATATATAACAACATGTATAGTCTATTAGTTCATCAGAACTCAGAATCATAACAAGGATTATGAACACACACCAGTAGTACCATGAACACCACTTTATATGAACACCCCACATTTAATATAGTCCTCTATGAAGGCACTAGTAAGGCAAGGTTGATTCTGGATTTTTCACCAAAGTATCTCAATAACCTGGATCTGTAGTCAAGGTATGTGGTCTCAAAATAAACTTAATGAGCAGAAATAATTTTTTCTTATCAGACTTGCCATGACCATAACCTCTGACCTTTAGATTCCAGAATCTATAGGTCTCTTTATTATCTTAAATGCAAGCACTCCACAAAGTTTAGTCAAAGAATTCACTCAGGAACAAAAGTTATTCAGTAAAACCAATTCCTTCTGAGTCACAATGACCTTGAATTTTGACCTTTTGACCCCAAAATCAACATGCTTCTTCCTTACATCAAATGCAAGCCATCAACAAAGTTTGGTTCAGGTATGTTATGTCAAATTACTGTTATTGTGTGGAAACTTTTTTCTTTCAGTTACAATAACCATGACCTTTTGACCCTGAAATCAATAGGCTTCTTACTTACCCCAAGTGCAAAACATTAACAAAGTCTGGTAACTGTAGATGGCAGAGAACTTGAGTTCTTGTTTGGAAATGATTATCTTCTTTCTGTCAGTGACCTTGACTTTTGACCTATTAACCCCAATCAATAGGCTTCTTACTTACCACAAGAGCAAGTCTTCCACAAAGCTTGGTAACTGCCGATGAACAACTGAAGTTATTGTGCAGAAACTATTTTCCATCTTTCAGTCAAATTGACCTTGACCTGACCCCTAACTGATAGGACTCTCACTGACCTCAAGTGCAAGCCATCAACTAAATCTGGTACCTGTAGATTGTGGACAACATGAGTAATTTTGTAGAAACATAATTGGTAACATACAGATGGATGGATGAACAAGCAACATCATAACACAATCGCTCCAGCTTATGGTAGGCATAGAGGTACAAAGAATTTATTACTCTTCTTACCAGTGAATGTTTTAATGTATACCAGTACATTTATTAAAATAATAATTTATGGAATAACAAAAGTGATTTGATTTTATGACTTTTTAAAACTGAACAAATGCTATCATGCAAGTGCAAAGGTAAACTGGAATATGTCAGTCTCCAACATGTCTGAACTTTGATTCCACAACCACCTTTATGAAATATCAAATCGATCTCAAATGTAGCCAGCCTATAGTTTCTTTCTTGTAAAATCAGGCATAAATCACCCCAAAAATACATCCTGGTAATAATGCATGGCATATAACTGTTATACAACATGGTATGCAGCACCTGAACAAGGAACAATAAGAGTACAAAATTGCGTCTATCAATTGTGTAAACATCCATATTACATGGTTTTTTTTTGGGGGGGGGGGGGGGTGTTTTGTGAGGTTTAATGCCATTTTTCAGCACATGACAGTCTATACATGGTGGTCAGTATATTTGGTGGAGGAAGAACCTGGGAAGACCCCAGAAAGAACCACCGTCCAACAGGAAACTACTGGCAAGCTTTCTCACATACCCACAATATTACATGTACTTTGGTGAAGTTTAAGGTGGTTAGCAGTGAATCCAACAGCCAGGGTTTGAGCCCTGACAGAAGTGTTTTGTTTTTTTAAAATTCAAAACATTGTTGAAACAATTGAGCTCCAAGATCAGCAGCAACAGCAACAACTCTTAGTTCTCAAAGACATGCATGACTGCAGGTAATAAAAAGGTGGTGGTGGGTCGGCTGATGAAATGTCTTGAGAAAAAAAATTGCAGTGAAATGTTATTTATGTATTCTAATACAAAAAGAACCTTGTTCTGGGACCGGTTCTTCTCAGCAAGTGCATACTTTTTGGCACCGTTCTCTGCACAGTATTAATTATCATGTTCTTTCAGTTTTTCTCTACTGCAGCATTTGTTCTTCCCTAGTAATGAAACTCTGATAGTAATGGTTTGTCATTTGACATTTCATAGGCATATCTTTTTGGGACAGGGTGTGTGTGGGGGAGATGCCTTCTATTAAATGTAACTTAATTCATGAAAGCACAAAATATGGGCAATTTTCAGGAGGGAAAAAAAAGAGTAAAATTCAAGTAAAAAGGGAGTTATTTTCATTGACAGAAAGTCCAAATGCTGTTAACAAATGCGATGATAATAAAATAATAAGGATAATGAAATGATAATATGAACCTTGGATTATACTGCAGCAACAGTTCAAGTTTGAAGAATAGCTCAGGTACATTCCTTTACATTTAATCTGTTATTATGATCATTCCTTATATCCAGAAGTCATGGTGGCCCAGTGGTTAAGGCATTGGACTTGTAACCAGAAAGATGCAGGTTTGATTACTACCATCGGATCAGCCCAGATCAACAATCTGATATGTCCTTAGTGTTGCTGTTTCATAAAATGTCAACAACCAAAAAACCAAAGCCTAATATAAATAGCACTTGATCACCGGCAAAACTAATTTATTTTCAGATGTACAAGCAGTGAACCGTATCAAAGCATAAAACATAACATCTTCGAGCTTTTACAAGTTCTCACCTTCACCCCACCTCCCATGTAAGTGAGAGCAGAATATGAACATTATTGGGATGGATATATACATACATACATGCATACATACATACATACATACATACATACATACATACATACATACATACATACATACATACATACATACATATATACATACAAGAGAGCCTAAAATGGCCATATTTGCTAGACATAACTGAGAAATGAACTCAAGTGACTATGCTAACTTTCACCTGTTGGACAATGGACACAAGGTGCCCATTTGTAACTATCTATATTAACCTTTATATGCCTCAATTTCTGTCACAGGAATCTGGAGTGATTGTGTATTTGAAGAGAGTTAGCCACTGGGTCACAAAGCGAGTGTCTGCTACACACGAATGTCTATATCCACAACTATGTTCCATCCCTTTTCAGGATGTATGCTTAGTCGAGAGGGTCAAGAGGGTATGAGGGCTGGTGCATGCAGGCAAGGTGTCTGGTGCCATAACACGAGGACACATGTTTGAATCTCAGTTGGGGATGAATTAAAAATTCTCCATCCTGTATGATCTTATTTTTCTCTATATATAATATCACTTCATATTATCATGCATCTTCCTGTAGGATCCGGAGATAGCACTTTCCGCTCTGCCTGGTGTATATTTGTAAATGTCTATATTAACTTCTAAATGCCTCGATTTCTGTCAGAGAAATTCAGAGTGACTGTGTATTAAATGAAAGTAATTTCTGGGTCGCCATGCGAGTGCATCTGTTTTACATGACTGCCTATATCCACGACAATGCTTTTTGGGGGGATCTGCACTAGCTGAGAGAGTATGGGTATTAGTGTCTCTTCTTTTGGGGGGATCTGCACTTAGTTGTGAGGGTATGGAGGTTGGTGTGTGTGGGCAAGGCAATTGGTGCCATAACCTGCAGACCCAGGTTTAAATCTCAGTAAGGGATGAATTAAAAATTCTCTGATCTGTATGATAGTATTCTTTCTCCATATATATATATATATATAAATAAATGGTAAAAAGAAGACTCTTTCCCCTGGCGTGATCAGATAGTTCATAATAATCACATTTCAATTCTGCCATTATGTCCATTCATGTATTAGTCTGTCTTTAAAAGCATTATCAATATTGCTTTTGAAATCACTATGTTTCATCAAGGAAAGAATCTCTGTTTTATTGTTTGTCTTTTGTCTATTTATCTTTTATTTTTCTTTATTGCTTTTAAACTGTAGAATATTCACCTTTCCATGTGATTCTCTATGTTTTGATTTTATACATGTATTTAATTTAGTCAGTTATGCAGTTTCTGGGTCAGGAATCCCATGTAGAGCTAGCTCCAACACAGGTAGTTCCTAGCTCTGCACAGGTAGTTCCAGAATGTTATTTCCTTCCTAAACAATAGAAAAACATGTATAGTAGGGTGCAATGACATCTATGCCCTGTACACTGAAAGCTAAATGCACAATACCAAATAGACATGCATGTAAGCCCTAGTCCACACCTGCAGTGTTAATCAAGATCTGCCACAACACAAATTGCCCATGATTTGAATCAATGTTGCCTACTAAAAGCATGCTACTGAATAAAAAAAGTGTCAGTGTACAAATTCAGAATACTGATGGCTTGGAGGCTTAAAATGATCCTAATTTACATAACATCAGATGGAAGAACATAATTCCTCAGATATTGCTATTCATGGTCCCTTTTATAATCATAAATATACTGCTCTAAACAATGTTTTCAATAATCTAAATTTTATTTTCTTTATGTGTCACTAGAGAATTTATATTACTATTTGAAACATTATCGTATATACTCGTGTATAAGCCGGGTCCTAATGCAAACAATATAGATCCTAATCTGCAATTTCATAATGCGCCAGCAAATCAGGGTCTATGTTGTTATACTGATTAGTCCTTACAAACTGCACAGACCCAGATCTGCCAGCACATTATGCGACAGCAGATCTGGGTCTATACAGTTGGTATTGGCTTATATGCGAGTATATATGGTATTTGAAAAATGTATGACCAACCAAACATCAAAAGAAGTCTTCTGGTGAAAACCCCAAGTTAATATGACATGTTCAGGAGGAGTAGATATAACAAGATTTTCAAGATGGATGCTGTGGCAGCCATACTGGACATCAGATTGGCACCATTTTCATTTAGGACCAACTAGACATCATAAGAAGTCTTTTAGTAAATACTCCATTCTGAGATGACCATCTGCTAACAAGATTTTCAAGACTGCAGCTGTGGAGCCTTATTGCATGTCCATGGTGCACTAATATTATCAAGGACCAACAAAAAATGAAGCCTTGTAGTTAAAACCCCATGTCAATACAACCATCCATTGAAGAGGAGTAGCAACAACAAGATTTTCATGACAACCACTGTGGTGGCCATAATGAATGTCAGATCAAAAAAGACCAACTACACATCGTAAGAAGTCTTTTAATGAAAACTCCATGTTAATATAATCTGCTCAGGAGAAGCAGTGATTACAAAATTTTCAAAACGGCACCTATACTGAATATCTGAGGAGAACTATTTTCATTCAGGACCAACCAAACATCATAAGAAGGCCTTTAGTGAAAACCGCATGTCAATATGAGCATCCATTCAAAAGGAGTAGCGACAACAAGATTTTCAAGATGGCACCATGGTGGCCATATTGAATGTCAAATTGGCACCATTTTCATTTAGGTCCCACTAAACATCATTAGAAGCCTTTTAGTGAAAACCCCATGTCAATAAAACCATCCAATCAGGAGAAGTAGCAATAACAAGATTCTCAAGATGGCTACCATGGATGTCAGATTGGCACCTTTTTTTATTTAGGTCCAATTAGACATCATAAGAAGTCTTTGATGAAAAACCCAAGCTGAGATGACCATTCATTCAGGAGGAGTAGCAATAACAATATTTACAAGATGGCCACTGTGGCAGCCAAATTGGGTATCCAAGGGGCATCATTTTCATCCAGGACCAACTAGACCTTAGGATGAATGTTTGTAAAGTTTCATGACAATCCTGCCAGTAGTTTAGAAGAAGTAGTGACAACAAACTTGTGCAAGTGGATGGACAATGGACAAAAGGCTATCACATAAACTCTTCTGGTCTATGACCATCAGATCTAATGAAAACAAAACAAAACATCTGAATCTACCTATGACCAAAAGATAAGCAAGGACAATCCTTATTATCAGTTTTCCAATTCTGTTCCCTACAATTAAAGATATTCCAGTGCTTCACCTGCTGAATCCCTACTGGAAATTTACCCCTTAAATCTGCCCTGAAGGTATATACCTGGTAAACCCAAGTTCAACCCTGTTTACAATACATTTCAAGAACAATGGTCAGACACTCTTACCAAAGCCACTTCTCTACTGGCACATACAAAGTTGACCCAGTCTATATTGACCATGTCTGTTCCATAACAAATGGAAACTGTCTTTTCTTCTAGCTGGACATCAGATGGACCAATGGTACAAGAGTCTCGTAGTTTTCCTTCCTGTAATGAGAAATGAAACAGTTAACTAAAATCACTTTCAAGTAAAAGGTAGGTTACAGTGAACTATTACATGGAAGGGTAGTAAATGAAAAAACCTATAAAACATGAAGTTTTATCACTGTACAAGGCCTGATACATAAAATGAACTGCAGAAACCATGGGTTTGGTTTGGTTTGGTTTGGTTTGGTGATTTACAGCACAGCAACACAAGTAGGTTATTATGTGCTGAAGCAATTGGAGTAAAGTGCCTTGTCCAAGGACACACCACAATTGCTGACCATGGCTGATCCAATGCTAGGATTTGAACCTGCACCCTTTCAGTCACAAGTCTGTCATGCTAACCACTGAGCCACTATGGCTCCTGCCTCAAATATGGGTAAAAAATATTGACTTATTTAAAGGCAGTGTGCATGGGCTAACATGTATCAAGTTTTATGACTAATGTAGACCACAAACATTTATATGTAAAATATCAGTCACTGTGACCCACTTTGAAAACATAGTTCTGTGCTCCTAAGGAAACATATTTTAAACAAAGTTGCATGACTGTATCTGACAGATGGGCATGACACTCTCTGGACAGCATAAACCAAGAAACCAGTTGCCTTTCTTTGGATCACTGAACCATTAACCTTTAAGCTCACAACAACAGCTTAGCTTATTTTCTTCCCATACTAGCAAATCAAGTTAAAAGTTTGGTACCATTATGAGGTGTAAAATCAAAGTCATTTTACAGAAACTTGACATTTGACCTTTGGCCCACAAATAAATATATTTCTAGCTAGCTCCATGTGCAGACCATTCACAAAGTTTGGTCAAGGTATGTGCTCTGGAACTAAACTTGCTGTGTGGAAACCATTTTTTAAATATTTGTCTCAATGTGACCTTGACCTTTGGTCATTCAACACCAAAGTCAATAGGTTTCTTCCATATTCCAAATTCAAGCCATATACAAAGTTTGGTAAAAGTATTGGGTCTATAACTGAAGTTACTATGTCAAAACCATTCTTCTTCTTTGAGTCACTGTGTTCTTGACCTTTGACTTTTTAAACCACCTAAAAATCAACAAGTTTCTTACTTACAATGCAAGCCATCACAAAACTTTGGTCAAGGTATATGTACATGGACTAGACCGTGAGTTATTGTGCAGAAACCATTTTCTTCAAGTCACAGTGACAGTAAACTTTGACATTTTGATCCCATATAAATAGGATTCTTTCTTACAAAAAGTGCAAGCCATTCACAAAGTTTGGTCAAAGTACATGCATGTGGCCCAGTACTTGAGTTAATGTGGGGAAATCATTTTACTTCTTTAAGTTGCACTGACTTTGACCTTTAACCTTTTGACCCCCACCACCACCACCACCAGAAAAAGCTATTTTCTTATTCCAAGTGAAAACCATCCAATTTTTAATCAAGGTATGTAGTCCATAACAGAAGTTATTGTGGGGAAATCATTTTACTTCTTTGAGTTGCACTGACCTTGACCTTTGACCCCTTCATAAAAGGTTCCTTCCTAACCACAACTGAAGCAATCCACAATGTTTATTTAAGGTATGTGTCTAGAACAAAAGTTATTGTGCAGAAATCAAATCAACAGATGGACTGATGTCATACATGATATGCTCTACCAAATATCAACATGTGATAAATCCCTGTGAGCGACCTAAGCACCAAAATTTCTTAATTACTGCAAATGCCGATAAAACAAGAGGCCCAAGTGGGATTATATCTCTTACCTTCTTATATAACAGTTGACCATTTCACAGGCTTATGTAGTATTGTAAGAGCACAACCTATGTAAACTATTTCCCAAACTTTATTTTATCTATTTTACTATAGTACAATAAATATTCTTCCAAATATAAAGGAAAAATTAATATGTATAGTCTCTTGCCCAAATTCAAAGTCATCCAAGTTCTTTAAAAGTGAAGTTCCCAAACGAAGATTTAATTTGTGATCAACACAGTCACATGGCATTCACATAAATTGAAATTATAATTCACAGGAGGGGGGGGGGGTTGTTGTTGTTGTTAAGGCCATGGGTTTCTTTACTTTTGGTAACTAAATTTTGAAGTGTTTAGCAGAAAAGCATTTTGCTTTTGTTTTTTATTATTAACTGCTAAAAAGTCTAATTTTGAGTACTGGCACTGAAAACAGAATGCTATAAAATTATGCACAAAAAAATACACGTGATAATAAACAAGAGTCCCTAGATGGGACTGATGCTCTAATGGGTGAAAAGAATTTGCTGGAAATCAAGATAAGACCATTTCTTCCTTTTAACAATGTCTACCATTTTGAATGATGAAAACGTGCTTTCGTGTAATTTCATTTGTGGTACAAGATGGTGGTCAGGTAAACAATTGCTTAGAAGTACTTTGTCAAAATCAGTGAATATCATACGATTATTCATTCATCTTGGATTTAGTCATCATGGATATTGTTCCTCTAAGTACTTAAATGCTTCTGGCAAATCCTCATTGTGATTATTTTTAAAAAATACTTACCAGAGTTCTGCATACAAAAAAAATGGTTGTAAATCTAACAAATAATATAAATACTGTAGAAACTTTTCAATGGAACCAGTCTATTTGAGTTCTTTGGATTCACCGAAGAGAATATTTGTGATGTGGATGTAAATTCATACAGAAAGGTAATCCTAGATTTTATCCACATCCAAGAAAATCAAGACAGTATCCCAATCCATGTCAGTAACAACTCATCACTGAAGCAGATGAATGAACCTAGGACTAATTTCCAACTCTACAAATACTCATAGCAACATGGGTATGTGTCCAAAATCACTACTTCACATGAAAATAAAGTTCAATGTACTTACTGTATTCCCATCAGCAAATACCATTTCAGGGCAGTGGATGCTTGGCTTGGACTAAAATGGATTTCTTGAACTGTGTTAAGACATAAACAATAGATCTAACACCAGCAACCTCCACTCCTATCAGTGCCTGTCAAGCAAAGCCATAAAACAAACTCCCTTGCCCAAGAAGACACAAACTACACATTGACTTATTACTTAACAAACCCCTCTCTAGCCCTGGTAGACCCATATACACTTCATCAAACTGTAAAAGACAATGTCACTAATCAAGATAATGAAAATCAGTGTACAGGCTGGCACAAGCCACATAGTGCCTAAATATATAACACCTCTAACACCTCCCTTTCTCGAAGCATAGGTAGAACCAGATATACTTCACCAAAGTGTAGAGGACAATGAAACTAATCATGATGAGACTTCTTTCAAACTCAATGCAAGTTACAGTTCACAGTGCCATGGAAAATTATGTTCTAAGTGAATTGATAGCTATGATCAGGGATCTTAATCTATATGTGCATGTGTATGTATGTGTCATATATATATATATATATATATATATATATATATATATATATATATATATATATATATATAGTTTCAAGGCAATCCTGAAAATAGTTTATCAGGAGTAGCAATAACAAACTTGTGCTAATGGACGGACAGACATCGAATGACAGATCAGCACCATTTTCATTGAGGCCCAAACAGACTTGATAAGGAGTTTTTTTTAGCTGAAACCTGATGTTGATATGCCGATCAATTCAATGATAACAAAATTTTCAAGATGGCTGCCATGGTGGCAATATTGGACTTGAGAGCGGCATGATTTTCATTTAGGACCAACTAGAAATCATAAGAAATCTAGTGAAAACTGCATGTTGATATGGCCATCGATTCCGGCAGAGAAGCGACAACAATATTTTCAAGATGGCAGCCATGGTGGCCTTATTGGACATCAGATCTGCCCCATTCTCAATTAGGACCAACTAGACATCATAAGAAGTCTTTTAGTGAAAACCCCAGGTCAATATAACTTACTGTTCAGAAGGAGTAGCAATACTAAGATTTTCAACATGGCTGCCATGATGGTCATATTGGACTTCAGATTGGCACCATTTTCATTTAGGACTAACTTGACATCATAAGAAGTATTTCAGTTAAAAGCTGATGCTGATATAACCATCCATTCAGGAGTAGTAGTGATAGCAAGATTTTCAAAATGGCTGCCATGGTGGCCATATTGGATGTCAGATTGGCATCATTTTCATTCAGGACCAAATAGACATCATAAAAGGTCTTTTAGTAAAAAAACCCATATGTTTATATGACCACCCATTCAGGAGGAGTAGCTATAACAAGATTTTGAAGATGGCTGCTGTGGTGGCCATACTGGATGTCAGATCTGCACCATTTTCATTTAGACCAGCTAGACATCATAAGAAGTCTTTTAGTGAAAACCCCATGTTGATATGACCATCCATTCAGGAGGAGTTGCTATAACAAGATTTTCAAGATGGCCACTATGGTGGCCATATTAGATGTCCAAACAGCACCATTTTAATCTAGAACCAACTAGACCATGGGATGAATGTGCATGTAAAGTTTCATGGCAATCCTCCAAGTAGTTTTAATAGGAGTAGCGTTAACAAACTTGTGCTAACGGACAGACAGATGACAGACAACAGACCATCCCAGAAGCACTTCTCATCTAGGATCAGTAGAGTTAAAAATAGAAAATGCTTCAGACACTTTAACAAGGCAGTACTAGCAACAGTCAAACTGTTTCAAACATCAAACTTGCTTCCAAATATTGAAGAATTTGAAACATGGCAAAATATTTTGAAATAATTCTCTGCAAAAAAATACATAAGCTTAGACATAGCTGTTAGAATATTTTCTTGTTGGAACAACATCAATATTGGAGAAAAAAAATACAATTATTTGCAAACAAATATCTATAACAAATTATGATCCTTATTTACAACACTGCACATAGCCTGCTATTGTACATTTTCTCTAACAATATTTTATTTTAAACTTTTTTCAGCTATAGATTGCAAATTAGTCATTTTATTACTAATTTTTAAAAAAGTGTTCAAATGAAATTGACATATTTTGTGTTTTAAAGTATTTTTTATCTAGTTTACATAATGTTTTGCAAGAGGAAAAACTATGTAACCCAAACCTGTGATTCTCAACAGCCAATATCATGAGTTACTTCCCTTGTTTTCTTTTTGCGGGAAGACAGGTATTTTAAAGGAAGTAAAATATTATTAAATTGAATGCAAATTGAGACCTATTTCTAACTCCACTGAACTTCATTATTACTTTAGATCTTGCTCATAATAAAGCTCATTGGACATCTTAATGATTTAAGTCTATTTACCAAGTTTACTCTAAATCGAAAAAAGATACAGTCTATAGAGTGGTAACAAGTTGAGCAAATCAGATGAAAGATCACCTCATTTATATGTGGAACTCACTCATTAATGAACTTAGTCTATATTCCTAGTTTGATCAAAATCTGATCTCATCAGAAATATTGCCTCTACAGTGGTAACAAGCTCAGTCAGTCAGATGCAAGATCCCCTCATTAATATGCGTGGCTCTCACTTGTTATCATATCCATCCAAAAGCTTGATGATACAAGCATATATTCCAATCCGATCAGAAATATGGCTTCTAGAATGGTAATAAGCTCAGTCAATCAGATGCAAGAGCACCTTATAAATATGTGTGGCTCTCACTCGTTATTGAACTTGTCCAAGATCTTAATGATATAAGCATATATTCAAAGCTTGATCAAAATCAGATCAAAAACATGGCCTCTGGAGTGTTAACAAGCAAATGTTAATAGACAGACAGATGACAAATGAAGGATAATGGACAGAGCACCATACCTTAAGCTCACTTGGACTTTTGACTAGGTGAGCTAAAACCTAAAAACTATGATGACATACATATGCCATAAGATTGTTTTAATCGCCGGGCAGAAGTTAAAAAACTAACAAATACTGAGCTCAGCATCCAACATGAAAGGAAAAATATTGTGTTGAATAAAAGAAATTTTTTTTGCTATTGTTTTTAACACAAAATATTCTATATCATTCTGAGGAAATGGGAGCTAAGTGCCTTTCCCAAGGACACACCAAGGCAGCTGACCCTAGGTGGCCTGGACAGTTATCGAACCCTCAACGCTTGGATTACAAGTCCGACACTCTACCAACTGAGTTACCACAGCTCCCTTAAAAAAACTAGAAAAGTGATGTGTTGTATTTATGGTGCACAATGTTGGCCTTTAAACAGAGCTGACATGTACAAAAGCTTGTTGCTTTTAGTGCAGACATTGCTATGGCAGATTCTACATGAATAACTATTAAGTTGAATTGGTACATTGTAAACTGATTATGTAAAGCACGGATTTTGAGAAGCAGTCCACCTATCCTAATTAGATTATATTAGAAGTAGCAATCCTTCTAATAATTGCTGCATCTAGCATGGACAGAGCAATAATCCTCTTATTTACAAGTGCAGACAAGAAGGAATTTTTTTTTAAGGCACTTAAATCTTGTCTGCAAACATTCCATCTTGTCTGCAGTGGTGTGAAATTGATGCATACACTATTCATACACAGACAAGTTATCAGTTTTAAACAATCCACTTTGGTATAGAGCTCTGTATAGCACCTGGAACAGCCTTGGTGTTTTCTGTACAAATAATAGTCATTGTAAACTACTATAAATACTCACTTACAAGTCTAGTCTAGTCCAACTGCAAACACAGACTGATCTATCGTCACATAATGCTCCAGAATATCAGGGTCTATGTTGTTTGTTCTACTGATGACTCCTAAAAAACTGCATAGACCCAGATCTGCTGGTGAATTATGTGATGTCAAATCTGGGTCTGTGCAGTTTGCAGTTGGACTCGACCTATAAGCAGGTATATACAGTAATGCAAAGCCATAGTTGTGATATTGTAACAAAATCTTTACCTTGCAACTTGATGGTGTGTTACCAACTTTAGCAACATCAACAGAAGCTGGAGACAAAAGTTAATTCCAGAAATGGAAAAAGTTGGGCCCAAGGACCCCTAACATGTCAAAAAGTGGGTCATTTAGAGAAAAACTGATGTCGCATATACATGTACCCTTAACTGTTTCATGTTTATTCAAGAAAATTCAAACGCATCTCATTAACAGCCTGCCCTACTGAAAGTCTTCCATACCAGGATTTGAATTCCTCATACTCAAGTAACCATTCACCTATATAATTTATTTTGCCACTTCAGTCAGCATTTTTTCCTAGCTGCACACTTACTTTGGAAATTAATGCAGCAGAATTTTTGCAAAAGATTTCATCTTCTTTTCTTTTTGTTTTCTATTCAAGATCATTGCCCATATAGCTCGACTGGTGCCCTAGATAATCGTAATCAGTAAGACATTTCTGTCAGCCAATGAAACTGATCATCCTATGCCTCTTTGGCTATAAGTGCACTCTATTCAGTAAGCCAGCTCAATTCAGTCAGTGAAAAATCTACCATAACAATCTTTTATCTTTATTTTCTGAGGTCTTTTTTTTATGCTTTTAGCATGCAACTTTCTTATGCCAAAGATGAAAGGCAAATGGTGCAGCTTAAAACGAACACTGAAACTGAATGTGGTTTAAAATTGTCCTTCTTGAAGAATTACGGTAAATCCTGTATTTTTTTTCCTGGTTCAAACTTTTACAAATACGGTGGTCCCCCTGTTATAAGACCACTCCTTCTGCAGCAGGAAAGTGGTCTGATAAGATAGGTGGCCTTTCTAGAGAGGGATCACACAGATGCGAGTAATAACTATATATAAAGTATGAAAGGCATAACTAATTTTTATATATTTAATATTTTCATTTAAAAATCAAGGAATATTTACAGGTTATGGACTAATTGTGATAAAACTAATTTATATTTTTTTTTTAAATTATGAATATGAATAATTATCAATCGTGGTGTAAAACAACCTTGTCAGTAAAATCTGCACACAAACATCAGGGTGTAACTATCCCTCTATGTCCGTCGATTCAGTTTTCTCACTCACTGAATGTATACTGACGATGTTTATTTGAATCTTTCTGACATCAATTTTCTCAGTGGTGATCAAAGGACTCTCCCTCTTTTCGTTTAGTCAAATTGCTTTCACTTTTCGTTCTAAACTTTTTGGAACAACTTATTCCTTCACTAGCAATTTGTAGTTCTCACATGAGATGCTCAGTGTTTACAAGGAAGTGAGCTTGTCACATGATCAACTTTTTTTAAACTTTTTTTTTTAGTCTGGTACCTGGTTAAGTACATTTTGTAATTTTGTAATCTAAGAGAAGGAAGCTACAAAGGCTAACATACCATTTTATTATCTGGCGACCAGATGCCATACTGACTTGAGCTGAACAATACTGTGCTTCTCACTGGTTAGCTTTTTTCATCTTGATAATTATCAGTGATAATAATAGCCAGTAATTATCAAAGTGACAAAACCTAACATCTGAGGAACACACAGCAGTAAGAATAATTGGATTACTTACCTCTTTGTATGGATTAAAGTTACTTTATCGGCATGTTGGAACAAATGCCAATGTGTTGAGTTGAGAAACCAACAAATATTAGTGAGATTTCTATCTGTAAACAATCATTATGTGACCACTCACAAGGGGTAAATTTGAGCTCTTGCACTAATATGTCAGCCGCTGGCTACGTTAGAGGGGTGGCTGTCCTTGAGGGGTACTTTTGAACACAAACTCATCGGTGCCATGGGATTCTGGCTGTATAAAGTGGGTGGCCGCTGGTCAAGGGGGCTGTTCAATAGGGGGACCAATGTAACCCATTCTGAATAATTTTTGTGTTTCAATTTTTTAATTTACTGGAAATTAAATGTTTGTATTGTAATCACCGAGATGCCAAAGACTCGTATAGTAAACAAAAGGCCATGGCTTACATAACTTAACAGTTGACCATTTTACAAAGACGGCTTATGTAGTATTTTAAAAACACAACCTGGGAGCTGCAGTAGCTCTGTTGGTAGTGCATTAGACTTGTAATCTAAGGGTGATGGGTTTGATACCTGCCCAAGTCAGCCTGAGTTGGCTGCCTTGGAGTGTCCTTGGGAAAGGCGCTTAGTTCCCATTTCCTCATCTTAATATAGCCAATAATGTGTTACAAGAGCCATTAAAACACACAAAAACAAAAACAAAAAAGAAACCAAGAACACAACCTATTTAAACTATCTCCCTAACTTGATATTACGTTGATTATACCTTTTTTACTATAACCTGATAACGATTCTTTCAAAGATAAAGCCTAATTAATATGCATTGTCTCCTGCTGATAATTGATTTCATCGAAGATCTTCATGATATAAACCCATTTACCAAGTTTAATAGAAATTGGATGAGAAATATAGTCTCCAGATCTAGAGGTAATAAGCTCAGTCAATCAGATGCAAGGCATCTCATTATTATGTGCAGATCACACAAGTTTATTATTGAACCTGTCTATGACAATGATAATATACCGGGTAAGATTATTTACCAAGGCAGAAACAAATGCAATTGGAATTCAGTACCCAGAGTGGTAAAAAGTTTATCCAATCAGATACAAGATTACCTCATTTATATTTAGAGATCTTGCTCATAATCAAACTCATCTAACATCTTGATAATGTAAGTCTATTAAGCAACTTTGATCAAAACCTGATCAGAAATATAGTTGCTAAAGTGCTGACAAGCACAGCCAATCAGATGCAAGGTCATTTCATTAAAATACATGAATTTAACTTGTAATCACAACCCCAACGCCGAGATGAAAGTCTAAAGTGTAGGGGTGAAAAGATACACCTGTGCCATGTATCGATACGATTCATGATACACAGCCTACGATACGATACATTATCAATACACATATTAATTTGATGGTCTTTTCATATTTAGAAGGTCTGTCAGTGGTAGGGTTGTGCTGTTTTATATGTGTTTACATTTTGGTTTTATTTCTAGTACAGTGGTCCCCCTCTTATAAGGCCACCCCTTCTGCAGCAAGAAAGTGGCCTTATAAGACGGGTGGCCTTTCTAGAGGGGGATCACACATTTGTGAGTAATAACTACATATAATGTATAAAAGATGTAACTAATTTTTATATATTTAATATTTGCATTTTAAAATCACAGGAATATTATCTGGTTAAGGACTAAATATGATAAAACTAATCAATGTTATTTTTAAAAAATATGAATAATCATGAATCGTGGTGCAAAACCACATTGTCGGTAAATTCGGGGCACAAATATTTGGTTGCAAATATCCCTGTACGTCCGTTGATTCCGTCTTCCCACTAAAGTTGAATGTATATTGACAATGTTTATTTGAATCTTTCTGACATAAAATTTCTCAGTAGTTATCAAAAGACTCTCCCTCTTTTCTTTTTAATTTAATTACTTTCATTTTTGTTCTAAACTGAGATTGTCTGACGATATTTTGCGACAACTTATTCCTTCGCGGGCAATCACGCGTGAGGCAGTGTTTACAACGGAAGTGAGTCTGTCACGTGATCGACTTTTTTTTCTTCTTCTCCAGTCTGGTACCCGGTTATGTATATTTCATAATCTATTAGAGGGAAGCCAGAAAGGCTAACATACCATTTTACTATCTGGCGACCAGAGGTCACGCTGACTTGAGCTGAACAATGCTGTGCTTCTCAGCGGTTAGCTTTTGTCATCTTGATAATTATCGGTGGTAATAATAGCCAGTAATTATCAAAGTGACAAAAGCTAACATCTAAGGAACACATGGCAGTAAGGATAATCGGATTACTTACCTCCTTGTAAGCATTAAAGTTACTTTATTGGCATACTGGAACAAAATGTCAATGTGTTGAATTGAGAAATTAAAAAATATTATTGAGATTTTACTCTGTAAACAACCATTATGTGGCCGCTTGCGAGGGGTAAATTTGACCATTTTTGCACTAAAATGATGGCCGCTGGTCGCGTTAGAGGGGTGGCCGTCCTTGAGGGGTACTTTTGAACACAAACTCGTCGGTGCCAAGAGATTGTGGCCGTATAAAGCGGGTGGCCGCTGGTCAGGGGGGCCGTTCAAGAGGGGGACCACTGTATGCATATTACAGACAGACATAGATTTAGCATCTGTTCATATGCCATTTTCATCCTTAACAAGATTAAATAAGTACATCCAAACAGACTACATATTACTTGTTAGTGATTTTAATTTAATCATTTAGGCCATTTGGGGCTATTCCATTTGATCGGATCCAGGATTCATCCTGGTAACCACACCCTTTGTTTTGTACTGCATGAATGCTAAAACATCTTATTATCAATTTCATGTCTTCACTTAAATCTGAAAGACATGACGGTGTGTTCTTCAAAACTGAAGAAATGGTGCAATTTCCACCTGCAAGGAAAATCTTATCTAGAGCAAGTCCAGGTGTGGGAGTGGAGATGACAAACAACCAAAATCTATCACATTGTACTTCCTGCAGATGTGAAACAACTGCTGCAACCACAGGCACTCGTTTCTGTTAGTGAAAAAAAAACTATTGACAATGCCTACTCCCCTTCCATACAAAATGAACAAATTAACACAAGGTGACAAACCTGCATGGTTTGAAATCTGTCTCCTTGCTGATTCTGTGCTAATTTTATTTATCCTGTTGGCACGTTTAGTCACTGATTACCTATATCAACATAAAAACATTCCAAACTTGTTCTCCATGTACGACTTTAATAATTTACAGATCATTTAATAACCATTTTGAACAAAGTTTCTCTGTTGCTTTGTATCTACCTGTATCGAGTTTGGATGCCAATACTTCCGGCGTGTCACGCAGTGAATAAACTGCAGTCAATTCTGACTTGTGGTTATTGTTTACCCTGGACTGCAATAAACAATAACCACCAATCAGAATTTAATGTAACATATTTCACTGAGTGACACACCGGAAGTGTAGCCTTTAAATTTGATCCATATGGACAAGATACAAAGCAACAGAGAAACTTCGCATGAAAGTGGTTATTAAATGATCAGTAAAGTACTTCAATCATACATGGCGAACACATCTGGAAAGCCTCCTTTACGTTGGTATATATTATCAGTGGCTGAACATGCTGATGGGATAAAATAATTAGAAATGTAATCGACGAAAAGGGGGTGGGGTGGGAGACACATTTCAAACCACGTAATCTTGTGTTAATTTGTAAAAGGTGAGTGGGTGTTTTCAACTTTTTTTTTTTCTTTTTTACTGACAAACATTAGTGCCTGTGCCTGCGATGGCCGTCTCAGATATATTCTCAGTTTAAAGAATAAAAAGGCAAACGACTAACAATTATTCATGACTGCTGAAGATTAAAGTAACTTCTACAGGGTAAGTACTGTTTTGTATCGAGTCTTCACCTCTTGTATCGATACGTGTATCGATATGGCAAAAGTATCGATGCATCAATATATCGATGAATTGTTTCACCCCTACTAAGTGCCAGATTATACCAGAGACAAAGTAAACCCACTTGTAGTGTGGAGACTATAAAAAGTGACATACAGCCTGCATTTTTTAAGGAAATTAAAGTCAGACTGTGGGCCAAGAAAATACATAAATGTATCATGCAATGCATATTAAAGGTTACATAAATCAGAGACATAGATGTCTCTTCATAAACTAAATAAATTAAATATCTGAAATAAGACATGCCAATCATACAAAAATATGAAGGTCAACTATGGAGGTTTCTGTTTAAGCTTATTTTTTTATTTTCCATACCTCAAAACCACATATTCATTTTTATTATACATTCTATTTCATCATTTTTGATTAATTGTATTTAAAGTATGACCCTCACCAAAGTTACCACAAGTATTACCTGCCCCTGACATGTATTCAGCCGTGAAGTATCACTAGAACAAAGAACTCACTAACGTAGAGGTTAGTGTAAGCAATCTGTGATAGGTTTATAAAGTAACAGTGAACCTGTGGAAATTTATCAAACTGAAATGACTAATGCTACACTTATGACCAATATGGTCATAGAAAAATGAAGAGAGAGAGAGAGAAACAACATCAAATGATGACAATTGATGACAATTATTGGAAAGAATTACTAAAATACAGTGCACTCAAATGTACAAGTTCGATCTCCGTGTATTTTCTAACTTATATAAACCACATTGAGAAAAAAAATACATCAGCTCCCTATTTTCAGTCAAAATTATCAACAATAACTCTTCAACAAAAAAACTGCAGTTCTTTGAAATGGTACACAGGGGAGCCCACTCTCTTCAAATGTAACCCTGATCTCCTAACATAATATTTTGCTATGTTCAACTTGATATTTGCTGTTCTTATTTTTCCATAATAAATCTATAAAGCAAAGGTTTAATGAAGATATGTTTTTCCAGCTCTAATTTATGTACTCTATGATAGAGGGAGCCTTATTTTTCAACATTCTTCTTCTTCCCCCCCCCCCCCCATCTCATTTCCATTCGATAATTTGTCTAGATCATTTTTTCAAAGTTTGGAAAGATTTTTGATGATTTGATCACTTGTATTTTGCTTGCATAAATCTAAATTTCAAAGTTTGGAAAGATTTTTGATGATTTGATCGCTTGTATTTTGCTTGCAAAAAATCTGAATGAGCAGTAAGGCCTACATGGAAATCTCTTCATAATACTTCTTGGTTTGACACAATATAATTAGCAGATCCCTATTTTCTAATTCTTTCTTCATTTAAAAATTAAAAAAGAGAATCAAAAGTCCTTTTTTTTAAATCACAATTTGTGACTGCACAAAATCCACCATTTTTCACTGAAAAAACCATGCAATCGGTTCACTTCTACATTAGTGGCTGGTCGGCTTGTTCTAGAAAGATGCCACACACAACACAGGAAACCATGCCTTAATCAAGGGAGGTATTGCAGTAGGTAATTTTAGATGATCTAATTCTTCTTTAATTTTCGCAGTAAATTTTGGGATATCGGTTGGAGTAAATTTTACCCGAAAACAAATTTTTAATCTACACATAACGCTCTACAAAAACATGAAAAATCTAAATTTTTAACCTTTTCTCCATAACTGACCTTTAAAGTGCTTGTTTTTCATCATTCCCTAAAAATTGCTAATTTGATATTCATTAAGTTTCATATATTATGCAGATCTACTACTTGTATATTTAGCTGGTTGTTCATCTACCAAGTGCTCAGTTTGGGAAGTATCACAGAGATCACCTCCTATTCTTTTTCTAAGAAATGGCAGATGAGTACATTCATCTCTTAACAAAGACTAACAAGGATGTTCTGAATGTTCTATGCAAGTCTCAACTGAAAACAATAAGTACACTAGTGTTTACTATGAGATAATTTGCTTAAAAGAATGAATTAACTGTATGCTATGAAAAGGTATTGCATATATCGCATATTTCTTGGAAATAACTGAAAGTCAGTCAAGTATACTTAAATTACAACTTTTACATTTTTAATGTAATTGCAGCTGATTGGCCTTAGGTGGAAACTTGTAACAAGTCTTTGGCAAAAGTATCATGAACGGTGCATTATACATGTGCCCTATGTTTAATAGTTCTGCATGTATGCACTAGAAGGGGACAGCTGTCACTAGAAAGCATTGACCAATAAACCAGTTCTATTCATTTGCGTCATTTTATGACCTTGACTTTTAAGCTCTCTAACCAACATCTGCAGCTTATTTCCTTCCCATATTAGCAAGTCATCCAAAAAACTTTTTATCTTGATTCTGTCACAGTATCCATGGCCTTTGACCCTAAAATCCAAAGAGTTCCATCTTACCCCAAATGCAAGGTTTCTATAGGTCCCACAGAAGAAAAATAATGAAATAGACCCAGGAGTCCATTATGAAATGTCAATATGTACACTTTGTGCATTCAGGTTTGCACAGCAATCATTTATGAACCAACTCGTTTGACTCGTGAACTACCCATGGTCTCGAATTGAAGACAGTGGTATTGTCTGTTTACAGTAATATTTACTATTTACAAACCTCATTTTATCCTTGTTGACCAATACAAAGTTTGGTGAAGATACATTGTCTACAGATGAAGTTATCATGCAGAAACACATTTTTTTTTATGATAGTGACCTTGACCTTAGACATTTTGACCCCAAATTGGATTGGTTTCTTCCTTACTCCAAGTGCAAGCCATTAACAAAGTCGGGTCAAGGTACATGGCCTTGAACTTAAGTTACTATGCAGAAACCAAAAACAGATGGACAGAGGGATGTCATAGAATATGTTCCACCAAAGGGCAGATGTATAAAAAAATTAATTGCACAAGTTTTATGTTGTCATGGAAGGTAATCCAAAAGTCTTCTCTTACACTTCTTTTACACTGTGAAAACTGAATTTGTATGCCTTGTTTGTGAAAGAACACAATCTCAGAAGTCAGGACTTGAAAAAATATCAGAAGAAGCCTTCTTTTTTATCCTAATTAGATTATGTCTGAAGTAGCAATTGTGCAATACTTGATGCATCAAGTGCACACAAAGTGATAATCCTCTTATTTACTACTGTAGCCTAGAAAAATGTATGTGCTACTATTTCTATAAACAAAATTCACATCCTGCCCACAGCTGCATGCAATAGATGTGTACACTATTTACAGGGACTGTGCAGATAGGGTTGCAAACTGCACAGCAAGGGTTATCAGTAAAAACAGTAGACCCATCTCAAACAATGCAATGCAGTATATAGCTCTCCACTGAAAAAGGGGGGTACACTGCTGTTTACCCAAGATAAGGTTTGCTAACATTAAATTGTTGAAATAATTGTACCTGAAGAAAATGCAATTATTGTATTTTATATTTCTTGAAGTTCACTAAATATGAATGCATCATATTTGTGTACTCAAAATAGCTCTGTCTAATAATAAAGATTATGGCATTAAAACCTAACAGAATTATACTCTATTTTCCTGTGTATGAAATTAATAACTAAGGAAATATCAGACTCAGATTTTTGATCACAAATGCACAGATCAGGGTCTGCCACATTTATTTTACCCAAGATTTCAAGTCAACAGTGAAGATCATTGAACCTCCAACACATTTTGCAAGGGAAGATCTGGTGCACACTTAGCTACAAAGTGATCCTATACCTTGCAATAGTGCAAATAAAACTACCTATTGTAAAAGTAAAAAATAAAAGAATCGAGCAAAAATTTGCAACCATAGTAGAGTTATATTTTCAGGATGTTGAGCTTATTAAAAGAAGGTACTGCCTGATAGGATGTGTTGGGCTTATTAAACCTATGTAAAGTAAAATATTTGGTATGTTTACACTAACCATACTTTGTCCACCAGGACAGATAACATGAGATTCTCGTGGTAATTCATTTTCCAAATAAGGCCTGTTTTACCCCATATTTGGATATTTGCCATATTTACTATGATCTGTGTGTTTCCAAATAAGGCGTTTTATCCCATATTTGGATATTCACCATATTTACTATGATCTGTGTTTCCAAATAAGGCGTTTTACCCCATATTTGGATATTTGCCATATTTACTATGATCTGTGTGTTTCCAAATAAGGTGTTTTACCCCATATTTGGATATTCACCATATTTACTATGATCTGTGTGTTTCCAAATAAGGCCTGTTTTACCCCATATTTGGATATTCGCCATATTTACTATGATCTGTGTTTTTCCAAATAAGGCGTTTTACCCCATATTTGGATATTTGCCATATTTACTATGATCTGTGTTTCCAAAATAAGGCCTGTTTTACCCCATATTTGGATATTTGCCATATTTACTATGATCTGTGTGTTTCCAAATAAGGCGTTTTACCCCATATTTGGATATTCACCATATTTACTATGATGTGTGTTTCCAAATAAGGCCTGTTTTACCCCATATTTGGATATTCACCATATTTACTATGATCTGTGTGTTTCCAAATAAGGCATTTTACCCCATATTTGGATATTTGCCATATTTACTATGATCTGTGTTTCCAAAATAATGCCCGTTTTACCCCATATTTGGATATTTGCCATATTTACTATGATCTGTGTGATTCCAAATAAGGCCTGTTTTACCCCATATTTGGATATTCACCATATTTACTATGATCTGTGTGTTTCAAAATAAGGCGTTTTACCCCATATTTGGATATTTGCCATATTTACTATGATCTGTGTTTCCAAAATAAGGCCCATTTTACCCCATATTTGGATATTTGCCATATTTACTATGATCTGTGTGTTTCCAAATAAGAATGCAATATCCTTATATGTCACAACAAAAAACGAGGCTGAAAATGGAAGTAGTATTACATCAATTAACATGGTGGACGATTCAACAGCAAAATCTGGCTGAAGAAGGTAAACGCTATTTCAAATGTGTTTCTATGGAGAAAATCATCAACTTCTGGTATTAAATAAGAAGACTATTTGATTTGTTTAAGGATATGTATGCAATATCTTCAAATTTGCTGACGGTATGCTGAGAAAGTGCCAGGTGAAAATTACACTCAGCTGCTTCATTGACAGTTATAGGATCAATTTAGTACCCTGTCAACAAAGGAGGTAGAGGTCCTAATATTAGTAATAGATCTACAATGTACACAGTTGGACACATACATCGGTATATAAGGTAAATGTAACATTTGATTTAAATAACCTGCTGGAATTATAGTGCTAACTTTAATAAGTTTCTGAGAGAAATCATTGAATTTTTTAACTGCACAGAATGCATCCGGAAAATTGAATTTTGTATTTTTTTTAAGGAAGAAACAAAAAAAAAAAAAAATGAAAATAAAACTGGCTTGTCTTGTTTTTGGAAGACCAATACCTTATGTCATCAAAACAATCTTTTAACTGAAACATATTTTTAAAACTCACCTTTGGAACTTTTGCATATTTTCCCGTCCTGGTATCTCTGATGAGTGATATGTCCAGGTAATCCATATCCTGTTAAAAGAAGGACAAAGAGATTTTTAATATTTAATATCTTATGATGTTCAATACTTGAAATGCAAAGCTTTGCTTAAGAAAAAAGTAACAAATAAATAAGTACATTTTAATTGAAGGCAATTAATTTACAGACACAAAGAAGAGTCATCACACTGATCTGTTGATACACATAGAATTAAAGTTTGTACATAAGTAATTAACATTTATAAAGAATTCTGGGTATAGGAATATTAGAACAGCAAGCAAACACATGATAGAATTGGTTACTCTAGCAGAGAAAAGTATACCGAATGAATTAGTTCAGCAATGAAATTGCCATGTATATATTCATGTATAGTCAGGTCCAACTGCAAACAACACAGACCCTGATATGCTATCACATAATGCACAATCAGATCAGGGTCTATGTTGTTTGTTCTACTGATTACTCCTAACAAACTGCATAGACCCAGATCTGACATTGCATTATGCGACGGCAGACCTGGGTCAATGCAGTTTGCAGTTGGATCAGACCTATACACAAGTATAAATACAGTACACTGTACCTATTACTGTATATACTCGCATATAAGCCGGGTCCAAATACAAACAACACATTGATCTGCCGTCGCATAATGCACTGGCAGATCAGGGTCTATGTTATTTGTTCTACTGATTAGTCCTTACAAACTGCATAGACCCAGATCTGCAGGCGCATTATGCGACAGCAGATCTGGGTCTGTACAGTTTGCAGTTGGTATCGGGTTATACGCAAGTATATACAGTACATTTATCAAGAGAGGTTCACCTGCCACTAAAGTAATTAGCAGACTTACAAGTTTACATTTGAATGATACCATATGCTCTTACTACTGTAGCAGACTTCACAAAACTTTTGAATTTTTAATTGCACACACAATATAATCCAGTAAATTTTATATAAACTGATGCCATTAAACATGGTAGATAAACTCAACTGTCAAAACAAGCAGGTTTACTGGGCATCCTACCAGTTCAAACCAGTTATTGTCATGGTTCTCAAAAAGCATGCATTGTCTCAGCCATTTGTGCTTTTAAAAGTATGTTTGAAGAGCAACAATGAACATCAACTTGCAAATGTGCTTATTAAAAAGCGGACCTGAATCACAATGAATCCATGTTGTTTACATTACTTTGAGGAGGGGACGACGTGCTGAGTTAACACATGCATGATAGAAAAGCCGCAAGGGGAAATAATCACAAACCATAATTTTTTTACATGTACATATCATGGATTGGTAAATATATACACATTTAAGAATTAAATGAGTGATAAATTATGCAGAGCAATTTATTTTATTCCATAGATAACATTGATTTAACCTTATTTTGAGATCCACCTTTTTGGAAAAATTGGGACAGCCACTGATGAAGTTGTGATGTCATTTCTAGATCAACAGTACATCTTGCAATAATTATCACTGCCAAGATATTTGGCATAAAAATGAAGGGCTTTACAAATTATATAAAAGCCAGTTTGCTCCAGGAAAATTAAACTTGCCGTTGAGATATCTGAGCTTGCCCAAAAATGTGATAACATAATATCACAATGAAAGTTAAAAAATAAGGTAAAATAAAATATGTGATGTTTTCTGGAAATCACGTGATATTTATTTTACAAATAAAGAAATTTAGATTTAAGGTTATTTTTAAATCACCTTAAAACCATATGCCAATAATTAATGTTAGTAAAAAGGCGATATATGTAAACAGTACATATAGATAAATATGTACGAGACCCAAAAGAAAGGATTATAATGTGTATGTAGTTAGAAGATCAAAGACAGACATATAGACAAATTAATGGATAGATAGATAGCGGTTTTATTTGTCAACTTCATGTGGTTTACACTTAATCGTGCCAACATGTTTTTTGGGTTTCTGTAATAGCCTGAAAATCTAATCACGTCTTCAACATATGAATACAAACATGCCTACCAAATTTCATTTAAAATGGTTTCTGCTTAGTTGTGCTAACAAGGTTTATGTCAGAAAGTCTGAGTACAAAAAGTTCAAAAATGTGTAAACAATTGAAAAATTCCTGCAATGGCCTAAAAATCTAATCAAGTCATCTACATATGCCACATTTCATTTGTCTCCATTTAGTACCTTTTAATTGTGCTTTCTTCTTAACAAGCTTCTCATGAGGAACAGATGGATTGACAGGACAAAATTAAGATGCCCCAGTTCTTACAGTTGAAGTACAAGTATAAAGAAAAATTGGCCTTATAAGAAGGGTAGCCTCTTGTAAAGGGATAATAAATTAGTACATGTAGTGTGAAGGACATGACCTATGCTGCATAACAGTCTGTGAATTCACAAAGCACCAGAACATTACACTTGATTTGCAGCTCTGTAGTCCCAGGTTTGCGCCCTGAACTGACAAGTGCAATAGGTACTTGCTGCCATCCAAAGTTGGTTGTTTTCTCAAGGTTCTCTAGTTTTTTCATCTGAAATACCATCTCACACCACCTGGGGATCAAGAATACTCAACAAAGTGTTAGATCTTGTATGATCAATGCAAGATAAACCTATGAGCAAGCAGATATGGTATCAAAGTACTGCTGATTAGAAGTTTTATTGAATCAAATGTATTTCAAAGAACATACAACAATCTTACTGAAGGCATGCAGATAAACTGAATGCAAAATAAAACTGCATTAATGCGTGCCATTCCATTTTTCTATGATTATTTTATGTCTAAGTGAACGATCTAAATATCTAACACTGAACAAAAATGGTTACACTGATGCTGATACACACACAGCAATAAAAAGTAACCTAAAATAAAATGAACCTCACGAAAACTACCTATGATCTGGACCATAATCTGCTTTATACTGTCATTGGATCAACAACAGATTATAGAATCTGCATCACAAAAAATTTCTAGTGTAAAAGTGTCCCAGTAATAATCTATTTTTGCCAGGGTTCCATTTCCTCAATTCTAATGTAAATTATTTTCTAATCTAGAACAATTCAGTATTTCATAGTCAAGCTCAACTTCCTGTCCATTCTATAATGTCAAATTTGACACAATACTTGTAGATTTTCGTGTTTGTATGATATTAGACAACACATCATGATGGTTCCAGGCAATACAAATCTGGAACCTAACCAACACTTTCATGGCAAGCCATCTGTGGCCATAATGTGAAGACACTTCACAATCTTGAGGCTTGATTATGCAAACTCTAAAGAGCCAATTATGCAAACTCGAGAGAGCTAATCAAAAGATACTTTTCAATCACATAATCTCTGTAATGCACAAAATTGAGCTCTCCTTTATGCACAATCAAGTTCCCATTACGCAAAATCAAACTTTCCGCATCGCATTATAGAACTACCTGGCAAGAAAACATGGCCAAAAACGTGAAAACATTTCACATTCTTGAAGCATGAATGCATGTATTCGAAGCTAGAATGCACATATTCTGACCTTGAATAAGCAATCTAGAGAACCAATTGGAAAAGTTGTTTGATTCACATGATCACGTGTTCAAGACAACATGAATGTGCATTCTCGATGCTCGAATACACGAGACTGACAGAGAAGTATTTTTATAACACGATTCTCTCCTGACCACGTATTTAAAGAGTGATTCATGCTTTTGAGACTCAAATACACAATTTTGAGTCTCAATATTCAATCTAGATAATGTGACTAAAACCAACTTATTAATTTGCCATTTGAGATCGCGTATTCGAGATTAGGGAATGTCAATTCCTGTTGACTCAAATACATGATCGTGTAATTCAAACAACTTTTTTGATTGGCTCTTTCTGGATCCCATATTTGAGCTTTGAGAAAGAGCATTTTATGTTTAAGTGAATACATAATTAAGTGATTCAAACAACTTTTCCATTTTGGCTCTCCTGAGATTGCGTATTCGAGTTTCAAATATGTGTATTTGAGCTTTGAGAATGTAAAATATTTTCACATTATGGCCCTGTTGGATATTACGCAAAGTGGGAGTTTCGATTTCGCAAGTGCAGAACTCAATGGAACGTTCAATTATGTGAGTTACATGTAGCAAGATCATGCAACTGAAAAGTATCTTCTGAGTGGCTCACCACAGTTTGCATAATCATCCTTTAAGATCATGAAGCATTTCCATGTTAATGATCTGATGGCTTGCCATATACACTGTTGCATAGTTGAAATAACAAAAGGTGTAAGTGGGCCTGATATCACTCACCTGGCTAACATAACTTTCTTGTTGACCATTTCACTAAGCAGGCTTATACAGTATTGTAAGAACACAACCCAATGCAACCTATCTCACAACCTTTTATATCATGTTGATTTGACCTATTTTACAATAGTCTGATAAACTTTTCCAAGATAAAGACATAATAAATATGCTAAGATCTTGCTCATAATCGATCTCATCCAAGATCTTATGATATAAACCTATTTACTAAGTTTTATTGAAATCAGATGAGAAATAAATTATCTACAGAAATAGCAATCTCAGCAAATCAAATGCAAAATCACCTCATTAACATGTGCAGATCTCACTTGTTATAGAACCTAAGACCATGATGCTATAACCTTATTTACCAAGCCTGAGGAAAAAATCTGACTTTATAAGCTTATCAACTTAGTCTGAGCGAAAATCATATTGAAATGCAGTATCTAGAGTTTTAACTAGCTCTGCCAGTCAGGTACAAGATTATCTCATAAGTATGCATAGATCTTGCTCATGATGAAACTCATCCAACATCTTGATGATATAAGACACTTAACGAGCTTGATCAAAATCTGATCAAAAATAGAGTAGACAGACTATTGACAAGCTGAGAGCCAATCATATGCAAGATCACCTCATTGATATGCATGGCCATTGTTCATATTTGTACTCATCCGAGATCTTGACGATATCAGCATATTTAACAAATTTTATCAAACTGCTTTAAAAAAAAAAGTCAAGACTGGTAACAATCTCAGCCAATCAGATGCAGGATCATCTCATTAACATTCATAGGCTTTGCTCATAATAAAACTTATCCAACATCTTGATGATATTAGCCAATCAACACAGTTTGATAAAAATTTTGTAAGAAATACCAGTGTAGAGTGGTAAGAAGCTCAGCCAATTAAATGCAACATCACTTCATTAATATGCTTAAATTTAATTCACAATAAAACTCATTGGACATATTGATTATATAAGCCTATTTATCAAGCATGATCAAAATCGGGCCAGAAGAGTAGTCTCAAGAATGGTACCAAGCTCAGTCAATTAGATGCATGATCAGCCCATTAATAGGCATTGATCTTGCTCATTAGTGAACCTGGCTGAGATACTGATGATAAAAGCTTATATTCAATTCTTGATCAAATTCAGACCAGAAATATGGCTTCCAGTTAGGCATGATCACATGATTATTATATACGGACCTTGCTCATTATCCATTTCATCCAAGAGATTGATAATACTATAAGCCTACACTCAAAGTTTCATCCGAATCAGATCAAAAATATGACCTCCAGAGTGGTAACAAGTTCAACCAATCAAATGCAATATCACCTCATTAATATGCATAAATCTCACCCATTATCTATCTCATCTGAAATATTGATAATATAAATACCCCATTTTTGATCAAAATCAGATAAGAAATATGACCTCCTGTGTTATAACAAGTTCAACCAATTAGATGCAAGATCACCTCATTCATATGCATGGATCTTGATCATTATCAAACTCATCTTAGCTCTTGATGATATACGCTTATATTCCAAGTTTTGATCAAAATAAGATCAGAAATATGACATCCAAAGCGGTAACAAACTCAGCCAGTCAAATGCAAGATCATCTCATACATAATGTGTATCTCTTACATTATTGAACTCATTCAGGTTCTTGTTGATATAAGCCCATACTCCTTGTCTGATCAAAATTGGATCAGAAAGATGGTAGTAACAAACCATTGTCGACAGATGCACAACAGATGACACATGTAGTAAGCTAACACTAAATAAACCAGGTCCAAAGGTTTTAAACTCAACTTAAAATTTGGATGTCTAACTGGCTTATTTTAAATCTTGGGCCAATCAGATGTTACAGTTTTGGTTGTGTCTGAATTTGAGCATCAAATGTTTTTATAACCTTCTGATCTGATCTGTCAGTGATTTGTGTTAAGCCAATCAAAAGTAAAAATTTTAGGTTCAGTCTAAGTGTGAGCAAGAGATGGTTTTATCAGCTCCAAGTCACATTATTATCTGATAAACAACAGAAGACCAGACATCACATTTTTCACCTATTTGACAGAGAATCTCACTGAATAACTATCCTTCCTTTCCTTGTCTCAGGGTCAGCTATCTTGGGCCCTTTATATTATATTACTTTCCCCACAATAAGCTTGTGCAAGCAAATTTCATCATTTCAGCACTGTGCTATACATGTAACTGAAAACCCTAACAACCCTAAGCTTGTAAGCTATACAGGTCATGTAGTTGTTCTGTACCTACTATTTCAGCTTTAGGTGTCATTTTTGAGAATTTGATTACACATACCTTTAAATGATGATTATTCAATTTATTTTGATCCTCATGATCAATATTCCTTGGAAGATCATTATATAAACACCCTCAGAAATACATATGACAAAATCAATTCCAAAGTATGTAAACATTTTTAGAAGAGGCCACCAAGTGGTATGATGCAGTGTAAACTGGATTGAATGTCACACGCTAAGATGTCACAATGAAAGTGCTGTGTATTGGAAAAATTTGAACTACCCCCTGCACTTGTAATGATTGGAGCCAATGTATGCTTTTCTTTACACAATTTAGTGCCCAACTGCCATTGTAAAAGTCCATAGTGATCGATAATTTGCATCTGAAGTTTAATTTCCATCTGAAGTTTTGTTATGGCAACTAAGGTGCAGATCACTCAACAATCAGGATCAAACAGATGTTGGTAAAACTATATCAGTATCAAATTTCATAACAAAAGTTAATATTTTATTTATGATCAGAATTTATGCCTACATGACCTAGCTGACTTGCACTTTACATGATGTCAATTTCATAAATGATCATTATGACTGTATTCCAAGAATTATTGTTTATACTCGCGTATAAGCCAGGTCCAAATGCAAACAACATAGACCCTGCAAACTGCATAATGTGCTGGCAGATCAGGGTCTATGTTGTCTGTTTTACTGATTAGTTCTTACAAACTGCATAGACCCAGATCTACCAGCGCATTATGCGACGGCAGATCTGGGTCTATGCAGTTGGCAGTTGGTATCAGCTTATATGCGACTCTATACAGTAAGCACACTTGTTAGAATTACAATAAATTTATAATGTCTATATGCTTCATACATTTTTTTTATAAATAAATGGGTGAGAAATATAAACAATGTAAGGGTTGGCATGGAGACGAGCCTCAGAAAGGACTATTAATGTAACTGGGATTTCCTTGTCTTAGTGCAAGTCCAAACAGAGATTCTATTCATCTTGTTACAAATGCTTCACTTGACAAGAATTACAGGTTCTGACAGCTTTTGTTTTATTTGTTCTCATACATCTCAAATGTCCTATGTTTTACCATTGGGGTATGCCATCCGTGGGTTAAGCGAATACATATATATAAATAAAGATTTACAAGCTCTGTCAATAATTCAGAAAAAAATTATATTTTGTACAAGTTTCTCAAAAGTTTGGTTTTATATCAATTGTAATGTGTTAATACAGAGCAACCTTTGAGAATTTTAAAGAGAAGAGAAAACTCCAGGACAGGTTTTTTGGCCACCTACACTCAACATACACCACTCCATATCTGATTCTTGCCTAGATAACTTGATATCAGTTATAGTGCAATAAGGTTTTTGGATCCTATTTTTTTTCTTAAAAGTTTGGCAAAATAAATATATCGACAATGACAAAGTAAGACTGTCTATGTCCAATCATACTGAATGTGGTATTTTTGCCCATTTAAAATGTAAAATGTATGACTATCTTTGATTATAAAAGCAGATTAAAACAAATATTTGGAAACATCAGCATACACTGTAAACAAATTTATTATGACACAAGACTACTTAGTCTCGGGTATAATGCGACTGTTGCAAGATCAAATGAATAACAACAATAAGCAGTTGTAACTGCTCTACTTACTCAGCTGTCTTTACTTTGATAATCTGTTGACTTTAATGGTAATTTGACATGATGGCACAAGCTAATTAACAAACAGACGAGTCTCCAGCCATTTACAATACATGCAAGAAGTTAACATCAAAGAAAGATGCAGGGTCAACCTAATTTCTTGTCAAAATCACACACTACAGATTTTCTTCTTGCTTATCTTAAAAAAATTGTTGTGATGTATTAAAAAATAACTTGCAAGTTCCAATGAAACACACAGTTGTGTCTTTTTTCTTTTTCAACTTTCTTCCAATTTGTATGAAGTGTTCCTCAAACATGCAACTGCCTTGTGCCAACTGTGTTCATTAGTAAAAACAACATGGCATTGTGCTCAGATATTTGTTATCAAGGAAGTGCCAGTAGTTAATGCTGATATTTAAAATCATTATCCTTAGGAATTAGCCTAAGCACATTTTTTCAATGGGTTCAGTTCTGGTGGCTTATGAGTGTTATTCAAGTTGTGTAGTTAATTCATTAGTTTCTGCTTATGATGGATGGATACACATGCTCTGATGCTAAAAGAAAGGCCACTTCAATTTTACTGATATACAACTTTGTGAATAGTGCATGTCAGCTTGATATATATATATTTAAAGTTTGTCATCAATTTATTGACTTAAACTGACTTCTTAAGAACTCATGTCCATATATATTAAAATCCATTAGAATAATATTTGTGTAGGAAAATGGAAATTATATTTCTTATGTATCAATGATGGTTGCAAGCACCCACCCACCTCAATAACCAAAACAAGTCTCACTCACTATCTTGCACACTTGCTTATACAACATTCAATGTTTATAGACCCTGTTGTTCGCATTTGGGAGAAGTGTATTCTCTCTATGCAAGCAGATGTATTGAATTTATATGGCTGCAAGCAATCTCATCTGTCTAATTCATTAGTTTGTCATGTACTCAATCTTGGATTTCATATCAATTTTTTGTTCTATTGCCACATATATGGGGTAATTTCTGTGTATTTAATTTACGATTTTTTAAATTCTATGTGCTTAATTTCCATGATATTTGCAATTCTGTTTGGACTAATTGTTCAACTCCCAAAATATAAGTGACCTTAAATTACTTTGATTTTTCAACTCTCAAGCAAGTCATGAAGATAAAACCATGGAGAAATGTGCCCATATACAGCCTTCAAAAGGCCCAGGCTGTTAAGCCTAACAGATCATCAAACTGATCAAAAGCCTTAATTTAATTTTATGCAACTCATGCACATATGCACTGTCTAGCATTATAGTTGAAAAAAATACTCTCTCTGTCTCTGTCTCACAGTCCATGACTTAACTGGCATGAAGTTTGGTGAAGTTGATGGCGCAATATCCCAGATTTGTGATCCAAATTAATACAGCTGGCAAAACCAAGGGAATAGATCAATATTTTGATAGATCATCACAATGGCAAGTGTTCTTCAAAATGAGCAACAAAAATGGACAAAATCAATAAATGTCACAGGGACAGCAATTGGAACAAGTCTTCGGATTTTGAGACCTCAGAGGTGGGACTTAACTGAGTTACACCAACCCAATAGCAAACACCATAGATTCAGATCTGTTGTTGCATAATATTAACATACAAGATCAAAGTCTAAACTGTTCATTCTGTATTTCAAGTGAATAGTGCAGACCCTAATAGTCAAGGGCATAATGCACAACTTGGTGTGTATTGTACAAAATCAAATAGTAACAAAGATCCACCAAGGTCAGGTTTAAATATTATTTCCCTTTATCAACAATTCAAACAAGAAAAATTATTGTCCATTAAATATAAAGATTAATGTCCCAATAAAGTCATTAAGAAAATGGATGCAAATCACAAGTCTTAACAGGATCTTGGTGACCCATTTAATTTCTGAGGCATGGCTTATTCATTGGCTATGACTAGAATATCATGCTTTATTTTATCTGCTCAATATAAAATTGCATACAACCAGTCTAGCTTAAGATTTGTCCTACACTCTCATGATCACGTTTTCTTCAATTAACATAGCCTGAAACTATTCTTACAATGTACAGCAGATATTAAAATTACAGGGAGTAAAGCAATATATATATATATAAAAGCTTTTTACAAGTCTTCTTCTTTTCTTTGAAATAGAAAACGGTCTCAATATACTCAATTAGAAAATAACATTTCATGGACTAAACACATTTCAAATATCAGTCAGATGTTTAGTGTATATACTCTCGTATAAGCCCATACCAACTGCAAACTGCATAGACCCAGATCTACCATCGCATAATTTGCCAGCAGATCTGGGTCTATGCAGTTTGTAAGGACTAATCAGTAGAACAAACAACATAGACCCTGATCTGCCACCGCATTGTGCGATGGCAGATCAGGGTCTATGTTGTTTGCATTTGAACACATCTTATACGCGAGTATATATGGTAACTTCCTACTGAAAAATGAAATCAGAAACCAAATCAGCATCATTTTGGAAACACAAGTTCTGACAATATAAAAAGAATTTCCAAAAATCCAAGATAACACTGTTTCTTCCTTTTTAATTGCTGAGTGTTGAAATCATCTCTTATATTCTTGAGTGATAACAGTATTTTCAAACTGACTGTTGTGGTGGCCTATTGAATGTCAGATCTGCACCATTTTCATTTACGACAAACTAAACATCATTAGAAGTCTTTTGGTGAAAATCCCATGCCAATATGACTATCCGTTCAGGAGAAGGCATAGCAAGATTTTCAAGATGGTCATCATGGCAGCTATACTGGATGTATGATTGGCACCATTTTCATGTAGGACCAACTAGACATAAGTACTTTGAAGAAAATCCCATGCTGATTTGACTATCCATCTAGGAGGAGTAGTAATAACAACATTTTCAAGCCGTCCACCATGATGACCATATTTGAGTTCAGATTAGCACCATTTTCATTTAAGACCAACTAGACACCATAAGAAGTCTTCTGGCGAAAACTCCATGTCAATACGACTTTTCATTTAGGAGTAGCTATAGTATTTTTAAAACTGCCACTATGGTGGCCATATCTGAGGTCAGATTGGCACCAATTGTTATTAAGGACCAACTAGGAATCATGAGAAGTCTTCTGGTGAAAACCCCATGTTGATACTTCTTTCCATTCAGAAGTAGTCATAACAAGATTTTTAAGGTGGTTGCCATGGTGGCCATATTTTGATGTCAGATCAGCACCATTTAGGACTAACTAGACATCATAAAAAGTTTTTCAATGAAAATCCCATGTTGATATGACCATCCTTTCGGAAGGAATAGCAATAACATCATAAGAAGTCTTGTGGTGAAAATCCCATGCCAATATGACTTTCCATTAAGTAGTGATAAAAAGATTTTCAAGATGGCCACTGCAGAGGCCAGCTTGGCTGTCCAAGCCACATCATTTTCATTTAGGACCAACTAGACATCATAAGAAGTCTTCTGGTGAAAACCCCATGTCAATATGAATTTCCATTCAGGAGTAGTGGTAACAGGATGTTCAAGATGGCTGCTGTAGTGGCCATAATGGCTGTCTGAGCAACACCATTTCTTATCTAGGACCAGCTAGACATCATAAGAAGTCTTTTAGTAAACACCTATGTTGATATGACAATCCAATCAGCAGAAGTAGCATTAACAAGATTTTTCAAGATGGCTGCCATGGCAGTCATATTGGACATCAAATAGGCAATATTTTCATTTAGGACCAGCTAAACATTATAAGAAATCTTTTAGTGAACCCCATGTAGATATGACCATCCATACTGGAGGAGTAGCAATAACAAGATTTTCAAGATTACTGCTGTGGTGGCCATATTGGGCATCAGATTGGCACCATTTTTATTTAAGACCAACTAGACATTATAAGAAGCCTTTCAGTGCAAAACCCATGTTGATATGACCATCCATTCAGGAGAAGTAGCAATAACAAGATTTTCAAGATGGATGTCCGAGCAGCACCATTTTTAATTTGGACCAACTATGACATAGGATGAATGTGTGTTTAAAGTTTCAAGGCAATCCTCCAAGTAGTAATAATAATAACAATAACAAACTCGTGCTAATGGAAGGACAGATGACGGACAACAGACCATCCCATAAACTGTTCTGACCAGGAGAGCTAAAAACTAGAATACTGAACAATATTAAAAACTATATTTCATTTTCAATTTTTTAAAAAAAGCATGAAATAAAATGACATAAAAAATATGACTTGATTCATTAGAAGTCGCTGAAAGTCATTTAGCCTTTCACGCTAGACCATGTGACTGACTCTAAGCATACCTTGGCAGACAAAACTCAGTGTTCAATTTAAGGAATTCAAAGCAAAATATGTGTATTAGTCATTAAAAGGATGTAATGTCAACCATCTGAACAGCTAGTCAAAAAATTATTCTAATTAAAAAAGAAATACATATCCATTACGAAGAAAATGGAGGAACTGTCTGCTCGCTTCTCAGCTTCTTAACAATGCACATACACTGAAGAATCAGAAACTGTGTAAATAAAATATTTGCATGACAAACATTTCTTTTTTTTTGCTCATTTATTTTGAGACCCACTCTCCAACAGTGAGTGAAAATCAGTAAAACACTACATTTTCACACCACTACTGATGAATACCAAATGAAATTGTGAAAATGACTGTAGTAAAGGCTTATCAAGTGAGACTCAAACATGTACAACTTACCAAGCAGTGCTCACATCGAGTTCTTGCTGGAGACCTGCCCCTAACAACTCTGACCTAGAACTTAATCTGAAAGCCAACTTGCACAAAGTTTTTCTGCACAAAACTGATTTTCCACAGTCAGAACATACATTCATGAAACCTTTGCTAATAATGATGAAAATACTGTGGGATAACTACTCTATAACTACAGTATTAAAAATGAACCCTATGGCCAATAATAAGAAAATGTTTCATGTTACGCTTAAGAGCACTTAAAAGCAATCCCAAGCTTCTGTATGATCAAGATGACTTCCATTAAGAAAAATGGTAAATTTACAGTTCCAATCCAGTAACATATGTTACAGACATGAATGGAATGAGGGGAAAATTCTGGCAAGCAAAATTTACTAGCTTTTGACTGGGATAGTTCAAAATAAAAAATTCTGGGGCCTTCGATGGAAATCGGGGCCACTAGGCAACCCCTAATTAATATGGCATAATGATTCTTGGCTCATATGCATAAAAACATGCACCCTCAAGTTTTTTTTGTTTCTTAATGATAATACATTATATGCCAGTCATGTGGTAAATGTTATTAATATATTTATTTTATGTAACCTTGATCTCTGACCTTTAAATACCAAAATCAAATGCAAGCCATTTACAAAGCTGAGTCAAGGAATGTGGTACAAAACTTAGTTTTGTGGAAATTACTTTTCCTTCATTCAGGCATGACCTTGACCTTTGACCTTTTCAACACAAAATAAATAGATGTCTTCCTTGTCTCAAATTCAAGCAATCCAAAGTTTGGTTAAGCAGGTGATCAAGAACTCAAGATACAACTCTCCCTTGTAATAATGCATGCCGTTATAATGTGATTACGGATATAACATGGTACCACTATGGACCCCCATGACCAAAATCATACCAATGTGTAACAATATGGGCTGAAGGAAAACAACGTGAAGCTTAGTGTTATATCATTACTTCCTCTTCAAAACACTTTTATTTAACACATTTTGATCATTCCTGCTATACTGTGGTTCAGTATATAATGCTGTTCTCAATATATCACGGTTAGGTACGTACCATGTTTTCCCACTGTAACGTGGTTCGGTACATAATGTGGTTGGCAGTTATAGACCCTGACTACCATGTTATAACAAGGGAGAGCTGTATCATGCAGAACCCATTTTTCTTCTTGGAGTTATTGCAACCCTGACCTTTGACCTTTTAACCCCCAATAGGTGTCTTTCTTATCGCAAATTCATGCCATTTACAAAGTTTGGTAAAAGTACCTCATATCAAAATCAAGTTATAGTGTGGAAATAGTTCCTTCTTCCAGTCCTTGTGACCTTGACCTTTGACCTTTTCAGTCCAAACCCGATAGATTTCTTCTGTGCCCCGAATGCAAACTATTTATAAATTTTGGAAGTGGTTGATGGTTAAGAACTGAAGTTATTGAGAGGAAACAAAATAGGAAACTGAAGGAGGAATATATGGATGGGCAGACAGTAGGATGAATGGACATTACAACATGACATGCTCCACCTCCTGGTGGGCATATAAAAACAAATTGTAAACAAAATTGAAAACTTGTTGTAATGGCCTGAAAATCTAATTAGGTCATCTACATACAAATAGAAGTATGTCTATCAAATTTAGTTTGTCTACCTTAAGTGGTTTTTGCATAATCATGCTAGCAAGGTTTTCCTCCAAAATGTCCGTGTCCGAAATGTTCAAAATATTGTAAAAACTTGACAAATTCTTGGAATTGCCTGAAAAATCGACTTGAATCATCTACATGAAAATACAAAAAAGCTTATCAAATTTCTCTTATCTACCCCAAAAAATCCAAACAGTTTTAAAATGTGTGAAAATAGACAAATTGCAGTAATGGTCTGAAAATCTTATCAAGTCACCTATTTTTGTAACATAATGTAGTGTGTCCAATTTCATGGCTCCAAGTTAAATATCTTTTGTGCTATTACACTAAACGGATTTGGGATGGGCAGCAGCAAACAATATGCACTTGTTATAATGAGAAAATACTGTAGCATACTTCTTTGCTAGTAATAGTAGTAGCCAGGATTTTATGTTTTGACAGGTGTCAGTGTAAATAGATATTCCTGCCAACTTTTCAGTCAACTCCAAAATGGCTGTTGTGTTAATGTGAAGCTTAACACATATTACTACAAGGTGTTTGTTTGTTCAGCAAGAACCTTTCCATAAGGTACCCAATATATGTTTTGAAATCTTATTGCCATCACATTCTACTTAAGGATGCTGTCCTAAGCTTCTTCTTTTTTCAATGTCATAGTAATTGTATATTCTGTACAAGAACTTTTTGACATCAGTTATCATTGATTAAAAACTCTACTTGTTTTGGATCAGTCTCAATAACCATTACATGGCTTTGTCATCTAGAAGGGCAACAGCCTCCATCAAGCTTACATGGGTGGCATAACACAAACAATGCTTACCATATATACTCACGTATAAGATGAGTCCAACTGCAAACTGCACAGATCCAGATCTGTCACCACATAATGCACCAGCAGATTTGGGTCTATGCAGTATTTTTAGGTTTGAATTGTCTTTGTGGGGTTTAACGCCATTCTTCAGCACATGATAGACTATAAATGGCAGCAGTATATTAAGTGGAGAAAGAACCCTGGAAGACCCTGGGAAGAACCACCGACCCACGGGAAGCCAATGACTTTTAGGAGTAATCAGTAAAACAAACAATATAGACCCTGATCTGCCAGTGCATTATGCTGCAGCAAATCTGGATCTACCATATATACTCGCATATAAGCTGATACCAACTGCAAACTCCATTCTATGCAGTTTGTAAGGACTAATCAGTAGAACAAACAACACAGATCCTGATCTGCCGGCGCATTATGCGACAACAGATCAGGGTCTATGTTGTTTGTATTTGGACCCTGATTATATGCGAGTATATACGGTACTCTGTGTTCAGCAGGATGGACAAATACAGTGGTATCTCACTCTAAGGCACCACAGTATAGCATGGTTGCTAATATAACACAGGTATGGTCATGGATCCCACTGTGAGTATTTAATGTAGTGTTGATATTGAACCTGTCTCAGTATAAGGCTACCACATTTGCAATGCAGTACACTTATATGACTCCTCTAAACAATATAGCGAAAGACCACTATACAGTCACAAACTTTATTTCTGTGGTAACAAAAAGAATGCTAATTTTGTATCTATCTAAATGCCCACAAAAAATGGGTTTGTCCAACACAGATTTTAGCTCCTTGGGAACTTCTCAGAGATCAATACACTCTACTGCCATTTATGACCTTAGTCCAAATTAAAGTGAACATTTGACAGCAAGTGACCTGACCTCAGAGATCCTACTTGTACTGGTGCTATTACTTTGATTCCCCTCTGCCTATCTTTTGCAGGATGATGAATTTCTGTCCCACCCTTCCTTAGATATGTGTACTGAATCCTCCCTAAGTAAACACAAGTCAAGTCAAGTAATTTTATCCAGAGTTGGTACATACTAAAACAAAACAAGAGGCCCAAGTGGAACAACTGTCTCCCAAACTTCACATGTCAGTTTTACCTATTTTACTATAGTCATATAAAAATTATTTCCAAAGATAAAGGCATAAATATTATGCAGCTTCTTGATCATAACCGATGTCATCCACGGTCTTTAAAAGCAAAGTTTACAGATGTAGCTTTAATCTCTAGTCTACTGAGTCACACGACTTTCACACAAATTAAAATTATAATTCACAGAGTTTATTGTAATGGCATGGGTTTCTTTACTCTTAGGAATTACATTTAGAAGTGTTTCAGGAGAGAAGCAAATTGGGGTATTTTTTTAATTAACAGCCAAAAAGACAAATTATAAATCTCAAGAACATTTTGAGTAATGACACTAAATACATGAAGTGCTATAAAATCATGCACAATACATGTGATAACACAAAAATAGCAAATGTTTCCGGTACTTTAACATGGCAATACTAGCAACTGTCAAACTCTATTTCACAAACATATCAGACTTGCTTCCAAATATTTCAGAATTTCAAATACATGTATGAAAATTTTTTTAAAATAATTTTCAGCAAATAATTTTAGACATGGTTTTTACAAGAAATATTTTCTAACTGGAGCAAAATCAGCATTATACAAAAAAAAACAAATTGCTTGCAAACAAATACCTATAACTGTATAAAGACATTCTGATTCTTAATTACAACACTGCACACAGTTTACACTAGCCTACAACTGTACATTTTCTCTGACAATATTTCTATTTTAAACTCTTTTTTTCACTCATAAATTACAAATTATTCATTTCAATTCCTGAGGTATAGTATTTTGCACATTTTCATCAATTGCGCTATAGAAATTTACACATGTTGTAATTCTAAAAAAAAAAAATTAAAATCTGGTTTCCATAATTTTTTTGCAAGAGGAAGAACTCTGCAATTCTCAATAGTCAATAGCATGGGTTACTTCCCTTGTTTTCCTTTAAAAAGAAAACAGGTATATTAAAGGTACAAACCTGATTACATTGTACTATTTAAGAACTATTTCTATCTGTGCTTAATTACATTAAAAAAAATGTGCAGATCTTGCTTGTAATAAAAGCAATTGAAAAGTTTGGTTACTTAAGTCTATTAACAAGTTTACTCAATGCTGAATCAAAAATACAGTGTCCAGAGTGGTAACAAATATATCACATTTGATGAAAATCGGATCAGAAATCTGGCTTCCAGAGTGGTAACAAGCTCAGCCATTCAGATGCAAGATCACCTCTTTACTATGCCTGGATCTCACTCATTATTGAACTCATGAGAGATCTTGATTATATAAGCCTATATTTAAAGCTTGATCAAAATCTGATTTAAAAAATAGCTTTCTGAGTGGTAGCAAGCTCAGTCAATCTGATGCAAGATCACCTCATTAATATGCATGGCCATTGCTCATTATCAAAATCATCAAAGAGTCTGATGATATAAGCCCATATTCCAAGTTTGATCAAACTCAAATCAGAAATAGGCTTCCAGTTTGGTAACAAGCTTTACCAATCAGATGTGAGATCACCTCATATTTATGCATGTATCTCACTCATTATTTAACTTATCTAAAATCTTGATCTTGATGATATAAAAATATATTCCAAATCTAATCAAAATTAAATCAGAAATAAAGACTCCAGAGTGGTAACAAGCTCAGCCAATCAGATGCAAGATCACCTCATTAATATGTGTGGATCTGAACTCGTTATCCAACCTGTCCTAGATCTTCATGATCTAAGTATATATTTTATGTCTAATCAAAGTTAGATCAGAAATATGATCTCCAGGATGGTAACAAGATCAGCTGATCAGATGCAAGATCGCCTCATTAATATGCATAAATCTTGCTGTTATTTGAACTCATCCAAGATATTGCTAATACTGTATAAACCTATATTCCAAGTCTAATCAAAACTGAATAAAAAAACATGGCCTCCAGAGTGGTAACAAGCTTGATGGATGGACAACGGACAACAGGTTCGTACCATAAGCTCCTCGGAAATAATAGCCAAATGTGCTAAGAAAGATAAATACAGCCTTACATATACAGTATGACCATATATATATATATATATATATATATGTAACCACTGTCTTGGGATAAAAAGGTAAAGTCATTATACAACCATCAAACCTAGACCAAACCTGATCAAAATCTGATCAGAAACAAAGTCTTCAGAGTGTTCATAAGTGAGTGTTGATAGACAGATGACAAACAATGGACAATTGATGCATTGAATCATTATGGACAAAATGCCATGCCATAAGCTCACTTGGCCTCTGGCCATTTGAGCTGAAAATCTGGAAAGCTGCATACATGTGACAGAACAGACAAGTCAGCTTAAGACAAATCGGGAGATTTGTAAAATTTGGTCAGGAGTTTGACTTCAAAGAGGGAGGATTTTCAATGAGAATGGCGAATTTTCATTGCGACACATGTCTTTAACTTTTTTTATCACAATGATGACCCAAAGCTTGGGTCACTATGTGAATAATTTTCGTCCATTTGTATGAGAACTTTTATGCAATTTTTAAGTCAGGGAGCATTATTTTAACTAGATCTTAAAAATGATCTGCTACCATAAACAGGAGATTATCTCCAGCTATATAAAACTTGCAAACAGTGTCTCAGCATGTATATTTGTATCCATATTTGATGCAGATTCTGTGAACATGGATTTCAGTGATGGCGCATTTATTGTCGCGTTTAATATGCTTTAATATGCTGCATGATGCATAAGGTCATTCTTGCCACTATAGCAGATTTTAAAATCAGCTTTACGGGTAGGGCAGAATACATATTCACGTCCTTTTAAACTTGATTCCAAACACTGAAATTCCTGTTTCCATCCATCAGTGAATTGTGTATTATTTCCGTCACTTAGATTTTGGTGTTTTAGAACTGGGAGATAGCACACGCTTAGACATCAACAAACTATAAACACCATAGCCAAATCAACCCTGTTTTATGCTGATTGATCTCTTTAGTAATCCAACCATAATCAATTAATCTCTTTAATCCTTTCGGAATTAACTCTGACCACACATATAGTATTATCCTTGTAGACAAACACTGAAGCCAACCTACACTGCCGACAGAATCAAAGGGTTGTTAGTTGTTTTATGCTGCTTGAAATTAGCAACCAAATCGTCTTGCCCAGATTGGGCCAGTTCACAGTCATATGATCACAGGCAGTATTACCATAAATATAATAGACTGGATGAAAGGTGTGAAAACAATGGAAAAAATAAAAAAATTCGATAATAACTTTGCATACACGGGAGATTTCAGTGAGTGATGGGAGGGACGGGAGACACCCCTCATCTCGGGAGGAAAACCCTCCCATTCAGGAGGTTCACGTGTATGAAGGTGTGATATGTATGCAGGATTCTGTATGTGCTGTTTGTCTTGTATGTATATAAATTAGTAATTGTCCAATAATTTCAAGAGTAATGTTTGAATAAAGTAACAAAATATGTCATCCAACTTGTTTTTATAAACTTCTCTATTATTATGTTTTCTAAACAAAACTCTAGTTCATGCAAAAAAAAATTCTGTATTCTTTGATTAAGTAAATACCAAACAAGCTAAACTAAAACAAATTTCAAAATTCGTTTCATCCAACAATATGCCACATCAAAACAGTAATCACAAAACATCAAATGCTACATAAAAAATCTGTAAAGAAAAAGAAATTAACAAATAATAACAATTCAAAGAACAGCTAAACACAAATTGGCAACTACTAATTCTTCATCTCCGTTGCTTGCAGTCGATCAATTTGGCTCATGCTGTAAACATAAACTTAATTAGATTATTTTATCACCTTGCACAGCAGCAGGGATACTGGTTGGTAATATTTCTTTATTTTACACCACACCCTTGTTTGAACATTTTAGGCAATATGGCTTTTTCGGGAAAGATGATCTGTTTATACTTGAAAAAGTTCTGGCAAATAAAAAATTGCTTTTTTCAATAAACCTCAAACTTGGGGAGCAAAAAGATGACCGGAGATAGAAATGTAATCTAGAAGTGTCAGAAGAAAAAGCCCTACATCATATACTATCACCAAGAATATACCAGCTAGCTTAATTTATGTTTTATGTCAGTTATATAATATTTCAATCTTTGATATATAAAAGCCCTATTTGATGACTTACTTGGGCCATTCATCAACTTAATACACCCTATTGGGCCATTCATCAACTTAATGCACCCTATTGGGCCATTCATCAACTTAATACACCCTATTGGGCCATTCATCAACTTAATGCACCCCATATATTTCTGCTGAAGTTCTATCTTACTTTACCATATGCCGGTTACATAATGTTATGAACCAGTAACCTAACAGTTATTTAAACCATAAATCAAGTGTACTTTTCTTAAGTTCCTGCTTTAGATAATGTAGAAGTAAGAGTAGTAATATTTCCATAGGATACAAATGCCCCAGCAAAAAGCTACTTAATGGACCAATCAGTTGTTGTGATCTACACTGGGACCTGCTCAGGGCCTAGTACCAGAAATCTAGTCCATGTAGACCCAAATCTGTTTTTAGACTGCTTGCTCTGGTATGTGTAAGTGTTCTATTTTTCATGGCAGTTTAGTCCCAATCAAATTTATTATAAATAAACAGTTGAGGTGACCAATTGGGTAAAGAACCAAACTGTGCATACAAAATTATTTGGTCCCTACTTTTTTTAAAACATTAAATGGGTCAATTAATAGAAAACAATTATGGATCCAGGGTGTGTATGACCCTCGTACATCTGTCAATAACCATGGAATTGTCCTAAATATACCTACAGATGTATAAAGAAAAATCCACAAAACCATATGTACCATATACACTCGCGTATAAGCCAGATCCAAATGCAAACAACATAGACCCTGATCTGCCATAGAATAATGTGCCGGCAGATCAGGGTCTATGTTGTTTGTTCTACTGATTAGTCCTTACAAACTACATAGACCTCGATCTGCCGGCACATTATGCGACGGCAGATCTGGGTCTATGCAGTTTGCAGTTGGTATCGGCTAATATACGAGTATATAAAGTAGGTAGTTTTTAACAGGATTTGTTTTTATCAATAAATTTCAATTATCAAATAAATTATGATGTATTTCCTTGGGGGGAAAAGAGAAGTCTTTACAGGACCTTATGCCAGAATTCATCACTGCTGCTGGTTTAAGGCAACATTAATACATACTTGATAACTAAAAACTCATTATCTACATCAGTGTTCAGTGGAGAAGGGGTATCAAACCGAGTCCCTCCTCACTAACAGCAGATTCTATGAACGATAACAATGCCACAGCTATAATTACTACTCCCTGGTTACAGTATACACCAATTTCCATTATAACAACTTGAACTAAAGACAATTTTGTTTTTATCCTGAAGACCCTACATATCCCATATATTCTCACGTATAAGCCTCTTCCAAATGCAAACAACATTGACCCTGATCTGCCATCACATAAAATATGCACCGGCAAATCAGGGTCTATGTTGTTTGTTCTACTGATTAGACCTTACAAACTGCATAGACCCAGATCTGCCAGCGCATTATGCGCCATCAGATCTGGGTCTATGCAGTTTGCTGTTGGTATTAGCTTATACGCAAGTATAAACGGTAAGCTTCCCTTTCATGCCTGTTTATTCTTTATCATTAAGATGTCCTTAATTATCATTTCAACTGCAGAGCTCTTGATAAGAATTTAATAAAATGGTCATTTTACTCCCTGGCTTGGAACTAACTGAATTTTTTAAAATATTCAATGGGATATTTTGTGATCACCATAAAACAAAACTTATTCTATAAGAGTAAGTCATAATCAAAGTCACAATCAAACTTGTATTCATACAAAATCTAGAAATTTAATTTGATTGAATACAATTCTTTTTCTAGATCTAAATATGTCTTATTTTTTTAGTTCCATGAGTCCTGTTACTCAAGATGTCCTGTTCTACTGATAAACACTGCTCCTACCTGCAGCTAATAAGTTGAGCAAATTAAATTTTTTGAATCATCAGCTGAACCTTATCTATGCTTAGGAGGGTAAGAAGAATGGCTAAAATTCTATGCAAGTTTAGTTGAAATTTCTGCATTAAAATTTCAATATCTATATCATAGTAAAATGTCAGCTTCACAAGGATACAATATATTTTGAAGTCCGACAAAATTTTGTCCATTCATATTCAACCCACAAGATTTTAAACTTTACAGCCTGAATTTTTAATGCAATTTTTGAACAGTGTTATCTCAAACATTCATCCCTATTTTCTCTGAAGAAAAAAACATTATATGGTAACCACAAACCTTTTCAGGGAACCGTGTCACAGATTTTGCATATTTTGTCTTGATGCAGAGTTATCAAACAAAATATAAAATTTTTTTAAAAATGCTAAATTTTCCTCCACCTGGCAGCACTCAAAAACAAATGGTTTGGTTTGGTGCTTTATGGCACAGCAAAACAAGTAGGTTATTTAGTGCCGAGGCAATTGGAGTAAAGTGCCTTGCCCAAGGACAAACCACGGTAGCTGACCCAGGCTGGTCTGATGGTAGGATTAAAACCTGCACCCTTTCAGTCGTGAGTCCAGCATGCTAACCACTGAGCCACCACAGCTCCTAAAAACAAATGGAAAAAGTTTGGGGTCTTTAATCTAATAACCCTGATACATATCCTTTTAATCTAATAACCCTGATGCATATCCTTTTAATCTAATAACCGTGATACATATCCTTTTAATCTAATAACCCTGATACATATTCTTTTAATCTAATCCCTGATACATATCCTTTAAATCTAATAACCCTGATACATATCCTTTTAATCTAATAACCATGATACATATCCTTTTAATCTAATAACCCTGATACATATCCTTTTAATCTAATCCCTGATACATATCCTTTTAATCTAATAACCCTGATACATATCCTTTTAATCTAATAACCCTGATATATATCCTTTTTAGACCGAATTCTGTATCCCAGGATTTGATTAAGTCGCTGGCCCGCCAACCTGTGACCTGTGGGTGGAAAGTTAAATTTTCCGAAGTTGTTATTTTTTATTTAATTGGGAGGTCTAGATGATTTTCTGCATGACCAGTTGATTTCCATGTGAGCTAACCTTGCTGCCCAATGGAAAAATCTGTGTTAAGTCAACCCTACTATCCAATGATGTTTGTCTGTGTTAAGTCAACCCTACTATCCAATGGAGAAATCTGTGTTAAGTCAACCCTACTATCCAATGGAGAAATCTGTGTTAAGTCAACCCTACTATCCAATGATGTTTGTTTGTGTTAAGTCAACCCTACTATCCAATGATATTTGTCTGTGTTAAGTGAACCCTACTATCCAATGATGCTTGTCTGTGTTAAGTCAACCCTACTATCCAATGATGCTTGTCTGTGTTAAGTCAACCTTACTATCCAATGGAAAAATCTGTGTTAAGTCAACCCTACTATCCAATGATGTTTGTCTATGTTAAGTCAACCCTACTATTCAATGATGTTTGTCTGTGTTAAGTCAATCCTACTATCCAATGATGCTTGTCTGTGTTAAGTCAACCCTACTATCCAATGATGTTTGTCTGATAAAAATCACTTTTCAAATAACAGAGTGGCACATTTTCAAAGTTTAGAAATGTCTGGAGTCTTTGATGTGAAGATACAGCTGAGAAACTCATCAAAGTCATCAACCTTGTTTACTACAAATATAATACATTTGATTGGTTAAAATTTATGACCCATTGATCTGCCCAGATACCAATTACTCTTCTATTGGATGAATTTGTGTGTAAAGTTTCATGGCAATCCTCCAAGTTGTTTCGGTGGAGTAGCGATAACAAAACTTGTGCTAATGGACAGATGTATGATGGACAACAGACCATCTCTAAAGCTCTTTTGGTCTATGACCAGTAGAGCTAAAAAAATCTAAAAAATATTTATCACCAATTTAGCCACTCTTCTTACCTTAAACTTCACTGTTTCTCTGATATTTACATTCACAACATTGAACTGCTGCTTCTGAGCTGCAAGTCTACTGTGGTATGGTCTTGAGCACCATCTCAATGCAAGATTGGTTTCATGTTTTATGGCACAGCAGCACAAGTAGCTTATTTAGTGCAGAGGTAAATGGAGTAAACTGCCTTGCCCGTTGACACACCACAGTAGCCTAACCAGGCTGATCTGATGGTAGGATTCGAACCTGCACCCTTTTGGTAACAAGTCCAGTATACTAATCAATGAGTCACAGCGGCTCCTCTCAATGTAAGAAGGCAATAATTTGACAAGACAAGTCTAACAATGTTGATCATAAGACAATAAGCACAAAACATTCAAAGAAACTGAACTTTTTTTTAAATAGTAGTATTTCTGTGGCATTGTTGGTTGGGTGTATTTACTATACATACCATGCAAAACTACTTGCATTAAACTTTATATACTTACCGAGCCTTCATGTTTACTCTCCTGAAAACTCCAAGCAATTTGTCAATTAATTCCATTTTTTGTTTCAGTCTTTGATTTACTCTTGAGTATACATATAACTGGTTACCACTGGTACACTGCATTTCCATGGACGCCATTTTCTTGATTGTGACATTTCATCAAAATGACAGTTCTTCAAACATTCAATAGATGACACATCGTTATTGAAACAAATGGTGGAAGAACACACCCAATATTAATATTCTTGCAATCATTCTGTCACTTTTCTATCACATAAATTTGGCAAGTTTTCAAGAATACCACAAAGTGTTGTAGTCAACAGAATGTCTTTCAACAAAACTGTCTTGGTATCATAGATGGTATGGTCCCAAATTTTTTTTTTCGGGGGTGGGGGTGTAAAACTAATTTTATGATATAATACTTACCTGTTGCTTATTGCATAGGTGGTACTATTCCAGGAGGAAAATACCCCAGCCATATGATAAAATTTCATCCTCCCATTAGGGTGACCCAGAAGATTCCAGAACACTGGATCGCCCTGCAGGCACACGCCGCACATATTGCTCATGCGTACTGCCGCTCTTTATTCTTTTTGAAAGAGCAGCCTAACTTAGTGCGACATCAGTGTAGGGCAGGAGGAGGAAATCTGACAATAGCAACAGATAAGTATTACATCATTAAAATTAGTTTTACCCCCCCCCCCAAAAAAAAACTACATTTTAATATCAGTAATACCATACATGTTGCTACTGCATAACTGAATTAGTCAGTTTGGTGGGAGGCTGATGATCCCACGACTGGCTGATAAAAAACAAATACAAGGAATACTCACCCTCATTGAAGAGCAGGAGACTACTGCGGAATGGAATCCGCATGGGCCACTTTCTGAGCAACGACAATGGGGCCCATTGTGAAAATGCCCTCATTTTGGTGGGCTAACAAGCGATGGTAAAAGTCGGAGAAAGTATTGTGAGAATGCCAAAATGCGACTTTCATCACATCCTCCAAAGATGAATGAGTTAGATAGGCCCATATGGCAGCAATGGCTCAAACCAAATGGGATTTAATTTTTGTGAATAACAGGTCCCTATTGCTAAGGGACTGGTAAGCTCTCTTGATAGTTAATGCAATACACCTAGAAATGGTGGAAGCTAAATATCAGATGAACCTCTAATGGGAAGGAAAAGATGCTTCCTACCCTTCCTTCTTCCTTTAGAGGCTGCCAAACAAAAACGTAGAGCTCTAACTGGACATAAAAGTCTATCTTGATCATCTCCACCATAGATACGGCTGAGACTGGGAATCTCAATCGAGAGTGGAGCAACCAATGGAAGCTGGTTTTGTGCTAAAAGACTTGGCTGGCAAAGGAGAGAAACTGACTCATAATTTCCATTGAACCTGGTACAGCCCTGCTCTATGGATAGGGCATGAAGCTTGCTCCTTCATCTCGCAGACGCTAAGACAAGCAAGAAAACCATCTTGAGGGTAAGGCTCTCAAAGGAAACTTCACCCAAAGGTTCATAGGGGGGTTTATTAGGAAGCCATAAGACACAAGAAAGATTCCATTTAGGTATTAGAGAGCAAGACACTGGTCTTTGCAGTTTGATATACCTAATCAGGTCTGCTAAGTGAGAATCTGTAATGATGGCTGGGCCTTTTGGAAATTTGAGAGTGTTGGAAAGGGCTGCTCGATAGCCTTTAATAGTAGAAACCGAGCATTGTTTCTCTTCGAAAATAAAGAGAAGAAAATAAGCCACTGCGCTCACAGAGGGACAGCTAGGATTGACATGTTTTCTACTACACCAATCACAAAAGATTCTCAATTTGGCATCATACACCTTAGACAGCGATCTTCTCCTGAACTGAATGATGCAATCGACAACTCTGACTGAAAACTTTTCTTTGCGGAGAGATCATTTGAGATGATCCAAGCATGAAGGTGGAGAATCTGTGCACTGTTGTGTAGGAGAGAGCCCCTGTGCTGCAACAGGAGGTCCCTTTTCTAATGTAAGGTCCTGGGATGGTCCACCAGCAGATTGAGAAGATTGTTGAACCATGATTGCTGGGTCCACAGAAGGGCAATCAGAATGAGCTGAGCTGTGGAGTCCCTGATGTTGTGTAGGACCTGTGGGATTCTGACAGGTGGGAAGGTGTAAGCGAACAGACGATCCCACTTCAGGCTGAAGGCATCCACTGCCCAGGTCCTCTAGTGGGGGACTGGGGAAACGTAAAAGGGGAGCTTGGTGGCAAACAAGTCCACCAAAGGAGTTCTCCAAAGTTGGAACAGGAGTTTGCATCGGATTGGTAGAGTGACCATTCCGTGAGGATTATCTTCCCTTTTCTTGACAGACTGTCCGTCAAAATATCCTTCTTGACAGGAATGTGGTGAACTCAGAGGGAAATTTCTTCTTAAGTTGCCCAGCAAAGGAGGTTCCAAACCTCCATGCAGAGAGAAGGTTCGTGTGCCTCCTTGTCTCCTGAGATATGCTGCCACCGATGTGTTGTTGTTGAAGACCATCACGCAGCAATCTCTTATTTGGTGGGCGCACCCCTGAAGGCCTATGAACACTCCCTTCATTTCCAAATTGTTGATCTGGAGGGTAGATTCTTCCCAGGACCATGAACCCTGAAGAATCAATCCTTCATGTTCTAGATGAGAGCAACACCCTGAATATGATGCGTCTGCGAACAGGTAAGAGTGTAGTTTCAGGGGGTGCATGAAGGCTCAGGCCAAAAACCGGTCCCAATTTGTCCACCAAATCAGATGATGGTGGAAATCCCAACCTAGAGAATTTGGAGCATTCAAGGGGTCCCTGTGTGGTTTCCACGCTGCTAAAAGGAGAAACTGGAGAGGGCACAAGTGCAGTCTGTCTAGGGGAACCAGGTCTGCTGCAGAGTTCAAGGTCCCCAGCAGAGAGAGAAAAAGACGAGCTGATAACGTGGTCTTTACTCTCAGTGCCTCCAACATGGTCAGGATCTTGTCTACTCTGTTCTGAGGGACATAGACTAATCCTTTGTTTGTGAGGAAATTCATCCCCATGTAGACAAAATCTTGCGATGGAGTGAGCTCTGATTTCTCCAAATTTGGCAGAAAATTCAGCCTGGTCACTATGGACCAACAGCGAGACAGATCTAGTCTGAGGGATTCTAATCGGCCATTTGTGTATCAACCAATCTTCAAAATATTGGAGGATTGGGATACCGTATGACCTTAAATGGGCTGCAACTACTCCCATGACCCTAGTAAAAGCTCTGGGTGCGGAGGCTAGGCCGAACAGCAGAGCTCAAAGTTGGAAGACCTCCCCATCCAAGCAAAACCAGAGGTACTTCCTGTGTGGAGGAAAGATAGGGATGTGAAGGTATGCATCCTGAAGATTGATGGAGACCACACAATTGCCAGGTCTTATGGCATTCCTGACTGAGGCTGTGGTCTCCATCTTGAATGGTTCCTCCAGCAGAAATCTGTTTACGGAAGAAATGTCAATAATTAGACAGGACTTTCCCCTTTTTTGGGAACCAGGATAATTTCTTGGGAGTAGAAGGCCAGAGATTGGTCTTTAAACACCCTCTCTACTGCACCCTTCTGAAGATGGGAGTGAACCTCTTCCTTTAAGTGCACCAGATTTAACTGGCAGAAGAAAATAGCGGACCTTACTAGCAGAGGGAGATCCCGGAACAGAAGCCAGTAGCCATCTTTTATGATAGAAAGGACCCAGCCATTGACTGTTACGCCAGACCAAGCCTCTGAAAAGAGATTTAGTCTGGCACCAACAGAAACCAAAGGAAGAGGTATGCTCTGCAGGTGAGGGAGCGAATCCCAAGGACTGTCCACTCTTGTCCTTAGGAAAGGGGAAAAGGCTTGTGAACTTCCTCACTGGGCCTTTGCAGGGTGCATCATTCTAGGGCCTACCTGCTGAGGGGGAGCTCTGAAATGGGGTTGTTGCTTAGACTTGGGCTGCGCTCACAGAATGGAAATGGTGCTGCTCCTCCCTAAAGGGAAGGCTAGATACACTCTCCAGCTGTTTATAATCTCCCTTGGGAGGGGGCCCACTAACCCTAAGTGTCTCCAGAGTGACTTGGGTAATCCTTCTTGGAGACCTGAAAACGAGAATCCAGAAAACTCTGAAGAAGACGAGGATACCTTCTTCCTCGCTTTGTAGGTGCATCTACCTTCAGCAAGATCGCAGCGTGTGCAAGATAAGCAAGTGATGGGGGGGGGGGTCCCAGGGGGATTTCCTGTGAGCACACCTACCCACACCTTGGTTGGATATTGTTTCCTGAAAAAGCGAGCTAAAAAGATATTTTTTCTTAATATACAAAATACTTCTATGTTTGTATACACAAGGTAATGCATGGCCAAAGTCTATGCTAATATAATTATTTCAGTGGCCTTACTTGGGTGTTTTCACAACAATAAATGTTAAAAAGGAAGCAACGGTAACCTCAGAACAGAAAAATGCAATATAAACAAGTCAACCAGCCTTTAAGAAAGCTAGGGACTACTAAATTAGCAAAAATCCAGTAGGTTACAAATGCTAATAATAAGGGAAAAAATTTAGGAAGGCTATCCGAAACTATAATTGATAAAAAAAACCTGTGTTCGATAACTGAGCACAAAATATGAAGGTGAAAAGTGGTGTGTGACCTGCTTACCACATATAAATTTAGCACAATTCACGATAAAGGCTAGGTGAATTAAATGATTCATAAGGAACAATCAAATGGATAAAGGCAAGTCTGTAGACTGCAATTATGCAAGGATAGTGAAACTTAAACAAAATACCTATCCTTCTGCCAAGCACAATCAAATTTGAAACACTAACGCCCTGTGAAGGGGTAAAAAAAAAAAAATGCCAAGCTGTACACTATGTGTATGGAACAAATGATAAAAAAAAGTCTCGAAAGCTTAATTAACAGCGATAAAACTCAATCAGGGTATAATCATGATGTTTAAGAAGAATATAGCACACAAAACAATTAATAATTCGCACACTGACCCACGAAGCCCTGTGAAGGGGTAAAAAGAATAAAATAAAATGCCAAGCTGTACACCACATGTACGGAACAAATGCTAAAAAACTCTTGAGAGCTTAATTAACAGTGATGAAACTCAATCAGGGTATAATCCTAATGTTTAAAATATAGCACACAAAACAATTAGTATTTCGCTTTCTGACCATGAAGTGGTGGCTAAATCTTCTTGACATAAACAATGTTGGACATTACAACATGTCGACCAGGAAAAAAAATGAAGAGCGACAGTACGCATGAGCAATATGTGCAGGGTGTCCTGTTGGGCGATCCAGTGTTCTGGAATCTTCTGGTTCACCCTAATGGAAGGATGAAATTTCATCATATGGTCGGGTATTTCCTCCTGGAAATATACCAGCTATGCAATAGCAACAGGTATGGTATTACTGATATAAAAAAAATATTAGAGAAGAAATCATCAGTAAAAGCGCTAAGTATTCTGTACAAAATTCTTCCATATTATTTATAATGAGCACATTTCAGTATTCCAAGAATTCAAACGTGGAACTTACCAAAACTAAAGCTAAAGCGACAGTAATTTCAAAACTAAGAGACCTACCTGTTTTAAAAGCGTTCTATCCTATTCAAAAGTGGTAAGTTCATGCTTTTGTTATGCCATCTGATTAAAATCTCAATCTCCAACACAAGATCTGACAGCTACCAATAAAAGTTCATCTTTTGCTGACCTTTTCAGCAGTATAAAAGCTGTAATTTGATTGGTGCCATAGGAAATAGTAGTATAGTATAATACACACACAAAAAATAGTCAATCTTAAACTCAAAATGATTTTTTAAAAAATCTTATACCTAAAATACTTGTATATGTGTACTTTATAGAGAAAAGTGCTGTGGTGAGACTTGCTGCATCATACACCGATATTTGTTGCATGATGCATCATACATCTATATTTCATTGTATATAATGTAAAACGGAGCATTTTATTCTGAAGTAAAGGCCAAAGTTCTAATTCGACCAGTCACTAGTAAGGTGTAGGCAGCAAATGCTGCTTATTTAAATTACGAATGTTATCTAACTATATCAAACATGGTGTAATACGAAAGTACCTATAGGTAAATCTCATTATGTACTGAATAGTTTAGCCTCCATCTAAAGTCAATTTGCACCAACTAGTGATCAGTTAGGTGTCAAATTTCACCTATCAACCTGTGTCAGGCTGCTTCCGATGGCCAATAGCCAATCAGATCACAATAAGAAGGAAGTTTCTCAATGACAGACACATTTAAACTGAAGGAAGGGGCAACCTGCTCCGTTTTATAATGATGCCTCTGCCTTTACATTTCTTTTATCCAATGAAATTTTCAAATACACACCCATTCTTCAATGTACAATTCTTGAGATACATGCATCTTTTCATGGGCATAAGTACAAGTTTATTAACTGTTCATACAATTTTACTGCAATCAACTTCTGATGAATTTTCAAATATACATTTCAACAATAAATGCATAAATATAATTTTCCAAAAATAAATTTACAAATATACATTTCAAACAACAGGTTGCTTTTCATTCTCTTTAAAATTATATTCTATGGCAAACAATGGTAACAAAAATCATACTGAGCTAAGCAGTTTATAATGCATGGTAAAAGTCAACTTCTGGTCTTGTATGCCTTGTTAACAAAATTCACTTTGTAAAGAGTTATTTTAAGGGATGATGAACATTTTAACAACTTATTATTTCTGGCCATATATATCCTCAAACAGACATATTTTGTGGACTTAACGTGAATTTTAACGTGTTCGTTATAATATTGTGAGAATCTATTCAAATAACCATTTGATAAATAACTTCATTTAACCATCATTAAAAAAATTGGCATTCATGTACGTTAGTTCAGAATTACCGTTTTTATGAGTGTGTGTAAATTTACTTATTTTTGGAAGTGTGTCCATGGTTCGTGACACTGACTAAAAGGTCATGTGGCATGTGACCGGAATGTGCCAGTTATGCCAAGGTATTATTATTATTATTAGTCTATAGTATCTCCATGTTTTTGAAATAAAAAGAAAAATTTAAAAATGAAATTTTTTCCCTATTAATTCTATATGCAGTTTGTGCACTTAAATTACTGCTTGCTTGTTCTTTACCATATAAATACATGACTCAATAGACTGAGAGAGAGAGACAGACAGACAGAGAGACAGAGGGAGAGAGAGATTTAAAAACAGACACTGGTGAATGGATACACATTTTATTATAATAGATTCAATGTCTTTTGATGTAAAATATATGTTCATTATGAAATAATACTGAAACGAAAAAGTCCGAGGTGAATATACATCATGAGTGATTTAGTGTAAATCAACCATACAGGCTTTCTGTTAAAAAAAAAAGATGCAATCTCACTTGTGTTATACTGGAAAAAATCATTTGCCAACATACTTATCTTTGTGTATTTCATAAGAGGGGTCAATGATCTTCAAACTGTAAATCTGATGAATCATTATGATACTCATTCATCTACTGTTTTATGGACAATTAGTGACAAGGTACTTTTTCCCTAGTAATCTTCTTAATGGCATCTACTTAGGAATAGATTTTCAGTCAAGAGTAATGCAAGAAAATGCATATTAACCTATACATATTTTTATGACTTTGGACTGCTTGGACCCTCTGCTATGTAAAAATATCAACTTTTCAAAAAGTCAAATACTCCAACATTTTGCAAGTGATCATCCTTAAGTGACAGCAGATCTTGATCTATGCTATCCATATTTTCACACACATTTTCAAATTTTGCATGCTCCCAGCAAGTTTTGTTTCCCCTGTATTACTGTATATACTTGTGTATAAGCCAATACCAACTGCAAACTGCATAGACCCAGATCTGCCGTCGCATAATGCGCTGGCAGAGCTGGGTCTATGCAGTTTGTAAGGACTAGTCAGTAGAACAAACAACAAAGACCATGATCTGATGGCACATTATGCGACAGCAGATCAGGGTCTATGTTGTTTGCATTTTGACCCTAACTATACACGAGTATATAAGGTAATTATATCTTCATAAAATTTTCACTTAAAAGTTCATCTTGCATACTAATTTGCAACATGAAAATAGCTGACTCGGCAAAATGTTCCTCATCATAAAAAGATAAACATGGGGCAATAGAGAAACACATTGCTAAATTGACAATATGAAAATTGTTAAGAACTCTTTCTCAAACATTGCTACCAACTATTATCAGGTACTAACAAAATGGTTTCATATGCTCCAAGTAATTAAACCACAATCTTAAGCAACTCAATCTAACTTCAGTCCACCCAGTTGAAAGTTGATACCAGCAGTGGTGGGTGGGGTGGGGGTTAACCTGCAGTGGACTGGCATCCAAGCAAAATGAAGACATGCACTCCCAGTTGCTTCATGCCATAGAAAATATAATGGACCCATGCCATATGAGCCACTAAGGAGTGCACTTGGAAAGACATTGACCACTTTTTACCTTTCAAGTCTGCCCATGCATTTTGGCATAACGTATATACTCGCGTAGAAACCGATACCAACTGCAAACTGCATAGACCCAGATCTGCCATCACATAATGCACTGGCAGATCTGGGTCTATGCAGTTTGTAAGGACTAATCAGTAGAACAAACAACATAGACCCTGATCTGCCAGCGCATTATGCACCGGCAGATCAGGGTCTATGTTGTTTGCATTTGGTGGTGGATTATACACGAGTATATATGGTACATCCCCGAGTCCACATGAGGTTTTAAAATTTTGGGAAATTTTCATTTAGGAAAGTCCTTTCGACTAACAAGCAAATCCAGCACTTTGAAATAATACGAGCACATAGTGGGACCCTAAGGATTGTCATAGGAATACTGTAATAAAAAAAGTCTCAAGTGTAACAGTTGTGTTCAACTATGAGGGACTATCTGAAAGTGAGAGTTCCATCATTTGTGAGAAGACCATATAAATATTACAGCCTAACATGACATAGAGGCAACAGTCACCTACTTTTGTTGCAGTGTATAGCACACAAAGATGCATTTCTTCTTCAAGCTTCATAAATTTACCATGAATGAAGCATGAGAAATAAACTTAGAAAAGTTAACAATTGTCTGTGATAAGTAGTTTATGCCACAGTGGCCTACTTTTGGTAAAGTGGACTAGCGCTCCTCCAGATTCATCCCTTCACCTGTTTAATGTCTTCAATACGAATACTGTCTGAGAAAACTGCTTAACCATGAACTGAACCAAAGTCAGTTACAGTAAGCAATATGTGCAATTATCAAGCAAGTCTGAATAAATAAACCTCATCTATAGCTTTGCACAGTCAGTACTTTAGGTCAACTGTAATCCATAGTGAAGTCCACTCATGTAGCAATGGAAATCTGTTTAGCAAATTAAACCTATTTTAACATCCCTGGATTAAAAAGAGAGTAAATCGATCTAAAAAGCAAATTTCAAAACGTTTTGAACTCCAAAAGTGGATGTTTACATTTATTTTGTGATAACAAAAAAAAAATTGAGTCTCATTGTCAATATTCAGTGCTAAGAGAGTGTGGAGATAAAAAAAAATCCCTATGCCATGATGATACATGGGTAAATCTCCCTCTCTCTCTCTCTCTCTCTCTCTCTCTCTCTCTCTCTCTCTCTCTCTCTCTCTATCTGTCTGTCTCTGTCTCTGTCTCTCTCTCTCACACACACACACACACACACATTACAACAGTCCAACTTGTGTGTAACGACCACTCAGTGCACCACACAAATGCAGTCTTTAGACGGATGTTCTCTATATACAGGTAGGAGTCATGTAAGTGGATTAGAAGCAATGATAGATTGGTAGTTAGATTGGTGGATACTTTGATTTCATTTATTGACGTGGGTATCAAAAAAGAAATACATCATATCCCCTTATTAATAATTTTCAATAACACAGCAGGGATTGGGTGTCCAAATGAGACTAGCAATCTACCAATGCACCGAATAAGAACAAGATTTGTTGGTAAAACATGTATGCCACCACTGCAGACATGTTAATCAGAAAGTTTAAGTCCAAAAGCTTTTAAAATTTAAACAAACTTGAAATATTGCTATAACTGCATGAAAATCGAATGATGTCATCTATATTTACATACAAAAAATGCAAACCAAATTTGTTTCATCTATCTAAAGTGGTTTTTGCTGAATTTTGTTAACAAGGTTTTTATCAACAAACAAGAGCCCCATGAATGGAATAATGTTCTACTGGCTGAAAATAATTTTCCAGGAATCCAAGACAAGACTGTTTCTTCTTTTTAACACTGAGCTGTATATTGAAAAGTAGAAGAGTGTACATGTACCTGTACCTTAGTTGTATATTGAAAAGTAGCAGTGTACCCAAACCCACTAAAGGGTGGGATACATGAGGTAACCTAGTAGGTCCCTTAAAGAACTGAGTTCTAAAAAGGGGAAAAGGTCACAGGTACGGAAATTAAATTACGGAACGGATAGTGTAACAACGAGAATCGAATTAACTGTAGAAGGGAGACTGCTAATGTGGTAAACACTCACAATAAGAAAATTTTGTCTGGTGACGATCTAGGCATAATATCCATACAGCAAGGCGTCCTTGTAAAAGATTGACTGTTCTGAGGTGCATGAGTGGATTGTGTCATACTGACAATTCTCCACTCTGGGAGGATGTATTCACATCAAACGGATGGTGGTTTATCGGCATGAAAAAGTAAAGCTACGCTATTCAATAGCGACAGGTAAGTTATTGCTGCTATTAAAATATATATGTATGTATATATATATATATATATATATATATATATATATATATATATATATATATATATATATATATATATATATATATATATATATATATATATATATATATATATATTAATAGCACCAACAACTTACCTGTCGCTATTGCATAGCGTAGCGTAGGATCACTTTCTCTGCATAAAAAGGAAAAATCATTTATACAATCTGCATTGTCCCCCATTTTTCTCCATGCCCCTAGGACCTTGGCCCAGATTTATAACTTTGAAACTGTTTGTAGCCTCACTCATATCGGATATACAATTGGCACAATTTTCATTTATGTATCATAAAAGGGGAAAAGGTCACAGGTACGGAAATTAAATTACGGAACGGATAGTGTAACAACGAGAATCGAATTAACTGTAGAAGGGAGACTGCTAATGTGGTAAACACTCACAATAAGAAAATTTTGTCTGGTGACGATCTAGGCATAATATCCATACAGCAACGCGTCCTTGTAAAAGATTGACTGTTCTGAGGTGCATGAGTGGATTGTGTCATACTGACAATTCTTCACTCTGGGAGGATGTATTCACATCAAACGGATGGTGGTTTTTCGGCATGAAAAAGTAAAGCTACGCTATTCAATAGCGACAGGTAAGTTATTGCTGCTATTAAAATATATATATATATATATATATATATATATATATATATATATATATATATATATATATTAATAGCACCAACAACTTACCTGTCGCTATTGCATAGCGTAGCGTAGGATCACTTTCTCTGCATAAAAAGGAAAAATCATTTATACAATCTGCATTGTCCCCCATTTTTCTCCATGCCCCTAGGACCTTGGCCCAGATTTATAACTTTGAAACTGTTTGTAGCCTCACTCATATCGGATATACAATTGGCACAATTTTCATTTATGTATCATAAGAAGTCTATTGGTGAAAAACCCATGTTTATATAGATATCCATTTGGGTGGAGCAGAGATATCATTATTGTCAACATGGCCACCCTTACGGTCATATTGAGGGTCAGTTTGCATGATTTTCATTTTGGACCCACTAGACACTCTAAGAACTCTTCTTATGAAAACCCCATGTTAAAATGTCCTTCCATTTAACAGGAATAGCAATAACAAGATTTTCAAGATGGCCAACATGGTGGCCACATTGTATATCAAATCAGCACCATTTTCATTTAGGGCCAACAAGACATTACTAGAAGTCTTCTGGTAAAAACCCCATGTTAATATGACTTTCCATTTTGGAGGCGTAACAATAACAAGATTTTGAAGATGGATGCCATAGTGGCCATATTGGATAACAGATTCACACCATTTATATTTTGGACCAAGTAGACATCATAAGAAGTCTTCTGGTGAAAGCACAATGTCGATATGACCAGCTAACTAAAAGAAGCAGCCCTAACAAGATTTTCAAGATTGCCATTGTGGCAGACATATTGGAGGTCAGACTGGCACCATTTTCATTTACAACCAACTAGACATTATAGGAAGTCTTTCAGTGAAAACCCCATGTTAGTATTACCCTTCACTCAGGAAAAGTAGTGATAACAAGATTTTCAAGATGGCCACTGTGGCGGCCATTCTGGATGTCTGAGTGGCACCATTTTCAGCTAGGACCAACTAGACATCATAAGAAGTCTTTCTGAAGAAACCCAGGAGGAGTAGCAATAACAATATTCTCAAAAGGGCCGCTGTGGCATCTATATTGGATGTGCACCATTTTCATTCAGGACAAACTAGACATCATAAGAAGTCTTCTGGTGAAAACCCCTATCAATATGACTTTTTGTTCAGGAATAGTAGTAATGCCATGGCAGACATATTAGATGTCAGATCGGCAGCATCTTCATTTAGAATCAACTAGACATCATAGAAGTCTTTTTAATATATCCATCCTTTCAGGAGGAGAAGCAATAACAAGATTTTCAAGATGGCCACTGTGGTGGCCATACTATACATCAGATCAGCACTATTTTCAGCTGAAATCGACTAGACAACATAAGAAGTGTTCTGGTGAAAACCCCATGCTGATATGACTTTCTGTTCAAGAGGAGTAGAAATAACAAGATTTTCAAGATGGCTGAAATGGTGACCATATTGGATGTCAGATCGGCACCAACTTCATATAGGACCAACCGAACATCATAATAAGTCTTTTATTGAAAAACCCATGTTGATATGACCATCCATTCAGGTAGAGTAGTGATAACAAGATTTTCAAGATGGCTGCTGTGGTGGCCATATGAGCTGTCCAAGCTACACTATTTTCGTTTTGGACAAACCAGACCATGTGTGTGAATGTGTGTGTAAATTCATTGCAATCCTCCAAGTAGTTTAGGAGGAGTAGCAATAACAAGCTTGTGCTAATGGACAGACGGACAGTGGAAGACAGACAACAGACCATCCCATAAGCTCTTCTGGTCTATGACCAGTAGAGCTAAAAACAGAACAAAAATCATCTAATCAATCATCAATATTTGAGTTTGGGTAAAACATTCCCAAGTTTATGTTCCAACTTGTTTTCCGCTAACTTAAAAAAATGTGCTCTGTGTCTGGAAATTGTATGCACTATTGAAGATCATTAAAAAATTTTGAAATTATGATGTCCAGAAAATTGGAGGGTCCAGATATTTATATTAAAGACAGTATATATAAGAGACTTTGTGATGCATGTTGAATTTAAGCTAATTAAATGATCCATATTTCCTGCATAAATAACCAGTAACTGCACAAGGATATAAACATGTTATTATAAATTGTGCATCTGGAGCTGGTTGTTAAAAAAAGAACATTTACCAGCATTGTTACCACATAATGTTAACAAAGGCAGTGCCTCAAGTAGCACATATTATATTCTGCCAATATTTTAAGTAAGAGATGACCCAACCATTTTTCCTACAGGAAGATTGTACTTATGATGGCTTTATATTCTCTCTTGAAAAGTTAAAATATATCCCACTGGTTTCACAGCAAATATTTCCAACTGCATTGGTAAATAATGTACATCCATGTACCAGGCCTGCATGGCAAAGGGAGCTTGTATAGCAAAGTGGTAATGTGCTCACTTTATACCTCAGCAGTTTAAGGTTTGATCCCCAGTTCCAACATAGTTTGTTAGTGGTTTACTACCAAAGTTTAACAGTAATCTCTGGAGTTTTCCAAATTCCTTCATTTCAATTAACACTTTAAGACAACATCTGAGCTAATTTATGTTCTTCATTAATAGTAAAATTTAAATAAATAAACAAGAGTACCATGAGCTGCACATTAAATGCCCGCCCCATGTTTAATAATCTTCTGTGTAGATAACTGAATTTTTTTAGCAAAAACCATTTTTCTTCTTTCAGTCAAAGTGACCTTAACCTTTACCTTTCTGAGCCTGAAATGAATAGACTTCTTCCTTACCCTAAGTGCAAGCCATCCACAAAGTATGGGCCAGGTCTACGGTGAAGAACTAATGTTATTGTGTGGAAACCATTTTTCTTCTTTCAGTCAGTGACATTGCCCTCTGACCTTTTGACCCCAAAATCAATAGCCTTCTTTCTTATCCCAAGTGCAAGACCTCCACAAAGTTTGGTTGAGATATGTCAAGTAGAACTAATGTTATTGTACCAAAACCATTTCTGTATTCTTTCAGTGACCTTGACTTTTGACCTTTTCACTCCAAAATCATTAGGGTTTTTCCTTACACTAAGCACAAGATATCCACAAAGTCAGGTAACCATAGATTATAGAGAACTCGAGTTATTGTGCAGAAACTTCTTTCTTCTTTGAGTGACCTTGGACTTTGACATTTTGACCCTGATATCGATAAGGTTCTTCCTTACCCCAAATGCAAGCTAATCACAATGTCTGGTAGCTGTAAATGGTGGAGAACTCAAGTTATTGTGCAGAAACCGTTGTCCATCTTTCAATAACTGTGACCTTGACTTTTTGATCTTTTGAGCCCAAAATTGATGGGTTCTTTCTTACCCCAAGTGCAAACCATCCACAAAGTTTGGTGTCTGTAGATGGTGGACAACTAAAGTTATTATTCAGAAACCATGGTAACATGGGAATATCTTGCAAGGTAATGCAAGATTATCCATTATTATCAAATAATTTGATATGTCTTATAGGTCATTTACAGTAGTATATGTGTTGCATCTGAAAATGTTAGCATATCCCAATACAATTAAATCCATGAACTGCATCTTTCAAAGGTTATGTTTTGACAAGTTCTGAATCAAAAAAAAATGTTGGTTTGGTTGCTTTGGTGTTTTAAAGTACAGAAACACAAGCAGTTTATTTAGTGCCAAGGTAGTTGAAGTAAAGTGCCTTGCCCAAGAACACACCATAGTAGCCAACCCGGGGTGATCCGATGGTAGGATTAAAAACCTGCACCCTTCCAGTCACAAGTCCGGCATGCTAACCACTGAGCCACCACTGCTCCTCAATCCTAATGATTTTTAAATAAGTTTCTGTGCTGTCATTGGTCATTTATTCTCTAGATACAGAATGTCAACAAGCAGGTAAAATGACCTCTAGGATAAACGATGTTTTACCATGATGAAACTGTTTCAATATGCCAGGTTTCAGAATGCTTTAAGGTTGAAATCTTCCCACAAAACTTGTGACTCATGTGACATGAAGCCACTGAGATTGCATTATTTCCCCTGGATGGGATATTATCTGTCCACAACAGGTTAACCAAGACTCATATACAACTCTCAAGTCTTCTACACCAAGTGTGAGTCTAGTAAAGGTCTATACCACTGATTGTAATGCTGAAATTGAGGCTTATAAAAAATCGAATAAAGTCACTGACTGGTTTACTGACTTTTTTCCATTATATATAATATTCATTTGAGTCTCGTTCACTTCTGAGAAAGGTATAGTTTTGTACATGCTCCATCACGGCTTAATATAAACCAAATAGCATGTCTACAATTTCATGCATGGCTGTTATCTAATGTTCAAGTGGACTGGGGCCTAGTAGACAATGGAAAAGGTCTGATGGCCAGGTCACTCTGGTCAAGTGGAACCATGAACAATGCTTTTATTTTTGTTCATATTTGTAAACTCTAACCATGCAAGTGTGATGCACAAAGATTAGTAGCAACTAATGGTAATGTGCAGACCTTAAGAAGACTCTTGCTTGGTGTAGATCTCTGGGTCATGCAAGAGTTTGGCTGAACAAGACTATGTCTATTGAATAAGGATTAACTGCTTTGCTAAGTAGCACAGCTTCAATAACTAAAACAGGAATCATACTTGTGATCTTTTTCATACTGAATATTTGACACCAACAACAACCACACTGCATTGTTAAGGTTCAGCAGGTGTAAAATTATAAACTTAACATACTGTCTGACAGTATGAAAAGTTGTGAGAATAAACAATGCAATTTACATACATAATAAATATAACCAAAGTTAAACATATATCTATTATGCACCAACCTCTCTCCAGGAAACTTACATTTATGTTATTTCTGACATGGGTCTTCATATCACATATTCCTTATCTTATCTGGAGCTCTGACAATTACAGACTCTGACAGCATGTAAAAATGTCAGAACTGAAAATTTTGTGATCCTTTTGAAGCACATTTTTGCTCGCACAACCATTCATTCTTCACTCAACATTCACAAAAATAATATTATACACAGCTTTTGCCTGCAAAATTTTCAAATTAGTCAAAATTGGATTTTTGTTACTGCATTTAGTGTGCTTGTTTTGTCTGTCAGCTGTACAAAAACAGCATACTGTCATGTCAAAGAGCAGTGAGACATGGGATACCAGGAATATGAAAACATTACAATGCAGTTCATGCCATTACTGCACTAAAATATATCAAAAAAATTCCTACATGAAGAAGACAGAGATGAAACCTGCCAAAAAGACTATGAAACAAGAGCCCTTTGAAGAGACTAACGGTCTAATGGCCAAAAGAACTTCCAGGAACTCAAGATAAGACCATTTCTTCATTTCAACTGCTTAGTGTTGATACCATATCTGATACATATGCACAATAACATGATTTTCAAATTAGCTGCTGTTGCAGCCATACTGGATGTAAGACTGGCACCATTTTCATTCATGACCAACTATACATCATTAGAAGTCTTTTGGTGAAACTCTATGAGAATATGACCATCCAATCTTGAGAAATAGCTATAACAAGATTATCAAGATGGCTGACATGTTGGCCATATTGGATGTCAGATGGGTGTAGTTTTAATTCAAAACCAACTAGATATCATAAGGAGTCTTCGGGTAGAAATCTCATGTTGATATGACTTTCTGCTCAGGAGAAGTAGCAATAAGATTTTCAAGATGGCTGCCATATTGGATGTCAGTTCAGCAACATTTTCATTTAGGAACAAGCAGACATTATAAGATGTTGTTATGTGAAGACTCCATGTCAATATGACTTTCCATTCATAAAGAATAGCTATAAAAAGATTTTTAAGATGGCTGCCATGGCAGCCATAGTGAACATCAGATCTGTACCATTTTCATTTAGGACCAACCTGACATCATAGGAAGTCTTTAGCGAAAACCCCATGTCAATATGACTTTCCGTTCAGGAGAAGTAACAATAACAAGATTTGCAACATGGCTGCCAGGTCAGCCATAATGGATGTCAGATCAGCACCATTTCATTTAGGACCAACTAGACATTATAAGAAGTATTTTAGTGAAAACCCGATGTTCATATGACCATCCATTCAGGAGAAGTAGCAATAACAAGATTTCAAGATGGACACTGTGGCAGCCATACTGGATGTCCAAGCATAACCATTTTCATTTAGGACCAACAAGACATCATAAGTCATCTTCTGGTGAAAAACCCATATTGATATGACTTTCCTCTCAAGAGGAGTAACCATAATAAGATTTTCAAGATGGCTATAGGTGGCAGACATATCTGATGTCAGATTGGCACCATTTAGGACCAACTAGACATCATAAGAAGTCTTTTAGCAAAAACCCCATGTTGTATGACCGACCACAAAAAACAAGTAGTGATAACAAGATTTTCAAGATGGCTGCCATGGTGGCCATATTGGTTGTCTGAGCAGCACCCTTTTTATTTAGGATCAACTAGACCTTGGGATGAATGTGTGTAAAGTTTCATGGCAATCCTCCATGTAGTTTAGGTCAAGTAATGATAACAAAACTTGTGCTAATGGACTGGTGTTGAAAGGCAGACGAATGATGATAGACGACGGACAACATGCATTCTCATAAGCTCTTATGGTCAATAGCCAGTTTATCACTTCTGAATGCACCATGGACACTTCCCTGCCAAATTTTATAAGAAGAGCATATTTGAACTGAGAGTGAAGAAAGAGCTTGAAAGATTAAGTTTAGAACTTCAATATAACATGGAAAACTCTTATGTCTTTTCACCCTTATCAGACAAATTTAAATCTGAGAACTAAATGAACCTGATGCTTCAACAGAATGTTTTATTTACTTTCATCTTATTTTGAGGTTGTCAAAAGCTGATGGTTGCAGTAATCAGATCTGTTTTAAATGATCTGGGTAAATCTATGTCAGCATAGGCTGAGTATTCTTGCAAAGGACATAAGTAATTAAAGGAAAGCAAAATGTTTTTGTGTCAAGCTTACACACTTGAAGTTGCAATAAAAAAACAGCATCAAATGTATTACTTGGTAAAAACTACCATATTTAACCATGTGTATGTAATACAAAACAACTGCAAATGATGTAAGCTTAGATCCGCCTTTGCACAATGTTCCAGCCGATCAAGGTCAACATTCTTTTGGAAATCATAAATAGAAATAGCAGATTAAATACTGAATTGTGGTGAACTATGTGACAGTAGATCAAGGTCTAACATGTTTGCACTTTGGAGCACTTTACACACAAACAAATATGGTAGTATGGGATCAACTGTCCCTAAGTCAATAGTACAACCAATAGTAGAAAAAGCAGCTAATTGTGCTGTAAAGAAACGTGACTCTGGAAACCCATCCAAATTTTGACCAACAAGTTGTTCTGCCTATTTTTTTATATTTGTTGGACATGACTTGTGGCATAGAACACTTGTATTAAGGCCAACAACAAAAAAATATGTGTTTCCAGTCTGCCAACCGTCCCTGTTTCTCATTGCCGACTCTAGCACTTCCGCCCACCAACATTTTTTTTTAAATATCACATTGCCAAAATTAATTTGTGCATCTAATTGAATTGGCTTTGCCCAGTACTTTGAAGTGCTTGAAATATTATTTGATTTTGATATAATGTTTTAAAAAAAAAAAATCCTACCTGCCTACCTTAATTTTAAAATCAGTACAATAGGAAACGCACATATTTTTTGTTTGGTTTTGCCTAAGGCATAATCCATAGAAAATACTAATCTTTGGGCCCCTCGCTACTAATTAATAAAATAGCAAGGTTTATATCAGCGAGAACGGACTAATGCTTGGTCCGAAGCTGGAAGTTTAAAATGTGTTGCAACTTTCCACACATGCATTAGCAGTTGAAATTTGAGGTCAACAAACGCTGAATACACAGGTGTTCTGTTCTGACAGATATTAATACTAAAAAGTATAATGTGAGTGTTCTATAAGATTTAATGCCATGGATCAATAGAAGAGGGATTATACCTGCCATCTGGATACAAAGGTCAGCCTAAATAATTGTATTAATTAGCAGCAAGCTGCCCATAGATTCGTATGACAAACAAAGACGAAGAACAACTTGTTGGTCTAGTTCCAAATTCTAAGACAACCATACAAAACTACAGACAACCCCTAATCATATACCAAGTTGAAGTTTCAATTCTGTCTTAAGAGTGTAGGATTTGCATCACAGGACATACATGTACACATGGGTGAAAAGGATACAAATTATTTAGACCCTATGTTTACCGTATATACTTGCATATAATCCGGGTCCAAATGCAAACAACATAGACCCTGATCTGCCGTCGCATAATGCGCCAGCAGATCAGGGTCTATGTTGTTTTTTGTTCTACTGATTAGTCCTTACAAACGGCATAGATCCAGATCTGCAATCACGTAATGTATCAGGACATTATTAGGTAAGAGTCTACACTGTTGACTAGAAATCATTAAGTAGAACAAACAGCATAGATCCTGATCTACTGGTTCATTATGCAATAATAGAGATGGATTAATGCTGTACACTGCTGCTTGCTAATAATTTTTGTTGTACATGTAAATCATCTATATTGTAAATGCAGGGTATAAGGAAAAGTTTCAAACAACTCTTTATACTCATTACAGCACCAACATTTGTCCATAAACAAAACTGGCATTATAATTAGGTTGGCAGTGTAATGAGTTCTCTTAGCCTACCAATCATAAGAAACAAGGGGAGATAGATAAATAGATCTGATAGACAGGAAGATGGATAGATAAACAGATGGAAAAACAGATGTAAAGGATATATATAAAAAAATTAAATAATGCAGTAAAATGAAATAATATTTATAACTCTTCATGTAATCCTTGACAACTGCAAAATTATGACACTAATTCAAACACAACTGTTTCAAGGGCAGAGTCCAATAACCTGAGATGAAATGCACAGTACTTCATGTTGTAAATTATATATTGGTGGTAATTCATGTTGTAAATTATATATTGGTGGTACTTCATGTTGTAAATTATATATTGGTGGTACTTCATGTTGTAAATTATATATTGGTGGTACTTCATGTTGTAAATTATATATTGGTGGTACTTCATGTTGTAAATTATATATTGGTGGTAATTCATGTTGTAAATTATATATTGGTGGTACCTCATGTTGTAAATTATATATTGGTGGTACTTCATGTTGTAAATTATATATTGGTGGTACTTCATGTTGTAAATTATATATTGGTGGTACTTCATGTTGTAAATTATATATTGGTGGTACCTCATGTTGTAAATTATATATTGGTGGTACTTCATGTTGTAAATTATATATTGGTGGTACTTCATGTTGTAAATTATATATTGGTGGTCTATAAAGAGATTAATTGTAAACAACTTGCTTAAAGAATTGTTATGTCTGTTTACAATAAATGGAGTTAAAATACCAACCAAAATCTGCATGCAGGCAAAGTAATTCAATATCAAAATTAAACTGTTAACACCACTCTTCTTTTTTTTATTCAGAAGTCATAGAGTTTTCCTCCTGTACAAGACCATAAAGAACTGTTAAGGCCCTTGGTGAAGATTAAGACATGTTAAATGTAAAAACTGCATTTTTTTTTCTTTCAATTTAAGGCTGGTCAATGGATGTAAGTGATGTTGACCATATGATGCCCAAGTTACAGAAGGAAATCCATTCTGGGCAATTTATCGACAGTAAGCAAGGTGGGGGCATAATGGTTGTAGATTGTACTTTCAAACTGTCATGGAAGCAGTTTGCAAAACAGATGCATAATAAATTTACGTACATTATATCGTGTACATGATCTTTCTACTTGCACAGTAAAAGGAAACAATTTTAAAGATGTATACAGGGTCTATTCTAGAATACGTGATTTCGGGATTTGCACTGATTTCTAAACATTACACAAAAAAATAAATCGAGTGTGAAAATCATGCATTATATTTTCAAGCCCAACCTTTATTTCATCATTAAATCACTCTTAAATATATAAAATTTCTCCCTTTTCATTCAAATGGAAGGAGAATTGCCTCCCTTAATTTTAATTTCTACAACAGACCCTGTATAATGCTTAAATTGAAAAATCATTTCCTGAATTTATTTGTCTACAAGATGCATGGCAAAGTTTCAGACTGTTACACCAGAAGTTGACATTTTTAATGCATACATGTATTCCTTACATATGATTATGAATTCACCAAAAGCTGACTGCATATATACAACAACTCGCTTGGAAAAAAACATTATTCTTGCCAGTACAAGACCATTTGAGGACTTTCAAAAAAGAAAGACAAATTCATTTGAACACTGGGAAGAGATCAAGGAAAGTGCTTTTCAAGAATTGTTAAAATTTTCACACAACAGCAAAAGCTAGTACTGTTGTTCTACAAACACTAACTGAAAGATTTTCACACCACAGTGGGTAATAAAGGCAGATACATACATATATATATCACTAGCTGTGACATCATGAATTAGGTGCATAACACAAGAGCTCCTTGAATATCAGTTTTTGTAGGGACTGTTGCATGTAGCTCATAAGAAGGAAAATGAAACTTCAAAATGTGTTGTGTGTGCAATATTTTTATGCCCTTTATTGCATGCAATACCGTGAATGGCACAATATGTGCCTGCCCCATGTTTAAAATTCCCCAATTTTGGGGCAGAAACTAGTTTTCTTCCGTTAGTCAGTGACATTGATTTTTGACCTTATGACCCCCAAATTGAGAGGCTTCTTTTTTATCCCAAGTATGAGCCATCCACAAAGTCTGCTCCATGTCTGTGATGAAGAACAAATGTTATTGTGCAGAAACCATTATTCTTCATTCAGTCAGTGACCTTGAATTTTTGTCCCCAAACTCAATATGCTTCTTCCATACCCCAAGTGCAAGCCATCCACAAAGTTTGGTAACCGTATAGGATACAGAACTCAAGTTATTATGCAGAAACAATTTTTATTCTTCCAGTCACAGTGACTTTGACCACTGATCTCTTGACCCCTAAATAGATGGGATCTTCCTTATGCCAAGCACAAGCCATCAACATAGTTTGGTAACTGTAGATGGTGGAACTTGAGTTATTGTGCAGGAACAATTTATTCTTTCTGTCACAGTGACCCTCATCTTTGATCTTTTATTCCAAAATCGACTGGATTCTTCCTCACCCCAAGTGCAAGCTATCCACAAAGTTCAGTATCTGTTGTTATTATGGGGAAACCAATTTTCTTCTTTCAATCACAGTGACCTTGACCTTTGATTCCAAAACCCAAGCCATCCAGAAAGTCTGGCAACTGAAGATAGTGGACAACTTGAGTTATTGTGCAGAAATGAACTCAGACCAAAAACATGGTATCCAGAGTGATAACAAGCAAATGTTTACAGATGGCCAGATAATGGCCACCATACTATAATCTCACTTGCACATATGACCAGGTGAGCTAAAAATAAGTCTAAAAATTTCAACGCTATTTTGAAACAACCCATTTAAATGTACAAGAGAGCGTGCACAAATGCCTTCACACCATAGTGGTCAGTGGTATTTACAGGTGACTAACCTCAACTCTACAACTACATGTTTAACAGGTCAATTAAACATTAGTCCCTCAAAGGGAATGACAATCTACTGTCCAAAAAGAATTTCCAGGAATTCAAGATAAGACCATTTCTTCTTTTTAAATAATGAGTGTTTCAACCATCTCTGACATTCTTGAGCGAGAAGATTTTCAAATTAGCTGCTGTGGCAGCCATATTGGATGTAAGATCAGCAAAGTTTTCATTTAGGAAAAACTAGTCATCATTTTAAAAGACTTCTGGTGAAAACCCCATGCCAATATGACCATCCATTCAGGAGAATTAGTGACAAGATTTTCAATATGTTAATTGTGGCAGCCTGATTGGATGTCTGCAGGGCACCATTTTCATTTAAGACCAACTAGATATCATAAGAAGTCTTTTGGGGGAAAAAAACCCTTGTCGATACGACCATCAATTCTGGAGCAGTAGCAATACACTTCTCCCTGAACAGCTTGTGCACATTGGGGTCCAAAAACACAGATCACAGTGTAAACAAGGGTGTAAGTTAACAAGGGACCTCTAAAAATGTAGGGAGGGGATGTCATCCCGGCTGGACATCAACAAATGAGAAGACGAGGGGGGGGGGGGGCCTGATAAATGGTTTAATAATCGTTTTATAGTTGCGTTGGGAATAATTGTCAATAAAATACTTTTTCTAATGAAGTTATTCTCTTTTTTGTAAAAATTAACTTTATTTTCAAGATAACCAACCTTTTGAAAGATCGCTATAAACATTACTCCAAGAGGTTTTGACACACACCACATGCGTACCTCCGAAAACGCTGTGTATTACGTCACTGCTTTTTGCATGTAAATGTGGATATATTCAAGTGTTATTGTTGATTCACAACAAAACAAGATTTTCTTTTTCAAAAACTAGGGACATTTAATTCGTGAAACAACAACCGTCAACATAAAAGTTCTATTCTTTTTATATTGTTCTAATAATAAAATGTTGATGCTGCAATTTCACTGCAAGTAATAGTGAAATTTCTGCCCATCCTTGAGCAAACCTCCGAGTGCCAATTCGGGGATTTTAAGTTCACTACAAAACTCTGGAACTCGCTTCTCCATAATGGACCATATCGGTGAAACAAAGCTTTTCATGCACCAAGTATTCCTTCCGCTTGCTTCTCTTGCTATCGTTGATCACATTTGCAAATTAGTAGGATAAACCACTAATTAATGTTAGATACTTTAATTATGTTACCTACATACTAATATTTATAACAGTGTGCAATTGGTCAATTGAAATAAGTTGACCTGACACAAACTATCATGATGGCTAGCTCTTAAATGGGTAGGATTTGCATTACTTTTACCTTTTTTTGGTATTACTTGACCCCCTTTATTTGATTTGATACAAAAGACATAATTAACATGATAATACAAAGCAGGTCTACCTTTAACTGATTGTAACAATACAATAAACACTTTCGCAAATTAGAGATCAAAACAGTTGGCACTTAATTAGTTTCTCAGAAACACTCGTGGATATAGTTGTGATGGTAGATTGACATTTTTCACGTTTTAATACAAGAGGGCATATAGCATTTATGATAATTACACTGAAACCGAATTAAAAGATAGAACTAAAACACGAATTTCAATTTGACAAAATATTGTTCTTTACAATGTACTGAGAATCTTTTTGTATAAAAAACTGAACAAAATATATGACTTCTTATTAAAAGTTGAAAATTTCATGATCTTGAATCAGATTTCTGGGCATTAACTGCATTTTTTTATTATAAAACAGATGATATATCAAAGTTTCATTTATTAGTTTTGATAGCGATTTTCTTCATTTGCAACAAATAGGGGCCAATTCTTCTGGTATTTTCTTGAAAGAAAAAATATTGGGATCCACACCTGACCCTGTGTAATAAGTGGGTTCACAAGTTATCCGGGCACAAGTTATCAGGGGAGAGGTGTTATTATTTTCATTCAGGACCAATTAGACAACATAAGAAGTCTTCTGGTGAAAATCCCATGTCTATATGACTTTCCATTTAAAAGTGGCGACAAGAAGATTTTCAGGATGGCTGCCATGGTGGCCATACTGGATGTCAGATCGGCTGCATTTTAATTTAGTTCTAACGAGACATCATAAGAAGTCTTCTGGTGAAAACCCAATGTCAATACAACTTTCCATCCAGGAGTAGTAGCAATAAGATTTTCAAGATGGTGGCTGTGACAGCCATATTGGACATCAGATTGGCACAATTTTTATTTGAAACAATCTAAACACCATAAGAAGTCTTCCAGTAAAACCCCCATGCTGATATCACTTTGCGTTCAGGAGGACTAGCAATAACAAGACTTTTAAGATGGCTGCTGTGGTGGCCATATTGGGCATCATATCACCACCATTTTCATTTAGAACCACCTAGACATCTTAAGAAGTCTTTTAGCGAAAACCCCAGTTCAATATGACCATCCATTCAGGTGGAGTAGCAGTAACAAGATCTGATGTCCAAGTGGAACCATTTTCATTTAGGACCAACTACACATCATAAGAAGTCTTCTGGTGAAGACCCTTATGTTGATAAGACTTTCCATTCAGAAGGAGTAACAATAACAAGATTTTCAAGACGGTTGCTATGGCAGCCATATTGTACATCAGATTGACGCCATTTTCATTTAGGACCAACTAGACATTATAAAAAATCTTTTAGAGAATACCCCATGTTGATATGACCTTCCAATCAGGAGTAGCTATAACAAGATTTTCAATATGGCTGCTGTGGTGGCCATATTGGATGTCTGAGCAGCACCATTTCTTTAGGACCAACTAGACCTTGGGATGAATGTGTGTGTAAAGTTTCATGGCAATCCTCCAAGTTGTTTAGGAGGAGTAACAAACTGGTACTAATGGACAGACGGACGATGGACAACAGACCATATTATAAGTTCTTCTGGTCTATGATCAGTAGAGCTAAAAATGAATGTGAATGTTTTTGGATTTAGTCAATTTTCAGTGAAGTTTTGGAGAAGAAAAAAAAAACTGATTGTTCGTTATATTGACAGTTTATTAAATATTTTTACTTATTTGTAATTACAAAATAATGTTATCCCAGTACTCACAGCAGTTAGAATTATTTGGTGTCTAGTTTCTACTGTGCTTATTTGAAGTTATTTTGCCCTAAACACATGGTGTAATGACCCACATGGGAAATATACACCTTAAACCATATTACCCTATGTTCCATATATCAAGGATATGGAAACACACTAGCTGCACCATTATTTGTGCAGACAGATGAGAAACTAAGACATGTAGCTCCACATAGTTGATTTTGTTTACCTCCTGTAATTTGCGATTCAAATGGAAACCAGCCGTTTTATTGATTTATTCCATTTACTGAACATAAGTTTTTTGACAACAAATCTAGCATTTGTTTGTATTTAACATTTTTTTTATTGAACCAATATTTAAGAATAATTATCAGTTACTGTATCAGTGTATAATATTGATCTATATCGGTTTATCAGTATAGTGATCCAGTCCTATTCCTGATGCATGTGTCACGAGTACTAGGTCTATTTAAGTCCCATACTGAACTCAGTTTCCTTGTGCTCAAATGAATTCTTGTCTTTCCTAATGAAAATGACTTCCTACTATTTTTTATATTCACTTCCCATGTGGCCCATACAGACATTCTGATGGGATGGACTGCATGTGTAGACTTTACCTTATTCTGGTCACGCCAATACAGGATATATCCCTTTGGGTCCACCTTAAGGGTGACAGGGACCCCAAGTGTGGAGCTCTGGAATAGATAGAAGATAAAAAGGTAATTAAGGTTAGCACTGAAAGGTATTGGTTGCAAAACAATTACTTAAAGGTGCATATCAACTAAACTATCATCAGAAACACAGGCACAGTTTTGCTAGAAATTTGAAGGATATATTTTTTTAAAAAAAACTTTCCAGCTATTCAAAGTCCCAAGAGAACGAATCACAAATCTATAACTGTCTGCCCTAGAACCTTGAGGGAGTCAAAAGGGACACATTAGGGTCACTGCCCCACCAGTTCAGCTGTCAAATTTTTCACTATCCTTTTCATCTGAAGCAGTCTCATTTTCCAAAATATAATCCTTCTAACTTTTGGTCACCATTGTCTGTGGCTGCTCTGGATCCGTGATTGATCATTTTGCACATCTACATACACTGGACATGAATTCCAGTTGAATGCTATATTGTTGGCACTAAATGCAAAGACGCACACAGGAAAAGTCAGAATAGCATAAATTGATAACTGAACCTTCTCCCTAATGAAAGCTAAATACAAAACAGAAATAGAACTACTTCCAATGACTCACAATGGCAAATCCCCAAGCTTTTTTATTGCATGTCCCCAATATGCCCCATATAGCACAGACCATGACCCAGGCATCAAAACCCAAAATCTATAACATATATTATGTGTCCTCCTCCTATGAATACATGCAAAAAGTTTGGTCAAAAAAATATTCAAAAATGTCATTGTAATTGCAATGTTTGTATTTTTTAGCTCTGACTCCAACTCCATCCCCCAGGACCCCTGAGCAGAGGCCCAGAACACATACCATTCTTGCAAATGGTCACCACATGGGCAAACTATGTACCAAGTTTGGTGAATTTCCACTCTGCAATTTAGAAGATGTGATTACTGACAGATAGATGGGCAGACAGAGAGTAGGAAAAACGTAAGAATTCTGCAAAATACAGTACTCCCTTACTATAATGCTGTTCATGTGAGCCATAAAAGTGGACTAAAATATATTGAGGTATTTTATACATAATATTACTATTAACTAATGAAATGGGATCCATGACCATACCTGCCTTATAAAAGGTTCTGCCTTACATTGAGATACCTTATAGTGAGGGAGTAATGTATTGTCTTATCTGCTTGCAATGTAAAAATCTATGCTACATTGGATAATCTCTGTAAAACTGAAGCTTGAACAAGAGTCTCTTGAAGGGGCTGATGCTCTACTGTCTGAAGACTTACCAGGAATTCAAGATAAGACCATTGCTGCTTTTAACTGCCGAGTGTTGAAACCATCTCTGATATTCTTGAGCAATACGATTTTCAAATTAGCCACTGTGACAGCCATATTGGATGTAAGATTGGCACCATTTCATTTAGGACAACAAAGATACCATTAGAAGACATTTGATGAAAACATAATGTTCATAATGACCATCCATTGAGGAGAATTGTTCATAATGACCATCCATTGAGGAGAATTAGAGATAAGATTTTCAATACATTCAATGTGGCAGCCATACTGAGGTCAGATCAGCAATATTTAAATTCAGGACCATCTAGATATCATAATTATTCTGGTAAAAATCCTCTGTCAATGTGACTTTCCATTTAGAAGGAGTAGCAATAACAAGGTTTTCAAAATAGTTGCCATGGTGGTCGCACTGGATGTTAATTTTTATTTAAGACCTACAAGACACAATAAGAAGTCTTCCAGTGAAAACTCCATGCTGATATACTTTCCAATCAGGAGAAGTTGCAATAACAAAGATTTTTAAGATGGCTGCTGCAGTGGCCATATTGGATGTCAAATTGGCACCATTTTCATTTACGACCAGCTAGATATCATAAGAACTCTTTTAGTAAAAACCCCATGTTGTTATGCCATCCATTCAGATGGAGTAGCAAAAACAAGATGGCCATTGTGGTGGCTATATTTGATGTCCAGGCTGAACCAATTTCATTTAGGACCAACTAGACATCATAAGAAGTCTTCAGGTGAAAATCCCATGTTAATATGACTTTCCATTCTGGAGGAGTAGCAATAACAAGATTTCAAGATGGTTGCCATGGTGGCCATACTGGATGTCAGATTGACACCATTTTCATTTAGTACCAACAAGACATCATAAAAAGTCCTTTAATAAACACCCCATGTTGATATGACCATCCATTCAGGAGTACCAGTAGCAATAAGACTTTCAAGATGGCCACTGTGGAAGCCATATTGGATGTCCAAGTAAAACCATTTTCATTTAGGACCAACTACACATCATAAGATGTCTTTAGGGAGAAAACCCCATGTCAATATGACTTTCTGTCCAGGACAGTAGCAATAACCAGATTTTCAAGATGGCTGCCATGGTGGTCCTATTGGACATCAGATTGCCATCATTTTCATTTTGGACTAACTAGACATGATAAAAAGTCCTTCAGTGAAAACCCCATGTTGATATGACCATCCAATCAGAAGGAGCAGCTATAACAAGATTTTGAAGATGGCTGCTGTGGTGGCTATATTGGATTTCTGAGCAACACCATTTTCATTTAAACCCAACAAGACCTTGGGATGAATGTGTACCGGGTATGTAAAATTTCAGGGAAATCCTCCAAGTAGTTTAGGAGGAGTAGTCACAACAAACTTGTGCTAATGGGCAGATGGACATCAGACAACGGGACAACCCATAAGCTCTTCTAGTCTATGACTAGTAGAACCAAAAATAGACCTCTAAGACCTGCTTTTACTGAAGTACAGTAGATAGTCTAGTGCTTCTCAAGACAAATAAACTTGTCAAGTTTAATGACTGTTGAAGCAGCAGTAACAAAGAAATGACACTTCCCTATTGTAGCCATAAACACTGAAAGTAGATCACTTTAGATGCACTTTAGAGATGCTTTTGCATGAACATTCATACCTGCTTGGGGATTCAACTAGAAAAGTATATACTGTATCAACTATTTCACTAATAGTAATTAACAGCGCCTTACTTTTCTACTATAAATTATATCTGATTCTTGTCCCTTTTTCTGAATACAGTATTCCCTTACTATAATGCAGTTCAAGGGTGCCAAAAAACGGAACCACCGTATGGGCGAAATCACTTTATATTAAGGTATTTTATACATAATATTACTATTAGATAATGAAATGGGATTCATGACCATACCTGCTTTATAGATGGGATTGCCTTATACCGAGACATAATAATGGAGTACAGTAGATGTTTTGTATACAATTTCTACATACTGCATAAATAAGACAATATAAGCCTTCTATCTCTAAAATACTGAGTAGACTCAATTAAAATCATCATATAGCTCATGTCTGTAATATTCTATCATCCAAACTAACATTACAGCAAAGACTGAAGAAAAATCTAGCAATGCATGCAAGGAAGCTATTATATTCAACTTACATATTACCTATTTTGGAGTGAGCTGTAGTAGCTTAATTGGTAGAGCAGCAGACTTGTAATACAAGGGTTGCAGGTTCAATACCCGCCCATGCCCGACTGGGTCTGCTGCCTTGGGAAAGGCACTCGGTTCCCATTTCCTCAGCATGATATAAACAATAATGTGTTAAATGTGCCGTTAAAACCAACAAAAACAAACAAACCTATTATGGACTACTGTTGCACAGTATGAGGTTCATGCACACAAACTAATATTAATCATATAACCAAACTTCAAAAGCATGAAGCTAGATTTAAATTAGATGATGATCCAATGACACCATCTGCTGACATGTTTAAGTCTTTAAACTGGCTCCCTTTTGACAAAAGAATTTCATATCACAGATGTATTTTGGTTTATTAAGGCCTTCATAATTTAACACTATTTTACCTGAATCATATGCTTGTCCAAACCAGCAATACCACCTCTATGTACTCTTGAAGATCAGCATAAAATCTATGTATATAACTATCAAAAACCAAGCACTAATGCAATGAAAAGTCATTTACATATGCAAGATCTATGGAGTGGAATCAACTACCACTTAAAGCAAGCAGACAATCTTACCGTGTTTAAATCAGGATGTTTAGCATATACATGTATTTCTCACCAAATATTCCAGTAGTTTCTCCTTTGGTTTTATGTGTATGCACTAATCAGTTACAAATATTATACAATGATGTACATGTATGCACATTATACAAGTTTTAAGTGAAAATTTGTGTGACATTAATCCCACAATTAATACATTCTTCATTTTTTAATAAATATTGTATACATGTATACAGAATATTGTATGCCCCTGAGGGCCTCATGTGAGATTAGCTAATATTTAGCTTCTTGAGTTGTACTCTCTAAAAAATGAAGTATTATTTAATTTATTATTATTATTATTATTATTATTTATTATTATGATTATTATTATTATTATTATTATTATTACAAAAAAAAGAGTCATTAATGATGAAATATCCCCTGGGTCCCCAGCTTATGTAAAGACTCCTACTGAAAGTACCCTATGGTCCAGCGGTCTCAATTTATATACTACCTATGCTATGCTTTTTTTTAATGGTAACATTCTAAGTATCAAAATACACCTATACACAACTTGCTTGACATGTGTACCAAGTCTGGTTCAATATCTTGAACAGTTTGAGAGTTATGCTCCAGAAACAAAAATGTTTATGGCCTGACAGACAGGCAGATACACAGGCAGATGATCAAAGCAATGACTATATCCCCCCTCCCTTAAACTATAACAAAAATACTAGCAGACAAGAAGACAGTCTTCTACATCCCCCACCCACCAAAGATGTACAGACATCATATAACCAAAATTCAAACTTTGTTTTACACAAAGATGTACAGCCATCATATAACCAAAATTCAAACTTTGTTATACACAAAGATGTACAGACATCATATAACCAAACTTCAAACTTTGTTATACACAAAGATGTACAGACATCAAATAACCAAAATTCAAACTTTGTTATACACAAAGATGTACAGACATCATATAACCAAACTTCTTGAAAGAAGCTTCATCGAACAGTTCATAAATGGGATTTGCAAAGCCCACAAAACACATGAGAGATCCCATATGGGCATTAGTGAGCATGATACGGGTCTCTGCAGACAATACTTACCCTTAAAAATTCTGGAAACATCCAAAATAAAATAAATTCATGATATGGGGCAATAACATGAATGCCAATATGAATAGCTATTTACATAGAATATTACTGTAAGCAGGGGAAGGGTATAATAGGATTGTACCCCAACAGAAAAAAAGGTACAATAATATACCTCAAATCTAACAAGAGCTTATACAAACACCCAATTTTCAATGGACTGATGGTATCATCACTCGAATAATACAGAAAAAAGATTAGAATGCAAGAAAGCGTCTTAGGACACATGAAAATGGCAATTTTTCCGAGAGTAATTTGAACATCAACCGATTATCGCATTAAAGAAAAAGAGAAAGGCTACTTGGCCTATGAGGTGTGGGTCAGACTGAGTCTGTGTTCTTTCTAGTTCTAGATGTTCTGGAACTTTCCAACTAATGGGAGGATGGAATTGTCTATTTTGGACAATAGTAATTCCATCTCTGAAAAGGTAAGCAAAGCAGTAGTGATAGGTGCTATATTACTGCTATTAAACAGCACATTGTACCTCCACCCCGTGTTCAACAGTCATATATGTAGACATTAGTTGGGTATATCTAACACTCGAGATTACGAACAAATGTGTCTCAAGACTAAGGCTGCAATGTTTACCAAAATGTCTAAATGTGCACATGTTTTACAATAAACAAAATGATGCTGTTTAATCAAAATGATTAGAAACTCAACGTTTCCCTCTATCTACCGGTAATGTTAAAGAACAGCGAACAGCTATTATCATTTGCATGCCATCCCTCGCTCAACTTGCGATTGTTTCGTTTTCTCTACATCCTTCACCTCATATTATGACGGATTCAGTTTATAAGACATGTCTTTGTTCAATATATGCGACAATTTCAGTAAAACATCTCTAGGATTATAGTGATTTCTTTTCCTGCTGTTACATGTATGTACATGATAATAATGGATCCAGACGTACTGCCTGGACACGTGCACAGGTTGCTTTTGTAGGATCTACAATGACCATAAAACTATGCAGTGGCTTACAAAACTTGAAACTGTGTTTCTTTTATTCTTTTTTAAATGTTACTAATCAAAGGTTCTGTTAACAAACAAATGTGTTGCTTAAAGGTAAATACTAGAGTTTAAAGACATTTTTATCAGCATTATCAGTAAATGAACCTGATGTGTAATGTTGTGTAATGTGTGCTGTAACTAATTCTCATTAACTTCTGATCTTTTTCCTAGCAATGTCACATTTGATGTGAAAATCATAGATACATGCTTGAGGAAAAGAATTCAAATAAAGTTCTATCAAACAAGCATCATAAGCAAAGATGTGATAATATATAATTTAATTGGAAATGGTTGTTCCTGCATCAACGACAGTCACTAGCATGTTCATTTACATGTTTACAGATTTTTTAAATGTTTACAGGCAGTAAACGAAACTAAGTCATTTACACGTGTAAATGTTGTAGCCTTACTCAAGACCCTTGGCCTTCAATTAAAGTATGTGGTCTTCAACCAAACTTAATGTGCATAAACCTTTATTTTCTTATTAGACTTGCTATGACTGTGACCTCTGACCTTTACACCCCAGAATCTAAAGGTTCCTTTATTACTCTAAGTGCAAGTCATTGGACCTTTTGACCCTGAAATTGATAGGGTTCTTCCTTACACCAAACGCAAGCCATCCACACAGTTTAGTAACTGATGATAGTGGAAAACTCAAGTTCTTGTGCAGAAACCATTTTCTTCATTCAGTCAGTGACCTTCACTTTTCACCTTTTGACCCCAAAATCAATAGTTTTCTTCCATACCCCAAGGGCAAGCAATAAACAAAGTTTGGTAACTGCAGTAGGTGAAGAACTCAAGTTATTGTGTGGAAACCATTTTTCTCTTCTTTCTGTCTCAGTGATCTTGACATCTGACCTTGTACCCCCAAAATCAAAAGGGTTACTCTTTACTCCAAGTGCAAGCCATTCACAAAGTTTGGTAACGTAAATGGTGGATAAATCAAGTTATTTGCCGAAATGAAATTGGTGACAGACAGACAGACATCATAATAACAATACACTGCCTTATGGTGGACATATAAAAATATTGAAACTGTTAATATGTGAATAGCAAAAGGCACATATAGACCACAAGTCCAATATTGTACCAAGTTTCAAAGAGATACCTGGAACGGTTTGAGAGTTATGCTCTGGAAACAAAAGTGTGGATCCTGGATGGATGGATGGACAGAATAATGGACAAAAACACACAAAAATATTGAAACTGATGAATTGTGAATAGCAAATGGTACATTTAGACCACTAGTCCAATATGTGTACTGATGAATTGTGAATAGCAAATGGTACATTTAGACCACTAGTCCAATATGTGTACCAAGCTGTATAGATACCTTGAACAGTTTGAAAGTTATGCTCCAGAAACGAAAGTGTGGATATTCGATATATAGATATACAGAAAATGGACAAAATCATTAAAAAATATTGAAACTGAAAAACTGAATAGCAAAAGGCTCATCTGGACCACTAGTCCAATATGTGTACACTGTACCATGTTTCAAAAAGATGCCTTAAACGATCTGAAAGTTCTGCTCCAGAAACAAAAACGTGTATGCAGAGACAGAAAGACAGACAGATGGGCATAGTGATGTGGGTTGGGTCAGGTAAACAATGAACAATTTTGGGACATACACATTTACCACTGTTCATTGTAACACACATGTCTTTTGATCTCCAAGGTGGACAGCATTTAATCAAGCAATGTATAACAGTGACAGACTATGACCTTATAGTTATACAAACCCAAAACTTTGAAAACACAGCACATATTCATTAGTACTTCTTCTTGTTGCTGGCTATCATGGTAGGCTTAATGCTGAAGTAGGCATGCAATGGATTAAATGTATCAATCGAGTTGGAGTATGATAGGAAAAAGGTTTTTGCTTTAAACAAGAATATTATGTCTCATCTGCTCTGCCAAGGCATATTCCAAATACCCAGTGCAGCATGAACAGGATTGTATATACTCGCGTATAAGCCGTGTCCAAATGCAAACAACATAGACCCTGATCTGCTGTCTCATAATGTGCCGGCAGATCAGGGTCTATGTTGTTTGCTCTACTGATTAATCCTTACAAACTGCATAGACCAAGATCAGTGCATTATGCAACGGCAAATCTGGGTCTATGCAGTTTGCAGTTGGTATCAGATTATACGCGAGTATATACGGTAGGTCACTGTGGCTTTTGTCTCTAAAGAGCAGTACCCTCCATGATGAATATACCCATCAAGTAGGTCACTGTGGCTTTTGTCTCTGATGAGCAGTACCCTCCATGATGAATATACCCATCAAGTAGGTCACTGTGGCTTTTGTCTCTGATGAGCAGTACCCTCCATGATGAATATGCCCATCAAGTTTCATGACTATAATTGCAACAGTGTCAGATAAACTGAGCTACATGTACAAAATGCAAAAACTTGACGTATATACCAACTACATCACTATCATCAGAAAAGTGATATCTCTCGCCTATGCTTCGCAGGCAAGAAAAAAGCAGGTCACTGTAACCTATTTTTCATAAGTTTGAATATTAGCAAAAACAAATTAATGCTTTTATCAAGTTTCATGATGGGGACTTTCCAAGCCGGTGCCAGAGAAATGGAGTTCAATACAATAACTTAATGAGTGAAGCATAAAAAGTACCAAGCTATGTCACCATAACCTGCAGTACATAGTACTCCTCAAGGTGAATACATCTATCAAGTTTCATGACTGTATATACAACAGTGTCAGAGAAATGGAGCTGAATGCAAAAATTGAATGTAGTCACTGAAGCCTGAAATGTAGGTCACTGTAACCTGCTTTTGCATGTGGTGAGTAGTAACTGTTAAGATGAATAAACCCATCAAATTTGATCACTGTACATAAAACAGTGTCAGAGGAATGGCCTAAATGTAAAAACTTAATGTAATCACAGGGGCATGAAAAGCAGGGGTGTCAAACATGCCAGACTCATTATTCATTATTAATATTTATTATTATTTATATCAAATCTGGCCCACCATAGGAAATGAATTTGACACCCCTGTTCAATTGCCTCTGATGAGCAATCTCCACAATGAATAGCACCCATCAAGTTGTATGACTGTACAACAGCTACATGCAACTTAGAGCTCTAGATAAGAAGCATATTTGCATATTTTATGCAAACAAGAGACTAAAAATCCATACATTTTTTAATGTGCTAAAATTATGCAAAACCATTTAGTTTTAAGCATTTAGTCTACAGGGTCTAGTGTATTGCTCCTGTCATAACCACAGTCCATGTTTTATGATGGTGCATTACAATAAGAATTTTAACTTGTAATCAGCTACCTATCTACCAACTTACTGTATATACAGGACATAAAAGATACTGTATATACAGGACATAAAAGATACTGTATATACAGGACATAAAAGATACTGTATATACAGGACATAAAAGATACTGTATATACAGGACATAAAAGATACTGTATATACACAAGATAAAAGATACTGTATATACAGAACATAAAAGATACTGTATATACAGAACATAAAAGATACTGTAGATACAGGACATAAAAGATACTGTATATACAGGACATAAAAGACATAAAACAATAAAACAGACATTCTTTTGTGTGATATCAAAGTAGAGGTACAATAACGAGTTGATTAAAACCAGACACAAAAGGCCAATGATGTACTGATTGTCAGAACATCAGTGACCACTATAGTTTGAATGGATGACCACTAAGGTGTAATGACATCTGTGTACATTTATAGGGGTTGTTTCAAAGTATTTTTGAAATGTTTTGGACTTTGTCGTTTGTCGTGCTGAAATATGAATGAAATGTACATGGTCGCTCATTTCACTTTTTACTTTGTTGTTTTGGTTATTTTTTGGCCAGTTTCTACACTAAACAAAATCTGAGAATGGCTTAATTATAAACTTTTAGGGTTCTTGATACTGACATGTGATAACTCCACTCATCATTTCTCCCCACATTTACACACTACTTTCAAACCAGTATTTATAATCTGATACACAACTGTATTATTGATTATTAAGGTGTAGTAGTTTGGCCTTAGGACATACTTATAATAGCCAACCTCACTGGAGAAATGACATGCTCTACTTCCTGTTCATGACCCTGAGAAACTAATGTATCAGTTTTTCACACACCAGTTAAAATCATTGACATCTTTGGAATGTTTATGTTAAAGCTTGACTTAATGCCTCTTAGTACCTTGACTGAATAAATATCAGTATTTCACCCAGGATAAGCCAAGTGGCCTCTCTTGTAAGTTGTTATTACTTTACTCATTTTTTTTTTTTTTAAATCAGAAACAAGAGGCCCAAGTGGGCTCGAGATTGCTCAACACGCTAACATCTGCCTAATAGCCAAAATGCAAAAGCAGTTCGCCCAGAAAATGGGACTCCATAGAATGCTTTCTGTAGACGTTTCTTAAAATGCTGTTGATTGCAGATGTTATAAAAACAAACGTTTCAAGGTTTTTCCCTCTTTTTTTGTTTTGTTTTGTTTGTTTTATCTTCATCCATATTTGATGGCACATCAGTACCATTTGTCCAATACTGAAATGGGCTAGGTGTTTCAGTTTCTTGGTCTGCTTGGAGTTTCATGGCACATCAAAAAATTAAGTTATATTGTGCTGAGGCAATTGGAGTAAAGTGCCTTGCTCAGAGACACACCACCCAGCCTGGTCTAGGACTGGATTCAAACCCACACAATTCCAGTTAGAAGTCCAGCACATGAACCACTGAGCCTTTAGCTGATCATTTCAGAGCTTTATACAGCTCTCCCTCATTACAATGTGGTAGTCCGGGTCCATTACCAATGACCGCATTATGCACCGAACTGTGTTATACTGAGAATCATGATATATATGGAACAGCGATATACTGAGAATTGCATACTATACAGAACTGTTATATAGTGGGCACGATAATATTTTTATTAAATAATAGTATTTTGAAATGGAAATAAAGATATACGACTGAGTTTCACCTTGTTTTCTTTCAACCCATATTTTTATACACTGGAATGATTTTGGTCATGGAGTCCATAGTAGTACCGCATTATATACAGAATCATGTTATAATGAGGTACACTATAATGGGGAGAGCTGTATATTGCTTTACACATACCAGTAGTACATGCATGGTGAAGCAAATGTCAGGATTTTGGTTGGTTGTTTCAGTATTTATACAAGTTGTACAGGGCTTAAACAATTACATGTTCAGTAGACCAGTATAAGTTTTCAAGTTTTGCTGGACAAGTTCATACTACTGGGTATTCCAGAATTTTATATAAGACACAAAGGACAAAATTTGGATTTTGTTCAATTTAATTCAAATCTCAATTCTGGGTACATGGAAAATGTTAAATTTTCCAGGTCTGATTGTTTATAAATAACCCAATTGTTCTTCCCCTTTTCTGGAGATAAATGCACTGGCTATTTGATCCTGCTACCACAAGTCTCCATGTGATAGCATGCAGAAACTCGTGCAACACCTTTACAGTCTTACTGACAGCGACTTGCACCTTTGTCAAATATTGAAATACAAATGTGGCTGAGGACAAGAGTTATGGACTTGTAATTAAGTGAATAGATAGAGTATAGTAAAAAGAGGGACATCCCTCTCTCTGCACTTTGATACATCTCTTTCCTTTGACCTTTCTCCAGTTCCAAGAATAAAAGACATGCAAGTTCATAGTTGCTAAATGCATATGAAATGGCTCTATCAATAATATATAATCCCCTGCGTGATGTAGAATAGGCCCAATGCATCCTACATATTGTAAGAAGTGACTAATGGAATCAGAAACCACAGTGGCTCAGTGGTTAGTGTGCTGGACTCTTGACCAAAAGGGTGCAGGTTCAAATCCTACTATTGGATTGGAGAAGGAATGATTACCATGGCACATCCTTGGGCAAGGCACATTACTCCAACTGCCTTGGCACTAAATAACCTACTTGTGCTACTGTGTAGTAAAACACCAAAACCAATTCAATCAATAATATATATAATATAATTCAGTGAGTGAACTTGAGCAAAAAGTTAGTCTTATTATCTACAACATAAATCTTGTTGGCTGCCAAACTTATTTTCATGATTCAAAGAAAAAACAGCTTATTAAGATCATTGGGCAAAATCCATGTACCAGTAATGGATGGTTTTCTCAAGTTCCACAGTAATTATATATCATGAAAATATAAAGTAAAATGGTTAACCTATGTAAAATAAATCCTTCACTCCTACATAATAAGGACATCTGTTTATATTCTAAAATACTGTATATACTTGCTTACAAGTCAAATCCAAATGCAAACAACATAAACCCTGATCTGATGTTGCATAATGTGCCAGCAGATCAGGGTCTATGTTGTTTGGTCTACCTATTACTCATAACAAACTGCATAGACCCAGATCTGATGGTGCAGTATGCAATTGTAGATCTGGGTCTGTGCAATTTGCAATTGGACTCAACCTATAAGTGAGTATATATGGTAGACAAAAACTAGATTCAAAGCCCCTGCAATATATTTACCAAAGGCAGAATTAATAATGAATTAAACTGCTTTTCAAAGGTTGGAAATTCAACACACAATGAAAATAATCCCGGCAGAAATTAGGAATTGCATGATCTCTATGTGATCTTTACTGTTGAAACCTCTCATACCAGATGTTCCTTAAATAGACCTGTATGTACATGTAGTGTGATATAAAGTATTATTACATAGCCATTTAATTTTGCATGGTTGATCTGGCATACTATTTGGATGTTGAATCTGCTTTTCTGTATCATACACCCAGACTGAACTATTTACGAGTTTTGCTTTGAATGTCAATTATAGCTAAAAAAATTTGGAAAGTTAATGAAAAAGAAGCATGGGGGCAGGGGGGGGGGGGGGGGGGGGGGGGGGAGTCTTGTAATTACTAAACTGCATTCATTTTCTGTTCATAGTCAGGGGTAAGAACTTATCAGCCTGATGGCCTCAACATATCCCTAAAGGGCTCAGGAAAACTACTCGTCCTCTTGTCCTAACTGGGTAAAACTTGGCTTGGCTGAGTAAAACTTTACTACGTATTCATCCCTGGGCCAGATTCACACCCTGAGAGTAAAGTGGAGTGAATTTTCTACCCTTGACAAGCGTCGAAGTTCAACATCGCTTAACATTTGGCATGCATCAAATTATAAATAACCTTTGCCAAATTTGCCTACATGTTATCATTTTCTAGAACATGTCATAAAGGAAATGATTTAGTTTTCTTTTACATATTTACCCGATGTTAGCTTGATACTAAAATGGGTAAATATTATGAACATATTATATTGCAGTTTCATACCTACCCCTCAATTTCTTAATGGTGTTCGCATTTACAGTGCCACTTGTCAGTAATTAAGGCGTCATTTTGATGTGGAGAAATTATCCCTTGCAACGAGCTTTCAAACATCTTTATGAGTCAGACCTCTGAGAAGTTACGATACAGAGAATGTCAAAATATTTTTGATTTTTCATCTGATCAGGCAAAGTTACTGTTGCCCCAGGTAACTGTTATTTTCAAGACTGAAACTTTATTGATACATTGTCATGCCAAAGGAAAATGTCAGCAGATATTTCTATAAGTATATGTATGTAATAACTTTTCACAAGAAAAACGTTGCCAACTTACATTCAAAATGAGCATCGTAAGTGTCTCAGCTGATTCCAACAAATTTCACACAATGCTTGTTGTTATAATAAATTTATAAAGCATATCATATTGAGACAACAGCTGACTGGTCGAAATCTAGTTGGGGTAATGACCTAGAAATGTTTCAATTCATTTGGCCAATCAAAAATCTTTTTTTTATGGAGCCCGTGTATGGCTATCTAGAACAGAGGTTTGACCAAAATGGATCATTTAGTACAGAAGTTGGTGGAAATTGAGACGGAATTATTCTTTCAAATGCAAGTTACTTACATTTATGTTGTGAAAAGTAATCACAAACTTTTATAAATATCTGCTGGCATCTTTACTTAGGTGTATTAATAAAGCTGCACAGTATTGAAAATACTGGTGATCTGGGGCAAGCGCAACAATGTCTGACCAGATTAAAATCATACAATTTGGACATTATCTGTCTCTTTACTTCTCGAATATATAACTCATAAAGATGTGTGATAGCTCATTTAAAAAGGAATATTATGACACTTGGATTACTGAATGGTTTCACTGTAAATGCGAATACCACTAAGAAATCAGGGGCTATGTACATGCATGCAACTAAACTTTCTCGCGTTATAAACGTTGTCCTTAATATTTTCATGATTTTGACTCATTTCAGTATCAAACTTGCATGTGGTTCTTTAGTAAAAACATAAGCAGTGTACTGTGTCATGTATAATGAGGACAGGGAAGAGTAACTGTTGCAACTCACCCGTCCCAGGGATGACTGCTTGGGAAATATTTTCCTGAGCCCTGCCTTACGCCATATTGAACTTGTTCTTTTTACCAACTCAGAACAAAATATGTACCGGTATGTATTTTTGTGTATGTATGGAATCACTAAAAGTCCTATTAACTTGGGTTTGTAAGTGTAGATCAATATAGATCCAAAGCTGAATGCAATCCCAAAACTACAGCAATTATGATTGCTTGCCATCACAAATCTTAACACTTTTTGTTCAACAAGAGTCTACAGTATTCATTTTGCTTAGGTTTTTGATGCAAACGGCAGAGACCAAGATCTGCCAGTGCATTACGCAATGGTAGATCTCTTCACTGTTTACCTTTGACTGCATGTTTTACATGGCTAATTATGATATATTTTAGTCGTAAATTTACGTAGTTGGACTCCTGTGAAAGAATTCCTGGCAAAGACACCAAGTTAACTATTGAACTGAAACAAAAAGGCATTCATCTAAGATCATGTAAACATATATTATTTCATGCATCCTATGTAAATACAGGACAATATAAATAACTGTATAGCATATTACTAGAGTCAACACCAGGGATCATACATCTAACCTATACAGTTACCCCATATCAAGGATATTATATTCAACATGCAAAGACATATTATAAAACTATGATTATGTCAGAATTAGGTTTTGCAGAGATCAATTTTTGTAATTCTTGCTATCTAATTTCTAATCGATAGCACAGTATCTTATATTTTGAAACTTCTCAATCCCTCCCAAAAAGTCAAAATAGCATATCATGAGATATTGTTTCAGTGTCTCTACTGTGAGTTGCCAAATTATCAAGTTGTGATAAAAATAAACATTTGGCAAAAAACATGAATCTGATGAAATTTTTTGCCCCCCAACCCCGCTAATTATAACAGTATTAGTCTTCTGATGTAATTTTCTGCCCTTAACTGATACACGAATGCAGTAACCATAATGAGCATTTTGTGAACTGTTGAAGCAAATTGTCTGATTGTCTATTGTAAAGTGTCCATGAAAGGGTGCTTTATTTTGAATTTGCTCATTCATATGGTATTTATTTAAGTCTATGTCTCACTTAGGTTAATGTTTACTCAAACTTGACAGTCCACTGTGATAAGGGCAGGCTGACAATATAACCACAATATATCAGCTTCATTACTCAAAAGTAGTACCAGTTAACCCTAAAAATTATTTCAAAATTATTATGCCTTCAGAATCATTTTAAATTGAAAGCAAAGATCAACTTGCTAATGTTGCAAATGTTGATACTAATTGTCACAGATTTTGGTAGAACTTTGATTTGCACTCAACAAATATTGTTCTACCAGCTATTGACCAAGAAGATACAGAGATAAGACTTAAACTGTCTCCCAATCTGCATATGGGTGGGAGGGATGTTTCAATGTCATTTTTGTTATATCTTTCTGCCTATTTTATTTTAAATACGTGTCCCTTGAAGGGACTGATGCTCTACTAGGCAAAAAGAATTTTCCAGGAATTCAAGATAAGACCATTTCTTCCTTTTAACTTCCGAGTGCTGAAACTATCTCTGATATTCTTCAGCGATAACAAGATCAAATTAGCTGCTGTAATGGATATACTGGATGTCAGATTGGCACCATTTTCATTTAGGACCAAGTGGATATCATTAGAAGTCTTTTGGTGAAAACTCCATGTTAATATGACCATCCCATTCAGGGAGAGTAGAAATAGCAAGATTTTCAAGACAGCCATTGTGTCAGTCATATTGGATGTACAATTGGAACAATTTTCATTTAGGCCCGACTAGGTATCATAACAAGTCTATTGGGGAAAACCCATGTTGATATAGCCATCTATTCAGGAGCAGTAGCAATAACAAGATTCAGCCAGCAGTGGCAGCCATATTGGATGTGCAAGCATGAGCCATTTTCATTTAGGACCAACTAGACATCATAAGATGTCTTCTGCTGAAAACCCCATGTCAATATGACCTTTTGTTCTGGAGGAGTAGCTATAACAAGAATTTCAAGATGGCTGCTGTGGCAGCCATATTGGACATCAGAATGGCACCATTTTCAGTTAGGACCAACTAGATATCATAAGAAGTCTTTCAGTGAAAATCCTATGTTGATATCACCATCCATTCAGGAGAAGTAATGATAACAAGATTATCAAGATGGCTGCCATGGCAGCCATATTGGATGTCAGATCAGCACCATTCTCAACAAAGACTTTCAATGTTCATTGGCAAATATAGATTTTTTTTGTTCCTCTTCTTCTTGTTGTTGAATTGGAAAATATGTTACTGCTATTGATCTTTATTCTAAATATATTACAAGATACAGTAAATAAATAATACAAGTATTATTACAAGATGATTTAGAGCAATTCTCACATACATACGTACGGACTCAGTTTGTACATACATACATACATACATACATACATACATACATACATACATACATACATACATACATACATACATACATACATACATACATACATACATACATACATACATACATACATACATACATACATACATACATACATACATACATACATACATACATACATACATACATACATACATACATACATACATACATACATACCACAACAGGCATATTAAAAAAAAAAAGAGCTAATTTCCAACTGCCTTCCTATTGGATGGTAAATGAACATTACATGTGCATATTAATTTGTAAACAGCGAGTGCAGAAAATAAATAAAAGGAATGCATGATGTCACTGAATAGAAAGTAACATCATGTCAGACGAACCCACCTTTGAATGCTTAGGGCACATCTGTTTCGACTGAACTGGGCAAAATTTTAATCAATTTGCACAAAACAAGACCTGGTGAGTCTCTATAGTAAATACAGTGAACTTTTGTGATTGGGCCAAAATAGACATGATAATATTTACTATTTAAAGCAAGTTTTTACAAATAAGGAATAAATATTTATATTTAACTTGTCAGTTACATTTTAATCATAATATTTGTATGTATCCGGGATTCGCAGACTTTTATGTCATAAGTTAGTTTCAGGCAGTTTGTCAGCTTGCCAACTCTAAACAATCGGCTCGTCAAAGATTGTTTTGATGCATGTCACCGATTTTAAAATGAGGTGTTAATTGTTAATAATACAACTCGTGAGATTTCTTTGACAGGTGTGTTTAGAAATAAAAGGCACTTGTCTCTAATGATTAACCACCAGGAGGGTTTCATTCAAGCACGATTGATGTTAGGAAAATGAAGCACCCACAAGTGGTGTTTATGACATGTTGTTTGCATGATAATTATAGGAGACCGATATATACAATTAAATGGATACAAATAAGTGTTCTCAAACCATTCTCAAAAGCCGGATTGTCCAATATTTTTATGCATGTCGCCGATTTTAATATGACCAGATAATAATTGTTAATGTGGTGAGTGGAGGCAGACATGAGTGGACACAACACATCCCATTAAAAAGCAGAAAGTGAAATCATTGATATTTATGGAATATTTTAGTGATGGACTCATTTTTACCTTCTTTGCTTTTTTACTGGATGGATACTTAAATCTGCATGATCACTGGAACTTAAGTGGAAAAGTAGATAAAGAAAAATGTTATATATTAAAACATAATTAAAATTAAGTCAACCCATATGTTATTGGTTGTTTAATTTTTCAGTTCAAGGTCTTTTACTTAAATATATCTCTCTATCTCTCTCTCTCTTTTACTTAAAATATAGCTATTTCCAAATTCTTTTCAACTTACCTATTTATTTCTAAATACATGTACCGGAACATGTCTGTTTTTGCTCTTCTAACTATATCTGCATTCTAACTCTTTCTCTACATATCTAACGACATGTATTATTTACATATATATTTTTTTATAACTTTAATTATCGACATATGGTTTTAAGGTGCCAACAAAGATAAAAAGGAAAGAAAAGCTAAAATAAATATAATCCGATCTCCTTAAAATATCCCATATTTTATTTTATCTTATTTTGCACTCATGCTGGGATATTATGTTTGAGGCAAACTCAAATTTCCCAAGGGCCAGTTCAATGTTCCAGTTAGCTTGCCCTGGGCAAGTTGACTTTTATAAAAATTGTAAATCTCGGAAGATTATTTAACAAGTTTGATTAAAATCTGATCAAAAATATAGTTGCTAGATTGCTGACAAGCTCAGCCAATCAGATGCAAGGTGAGATCAAATAATATGCATGAATTTAACTAATAATCCTACTCAACCAAGATCTTGATGACATAGGCCTCTTTTACCAAGTTTTATCAAAATCTCATCCAAAATACAGTCTCACGAGTGGTAAAAAAATCCATATATTAGACGCAAAGACCACCTCATAAATACATGCATAGATCTTGGTCATAATAAAACTCATCCAACAGCATGATGATATTAGCCTATTTACCAATTCTGATTAATCTCTGGTCAGAAATACAGTCTCTCAAATGGTAAGAAGTTCAGCCAATCACATGCAAGATCATCTCATTAATATGCATAGATCTTGCTCATAATAAAAAACATGTATTTTGATGATACAAGCCAAAATTGGATCAGATTTATGGCTTCTAGAATCATAATAAGCTCAGCTAATCAGATGCAAGATCACCTCATTAGCATGCATTAAGTCTTGCTCACTATCGAAACTGTCCAAGATCTTTATGATATATGCATATATTCCAAGTCTGGTCAAAATTGGATCACAAATATGGCATCCAGAATGGCAACAAGCTCAGCCAATCAGATGCAAGATTACCTCATTAATATGTGTGGATCTCACTAGTTGTCGATCTCATCCAAGATCTTGATGATAGAAGCTACAATTTCAAGACTGATCAAATCAGATCAAAAATATTGCTTCCTGGGTGGTATCAAGCTCAGCCAATCAGATGCAAGAACATTAATATGCCTCTGGCTCATTGCTGAACTTGTAGACCCCAGAATCAGGGCCATCATAAGGGTTGGACAATATAGGTGGGGCGCCTAGCCATTTCACATATCATGTTTTTTTATTCTGTATTTTACTTAAATAAACAGACAGCTTTTTCAATAAAATACCTATGTTTAGTTATTATTCTCATGACTATTACTACATTTTAAAAAAAAAAAAATTGTGATGGTTTTTTCTGAATGTGGGGAATGCTGAACATGACACATGCCCAGAGCGCCATATCGTCCAGCGCAAACTTCCGACGGCCCTGACAAAGAATCTATAGGTTTCTTTATTACCCCAAGTGCAAGCCATCCACAAAGTCTGACCTTTGACTTTATAACTAAGTCTGCAATGTTTGCACATGTAAATGGCTTAGTTTAGTTTACTGCCTATAAACATTTACAAAATTAGTAACCGTGTAAACGAACATGAATGCGGCTGTCAATCACGCAGTAACAACCATTTCCAATTAAATGGTTTAGTTCTACATCTCTGCTTAAGTAGACTGTTGGGTAGATTTTTTTTTCTTAAAGTATGTATGATTTCCAGACAGAACATGGCATCGCTAGGAGTTAGCTGAAGTTGACAATAATTGGTTGTACTGCACAATATACATCAGCTTGGTTTACTGGTAATGCTGACAAAAAATGCCGTAAACTACATAAATGACCTTTGAAAAACATGTTTGTTAACAGTATCTTTGATGTGTAACATTTTTTATTTTAAAGAAACATTGTTTCAAGTTTATATGTCACTGCACTGTTCCGTAGTCATTGTAGATCTTACAGAAGCATCATCTGCATATGTCCAGAAGTACATCTGGTTGCATTATCCATTTTTTTTATCATGTACATACATGTATATTTAACAGTCAGATACAAGATCACAATGATCCAATGGATGTTTTACTGAATTTGTCAGATATACAGGAATTCACCAAAAACATGTCTTACAAACTGAATTAACTACAGGAAGAGGCAAAAGACGTATAGCCAATAAACCAAATGCAAGTTGAGCGAGGTACAGTATGCACATTGTCAATGTTTTACATATAAATAGTTGTCAGGTGTACATTAAGCCTCACTAGTAGACAAAGGCTGAGTATGGAATCTTTTTGATTAAATGGCATCATTTTGGTTTTTGTATACCATGTACAAGTTTACAAATTTTTAAGTGCAAGCCCTCCAAAACTTCGGTCAAAAGTACATGGTCTATAATTAAAGTTATCATGCAAAAACCATTTTTCTACTTTCTGTCACAGTGAACTTGATCTTTGAATTGTTTACCCCAAAATCAAACGGGTTTCTTTCTTTCCTGCGATGCACTCTATATACTCACGTATAAGCTCGATCCAAATGTAACAACATAGACCCTGATCAGCCATCGCATAATGCGCCAGCAGATCAGTGTCTATGTTGTTTGTTCTACTGATTAGTCCTTACAAACTGCATAGACCCAGATCTGCCAGCGTATTATGCGACAGCAAATCTGGGTCTATTCAGTTTGCAGTTGGTATCGGCTTATACACGAGTATATACGGTAAGCCAGCAACAAATTTTGGTGAAGTTACACATTCAGTAACTGTACTTTTGTGCAGAAACTGTTTCTCTTCTTTTAATTACAGTAACATTGACCATTGACCCCAAAATCAATAGACTCTTAATTAGCTCTCTTTCCTTTGCATGATATAACCAATAATGTATCAAAAGTGCCCATAAAACCACCTATCACCCACAAAGATTACAATGCCTACTCATTAGAATATCATTTTCCTTCAAGCTTCAAGTCATTTGTTTCTTTGAAAAATTTTAATACTTTATTTATCAATAAAGACACATTTTTGGTTGATATTGAAAATTTCATGCAGATTGGATAAAAGATAATGAAGTTATTACAAATTGAATTTATACCTGTTATCTGGTGCAAACTGTTCATGTATGGACTATTAGGACAGCATATGTCGTCTAATTAGCCAAGCTACAACAGGTGACATTATGTAATAGTTCACTCTGGCACAAGACTGGCCAACCATCAATTCAAATTTGGAATAAGACTGACAGCTTGTGGCAGACAGTTAGAGTTTGGGGATTGTCAATTAAGCCTGAAATAGACCTTTCCCTCATGTCAATCAACTTTGCTTAGCATCTACTTATCTAATTATCTATTGTCAAGTGATGGGCTATCTAGTCTAGCATGCTACATAATGTGGGTCAACAGGTGGGAAATGCAGTGGCCCTGCAACAGGATGAGAAGGGGGGGGGGGGCAATTGCCAATTGCCCCTGGGCATCGGATGAGAGAGGAGCATTGTAGGGAGCTCTTTTTTTAAAGCTGTAAACGGGATGTAGATGGTGGTGGTGGTGGTGGTGGTTTGGAGGTTGGCAACTGACATAAAAACTGTTCTCTGTGGCAAAATATGGGCACCACTAAAGAACATCGCACACAGGCACCTTGGTAGAGGCACCATTGAAGAAAATTGTCCCTGGGCACATCGAACCCTTGTGCTGCCACCAGGTAAATGTCCCCCCACCCTGGACTAAAGTACTTTTTTTCTTCTTTTGCCTCGAGAATAATTTCTTTTTTTTTTTTTCCTTCAACTTTTATAATTGATATTAGTTCTTTCTTGTACACATCACAGCAAGAATATTTTTTTCAAGCTATTTGGGGGCCAGAAATTTTTGAAACAATAAATCCCAGGCTACACACTAACAAACACACACATACCGAAAATTAAATGTTTGGTCCCTGATCATGGGAGCCAGTGTACAATGTTATAAATGAGATCACCTTATACTGAGGTAGGTTCAATATCAAAACTACTGTCATCGCAAAAATGATATTCATGACCATACCCGTCTTATATCATGGATATTGCTATACTGAGGTGCTTTATAGTGAGTTCCATGACCATACCTGTGTTATATCATGGATATTGCCATACTGAGGTGCTTTATAGCGAGTTCCATGATCATACATGTGTTATATCATGGATATTGCCATACTGAGGTGCTTTATAGTGAGTTCCATGACCAAACATGTGTTAGATCATGGATATTGCTATACTGAGGTGCTTTATAGCGAGTTCCATGATTATACATGTGTTATATCATGGATACGGCCATACTGAGGTGGTTTATAGTGAGTTCCATAACCATACATGTATTATATCATGGATACTGCCATACTGAGGTGCTTTATAGTGAATTCCATGACCATACAAGTGTTATATCATGGATATTGCCATATTGAGGTGGTTTATAGTGAGTTCCATGACCATACATGTGTTATATCATGGATATTGCTATACTGAGGTAGTTTATAGTGAGTTCCATGACCATACATGTGTTATATCATGGACATTGCCATACTGAGGTGGTTTATAGTCAGTTCCATGACCATACATGTGTTATATCATGGACACTGCCATACTGAGGTGGTTTATAGTGAGTTCCATGACCATACATGTGTTATATCATGGACATTGCTATACTGAGGTGCTTTATAGTGAGGGACCACTGTATTTGGGCATGAAAGGGCATTAGCAAATTGCACAAGACATGTACATGGCCAAGATTATTTTGGTAAAAACTTATACACACTGTACCGGTATACATTTTCTCCTGTACCCTTTGAGACTTGTATCCCTATTTGAGACTTGTATCCCTATTTGAGACTTGTATCCCTATTTGAGATCTGATTAAACAAAAGCACAATACATGTATTGCTTAAAACGGGAAGAAAATGATTCATAGCTAGATGCAAACACAGTCATATCCATTTCCATTCAAATGACAGGCCTTCAAAATGTTTATCACTCACCATTATGTCAGAACCAAATATACCTCATGGTGGTGATGACTTGCTTCATCCAAATGCATGCTGGGATGTTGGATGAGTTTCTTTTTTAAAAGCATGAATGGCAAATTAAAGATTCATTGTGTAGGAACACATCTGAAGTTATCCAATCAGTTTGAAATAACTCACTCTTGCAGGCTCAAACTGATTCTCTCCAAAAACAGAAATGCAACAGGGATCACAATAATCTACAAACATCTAAATCACAAGATTAAAATGACACAGGATTAACATTAGGAAAGCATATCACTTCACATGGAAACGACAGTGTTTGTATTATGAAAGTTTCGTTCAAAAATCTAAAACATCTAAAATAAGTGACTCATTGTCGTTAATCTTTAGCAATAGCATTCTCTTATTTAGTCTGATTCAGATATGGGTTCAAATCTCGAAGGGTCCCAGAAAGAAACAATAGACACATAATCAAAATGTCAGGCAAGATAGGACTAGTTTTTCCTCCAGCACCAGGAGAACTGTTTACCCACAATGACATTTACAGAGCTATTATATTTTATGACAATACGATAAAAAAAATAAAATGTCAACAATTAGGCTTTCTAAGTGGAATTACTGGTGATATTTAGAAACACATTCTAGAATGTTACTTTGTCCCTAGGATCTGGACATTCAGCTATGGGTGATGAAAACAATCTCCATCAGTAAAAAGACGCATATGGCACTGGAATTAAATCCAATTAGTGTCAATGAAATTGGAATTCATGCAAAACTGGAGAATAGTGTGAATGAGCAAAATATGCTTGGCATTTATTTAACATTTTGAAGTTTCCCAGCTACATTTTCTGAGTTGTGGCCTCTGGGAATTTCGTTTTACAGTAAACTCCGATAGCTACATCAATCAAGATTCATTTTTCATGTTTTTCCCTGAAATGTTAGATTCCTTCCACCTCAAAGACAACCTTTGGCGATTTGTATGCCACAAAGAATATTGATTAAAAATTTGCATAGATTGTACACTTGATGTAAACTATAGCAATTGGAACATCGTAATGGGCCTGACTCTCTACAATTTGCTTTGCAAGGCCTTAAACAAAAGAACTTATGTTGGAAAATCAAAGTATGAAGAGGGACATTCAGGGGCCATAACTCTTCTAAATGATGATGTGGAACACTGGAAATCAAGCTCAATTAATGTCTCATCAATACAAAGGTGCGTGATAACTGGCTGAAATGCAAGATTCCTCAGTAAAGTTATGCTGTGCAAAGCAAAGTCAGGAGAACAAGCAATCAGGGGCCATAACTCTTCTAAATGATAATGTGGAAAAACTATAACTAAACTCATTCATGGTCTTGTCAATAGAAAGCTGCAGGTCAAATCTAGTCAAAACCTTGCAAAGCTTAGTCACGTTATGCTGTAGAAACATAAGCCAGAAGGACAGGCTGACAGTAAGTACATGCAAGTAAGTATGTATGTATGTATGTATGTATATATGTATGTATGTATGTATGTATGTATGTATGTATGTATGTATGTATGTATGTATGTATGTATGTATGTATGTATGTATGTATGTATGTATGTATGTATGTATATATGTATGTATGTATGTATGTATGTATATATGTGTACGTGTGTCTATGTATGTGTATGTATTATGTATGTGTATGTTATTATGTCTATGGTTTTATGGCATGTCAGCACAATCCTGGTTATATAGAGCCAACTGAAAGTTAAGTTCACAAATGTAAATGTAAAAAGGAGTACCGATAATAAACTTATGCTAACAGACAGACAGATGATGGGCAACAGACCATAGCATAAGCTCTTCTGGTCTATACCCAGTAGAGTTAAAAATGGAGTTGACATGACAAAGCTCATGAATGGCACATCTAGAGCTATGAGACAATCTACACAAGAATTGGCATTGGAATATGTTGAATCGTTCCTTAGCAATGCTGGTCATAAGGATCTGCTGAAGTGGAGATGTAATATTGATGGAAAAAGGGGAATAATTCCATCAAAATTAACCTGAAATGACAAATCCTTGTAAAGGCACATCTACATTCAACTACCAAATGGCATGCAATTATGCATAAAGGTTTCAAGAGTTATACTGGTAACAAGCAACATCCCATGTGAAGATCTTAAGGTACTTGTCAAGAGCCATATTCTATCAACAACAAGCCCAAGTGGGCCTGATTTCACTCACCTGGCATACATAACTTAACAGTTGACTGTTTCACTAAGCAGGCTAATGTAGTAGCATAAGAACACATGCTATGTAAACGATCATGTACATGTATATATCATGTTGATTTTACCTATTTGACTAAATCCTAATAAAAATTCTTTTTAAAGACAAAGGCATAATTAATATACACAATTTCTTCCTCATAATCGAAGTCATGCAAGATCTTGATGCTAAAAAACCCAACAGACCAAAAATGTGGCTTCAGGAGTGGTAACAAGCCCAGCAAATCAGATGCAATATCAACTCAATAATATGCATCGATCTTGCTCATTACTGAAACACTCCAAGATCCTGATGATAGAAGCATATATTCCAAGTTTGATCAAAATCTGATCACAAATATGGCTTCCAGAGTGGTAACAAGCTGAACCAATCTGATGCAAGATTACCTCATTAATATTTGTGGATTTCACTCATTATCAAACTTGTCCAAGATCTTGATGACATTAGCATATATTCCAAGTTTGATGAAAATCGGATAAGAAATATGGTTTCCAGAGTGGTAACAAGCTCAGCCAATCAGATGGAAGATCAACTACATGTAATTAATCTGTGTGCATCTCACTAATCATCAAACTTGTACAAAATCTTGATGACATAAGCATATAATCCAAGTCTGATCAAACATGGATCAGAAATATGGCTTCCAGAGTGGTAACAAGCTCAGCCAATCAGATGCAAGATCACCTCATTAATATGTGTGGATCTCACTCACTATCAAGCCCATCTAAGATCGTGATGATATAAGCATATATTCCATGCTTGATCAAACTTGGATCAGAAACAAGGTCAGCCAATAAGATGCAAGATTATCTCATTAATATGCATAGATCTTGCTCATTATTTAACCCATCCAAAATCTTGAGGATATAAGCTTATATTTCAAGTTGAATCATCATATATTTGTTTGATCAAAAATGGATCAGAAATATGGCTTCCAGAGTGGTAACATGTTCAGCCAATCAGATGTGTGGATCTTGCTCATTATCGAATCCATTTATCTTGATGATATAAACCCATATTGCAAGTTTGATCAAAATTGGATCAGAAATATGTCTTCCAGCAGGGTAAATAGATCAGCCAATCAGATGTAAGATTACCTCATTGTTATGCATGGTTCTTGCACATTACTAAACTTGTCAGAGATCTTATGAATATAAGCATATATTCCACATTTGATCAAATAGAATCAAAAATACAGCCTCCAGAGTGGCAACAAGCTCTGTCAATCAGATTCATGATCAACAAATTAATATGTGAAGATTTCGCTCATTCTTGAACTCATCCAACTCATCCAAGATCTTAACAATATAAGAATATATTTTAACTTTGATCAGCGCAAATCAGATGCAATATCACCTCATTAATATTTGTAACTTGTGTTGATCCCAATTACTTTTGAAACTGGCCAAGATCTTGATGATATAAGCCCATATTCCATTTTGATCAAAATGAGATCAGAATTATAACTTTCAGAGTGGTAATAAGCTCAGCAAATTACATGCAAGATCACCTATAAATATGCATGGATCTCGTTTATTGATAATATAAGCATATATTCCAAGTCCGATAAAAATTGAATTACAAATATGGCTTTCAGAGTGATAACAAGCTCAGCTAATCTGATGGAAGAATAGCTCATTAATATGCATAGATCTGGCTCATTATAAAAAAAAAATTTCAAGATCTTGATGAAATAAGCCCATATTTCAAGTCAGATCAAAACTGGATCAGTAATATGGCTTACAGAGTGGCAACAAGCTAAGCCAAACAGATGAAAGATCAACACATTAATATGTGTGCATCTCGCTCATTATCAAACTTGTACAAGATCATGATGATATAAGCATATATTCCAAGTTTGATCAAAATCAGATTAGAAATACAGCCTCCAGAGTGGTAACAAGCTCTGCCAATCATACACAAGATCACTTCAATAATATGTGTGGATATCGCCCATTGTCAAATTCATCCAAGATCTTGATGACATTAGCATATATCTGTCATGGAATTGTGTGCACGGAAATACCTTTTGTATTATATATGAACATAAATGTAGATTCGGTTTCATTGCCACACACAGCTTTACCCACGGTATATGATTTTAGTCTTGGCCTTTTCGAAATACCAATTTCTGTTCACTTCACTTACTGCAGCATCCACAAAGTGCCAGTAGGGGAGGGGGAGGGCCATTTACATGTACCCCATGTTCTTTGGCCATGGATTTGACGACATCCTTAGTATTTATAGTGTTATTATTCTCAATTGACACAATGCAACAGATCTATTTACTTTATGGAAGCAATCTTCAGCTGTAGAACTGTTACAGTGAGTTGCTGAACTCTGTGGCGTTCTTTAACCTGGGCACAGTAGACAATGGTGACTTTGGTGATGTTGGTTCGATGGATCATACTGGTTGACTTAGTGTGAATGACCAAAGGTTCTGGACCAACGGGTCTGCAGGATAGGGAGTTTCCCGCGAGACTCTTTAGCAGGCTGGGAGGAGTGGAATACATGATATCATTGCTCAACCATTCATTGGGAGTGGTGGTCTTATGGCCAGGTGAGCAAAAAACCATATATCAATCAGTGGTGAGCAAGATTTAAAATCAATGGTTCTAGAGGAGATATACTGGTATTTTAATCTGACATTTAAATTGAAAATTTGAACCTTCAGGTCAACTTCATGACCAGCTGCAGCTGCAAGTTTAAAATTACAATGTCAGACCCATCCATTTACTTTGAGCCTTTCCTACTGTACTTATCCATATCCCAAAACCAATTTTAATCTATATGATGAGCGTGCTCTTCATAGCACATAGCTATGTAAAATGACTGTCTTACCACCAGAATCCACCTAGATTATCCTGTTACCAAGTTTAATTTTGGGCAAAATTCCAGTGCTACAACCTAAAAATAGCACGGATTACAATCAGTGACATGTAGGTTTTGAAAACAAGACTCACTTTCCCAAGTTGTAAATATGCACCCTGTTCAGATGACTGTTTTTGTTTTAAATTTGGTGTAATACACATCTGGAGGTAGACCAGGTTTTAGCTCTTGTATAAATCATCTGGTAAAGATGATGGGACAATGAAAGCACATGGTCTATGCTTACTTGGCCAACCCAAAAGTTAATTATGGGTGCCAGGGGTGTGTACAGTTGCATGTGCCATGCATGTTTTTTTTTATCAACTTTTGTTTATGCACAAGTGACATAGGACATACTGGTAATCATCCTAGCTTATTTAGGGACTGACCATTTAATTTATCTGCGCGGAGGCCTGGGATTATTTTTTTTTAAATGTCCAGCCCCCAAATACCTTGAAAAAAATATCCTTGCTCTAATTTGTAAAAAAAAAAAAAAATTATACCCATTAGATAAGTTGCAAAGAATAAATTATCTTCAGGTAAAAGAAAAGAAAAATTCTTGTTTGAAAGAAAATCTAGCCCCCCCCCCCCCCCAAATTAAATGGTTGGTCACGTGTATTATTTTATCTGCCTGATGATTATGGGGACCGACTGGAGAAATCACCCTAACTTATTTTAAATGTTACCTCACCTGCCTGATGGTTATGGGAACATCCTGGATTCCCCCTTTTTTCTTGACTCTGGTATACAATTTTGCAAACAATTTGTAATGATTCTTCGTTAGGAAAGACATTGAATCTTTTTCATACCATTATCTCATGTTACGATGTCGTAAGAGGGAGTGCTGCATTAACATGCACAAACTACATACAGCACAGACCCATATCTACCAGTACACTATGCAATGTTGGACCATAACCTACACTTCTTACTTTAACTTATTAAAATAACAAACAGTGAACGCCCAGATCTGCCAGAACATTATGCTCCATGAAATCCGGGTCTACATTGTTCATAGATGGATGGGAATTATTTGTGAGCAACTAATGTGTGTGACTTGCATATAAATCAATGATGTAACAGGCTGAGCTATGAATACATGTAGCTATTACCATTTTTCTCTTTGACCTCTAGGCTAGTAAGGCAGTAAAAGCTTCATACAGTGAATATTATAAACTGCATTAGGACAATGTATAAGATTTGTATTTGTTGCATATAAACCAATACCAAATGCACCGGAAGATCTGGGTCTATGAAGTTTGTAAGGACTAATCAGTAGAACAAATATCATAGACCCTGATCTGTTGGCGCATTATGCGACGCAGATCAGGGTCTATGTTTTTTGCATTTGGACCCGGACTATACCCGAGTATATATGGTACCTCACTCTATATCACAACATTTCCACAAGCAAATTGGCTTCAACACATTTTATTGTTCATTGAGAAAACTCAGTTTCTGAAACATTATTCAAATCTATGGTCAAAATTATCATTCTTGCTGATGGGCAACATGCAAATATTCCATGTTATGAAAAAGTCAGAACAATGATAAAATAAATGCTTAAAAAACCAACATTAATGAGAAGTAGTAGAGAAAATGGTAATGGACACTTTAGTGCATTTTGAAGATTGAAGTGAGATCAGTATTACCATAATACTCGCATATAACCCAGGTCCAAATGCAAACAACACAGACCCTGATCTGCCGTCACATAATGCACCGGCAGATCAGAGTCTACGTTGTTTGTTCTACTGATTAGTTCTTACAAACTGCATAGACCCAGATCTGCTGGTGCATTATGCGATGGCAGATGTGAGTCTATGCAGTTTGCAGTTGGTATTGGCTTATACGCGAGTATATACGGTAGATTGTTTCAGCATTTATATGCAATCAGTAGGTATTAGTTGACATACAAAAGGTGACAAAAGTGTATACCATGAATTCAATTATCTTGGCAGGTATCAAGTTTCATTGTTTGTGAGGGCTGATATTTTCTTCTGTACTCAGATTAATGGACTTGTGAAGAGATCCTGTCATTTCTAGCGAGGTATCATTATTTTGCTAGTGTTTAAATTTGTGGTTTGCTGCAATCACAAAATCGCTAAAAACTGGCACCCCACACAAAGTAGGAAATTCACAGTACATGACCACTGAAAGATATGTGAAAATCCTTCTTTTTTTTAGCTTTGCAATAATATATCTGCATAGACTTTGACAGTGTACAGATAATTATACAGGGCTTCTACTTAATGTAATTGTAGAATCCTGGGATCTCTTTAACTTTCTAACTACCTTTCCATGTCCCTTTGAAAGAAAAAAGAATAGACACACACTGCAAGATAGCAGATGTATCAGATTCTGACTTCCTAGTCAACTACATGTAGTTGTACATGCAGTCACAGACATGCATACCCAAGGTATGCAAAACTGCAAAATACCCCTTTTATTTGATCATATTTCAGTAAATTTTCTAAATAATAGGCCTGATGAAAAAAAAAAGATCTTATTACACAGCTATACCATCCCAATATCCAACCTACAAAGTCTCAATACAACCATCTAACTGATGTGGGAGAAGTAGCAATGACAAACGGAATTTACAAAATTACCTTTCTTGGGCTTTTTTTAAAGAAATGCCCCCAAAAGTGGACCAGAGGGGAACAAAAACCCTTTAATGCACATCCACACCAACCAAATATTTAGTCTACAAAGTTTCAGTAAAATCCTCCAACCAGTGTAGAAGTAGTGATGATCAGCTGAATTCTCTTTAATATCCCTCTTTTCTACACAGTTTCAAGAAATTTCCCCAAAATTGGGCTACAGGAAAAAGTTAAATCTTATTGCACATCTGCACCAACCACATATCTAGCCTATAAAGTTTCATTAAAAACATCCAAGCAGTGTGGGAGAAGCAACAACAAAGTGCGGGGACAATATGAGTCCTAACAATCAACAAGACACTGGCGATGGCCTGCATAATGAGCACACCCCTGAAATTTTGATAAATTAGTGTTGTACATATCAAGATGTTCTACATACCAAGTACCGTCTATATTCGCGTATAAACCAGATCAAAATGCAAACAATATAAACCCTGATCTGCCGTCACATATTGCGCCAGCAGATCAGGGTATATGTTGTTTGTTTTACTGATTACTCCTAACAAACTGCATAGACCCAGATCTGCCGGCGCATTATGCGATGGCAGATCTGGGTCTATGCAGTTTCCAGTTGGTATCAGATTATACGCGAGTATAGATGGTAATGTGACTCTGTGTCCAACTGTGAGAAACTGACAAGATAAAAAACTTTAAACATAGAGGTGTGGACAATTTGTACATACTGATATATGGACAGACAAACACACGGATGCCAAAGTGTGGACAATTGTACATACTGATATATGGACAGACACACACACGGATGCCAAAGTGTGGACAATTGTACATACTGATATATGGACAGACACACACACGGATGCCAAAGTGTGGACAATTGCACATACTGATATATGGACAGACAAACACACGGATGCCAAAGTGTGGACAATTGCACATACTGATATATGGACAGACAAACACACAGATGCCAAAGTGTGGACAATTGGACATACTGATATATGGACAGACAAACACACGGATGCCAAAGTGTGGACAATTGTACATACTGATATATGGACAGACACACACACGGATGCCAAAGTGTGGACAATTGTACATACTGATATATGGACAGACAAACACACGGATGCCAAAGTGTGGACAATTGTACATACTGATATATGGACAGACACACACAGGGATGCCAAAGTGTGGACAATTGCACATACTGATATATGGACAGACACACACAGGGATGCCAAAGTGTGGACAATTGTACATACTGATATATGGACAGACACACACAGGGATGCCAAAGTGTGGACAATTGTACATACTGATATATGGACAGACAAACACACAGGGATGCCAAAGTGTGGACAATTGTACATACTGATATATGGACAGACACACACATGGATGCCAAAGTGTGGACAATTGTACACAGACACACACACGGATGCCAAAGTGTGGACAATTGTACATACTGATATATGGACAGACAAACACACGGATGTCAAAGTGTGGACAATTGTACATACTGATATATGGACAGACACACACAGGGATGCCAAAGTGTGGACAATTGTACATACTGATATATGGACAGACACACACAGGGATGCCAAAGTGTGGACAATTGTACATACTGATATATGGACAGACAAACACACGGATGCCAAAGTGTCGACAATTGTACATACTGATATATGGACAGACACACACACGGATGCCAAAGTGTGGACAATTGTACATACTGATATATGGACAGACAAACACACGGATGCCAAAGCGATTGAGCTTACACCAAGGTGGGCTCAATAAAAATTGTCCAGTGGCTGCAAGTTTCCTGCCAGTTTCATGTGTTTGATTGGTATATTATCTATCAGTATGTACCATCAAAACTTGCTTATAAGTAGAATCCAACTGCAAACAACATTGATCCTGATCTGCCATTGCATAATGCACCAGCAGATCAGGGTCTATGCTCTTCGTTTTACTGATTACTCCTAACAAACTGAATAACCTAAATCTGCCAAAGTGTTTTTTAACAGCAGATCTGGGTCTGTGCAGTTTTCTGTTGGACTCGACTTATAAGCAGGTACATATGGTATATTTCATTGTCTTTAATGCACATTCTATAGTAGAGGTGCACAGTATTACCAGTATTTTTCCCAGTGTTACATACCATAGTACTTTTTCACTATACCAGTACTTTGGTAGTTTCTAGTACAGAAATTCCTGAGTATTCTTCTTACAAATTTAATGATACTAAAAGCATGTTTTCATTTTCCATGACAAAACAATTCCAAAAATTAATAAATTATTTTTTTAGTTGTATTAATGTCAGAAACTAATTTTGAATATCACAAAAATAATTATATTTATGAACCTTTAATCACATGTTTGACATGTGTCACAGTTAAACACGGCAGCCAAATGGGATGTTGTGAAAAATATTCAGGTCAAATCCAACTTTAGGAATAATTTTGGATTTTAAAAAAATTAAAGAATTGTCAATTTTCAGTTATATATTTGCAAATGTTAATGTGTTAGGTACATGTATGTATTCCTTTATTGGACAGAGAATCATACTAAGATTTTCAGGAAAGTAGTTATCTGTTTCAATTTTATGTGATTTCTCTGGTCCACTAAACATTTTCTTTTTTAATGAGTCAGTGTGGTTGTTTTATTTTACTGGCCCTCTGATAAATATCTTGCCCATTTGTTGGCATCCCACTCAAAGTTTCCCTGCCTATTGTATCAATAGTGTAGTTAGGCTTCAATGTCAACACATCACATTTTATCAATAATCTCTGTAATGTCAACTCTGTGTCTTTTACAGGTGTCAGCATAAGCTGAATCATCCCACTTTAGATACAGTGTCTAGATGACAACTTATGCAACAATTTACATACACATAGCAAATTCATCTACTATAGGTACTGACCATTTATTGTTCAGTTGGGTTGGGGGGCTACTTTTTTTAGAGCCGAAATTATTAACTTTTACCTCAAGAAATTTATTTTTTAAGTAATATTATAGATATCATAGGGTAGGTTTTTTTTTGCTATACATCAGGGCAAGGATACTTTCTTCAAGCTGTATCACAGTTAGACATTTTTTTCAAAACAATCCTAGGTCACACACACCCCCCTAATTAAATGGTTGGTCCCTAATATAATTGCAATATACTATGGCATGTATCCTGGTATGTTCAGAAATAATGCGGTACACGATTTTTTTGCTATAGACAACACTACAGTGAATGTTGCAGACCTAGATCTGTTGTATAATGCACTTACAGATCAGGTTTTACACTGACTGCTTGAAATCATACAAGGAAACAGCAGAGAACCTGATCTGTGGCACATTATAGACCAAAGATGTGTCTATTAAAGATGTGTATTACCACTAATGTCAAAACATGATAGGTATCACGATACATTGCTCATGATATACGTTTTGCAGTACATATCCTGAGCTTATTTTTAGGTACACAAAATGATGAGATTCACCGTCATCACAATTCAGTTCCACCTTTGCAGAACTTAAGAAAGTTTTAATCGGTTGCATGTCATGTTGGGCAAGTGACTGCAAACTTTTTGCTTGTTCTGCATCAATTTTACTCGTTCTACACTATACATAATATTGGACCTCCTGCCACTCATCCAATCAGACAAGCATCTTGAAAAACTGTTTTGCCCTTCCTCAGCCACGATGTGCAAATACAAGTGGCAGAGTGGAATTTTTTTAGCCCTAATGTGCTTGCTTTTAAACATCTGAATACACGCAGAGAGTATTTAATTATCAAAACTATCTGTAATATGAGAAAATTTACGAGAAAATTGATATATAGCACTTCCTCACTATAAGGCACTTTATTAAAACATGGTTCACCTTATAAGGTGGGTATAGTCATGGACATCATATCATTACGTAGTCGTAAAATTAAATCTATCATGTATTTCTTTATATGGCGACCTCACTTATAAGGCGGTATACTCAATGGACAGCTTTATAACGAATACTGTAATATGAGAAAAAGCTATACCAGTTAAATATAAATCTCACAATTTTGCCCAATTTCAAGTGTCAACAGATTATATAATTACAAAATTACCTTAAATCCAAAGGTGGTATTATGAATCTCATGATACAGGGACATGGCAATACAATGTATTGCATCATCAAGAAATATTGATGTTCCCAATACAGTACTCATTCATTATAATGATGTCCATGGATAATAACACAATATAGTGAGAACACCTTATAATGAAGTACATTATACATATAATTTTATTACCACTTAATGAAATGGGATCCATGACCATACTCACCTTTCAACAGGAACCATTATGATGAAGGGCCCTATATTGAGGCAGTACTGTATGTATTGCTGTATTATTACAGCCCTAGATTATACACTGTCCTTAGCTGGGTAAGCATCAAACATAACAAATACTGTAATCTGAGTTTGTTGCAATCACTGCCAAACCGCTGAGCAGTTTTACCCTCGAAAGTGACGTTGTCCGGCTACATGTCCTCTCATCGGGAAACTGCATCCTGTCTTATTTGATGGTCAAGGGACAACACTGATTTAAATAAATGTACCAACAAAAAGTCATTTTCTGCAAAGGCACAAAATAAGATACAGCATAAAATAAATGTACCAGTATTCACAGTAATTAGAAATATCTGTTAGTGTTTTCCCAAGGACTGAAAAATTGGCGGTCCCTCACATTTGGTAAATTGGGAGTCAAAAGCATAGTTTAGGTGATCAAAGGGAGAAAAGACCATCTTGGAAAGTATACATGAAATTTTAATGACAAAAATAAAAACTTGTGATTACCTATTGCATTTGTTTATATTTTTTTTCTTCATCTTAAGATTAATCTAATAAGGTAGCAATACTATGTACATATTTAAATTTATAGATCTTAACTACTGGACAGCTGAATAAGCAAGCTTATTTCTCCTTGTCTTCATGTCACCAAAGCTCGAGCTGCAGTCAGAAAATCCATTTCATGAAGGGGAGGGTCAACAAGCTCATGAAGGGGAGGGTCAACAAGCTCATGAAGGGGAGGGTCAACAAGCTCATGAAGGGGAGGGTCAACAAGCCATATCATCAAGAGTCTGTTAAGCCTCTCAGGGCTTGGCATGTTTCGAAGTTTTTTTTCAGGACATTTTTTTGAGAAAATCCCTTTTATAAGGTGCACTGGATACTGAGATTACAATAGCAACTAAAAGCCAATTTGACAAGATCAGGATACACAACATATACAGTACTGTTTGCAACTGTGCAATATGTGTATAAGTTTGTATCTCACATTTAAAACTATTGCCAGTGCAGTGTTGACATTTTTGACAGTTTTTCTGAAGTGTGACTAAAACTGAAGCTGTTTCAGGCCCTAAACATGAGATTTTGAACTTTGGAAAACTAATATAAAATTTCTCAAGTTTGTGTATTCAGTTGTAAATAGGTTTGACTGACCAGTTCTTATGCACATATCACATGTCGTCACACCAGTACTGTCGTCGTACATTAACTATGAGTAATAACTGAGCCACTTAGGAACAAAAGCTCTGAACCATTTGCATTGGTGCTCATCCAATTCAGTTTCAGTTCTCCGGTCTCAATGGGTGCTTGTGACTGCAACTGAGGCTCTGCAGATGAATCAGCAGACCAGAAATACCTCATCACCTTGCTCCAAGTCACTGTGTAACTTTAACAGCAATGATGTCATCAGGAGTTAATCAGCTGTGCTTGCTGTCAAGGCTTTATCGATTTCATGTCATCATTTTTAAATGTGTATCCCAAAGTATATGCTGTATATACTGCATTTCTGTACCTCAGTCTGCAAATATGCAGAAAATTACCATTTTCTTCAATAATTTCATAGAAGGTTGACCTGAAAGATGGTGTATACAGACTGACCAGTTATACCAAATTTTGAAAAAATGTCAGTTGGCTAATTGTGCTGCAGGTAAGGCTGCAATGTTTACATGTGTAAATGGCTAAGTTTACTTTACTGCCTCTAAACGTTTAAAAAGTTGGTAACTGTGTAAACGAAGATGCATGTGGCTGTCAGTGATGAAGGCACTATAAGACAACTGTTTAGTAGGATTTTTCTGTTAATTATTGTCTTAAAGTATGGATGATTTTCATATCGAATGTGACTTCACTAGGAAAAAGCCCAAGTTGATAAGAATTGGTTGTACCACACATTACACAACATTTCACATCAGGCTAATGTGCTGATCTTGCTTTAAAAAATAATCATAAAACTACATTATTTACCTTTGAAAAACATGTTCATTAATGATGAATAACACTGTATTTTTTCACTAGTCTTTTTATAGTCATTATAGGTCCTACAAAACATCCTATGTGCACATACATGTACATCTACAGGCAGTATGTCCAGCTGCATTATTTCAGTTTTTAATCATATGAATATATCCAGCAGTACAAAACAATATCACAATGGTCCTAAAGATTCTGAACCTAAATTGTCAGATATAATAAACAAAGACATGACTTAATAAGAGACTCTTGAAAGGACCGATGCTCTATTGTCCAAAAAGAATTTCCAGGAATTCAAGAGACCATTTCTTCTTTTTAACTGCCAAGAGTTGAAACCAGCTCCGAAATTCTTGAGCAATAAGATTTTCAAATTAGCCACTGTGGCACCCATATTGAATGTAAGATTGGCAGCATATTTGAGGTCAGATTAGCACCATTTTCATTCAGGACCAACTAGACATCATCATTATTCTGGTAAAAACCCCATGTCAATATGACTTTCCATTAAGGAGAAGTAGCAATAACAATATTTTCAAGATGGCTGCCATGGTTACCAACAAGACATCATAAGAAGTCTTTCAGTGAAAACTCCATGTTGATATGACCATCCATTCAGATGAAGTAGCAATATCACGATTTTAAAGATGGCCACTGTAGTGGATACATTGGCTGTCTGGGTGGCACCATTTTAATTTAGGACCAGCTATACATCAGAAAAAAATCGTCTGGTGAAAACCCCATGCCAACATGACATTCTGTTCAAGAGTAGTTGCAATAACAAGATTTTCAAGATGGCTGCCATGGTGTCCATATTGGATGTCAGACCGGCGCCATTTTCCTTTAGGACCAACTAGACATAAGAAATGTCTTTTAGTGAAACCCCCATAATGATATGACCACATATTCAGGGGGATGATAATAATATGACCACATATTCAGGAGGATGAGGGAGAACAAGATTTTCAAGATGGCCACTGTGGTGACCATATTGGATGTACAAGAGGATCCATTTTCATTTAGTACCAACTAGACATGATTAGAAGTCCTCTGGTGAAAACCCCATGTGATATAACTTTTTGTTCAGAAGAAGAAGTGATAACAAGATTTTCAAGATGGCTGCCATTGCAGCCATATTGGATGTCAGCTCGGCACCATTTTGATTTAAGATCAACCAGACATCATAAGAAGTCTTTTATTGAAAATCCCACGTTAATATGACATTCTATTACTGAGGAGTAGTGATAACAAGATTTTGAAGATGGCTGCTGTGGAGGCCATATTGGAACTCTAAGCAGCACCATTTTCATTTAGGACCAACTAGACCTTGGGATGAATGTGTGTGCATAAAGTTTCATGGCAATCCTCCAAGTAGTTTAGAAGGAGTAGCAATAACAAGCTTGCACTAACAGATGGACATACAGGCACTGGACGACAGGCCATCCCATAAGTTCTTCTGGTCTATGACCAGTAGAGCTAAAAACTGAACCCTGTCATAATAAGAGGCAAAAGACATACAGCAAATGAAACAATTGCAAGCTGAACAAGGTTTGGCATGCACAATGTTAGTGTTTTACATATAAATAACTGTCAGCTGTAAACCTAATGTGCAGATCAGGAAAAATTATGTTCTGAATCATTTTGATTATTTTATACCATGTAAACATTTAGAAATTTTGGTAAACATTGTAGCCTTACATGCTGCACAAGTGACTTGGAACTTTTTACTTGTCCTGCACCAATTTTGCTCATCATACAATGTACAAGAATCACTTAAAATGCCACTTGTCCAATCAGGCTAAAATCTTGAAAAAGTTACTTGCCCTTCCTCAGTCACAACTCAGACATATTAGTGAAATTTTCAAACCCCAGTATAGATATTTCCACATTATACCGATTTTTCATCACAGTTGGAAATACTGCCTAAAAGAAAAACAGCTTTGTTTCCAGTTTCCACCTGATCTATTTCTGCCGCCTGACCCAAGAACTTTATCCTCCCATAAGCCAAAAAAAATTCCAGATTTTCTGAATGTTATGATCAGTCCAGATTTAATTTCATTTGTTGTCAACAGTATCAGACATCACACTCATTAGGATACTTGCTATTTTTTAAAAATATTTTCAAAAACTTAACTGACATAGACTAAAAAGCATGATTCAAATAATTATAAACAGAGTGTATATCTGACAACTGAATAAAATTGTATTGTTGAGTAATACTTCTGTTATGTATGTGGAATCTATAATGTGCCTAAACTTTTGGTCTATGACTGTACTATAAAATACAGTCAAATAGTTGGTCACACTTTAAGTTTGGTTAAGATGTCAACAAGGTATTTACTGACCTTTTAGTTCAAGGTCAGAGTTGTTGACCATTCTTGAGGAAATTTCCATTCAAAAGACGCATTTAGTATTGCATTCTGGGTCGTAATATGACACGTTTCCTGTTGTGAAATAGGCATTTGCAAAGAGTATATAAGACCTTGATATACACATTATAATCATTCCAATTTTAAATCTTGTGTTAAAAACATCTGTTTTTATGATCAGATTTGGAATCATCAGATTGTTTGGAATCAAAGTTGTGCTGTAATCTTGTAATCTCATAATGTTGTAATGCCATAATGCTGTATACATAATTTGAAAGGAATTATTTATTGGAACATTCATCGGAGTTACCTAAAGTACTCATTAACCTTTGGATTTAAATATGACTTTTGGATACCTGTGGACATTCTCAAAGATGATGTTGATTATGTTATTGGGGTATATAAAGACATTCAAGACTATCACTGGTGCATCAGGACATTCCAGATTACCCATTCATTCGGAACATTCATTCACTTTGAACATTCATTCATTCGGAACATTCGTTCATTAGGAAGATTCACTCAATCGGAAGATTCATTCATTCGGAAGATTCATTCACTCAGAACATTCATTCATTCAGAACATTCATTCATTCAGAACATTCATTCACTCAGAACATTCATTCATTCATTCAGAACATTCATTCATTCGGAACATTCGTTCATTAGGAAGATTCACTCATTCAGAACATTCATTCATTTGGAACATTCATTCATTCGGAACATTCTATATTTAGGACTTATGATTGGGACACTCAGGATCATTTGGATTTTAATTCACGTTACTGTAAGTCTCTATTGAATTTTCACTTTAATTGTCTAGAAATAAATTGTTTTGTTCATTTTACATACATTGTTGGTCTCACTTTCTTTCTGTTACATTTTTCTTAGATCATAGAGTCATAACACTTCCATGGTCTTTTTCAAAGAAATAAAATTAGATCATGAAACCAATGTTCACTTTCAGTAAATGGAAGGGGGAAAATTACAGGGATTTGTACCGTAACAGAAGGGATTGGTGATGGAATGGAGGATAGAGGGGATCTATAAATAACAAACAAAGCCACCTTACACTCTATTTCCCCACCAATTCTTTCCGATATGGTCAAAATCCCTGTGGTAAAGGTGAAGCCGGAACAAATAATTCTTTTCAGCACAAAAACCGAGACACGTATTATTTTTTAGGCCTACACCAATGGATAATTCAAACGTATTCTTTTTGTTCAAATTTACATTGCTAAACTATTTCTTTCAATTCCTGCATATAAGTTGCTTAATTTTTGTTTTAAAATGTCTTGGTTATTTGAAAATATTGCAAGTTGAAGTGTTACAGAAAAATGCCATAAAAAGATACATCTTTCAATTTTTGTGCAACTTCTACCTACTACCGTATTTTGGTGTGTATAACGCGCACTTTTTTCACCTAATTTTCTTATCTTAAGTCGGGGGTGCGCGTTATATACAAGAACAATAAAAAAAAGTTTTTTTCCAGGTCGATTTGAGGAATTTGAGGGATTTGATGCAATAGATTGAACTCCATCAACTAGACGAACCTTTAAAGGGCCCTTTTAAGGGCCAACCATAAAATCGGAAAGATACAATTTCAATATGGCCACTTTTTCATTCACTATCCAAAATGACCAACTGTTGTTGCACTATGAAAACGGAACGAAATACCGGTAGTCACGATTTTAAAATGTATTATATCACATGCGCATTATATGGCAGAACTACGTTTTTTCCAGTCATTTTGGGCAGAAAATCGGGATGCGCGTTATACACACCAAAATACGGCAGTATTTGCTACAAGATTTTCTTTGAATGTAGATTTTATTTCATAAAATACTTTTTGCAAAACGTGTATGGTCACTCAGTTTAGAGGAGGTAAATTTAAATGGTAACGAAATCTATATCTTTGCTAAAAAAAAGAAATAATGATATCTCACAAGAAGCCAGAATAATTGATGTTGTACTTTACATGAATGAGTAACATTCAGAACATGAACAATTGACTCTCTGTTGAAAAATGTCTCTAACATCAACACTCCACACCCACCCCTGAAAACCAAATCTCCCTGCGAGTCAGATTTGACAGGTGGCTTCACTTGTACAATAAACATATTCATACACACTGTCAGGGTTGAAACTGAGAATAGGCATAGAACAAAAGACATCTATTACAAGTTAATAAGTCTTGTGTTCAACATATTTTTTCCACCCATGAAAGTATTTTCTTGTACAATTCTGCCAAATCATCATGATAATAACAGGGTTTCTCTTCGACTCATAAGACATTACATGGTTACATGCCTTGCTGACCTCAGCATCATCACAACTACCACAACCATTATGTTCTTTTGGCAAACCCTAAATTAAAAGTCTAATCCCATCTTATGTTTCCACAAACACTCATGGACAGTTTGAGTAATAGCACAGTTAAAAACTGTTAGCAAATGTTTGTGAAAACAAGGATATCTATAATAACGCTTTAAATCCCCCCACATTCAATGTTACATCAAGGCCATCTATAATAACGCTTTAAATACACCCACATTCAATGTTACATCAAGGACATCTATAATAACGCTTTAAATACCCCCACATTCAATGTTACATCAAGGACATCTATAATAACGCTTTAAATACACCCACATTCAATGTTACATCAAGGACATCTATAATAACGCTTTAAATACCCCCACATTCAATGTTACGTCAAGGACATCGATAATAATTCTTTAAATACACCCACATTCAATGTTACGTCAAGGACATTTATAATAACGCTTTAATTACACCCACATTCAATGTTACGTCAAGGACATCTATAATAACGCTTTAAATACCCCCACATTCAATGTTACATCAAGGACATTTATAATAACGCTTTAAATACACCCACATTCAATGTTACGTCAAGGACATCTATAATAACGCTTTAAATACCCTCACATTCAATGTTAATTGCTGGTAGTCTGGGCACAGTCTTAAATAAAAAATGGCAACAATTACATGTACTTTTTAAAATTGCCAAAACTTACATCTAAGCTTGGGACTCTCCATTTTTCTGGAAGGTAATACCTAGATAACGCTGGGACTCCTCATGTGGCTCTCAGTTATAAGATCATAAGACAATCCTACATGACATGGTTACATGCCTTGCTGATCTCAGCATCATCACAACTACCCCAACCATTATGTTTTTTTCGTGAACCCTAATTAAAAGTCCAATCCCTTCTTTCACACATAGCAGAACAAAGTCTAATCCCTTCTTTCACACATAGCAGAATATTAACTAACATGCTGTTATTGAATGTCCAATGAATATAATCACTCATTAGTTCTGGTGGTCTAAGACCAATGTGTAGACAATTTAAGTTTATGTACAAATATTGTATTTAATTTTAATGTCTAGGAATATAAAAATCTGATTTTTTTTAGAAAAATGTACACATGAATTCATGACCATCTTTGGCATACTTTTTTTACAGTGGAACACTGGCACAGCTTGTATTATCTCCCTGAAATTTAGTACCTCAGGGCGTGCCGTTTCAAGTAGCAAGTACATGTATCAAGGAGCAACAAAATTCAGCAGCACTTTTCTCAGCTGTCCTTAAAGTTCCTCTTCTCCATCTAACCTTCCACCCTACTGGAATTAGGGGTAGCACAATTTATCCATATACTGAGGTATAAGTAACGGATATAGTAACTTACAAGTTGGGTCCAAATGCAAACAAAATTATTTGTACCTATCTATATTAGTTTCTGTATGCCTTGATTTCTGTTATAGGAATCTGGAGTGACTGTGTATTAGATGAGAGTTAATTGCTGGGTCATCTTGCAAGTGTGTCTGCTGCACAAGAATGCTTATACCAGCAACTATGTTCCATCCTTTTTTGCAGATGTGTGCATGGTTGAGGGGGATTAGGGGTTGGTGCATGCAGGCAAGGTGATTGTTGCCATAACTCGCCAACTGAGGTTCAAATCTCAATAGGGAACAAATTAAAATTTCTCTAACCTGTATGATAATATTCTTTCCCAATATATAAGTTCATTCTATATTATCACACATCCTCATGTAGGATCCAGGGATATATTTTTTTTTAAAATGACAAAACCACGAAATTTGATAACCATGAATATGAAGTCATTTGCAGTATACAATAAAAAAAGAGGGTAAAAAAATGACAGACGATAAAGTACTTACAAATACCCTTGAAACAGTATCAACATACTAGTATTTTGATTTTTTTGTTAATTCAGAAAAAGACTTTTATTTATAAAATTTTATTTCAGGTCAAATATTTTCACTACATCAATTTCCATTTGGGTCAAGTTTTCAGAGTCACAGTTTAAATTACTTCCATCATTGATAGCTAAATATAATGAAGACCTTCAAACACAATCCTGACACACCATTATCTATTCAATCTTAGAAAATGCAGCTCTAAATCCAGAAAATCCTGTAAGTCCACTGAATTCTCTCCCAGGTATACAAGAAAAAATGTCTGCTGCCTGTAGGGTATCTGCAATAGCCTGTACAGAAACCTTCCTACTGACTTCTGGCCTCTTCCTTCCCATTTCCTTGTCTCTACACTCCATGACATGTCTCTACACTCCATGTCTCTACACTCCATGTCTCTACACTCCTTGACATTGTTATGAACTTCTTTCTGTATTTGCATAGCAAGACCTTTGTGGGCACTCTGGAATGTATCATTCGCTCTCTGGGCACTCTGGAATGTATCATTTGCTCTTTGGGCACTCTGGAACATATAATTTGCTCTCTGGACACTCTGGACTGTATCATTTGCTCCCTGGGCACTCTGGAATGTATCATTTGCTCTCTGGGCACAGATCTTTTTCTTTACAGCCTGAATCAGTACTTCCACCAGATTGTCATTTGGTATGTTGTTACCACTTCCACCCATGATATCTGCAGTACAGTTCCATTTGTACTCGTTAACAATATGTGGAGATAGTATTGCAATATTGTATATTATGGACCGAAACGGCTACAATTTATACTTTAAATAGTGTTCGGCTTCAAAAACCAGCTTCTGGAAATTTGCCTTGCACATGATCCTGTTGCCATCACCAAAACTGTATGCATCATTTGTATCTGCAAGGATCAGTGAACATTTCATGAAGGCTGTTCAATACATTGCAATACCGTCAACTTTTAAGTTGGAGGCTTCTTCTGGTGAAAGAAAAATCCATCCATGTTCATTGCTCAAATGCCTTTTCAAATGACCCAGTATTTTATATTTGTTGTCACATTTTGTGCACACATACTTTTTCTGAACATTATCATATATGTCCTGTATTTTGTTCATCTGCTTATCTAGTTCCCCAGATTTTTCTGAATTTTGTCCACATCTGTAAGAAATTAAATACTTTTAAGAGTCAAGTTCCGTGTTTATATGGAGCTACGGTGGCTCAGTGGTTAGCGTGCTGGACTCACGACCCGAAGGGTGCAGGTTTGAATCGTACCATCGGACCAGCCTTGGTCAGCTACTGTGGTGTGTCCTTGGGCAAGGCACTTTACTCCAATTACCTTGGCACTAAATAACCTACTTGTGTTGCTGTGCCCTAAAACACCAAAACAAAATCCGTGTTTATACAACCATTATTATACTAGTTCTTTGGACCAAAAATATTAATTTTTCATGATATGGTCTGATTCATCGATCAAAACTCCTCGTAAAGAAAAGTTGCTAATACAGCTGTTTTTGTTATGTCACCAATATTTTATGTAGAACATACATGCTAAGAAAGTTTGAGGAAAAACTTCTGCAGTAAAGTAACAATAAATTGCATCACAACATTAATCTTCATCAAGAACAATGGCTGTTACATGTACATGTATATTAATCCTTTTTATAAAAAAAAATGAACGAATTCGTCAAGCCATTTTGTGACCTTCTAAAAGTTCTTGACTACCTCCTCAAAAATGCATCATTCTTTAGCAGAACTCATCTTTGATTGTGAAAGGAGATGCTCAAATAAAGAGAAATATTTAGAGACAATATTGTCATTTTCTCATTGACAAACAAAAAGATATGGTTGGTCAGGACAAACACCATTTATTGCAATTTAATGGGCATATTTTTTTCATTAAAAATTCTTCTGCAATTCTTTTTCCATTTATTTATTACTATGTGCATTAAGGTTTTACTGACAATTGACTTTTACTTGATCATTTTAACTTAAGACTGCCATTAATGATTTAATTAATCCAATTAGTCACTTCACAAGTCAGCCATTAAATTAATATGAATTTAACAAGCGGTCCAAGTGGACCTGATATTGCTCACCTGCTTACATGACTTAACAGTTGACCATTTCATTAAGCAGTCTTACAGTATTCTAAGAACACAACCTATGTAAACTATCTCCCAAACTTTGTATCATTTGGCTTTACCTATTTTATTATATCCTAATACAAATTCTTTCTAAAGATAAAAGCATAATTAATATGCAGTCTTCTGCTCATAACTGAAGTCGTTCATGATCTTAATGATAATACACCCAACAGAAAAAAAATATAGCTTCAAGAGTGGTAACAAGCTCAGCCAAACAGATATGCACTGATTCCACGTACTTTTGAAAATGTCTAAGATCCTAATGATATAAGCCCATATTCCAATTTAAATCAGAATTATGGCCTCAAGAGTGGTAACAAGCTCAGCCAATCAGATGCAAGATCATCTCATCAATATGCACTGATCCACCTAACTTTTGAAAATGTCTCAGATCTTAATGATATAAGCCCATATTCCAATTTAGATCAGAATTATGGCATCAAGAGTGGTAACAAGCTCAGCCAATCAGATGCAAGATCATCTCATTAATATGCACTGATTCCACGTACTTTTGAAAATGTCTAAGATCTTAATGATATAAGCCCATATTCCAATTTAGATCAGAATTATGGCCTCAAGAGTGGTAACAAGCTCAGTCAAATCAGATGCAAGATCATCTCATAAATACCAATGGATCTTTCTAATTACTGAAACAGTGCAAAATCTTGATGATATAAGCATATATTCGAAGTTGGATCAAATTTGGATCACAAATATGGTTTCCAGAGTGTTAATAAGCTCAGCCAATCAGATGCAAGATTACATCATTAATATGTATTGATCTCATTCATATCACACCCATCCAAGATCTTGATGATATAAGCCCATATTTCAAGTTTGATTATAAGTGGATCAGAAACAAGACTTCCAGAGTGGCAACAAGTTCAGCCAATCAGGTGCAAGATGAACTCATTATTATGTGTACATCTCGCTCATTAACAAAACTGTAATAAGATCTTGATGATACAAGCATATATTCCAAGTTTGATCCAAATTAGATCAGAAATACGGACTCCAGAGTGGTAACAAGCTCACCCAAACAAATGCAAGATCACTTCTTTATATGCATGGATCTGACTCATTATCGAATTCATCTGAGATTTTGATGACGTAAGCATATATTCCAAATTTGATCACAATCAGATCAGAAATCTGGCTTCAAAGAGGTAACAAGATCAGCCAATCAGATGCAAGATTACCTCATTAAGATGTGCAGATCTCACTCTTTATCAAACCCATCCTAAAACTTCATGATATAAGCCCATATTTCAAGTTTGATCAAGATCAGAACATAAGTATTGCTTCCAGAGGGGTAACAAGTTCAGCCAATCGGATGCAAGATCGTCTCATTAGTACGCGTGGATCTTGCTCATTATTGAACTTGTTCGAGATCTTAACGATATAAGCATATATTCCAAGTTTGATGAAAATTGGATCAGAAATATGGCCTCAAGAATGGTAACAAGCACTGCCAATCAGATGCAAGATCACATCATTAGTATGTATGGATCTCATTCATTATCGAACTCATCTGAGATTTTAATGATATAAACAGGAAACATAAGTTTCATCACAGTCAGATCAGAAATAAGGCCTCAAGAATGGATCTCGCTCATTATTTAACTCTTCCAAGATTTTGATGATATAAACCCATATACCAAATTGGACTGAAATTGGATCAGAAATATAGACTCCAGAGTGGTAATAAGCGATTGTTGAAGGATGGACGATGTTCAACACACAATGGATGACACATGATGGATGCAGGGCCATACCATAACCTCACTTAGCGTTATTGCCAGATAAGCTAAAAAAACAAATGTACAAGCAAATGAACAAACAGAAATAGGAGCAGAGTGAGAGAGTAAGTATAAGAATGAATGAATCAATGAACAAATAAGTGAATGTACTAGAAAAGAGACAAATAGGAAAACTGCAAAATATATGAATGCACAAGCAAATGGAAATCAACAACAGGAGAAAAAAAAGGACATTACAAGAGAGTAAAATTATAAGATCAAATAGAAAACATTTTAACTTTTAGTGAAACCAGGAAATTAAATACAGTTAGGTGTAAATTACAAGAATGAAAGATGTTACTTGTGAATAAAGGTTTAGTGTTCTGATGAAGCAATAAAGCAATTATCTTTTTAATACTTAGCACCTGGGTGCACACAATAAATTTTCAACATAGCTGGCAAGCCGTTAATCTCCCTTAATTAAGGAAATGAAACAAAAAAAATGAGTCTTCATATTATTAATCTGCATCATCTGATGTATTATTTCATGTGCCACATCTGGTGTTTATTTTATACTCGTGACTTTTCTGTACACTCTGCATTTTCAAACAGTGAAAACACTTCCTGTGTGTGGATATGATCTCAATAAAATTAGCTTATTGATTGATATGATCTAAATAGAATTAGCTTATTGTGCAAGAATAAGCTAATAAGATGCAATTCAGACAAGCTATCATTTACTACTACTACTAGATGTATTTCTCTCTCTCTCTCTCTCTCTCTCTCTCTCTCTCTCTCTCTCTCTCTCTCTCTCTCTCTCTCTCTCTCTCTATATATATATATATATATATATATATATATATATATATATATATACAGTACAGCTCACATGATTTTTCGGAACCCCATGCATCGCGGTGGGGGGTGGAGAGTGAGTGGAGAGGATTAAGAAAAACCCCTCCACCATCACTCCACGCGTCCTGACGGAGTTGTCACGGAGAATAGCCCTGCACACCACGCTCCCTCGCGGAGTCGCATCCGATCACCACCGCGGAGTGGATGTGGTTTCGATAATATGGGCGTGGTGTACTGTTTATCACCCATGCAAGAAGAGGTTGAGACGGAAGGGGGGGGGGGGGCACCGATTTATCTACATCGTTATCCCTCTGGGGAGCAATTTGCTAACTTTTTGATACTGAAAAAAACGTGGTAATTCAGTTAATTATAAATATTTCCTTGTTCTAACGAAGATAATGTATGATATATAGTGCCAAATCATATTTCAGATGATGATAATGTAATGGCAATGCCTCGCAAACTGTATTAATACTACATTTTGCGCAATGAATCTAATTTTTTTTTTTCTTCAATACTATGTTATCGGAATCTAAACATGCATTCATATCCTTATTTCTTTTTCAGTAAACGCAATACAAAATTGTAATGATCATATGAAAGTCAGTGATATTGAACTACCTGCAATGAAAAGAACGATAAACATCAAACAAATTAATAACAAAGCTGCAGTCATACCTGACTGAAGTGAAACAAAATCGCACAAGTTCCGATGGTTATTCCATGCATGAGTAATCATTCACATATTGTACGTTTTTTCCTGACATCCAATCGCTTAAATAAAGCATTATTAAGATTTCACATCGTTATTTTATTTTAAACTGTACTAATTTGCATTAATTACCAAAGTAGCGGTTTTTTAAAAAATCACAAATGGCCGCAAAAGGTCATCCTAGATACATGTAGTTGACACGTGCAAGTAACCTAGCACAAGAGAAGCCATCAGGACTGCTGATATTGACGTGTTAATTTCATGTGCTAACTGTTAACCTAAAGTACATTGATCTGACAAACTTGCGCATCAGATGAAATTAATGTTTAACTTTTTCTTTTCTTTTCGTTTTCCTATTGCATAATACAGAAAAATAAGATGAATAATTTTAGATCATTAACTCTTCTTAGTAAAGCCCCCCCCCACCTCTCTCTCTCTCTCATAAAATATGGAATCCAAATCACTACTGCACAAGTTATCGTAAACTGAAATGTGGAAAAGTTTGCAAGTGGTAAGAAAAGTAATACTGTACTAGACATTATAGAGTAATAGAGGGGGAAAAAAAGAAACAAATTTTCCCGTCGGTGGTTGCAAACTCACGACCTCGTGCTCCAATATCAAATATGTGTGTGTAACACACACTCTTATCCATTTGGCCAAAGTAACTGTAGCTGTAAAGCAATATACCATATACAGAAACATGCCAAACACTATTCAAAGAAATTAGTTTATTTCTTGTCTCAATAAGCAACCGCTCCAAAGTCACAAAGATAAAGCTGCATACATTAATATCTGCATACAAATAATTATAAGAAATAGATCAATATTACGATTGGGTTACAGACATATCATTTCCATAAGATTTACTATTTGTCTATGATGATAAAAAAAATCTTTTTTATACTTTCCTCTTACAAAAATGAGCAAATATTAGGAAACATGCTGAGCATCAGATGAAATTAATCTTTAACTTTTTCTTTTCTGTTCGTTTTCCTATTGCATAATACAGAAAAATAAGATGAATAAGTTTAGATCATTAACTCTTCTTAATAAAGTCCCCCCCCTCTCTCTCTCTCTCATAAAATATGGAATCCAAATCACTACTGCACAAGTTATCGTAAACTGAAGTCTGGAAAAGTTTGCAAGTGGTAAGAAACAGAAACACGCTCAATAACCTAAGGCTCTAACAGTCACAAACAGGAAACTGCATTCTTTAATATCTGCGTAAAAATAATTAAAAAAGTATATTTTATTTTTATATTTTTGCCGTAGGAAAATGAGCAAATAATAGGATACACGTGGAAATTAAAATCTCTGAACATCTCAGATTTTAGAATTTTCCATATTATTTTTCATTTCGGTAATAAGCTGAGTTCAGATTAATTACTAACAATTATCAAACTTCCGTTCTTAATGGCGGGACCATAAAAGCGGCTATAAAGTACAATGCGCTAAGTCAGATGGCTTCGTGTAATAAAAAAACACGGTTCCCAAGCTGAAACTTACATCATCCTTTGATGCAAACCCTTGTTAATATTTTACAACAGTGTTCACAATGGTCACTGCCTTGATTTCTGTAGAACATCCGCTGAAGTCAAGTCTTTATTAGGGAGAGACAATTGAATTTTCCAACCGTGTGTGTGGGGGGGGGGGGGGGGGGAATGCATGAAAACAATTGTCTTTCTCTGATTTTTGTAACAGACATTAATCCGTTCCATATTTCACTTAAAATAAATAAATACTGTGATGAAAGAACAAAAAATATCCCCATCGAAAAAAAACAACATATAAACCCCTTATATTAAATGGTCAGTCCCTTACAGCACACATGCAGTCATAATATTCAGCCTCGTGACTCTACTATTACTGCTTAAAGACTAAGCACGCGGTTTGCATTTCAGTGTAAATTCAGTGTTTTAGGTTTGTTGTTGTGGGGGGGGGGGGGGGTAAGCAGAAGCGGATGTCAATTTGGATTTTAATTGTCCATATCTCAGAGAATTACTTTCCTTTGGAACAAAATGATAAATTTATTCTGCTTGAGAGGCTCAGCAATGTGTACTTCTCGTCAAGTCAGTGCATAAGTTTGTTCATATTTCTTTGAAATAAATTAAAATCATAAACTTATTGCAAAAGAAGTCGATCAACCTTTTATAAACAGTAATGTGTATTGAATATACAAGACTTTTGAAATTATTTTTTTATTGTCCAAATATATGATCGAAATAAAAACGACTGATTCTTCAGATGGTATCCAGTTGTAAATCACTCTTGACGTCTCAGTCTTTCCATAGGTGGTCTTCATTCATTGGCTGTTCAGATGTCAATCAGTAATGTCGACTAGCCCCTCCACGGTGGAGTTTATATCGGCATGCCTGCCGAAACGCGGTGGTGATTTGTAGGTATTTATGCCAATTTATGCCTCCACTGCGGAGTGCTATCGCGGAGCTAGAGTGGAGGGGATTAAGTACCCCACCTGCGATGCGTGGGGTTCTGAAAAATCACGTGAGCTGTACTGTATAGTGAAACCCCGCTATAACGCACCCCGCTATAACGCGAATTCGGATATAACACGATCTTGGCGTGGCTCCCAAAATTTCATATATTCATTCGCACATGAACATTTTATTTATTTTTGCAAAGTACAAGAAATAGTGTATAAAATGTGTATATTAAAGTATCATTTTGGTGAAGAGATCGTGTATGAATTCAAGTATAATACGTTTGTTGCGTGGTTCCTGAAATTGTATATACATGTACATATATTTTTCTCGTACACAGAAAAAAAAATTTATTTTTTTTAAGTACGAGAAATAGTGTATAAAAAGTTTATTATCATTTTGGGGAAGAGATCACGTATGAATTTCGATCGTGGCGTGGCTTCATAAACTTAACAATTTCACCAATTTCTTGAAGTGTTATGCCAAAATAAACATTTTCGGAAATGTTACTTATTACTGATCCACGAGTAAAGCCAGTAAGTCTTCTCCGTGTTTGTCTTCAATTCATTATGTATACAATCATTGCTCTAGTCCGAGTTTCCTCTGACCCTTCACACCCTATTTTTGATATTTGGACATTTATGCTGGGGTGTGAAGGGTCAGAGGAAACTCGGACTATCATTGCTCAAACAATAGCCGACATGTTTTTCTTCTTTAACTGCATACACAACCGAGCATCAGAAAATGTGGTGGTTGATTGCGGGACCAGGACAACACCTTGGTAAGGCGGCTGCCCTGTCTCTCTTGAGGGACCAGGACAACACCTTGGTAAGGCGGCTGCCATGTCTCTCTTGAGGGACCAGGACAACACCTTGGTAAGGCGGCTGCCCTGTCTCTCTTGCGGGACGAGGACAACACCTTGGTAAGGCAGCTGCCCTGTCTCTCTTGAGGGACCAGGACAACACCTTGGTAAGGCGGCTGCCCTGTCTCTCTTGTGGGACCAGGACAACACCTTGGTAAGGCGGCTGCCCTGTCTCTCTTGCGGGACGAGGACAACACTTTGGTGGGGGAGGGGGGGTCCAAAAATTTTTTTATATACAAATTCATGGTGTTCCATGCCCTGCATTCCTTTTACTTAATTTGTGTACATTATTTTATGACAAACTAATAACAAAATTTTCAGTTAGTCTTGCCTTTTTATAACTGCAATGTCCTTGCAAGGTTTCTGCTCCTTATGATCCATAATTTGTGAGTTTCTTGCAAAGATTACCACAGAGCTTTCCTTGGTAAAGTAACTTTCTCGAACAAGTCTTTGAGGTGGAATTCATCAAGCTCAATCTTGTCTGATTAGTAATTTAACACAACATGCCAGCCAGAAGAAAGAAAATTTGTTTCTAATGCTGCTGTCACTATCTCAATCGCTGTCCGTAACAAAAAAATACATGACATGATGCAATACCACAAATTACATGTGGCAAGGGACATGTCCGCCATTTGTTTTGAACTGAATATTTAAATCAATGCCGACTGGTTCCAGCAGCATCCCGTGTGCTAGCTGCATTCTTACTGGTTTTCACTTCTTTACGTAATATACAAAAAAAAAAATATAAATAATGGGCCATTCGACCGGTGTTATACATGTAGTACCTTACCCCACCCCACCCCCATTTTTTCCACAGATTTTAGATCTCAAAAATGGCACAGACAACTATAAAAAAAAGCAGAAATCTGCTACCAGGCAGAAAATTCTCATCCATGAAACAGTGTATTATGATACAGACTCATCATGATACTACATGTATCGATGCTAGACTATGTACATTGTTTTTGTCATCTGGTAAATATTTGTTCCATCTTAATATTGTTTGCATTTGTACACTTGTACCCTAATACGGATTTATTTTTAATCTACCTCCCCTAAAAAGGCATACATGTACCATATTTTGTTTAAATCCCCTCCCCCACTTTAAATATAAACATGTACCTACATTTGACTTAGATATGTTCAATAAAGGAACTCAATCAAGAAAGGACAATTTACAGCCTTTAACTGTGCAATTTTACACACATGATATCCAAGGATAGATAAATAAAAACCAAAACATCAGCTTGTAGGTACCATGAGATGTTGGCCCTTTGCAATCCTACTCAATATGCATGTATATTTCTGTGAGAAAATGACATCAGCATATGCTGTGTTTTACATGTAAGTTTAAGAGCCAGAGTGAAATTTCTCTGTTTATCTTGAGTAGATCACATCAACAACTGAGAACTGTAAAGCACATATACCTATAAGTGCATTCAGAGAAAATAATATACATGTACTTTAGATGCTGTGATCCTCAATAGAGACACCTTCCTCACTTATTGTCATGCACCAGGTGAGCCTTTTCTAGTCAAATTTGATAATAAACATTTTTTTTAACAAATCGTTTTAGTGTATCTCATCAATGTTTAATGAATATTTAAAAAGAAAGAAAGAAAAGGAGAACACTGTTTCTGTTCACTTCGGGATATTATCCTACACTGGATTTATCAAGGATACCAGCAATGCTTCTTTTGCAAACATGGACTCGTTCGTATACTTTTCAGTTTTTTTGTATGCATGCAATACTATCAAGTTACATATGGTATCGAAGACAATTATCATGATATGAAACCATTGGTGATACCCAGCTGCAGTTTTAATCAGATTGCCTATTACCAGTAAACATGGTCAGCCAGTTGGATTCTGTAACAATAAATTGCCTATAATTACCTTTATCTGAGAGCAAAAAGTCTATAATAACAGTCAATTATTTCCTCAATGTACTTTCAGCTGTTTGACTATTTGATGGTGACTGAGGACAATTAATGGTCAAATATAGAGGCTTTTGTGTAAACCTATTTTTTAATCTACAGTACAGGTAAACCCCATATACGTTGTTGCTAAAAAATTCTGTTGCATACTGCACAAATTATTTCAAGTAAAAGGGTCATCCGCATTAAAAGTTGGAGCAAGCATTACGTCCACTTAATATACATGTATGTGCAGAAGAGACAGCAGCTGTGGAATGATTAACTCACCAACGTAGAGATTATACTGTAAGAGATAAGCAAAAGGTTACAACATAAAGCGTACTTTTAAGGAAATTTACAAACCTGAAATGACTAGCATGAAAGTATATAGCTCACCTACACATTATAAAGCCACCGATATGTACCAAAAAAAATTAAAAATAACAAACAAACAAATGGAATGATGCACGTGGTTGTGAAGAATTACAATGATTCTATGCCTTGATCCATGAGTTTATAAAGTGTATTTCTTACTGGCCGAAAAGAACTTCCATGAATCCAAGATACGTCCATTTCTTCTACTGTATTTAACTGCTGAGTATTAAAACCATCTTTTATATTCTTGAGAAACTCCAACACACCAAATTTGTTAACAAAACTGTTTTCTTATGTTTGAGGTAACATGTTCACAAGACACTGTACATGTAAATGCAGTTACTGAAGTGGTATCATTCAAGGTATTCTTCAGATATATCAACAAACTGGGTTGAATGATAGAAATCCATTAATACAGTAGAACCCAGCAATAACACGCTTCATTATAACACAAATTTGGATATAACACAACTGTGGCATGGTTCCTGAAATTTTACAATAATTTCACCAATATCTTAAAGTACATCAAAAGTTTGATTTAAAAATATGGTGAGATTTATTATATTCTTAAAGAAAAAAATGTCATCACTGCTTCTTTCTTTAAATGATTAAAGATGTTAAAAGTTTCTAATTGTGTATGTTCAATTCAATTATATCAATGGTCAATAACCACTTTGATCTCAGCTTTTTTTGGAAAGATGTCAGCATTTTAAACAGCTGATAATTGTTAATCCAATTATTATTGAACCATCAACAATAAGGCCATAAAGCCTTCTTTGTGTTTGTCTTCAATGCATCCAGTGTTCAATCATCGCTTAATCCAGGATAAACAGTAGCCAACAGATGTTTGCTCAGTCACAGGCATATACAATGTGGTGATTGAAAAAAGTTCCTCACCCGAATTAATAAATCAATTAATGAACCTATCTAATTAAGTAATTACTAACCATCAGTGTCAATCTCGCAGCTTAAGGTTGTTACAATTATTGGGCACTGTTTATAAAAACATCCAAAACGAAAGCCGCCATCATGCACACATGATTTAGCGATGTGTTCAGACAACTGTCACACAATCAATTGAGCAGTGAATCATATCATCCATTCCCCCCAAAAATGATTCCATTTGTTTGTTAACAGTTATTTATGCTGTAGTAGAAGGAATCATCATGTACATCATGTACAGTATTCCGATTCATGTACATCATCATGTACATCATCATGTACATCATCATGTACATCATCATGTACATCATCATGTACATCATCATGTACATCATGTACAGTATTCCGATTCATGTGGAATCTAGCAGAGAAAATTCCAGTGGTTTGAAATTTATACATACACTGTTTAACAACCTTGACATGTACACATGAATACATGCTGTACTTTATATACTCTCGTATAAGCCGATACCAACTGCAAACTGCATACACCCAGATCTGCCATCGCATAATGCGCAGGCATACCTGGGTCTATGCAGTTTGTAAGAACTAATCAGTAGAACAAACAACATAGACCCTGATCTGCCTGCGCATTATGAGCCAGCAGATCAGGGTCTATGTTGTTTGCATTTGGACCCGAATTATATGCAAGTATATATAGTACTAAACCATTATTTTTCGATTCTTTTTTTGCAATAAACTTTGACATATCGTGATATATGCTAAAATGACAAAAATGTATGTTCCTTACTGCATATTTTCATTGAATTTATTATGGAGATCAAATGGTGAGTACATGAATAGACACTTCAACTAGTCATGCTATACATGTATGTACCAACGCATGGTTCTCTACAGACTCTAAATATTTATCTATCTGGTAGACAATCTGCAGCAGACAAGATTTGTAAATATATACAACACATTATTGGATATGCAGCAGAACACACTTCCTGCTGTCAATACTGAATTAGTTAATTTTGGGAAATTATTTGTACATTTTTTGACGTATGGGAACCACAATTGTAATTAGTGAATTTGTAGAAAAACAAGTACGAGGACCCAAAACATGCAGGACAAAATAATTGCATGACATAAGAGCCTACATGTATGTATCACTTCAATATCTTAATTTGAATGCGCGAGCCATTGTAGGGGGGGGGGGATGAAAAAAGCAGGACTTTATTTGAGACCCATGCAAGCCTCATACAACTTTCCATATAAAAAAGAAAACATTGATTCTAGTGCAAGTAATGTAGTGGCTGATCTACACGAGTTCAACAATACCTCCCCCCCCCCCATAAAATCACACCAACAATTCAACCGAAAAGTCATACATTCTATTTGAAAACCTTTTGTTTACTTTAATGAATCCACCTATATTTACACAATCCCTCTTTTGTCATATGAAAGGGAGAATTTTCCCTCTAAATTGTCAGTTATAGAATTGACCATGCCCCATCCTTCACTTAAAATAGCACATTTTTCAGTGAAAATCAAACAAATTTGTCATTTTGACACAAAACAAACCATTCCCATTATAAAATCAAACCATCATAGCAAAATTGCTGGATCAAACTCAGACATGATGAATGGTAAATGGCTAAAATCTCCACTTTACTACCACAAACATTCATTCTACGAATGAACCAGGGTCTAAATAAATTTGTTGCCACATTGTTTGTAAATCTATTGAAATACGGATGTGCTGCAGAACCCAGTCCCTGCCCTCAATAATGAATTACCGAGGGCAATACGATGACACGAGACTCAATAATGAATTACCGGGGGTAATATGATGACATGAGACAATGTTCTAAACTACCAGCAATGAACTGTGTGCATGGTGCAGAGCCCCCCCCCCCCCTCAGTGTATAATATGTTGCTGAATTTTTTTAAACATTGTTGAGTGTCAATTATGTAATGAAGTTTTCCAGTGTTTGACATTTTTACCATGGAGTTCTTTGCAAAGTACTTTTGGGTCACTAAGTGCACAATGAGGATATAATCCAAGAAAAAGTACTGCTATGAAATCTGTTTTAAGTGTGCAATAATTGTTACAGCGAATTCATGGCTGACCCTTGTGTGGACTGAATTTTTTCAGAATACAAACTTCAAAATAAATAAACCATGGGTATTAATAGTAGACAGTAGACGGCGATTTTTTTGCCACATATTTGTAAAGGCATTGCCACCTATAACTTTAGAATTTGGAAACAATTAATTTTAAAATTTGTATAATACTTTGCCAAAATTTCATCAGAGACCATTCATCCAATTAAGTTCTGAAGTTCAAAATATAATTTCTTTCAATGTTATTATGTTTGTTCATTATAATTCAGCAGCAATAATTTCATCAATTCTATTTGAAAATCATATATCAAAATGAAAGCTGTTTTATTTTAAAGTTAGCTACATGTAATTTTGATTGGTTACTCTTAGGATTTGAGGAACAGATAATTATTGACAGAACTAGTGTTTCCCACAGGACATTTTAGGATGGCATCACATCATACTGTTCTAATCACACGCCTGGCCATTTTTAGCCCCGCACCCAGCCTAACAAAAATGGTTGCTTATGTGTTTTATATAATTTCTCTGATCGTAAACAGCAGAGGTCACAGCAGTGTGTCCACTCACTTAACAGCTTTGACATGCCAGTGAGTAGATATGATTAACGGAACTATATTTCCAACCTGAATTGCCCTTTTTGTGTCTCACCAACAAAAACGATCACTTATGGGCTTGATATGATTCTATGATCGCAAGTGGCAATACATCAGTGCCCAATTTGGATTAACACCACATGATGATGTAAAAAGGAGGTCTTTGTTTATTTCAACTGCTAGTGGCAGTGTGTCCACTCAATGAACAGCGTTCTGCATGCCAGTGAGTAGATATGATTAAAGGAATTATCTTTTCCAACTTTAATTCTCTTTGTTGACAATGGCTTGGTCTTGTCAAATTTATATATTCTAAATGACTCGACAATTATTGCCCATTCATTAGAGAAGCTACAACTAAGTGCAGCGATTAGTGTTTATATTTCACAACATGTATAGACTGTCATCTGTCCAACTGCATGAACACATAAGCTATCTGATGAACATTTTCTATTCTTATAACATGAATGCATAAATCATATTCAAAGGTATGACTTGACTTTTTATAGTTAAAGCTTTGTATGCTATTTATAAATGTATTAAACAGGGATTTACAAATCCACTTTCCAGACTCCCGGGACAATTTCAAATTCAGTTTGAGCAAGCTGAAGTTTGCAAGTCCAAAAAATTGAGAGAGGGATACAAGATACAAGAAATTTTATTTAATGTCGGTGGTCTGGGTAAAATACATAAAACACTAGTAGCTATGTGTGAGTTATTTTACTGACAAGGGGTCACGTTCGGTTCCTAATGCTTTATGTTCTGCAAGTTTTATATCCTGCGATCTCGCCACAGGACATATATCAGCACCTTTATTTAGCATTTATATGTAGCACATTCTTCTTCAGCATAACTGGCCAGTTTCTTTCATCTACTGTATGTGTCCTTTCCATCATGTAGTCGATGTCAAGGTCAGTCTCGCATTATCTCATGCAGACATGATAATGTGAATATTTACTACTTAAAGCAAGTTATGACAAATAAGGAATAAATATTTACATTTTAACTTATCAGTTACATTTTGATCATGATACTTGTACTTATCCGGGATTTGCTGACCTTCATGTCCTAAGTTAGCCTCGGATAGTTTGTCAGATTGACGAATCTGAACAATCAACTTTTCAAAGATTGTTTTGATGCATGTCGCCGATTTTATGGTGAGTATGTGCTAATTGTTAATAATACAACTTGTGAGATTTCTTTGACAGGTGTGTTTGGAAATAAAAGGCACTTATCTCTAACAAAAATGTAGAACTCACAAGCAGTGTTCATGATCTGTTGTTTACATGATAATTACAAGTGACCAATACATACTTACTGCTTGGCAAACAATTAAATGCACAAAAATAAATCATTCTCAAAAGCACAAAAATAAATCATTCTCAAAAGTCAGAATCTCAAATAGTTTGATGCATGTCGCCGATTACGAGGTGACTAGATAATAGTTGTTAAGTAAATGCATAAAATAAGTGTTCACAAATCCGTCAGTTGTGAGTATAAATAAATCATTACAAACAGTCTAGCTTTCATTGTCCCTCTCTCTCTCTCACCTAAAATTCTAGCTATTTCCAAACCATTTTCTACCAATCCACGTATCTGTTTTTATACATGTACCTGTCTGCCTTTTGCTGTTCTAACTATATCTGTATTCTAACACTTTCTAAACTACATATCTATCTACATGTATTATTTACATATATATTTCTAATAACTTTAATAATCAACATATGATTTTTAGGTACCAACAAAGATAAAAAAGATAAAAAAAGTTTAAATAAATATAACACGATTTCCTTAAAAAATACCATATTGTATTTTATCTTATTGTTTTACTCGTGTTGGGATATTATGTTTGGGGCAAGCTCATATTTTCCAAGGGCAAGTTCAATACAAAGATGATAAAAACCAGAACACGTTTATTGTGCTGAAATGTTTCTCCTATAAGTATGTATTCAATTTAATCAATGAGTAACATAATAATAATAAACTGTTACCAGTATTTTTATTATTATTATTATTATTATAAACTGAACGCTGCATTGCAATTAAAAAAAAGGCTGCCCTTTAAAATGCTAAAAACATGCTAAAGGTGCGCCCTGGATAGGATGATTACCATGCCTTTTATAGATTCTATTGGAAGCAATATAGAACAATGCGCAATAGTCGGGTCTTCCATGCCTAACATGGTTCTTAGTGCAAAGGACAAACCTTACAGGGTTTGGAGCTTTACAACACAGCAACACAAGTAGGTTATTTAGTGCCAAGGCAATTGAAATAAAGTGCCTTGCCAAAGAACACACCACAGTAGCTGACCCAGGCTGGTTTGCTGATAGGATTCAAACCTGCACCCTTTCGGTTGTGAGTCTGGCACGCCAACCACTGAGCCACTGTGGCTCCCAAGCCTTACAGGGTAATGAATCAAAGATGCCAAAAGAAAATGCTGATAATGGACAGTGAAAACCCCTCTTAAAATACCACAGTTCATCAAATTAACATCACTCATACAAAACAGAAGCATACTTGCAGGGCTTTAAGTCATTTCTTTAGCATTTAATTAGTTTTCTCTGTATTCAAAATTGAATACATCTGAGAAATGTACAATGGTAAAATAGCTCATCTGCATATATAGCTAGTGTTTTTAATATTACCCAGACTACCAACATTAAATAAAGTTTCTTGTATCCTGTATCTTGAAGTATCTTCATATGTATCATTCTTGGCACATGCCGATGATCCAACATACCCATGTCAAGTCCACAATTAGTCTTGTCACCAACTGATTTGAAGTGATAAGCCATACTTCAGTCTTTTGAACGCATGTGCATTTGGTTACATCCCAAGATCAACTCTAAAATGGCATACATGTGACTCTACCAGTGGTAGGACAAAAATACAGTTTTGAAAACCATATAGAGCACAAACCGTTTTGTAGTTGAAATCAACTGCTTTTCAAAATTATTTTTAAAGAAAAAAAAGAAGTATTTTTACATGTTATATCTACAGAAGCCAGTATACTGGGGGCAGAAACTGTTCCATAAGTGCAACAACCAGTGCAATGATGTAAGGTGAGTGATTACTAATCCAATTAAGAATTGTTACACAACTACTGACATGTGTATACAACAAGCTGCAAACTGATTACCTGATTACCTTATTGTTGTAATTTGGAGAGTTTAAGACCAAAGGTGAGATATTTATGGAGATGTAATAAGTAATGAAAGGATCAAAAGCACTCCATCGTAACTTGTGAGTCTCTGATTACAAATCGGCCGAATTTTGGCAAGGGTGAGATAAAAAGGAGAGAATGACCAAAAAATGATTTAAGCACAGACACCTGCATAAGCATTTTTGTTGTTGTTGGTCTTGTTTAATTATGATTGTGTTTTTCAAGATAATTTTAGGAGGAATATTTATGGGAAGCTCTTATCTTTTTGGTCCATTCATGTCAAAATGCCAAACTGTGCTTTCTCCCAATGCTAAAAAACATAAGTACACAAATATTATCAGTTCAACAATGCTTGGAAATTAGAGTTTAAGTCAGTGCAGGCGAGTAACAAAGATGAGGAGTTTGCATTGTCTGTTTCATGCAAAACTGGATTTTACAATAGTATATCGGGGTGAAGAAATTAGAATCGTAATGAATGTCATCAGTGGATACCAGGCAGCAAACATGTGAAGGAAACCAAAAATGCTTGTCGATTTTATAAACAAACTTTGCAGTGAACTATGAGATATATGCAACTCTTCCTTTTTCATTTATTTGACAATATCCTTAATTATATTGCAATGAATTATTATTGTAATATTGTGATCAAAATCTGATTCATGTTCAAAACTTTGTTTTATTATAATATGAAGAGGGTACATATTATGTCAAAAAATGCACTTGGTTTTGTTTTTATTCGCCATAAAACATGTAAAATATATGTAAATAAGAAATCCTATTACTTTAGAAGACACTCTACTGATCAAAATTTTGAAATCTACTGATGTTAAATGTATGAAGTGGGTTAAGCTTTTTCCTCCATGTATCATGTGACGCCAAAGCTATGAAGCAAATTATCGTATATTGATCCATTTTTTTCTAGAACTTTAAGAAGGAAATGATGTCAAATGCAAATATACACCTACGTGGAGGAGGACAACTTGTAATATCTCCACATCGTTCCCGATATGTCAAACCAGACTGTATCAATGATGCTTTCACCCTTCAAATGACATGATGATGGGGATCAGTTATTAAACACATTAGGGCGGGGCCCTTAAGACTTGAAGGAATCGCCAGCAAATAAAAGGAATGAACGATTTCCCTTTCTGTTTCATGCTTGAAGAGAGTAATTTTATTAGAAAATCTTGCCTATGTTCTTCTAAAAATGAATGAACATTGTGGGTTCAGGCAACCGGAAAGATATGCGATCGTACGTTGGGAATGGTTTCACAAAAAGGAAACGCAGGCTGTGGATGATGAGATAGGGAGAGAAAATGTATTTTTACTTACGTCATCCCACTTTATGAATTTATTCCCCTTAATTAAAGAGTCCGGAACACTAATAGGTTTCAATTGACAAACATGTACAGCTGGTTTAGCTCCCGCCATGCTGGAAACATAGTTGTATACGTCCAAATAGTCCAAATAGACATTTACTATGCGGGGATGTGCACATTCTGTTTTAGGGGTGGCAGCTCACATGTCATGACCTCGAGATGAACCAATAATAAAACATTGTAGTCAGTGATTTTTGTCGATGAAGAGATAATATTGATATACAGGTGATTAGTCGAAATCCAGAGCACTAACTTACAAGAAATGTTAACTTAAACCAAAGTGGGCTCGCCCATTCGTGTGGCCAAATCAAAAATGGCGGTGATTATCCAGGTGTGACCGCCAGGGTCATGCCATGACCTGTGACATTATTTGTATCAGTGACATATACATGACACTTATGCATTTATAAGTACCTTTGTATCACTGAACAATATCTATATAAAATTGGAATGCTGCGTTTCTTTTTTTCTTTTTTTTAAAAATAATATTTATATTTTGATACAGAAGCAGTGATAATTATCTCAGTCATATAATTCACTCTTCGTATAATTTAAAAATAAATAAACTTACCAAGTAATGTCGCATATATGTCAGCAAATACAGATTGTCTGAAACAAAAATAAATGAAAAATGTACTTACGATTTTAATTTTAGTTTTAATAATTTAACAACGTATCAACGCTCTCTTGAAAAAAACTTTACCACACTACCCATCGTTTCAATAAAGCATGGCGAATATACCAACATTACAATATTTAAGATAAAAATGTAAAACAATTCCGCTCGTTTCTGTTGAAATGAAGTAAATGAATATGCAGATTAAGCGAAAATAATAAAATTTTACATAAATGTCATATTTGTTAGCCAATTCAGAAATAATAATAATAATAAAAAAAATAATAATAAACTGAAACCAATACCGCTACTTTTAATCGACATTGAATAAATGCATTTGGAAATTGTATATCTGCATTAGCTCCTTTATTTATTTTAACAATATTTTCCACTGGCAAGGGCCTAATCGTTTAATTGGAAGGGGGGGGGAGGCTGGGATTTCGTTCAAACCAGATTGTTGTTTTTTTCCTTTTACAGCAAGATCCCTTTTTTCCAAACTAATATATTAGATATAATAGGTTTTATTTTACTATAAATCAGAACAAATTTGTTTTTAAAAAAAGCTATTTGAGGGCCGGAATTTTTTCTCTAAAAAGGCCCCCCCCCCCCCCCCATTAATTAAATGGTATTTTACCTGCGAGAACCTAGTGTTATTCGTGACATTCACCTTATCGAAATTCGGTTGGAAAAGAAAAATAAAACTAAAAAGAAAATAAATGTAAAAAATGAAGAAAAGGCGTGGGGTAAAACACATAATCTTGATGTGGATTCAAACCTGCTTCTTCTGATTTCAGAGGGCATCTCTCTGGATCTTGCAGCCAAGAGCAATTTGTAGAGTGAACAACATTTTGCACTGCTAAAGTGGATACTGGTGCTATAGAGCAGTGGTACCCAAACTTTTTTTTCAACGCGACTCTAAATACTATCTTTTGCGACCCAAAATGCAGTACAGGTATTGGGTATTGTGTATGGGTCGCGACCCAGTGTTTGGAAACCACTGTGCATTTCGTACTTGTTAAATAAGGCCTTGGAATTTCGGCTCGAATATAATAGCCGGCTGTAAAAATCTGTGTATTGAGCTACACAGAGTCTGTACATTATTCTTTTTTTTTTTTTTTTTTTTTTTTTTTTTTTAAAAATTTTATTTATAATCTATCCCTAAAATCTTGCGATCACCATCATAAATCCAGCTAGGTTTCAGTTGCAGTTACCCTGTAAACATGATAAATAGGGTGTTATCCTCTAGTAAATTAGGGATTTCATGATTGACGTAGATGATATAACAAGGCGATGGCAGAAGCTCTGGGAACTATAAATGGCAGTGATGAATAAGGATGCAACTTTTGTAACACATGTAATCGGCATAATTTAGTTTACTTCCTCATCGTTTACAAAATGGGTAACCGTGTAAACGAACATGCATGTGGCTGTCTGTGACGCAGTGAGGGATTTATGGTTTTGCCGCGCCTAGGCACTGTCAGAATTTCCGCTCCCCAACCCCCGCCCCAAAACAAAGCCTTAAAAGAAGAGTATTTAAAGACCTTTACGACTTTTTATTATGGCAAAGTTTAGCTAGAGCTTTTTTTTTTTTACAAAATAAATAAAAATTTTAAGAAAGCCAGATTTTCATACTTTACAATCTGCCGCCCCCTGAATTTTGCCGCACTAGGCAGCTGCCTCGTCTGCCTAATGGGAAATCCGCCACTGCAGTGACGCATACATTATATGTTCCACTTAGATTATATATTTCCACATCTCTGCTTCCGACGACAGTTTAGTAGCATTTTTTTTTAAATACTTTTGTTAAAGTATGGATGATTTTCAAGTGGCGTAACTACCGCCCCACAACTTGAAATTACGCCACTGTGATTTTCACATCAAATGCGGAATCTCTAGGATAAAGCTGAAGCTGATCAGAATTGGTTGTACCACACGTTAGACAATATTACACATCGGGTTTATTTACTGATAATGCTAACAACAAAATTCTTTAAACTACATTATTTACCTTTGAACAAATATGTTAGTTAACAGAACCTTTGATGAGTAACATTTATTTTAAGGAAACATCATTTCAAATTTGTAAGTTACTGCAGCTTCTTACCGTCATTGTACAGTCTACAAAAAGCATACTATACGCATATCCAGTACGTCAGGTTCATTATTATTTTTATTTTATTATTATTTTTATTTTATTTATTTTATCATGTACATGTATATAGCAGTAACAAACAATATCACGACCATAATAAGGATGCTTTACCTCTATTGTCAGATATAGTCAACAAAAATAAGTCTTAAAAACCTGTGATAATAAAAGGCACAAGACGTAGAGCAAATGAAACAATTGAAAGCTGATCGAGGTACGGCATGCCACCCGATCCGGCTATTGTTCAAGCCTACAATAGACGTATAGGGTGGGCATGCACCTTGTCAATGATCTACATATATATATATATATATATATATATATATATATATATATATATATATATATATATATATATATATATATATATATATATATATATATATATATATACCCGTCAGCTCCAAGCCTAGCGTGCAGATCGGGGAAAGTTTGAGTTTCTAATCGTTTCGATTGCACGGCTACTTTCATACGGCGTATACGTTTAGAAATGTTTAGAAATGTTGCAGCCTTTGTGACGAATTAAGCTCAGTAATTCAAAAACTGAGCACATTTTGGAATATCTTTGATCATGTCTTCAAATAAGAATCTTTTAGCATTATTTAAATCCATTTAGGAATTGGAATTTTTTTTTATTGGTTTTGATAAATGTAAGCAATAATAACTCTTGTCCATATTAGGTCTATGCAATCCTGTCATCCAAGGTCAGATCCGAATGATGTGTCACGCTACCATATTAAGTAGTGCGTGAAAGGGATAATATCATGTTGGCAATGAAGCCATTCTGTGTTGACGGTTGTCGGTAAACGTTACCACTACCATCCCTTCTCAACTCTCTCCCTCCACTTTCCCGGTTCCGTCCCCCCCCCCCCCCAATCTGGAGAGTGGGTAGGAGACCTACTTTAGCACACCTTTTGGGTCAACCTCCTTAAGTAGTATTATTGTTAACAGGAATAACAATTTGTTACAAATTATAGCATAGAACCATATAGATACTATTTTTCTTTAATATATTATTAGTTCTACACCTATAAATCTTTCAAAATCATATTTTTTTCAAGACATACCAGTTACTTGAAACCATCTATATTGTCATGTAATTAATTTCTCCTACACATGTATATTTTTGAATGGATGACCCAACAAATGTCCGACAGGAATTTCAAAGGAAGTAATCATTAAAGCCGTTTGACCAAACTTTATAAGTTCCGGTGTTTTTCAAAACCGATTACATCTATTTAGGCATCATGTGAATGCGGACTACATGCAAGATTTACTTACCTCCTAGAATGAAGAACTTGATAAGATGCAAAAAGTACGCACCTCCGAAACTGAAGATTTGAGAACGGAAGTGCTCCGATAAGCATAGGAAATTTAACGTTTTGCAAAAATACATGTTAACACACTCTTTACGAGGAATTTTACTTAGTTTAAATTACAATCAAGATATATATTAGATTGACCTTAGCAAGTCATGAAAAAAAAAAAAACAAGTAATGGGGCCAAATGTTTGGAACTATTTTGTTACTCTTAACATATAGACGTGTCCTCCCGGCTTGTCGGCGTAGGGATAATATGTAAAATTGGAGAGTAAATCGTCAGATAGCAGAGGCGCTTATTTAGCGGCGAAGGTGCAGAGTGAGCCTTTGACGTCATGTGAAAACTATCTGCAATCTAAGCATCCTAGACCTTTTCCGTTGTTTTCTTGCTTCACAGAAAAGGCAGAGGTTGCTCTGATTAAATCCTCTGGTGAATTCTCTTTCTCATCCTACAGTGCGTAAATGGCTGTATTATGGTGGCTGATTTTGTGCCATGTCGCAGTGTCGCGTTGTTTACGGCGACAAAGCGACAAAACGCCAAAAATAGCAATACAAAGCGAGGAAGCGCCAAAGCAACAAAGCGACAAATTGGCCCGCCCTCTTGAAGTATGAGCGACACTTACAAAGTTCAAAATATTAATGCGCTGTACAACAAAGTTCTTTATTAGTGAACAGTACATCAGTGCATACTCTCAAAGTACTTCCCATACACCTCAACATACTTTCTCAGTCTGATTATCCTATTATTACATGCAATTCTGTATTTACTTTTTGGTATGTTGTTCATACACTGGAAAGCTGCACTTCCAACCGGATGGAGGCTTTCCAATCGTCTGCCCCTCAGCGAATCTTTGATAACGAGATTCAGCCAAAGATCTTTCGGGAAGTCTGTCACGACGGCGGATTTATGAGTCGGTGCATTGTCATGGAGTAGATGGATACCTCGGGTACCTGTGCACCGATGGGTGGTTCGGTAGTGTTCCACAAAATTTGGCAACACTTTGGAGGCATACAAATGTCCAGTGACATTAGTAGAGTTAGGCACAGGTACCTGGAGAGGTCTTGTTGGATGTGGTTCCGGATAATAAATGAAACGTGCAAACGCGACAAAAAGCTCCAACGTGACAAGGCGACAAACTGATGAAGCGCTAGTAGTTGTATGTGCATGTTGGGGCCTCCAACGGGAATTAACATTAGCCCATAGGTTAACATGCGGGGTACTGGAAATCGTATGGTCCATGGGTTTAACATGGGGATGGTCTTATAGCCTCAAAGTTTACAGCCTGACATGGTAACATTGTTAGAAGTGGCTGACCTCAATTGGAGTTACATGTTAACATTGTTAGAATTTACCTCAATATGCGCCACTATAGGTACGTACGGGAAATCGTATGTTGAAATCTTCCATAGGTTTAACATGAGGATGATATTATAGCCTCAAAGTTTATAGTCTCAACGGGAAATTAACAATACGTCGTAGGTTTGAGGCCACAGTGACGCTGCATGTAAACCTATGGGTCTAAGAATTTATAGCCTCAACGGTTTAATGGCCTGAAACGGGAATGCTAATGTGAAAATGTTTCGATTCGATACAATCCAAATCACCACATATACTATACAGCAGTCTCTTTTTCATATACAATCCAACAACAAAAAGGGTAGGAGTGTTTTTCAAACACACGCTAAACCCTCATATGCATACTATGCAATCACACAAGAAGAAGGGTAGGTTATACAATAAGGGGGATGAAATAGACACATACACTCAAACACACAAACATACAAACATGCTATACTATTACACACAAGGGTAGGAAATGTTTATAGACACACTACTATGCCCTTACATACTATCACACAGAAGAGAGAAGGGGTTTTAAGTTTTAGTTTTTGTAGGGGAAAGACATACACAAACAAACATATATATACATACATACATTCATACATACATACATACATACATACATACATACATACATACATACATACATACATACATACATACATACATACATACATACATACATACATACATACATACATACATACATACATACATACATGAAAGTTACCACTTTCTCAAACTCCTCTCTTCTTAGATGAGAGACCATGCCTCATCAGATACTCTTCAAACAGTTGTCGTGTTGTTTCTGACTAGAAATGATCTATTTGACATCCATAACAATGTTCTCTGGTCAGGTCTGTGGTTCTTTCAGCCAATTTCCTCATCTCCTATCTCCATGGGTTCTTCGTGTTCCATATAATTTCTAAAAGTCTAGAATCGCTTCTCTCAAACTGTTGATTTCCAGAGTATTGTCGAATTCTGCATACAGTATGACGTTCACTGTGTAGGCTAGAGCTAGTGCAAACTGAAGTTCCACACGAAGTTGGCCTGATTTTATAGGGTGGAAGTGTCCTTCGTCGCTGCCTTGCTCTGGAGTGAGATCAAATCCCCACAAAGAATATCCTCCTGTAAAATCCTCGTACGAAATACCGTGGCTGCTGTTATTATCTAACTGTCCTGTCGCTTCAAACAGTGTCAAGTAAGATCTCAAGTAATTTTTCAATGCAAAGTTAGGTTCAAAAGGTCTGGTGCAAGACGTCTGGCCATCTCGAGTGACTTCTATCTTGGACACGTTCAAGTGTTGAACGTCGAAAGGATTTTGATCGATGGTTCAGTTGAAGGCCGCATTACTGGTGATGCAAATGAGCAAACGTTTGGGTAGCTGCCCTTGAAAAACATGATCTTCGATCTTGGATCGGAGTCCAGAGGCAATGGTAAAGGTCCTCAGTTTCACTTGTCGAACAGGATAGGTGGCTGTCGTTGTGCTCAAAGTTTGACAGATGTCGTTTGCCACTTTAGGTACGACGTCTACACTGCGCACGTAAAGTCTGGCTTGTTCGATGATGGTTTTGTACTCGTTAGCATTAGCCATCAAATGGAACAGGGTACTACTTCGATTCAGTCTCAGGCGTGCATCCAATCCGTTCAACGAATACTTGTCTTGCAAATATATGTCCAAATGCAAATGATCCATCAGTTCTAAACTGCGTCCTTGCAAACTTTTCTTACCACGGTCGTTCAATCCAATATTGTGAGGATCGTTCGCTTCTGTCTACTCTGTGGCGTTGAAGACATCCAAATTGTCAGGTTTCCATACCACGGAAGCATCCAGATGTGTGTTCTTGGCTTCTTTTCCGTACGTCAAGAGATTTTCCCGGTAAGGGTAAGTATCAATGCTGTTGCTGACTAATTTGTTATTCAATTACAAATCCACTTGGCTGAACAACGAATGCATGAAATTGTTGACGGGAGCTACTCTGGCATCTTCCCCTGGATTGGTGTTGTCCACTTTGAGAACTTTGACTTTCAGGTACAAGTAACTGTAATTCAGATGGATCTAATTTTCGGTTTGTCCTTTGATTTCAAATTCGATAGCGGCTCAGGTAGTCAAAGACGACACAGGATGAAACTCTATCTACTGGGATTCTTGCATCGTTATCATCGTCGTTGGCATGGCATACAGATCGAATTGACTTGGAACATTCGCAAGAATCTGGGCGCATCATTCCTTTTTCCAGTTAGTAATCAAATAAGTCCAATTCTCTGACCGCTCCTGTTCTTTTCTTATTCTTTTTTTGAACGTGTTTATGAGATCTGAAGGGATTTCGACGTCTCTTTCTGCATTGTCCTTGCTGTGGCGTGAAAGAAGAAGTAATGCCTGGGCCAGAAGTGTGAAGCAAATTTATAGGGGTCTCTGCGACCCAAAAGATCTTTTCCAGTTTGAAGCAACACATTTGTTCCTGCTGTCATGAAAGCTTCGTTTGAATTTTGTTTGTCAATCAAAACGTTTCGAAGAAATTCTTTTCCTTGCTTTAAAGCTCCATCTTTTAAAGCATGCAATCCTCGAGTCACCATCTGTTTTAAAATGAATGCTACCGTAAGAAAAGCGGACTTTAACATATCTCCTAAATCATGTCCTCGTTGTCGAGAGACTCCTTGGTACGCAGGATAGATCTGTTACAATTTACTGGAGAATCGTTTTCGAAAATGTCCTTTTACCGTGACTTTTACTTTGGAGAATAGAATATTTTGTCCAAGATCTCCTTTTATACAAATATTGACACTGTCAAAATAAGATTTACTGACAGGAAGATAATGAGAATGTACAAATTCACGGTGAACGTGACACATATTTCCACCTTCCTCGTAAGCAGTGATGGCAGAATCCGCTTTGAAAGGAATGACTCTGAGTAACGGAGCGGCTGTTTCCCACCACGTTGTACTCGACCAGATCCGAGTACACAAGCAATAAATTTAGTCCTTCGTTCAGTTCGACAGGGTAACGAAAATACTCGTAGAATCGATCGTTGTTGTAAACGTCTTTCATAGGAGCAAGAGCAATGTATCCACCCAAAATAGAAAACAAACCGGGACAAAAAGTAATGGACATTATTTTGCCGTCCGAGAAATGCATTTAAAAATGATGAGCAATTGTATGATACTCGATCAGTACACTTTTGCGAGTTCCAGGGCTTTGCCAGACTGATCGATAAATATAACCGCAATCGTGTCGACCAGATGTTGAGCATTAAAATAATACCCAACAGGAATTCTCGTGGTATTGGTAGTCAACGGATAATTGGTGAGTGATGGTTTTTTGGATACGTAATATCCAGGATCACTTTTATCCAACTGTTGTTGAACTTGTTTGTTTAGAATATCAACGATGAAAGTGTTTTGACCTTCGTTGATATGGAGGGCATGAGGAGAATGAATTATTTCAAAAAAAGCGACTTCCCAATGAGCTTCGTGATCGAATTGTATGGCTTGAGGTAATTTGACTGTGAAACAACATAAGGTGTTTTTTGGAAACTCATCAATGTAACTGTCACTCGATAAGGTTAAATAAAAATTTGTTGTTAATAGTTCGATGGTTCTGGTGTCTGAGAAGTGACTCGATGTCAAAGGAGAACGATTTTCCAAATGTTCCAAAAGAGGACTGTTGCTGTTGTTGTGACTGGAAGAATGGTGGCTTGCGTTGGCAGTTAAGCTACCGTTGTTGTTTTTACTGTCCGTAGTATATTTCAAACAAGGACTGGGCAGAAGATAACCAATAATACTGCTGAGGAAAATTGTCCACAATTGTTTGTGTCCTTCTTGCAAACTCAAAGTGGCAATTGCTGCTCCGATGACACAATACACCACCAAGATTTGGCAGATAAAGACGATTTGATTTTTAGGAACAGGTTCTCCGCACCAGACCCACAGAGGTTGTTTTCGTAATTCTTGAAGAGAGGAACTCTGAGAAGAAGAGGCAGCTGTTGTGCTTAAGGGTATGATGGTTATTGCTTTTTATAGGCGATGACTTGTTAAGCGGCAATCCAAGAATCAAAACTGGGTGGATATCCTTTCCAACGCACTTTCACTTCTTCAGTCGACGTTTGCCAACTTTACGTGTTCTTCGATCGAGAATGCTTTCGATATCGTACACGTCTTCTTTTTTTGGTCACTCGTTGTAACTTAGGCAATTAAAAAGTTTCTTTTACCACTTCTCCGTTCATGTCTTCCAATTTATTGACAGGAGGACCATGTCCACGTCTTCCCCAGTGACACGAAACAATTCGGTGGTCCAGTTAGGTAAATAACCTTTGTCAAAAGTGCGTTTGGTTTTTCCAATGGGAATCGAATCTCCTGTCTTTAACACCACTTCTTTCTTTGAGGTGGTGGTAGGTGACGCTCCAGACAATCGATCAAAGACCATCACTTCGTTTTCAGGGGTCACTTCTTCGGGTGAACATCCGATGCTACGATGGTACAATTTGTTGTAAGCTTTGACAAGACGTGGTAACACGTCGAGGTATTTGATAGTGTGTTCATGTGTAACATATTTCCACGTGCGTTCTTTCAAAGTTCTACGGAAAAGTTCCACGACACTGTCTTTTGTTTCAGTGGTGAAAAAATGAATGTGTCGTTGTTTCAATTCTTTTTAAAAAGCTTGGTTTAGAAATTCGGTGTATTTGTCTGTTGGCCATCGTAAAGGGCGACGACCACTTTGTTTCAAAACCAGTTTAAAGCTCGTACTAACTCTGAACTTGTTTTAGAAGTCAAAGGAACGACCCAAGCTGATTTAGAAAACACGTCAATTGCACAAAACAAATATTTGTAACCATGACTATACGTTGCCAAAGGAGAGCCATCAGCTAAATCTGCTTGAAATTGATGATCGACGCCAGCGACTTTGGTTTAACTTCTGGAAAATATTCGTCGAATGGGTTTTTGTAACGTGTACGTCGATTGTTCTTGTAACCATTGTCGTACCTCTGGCAAACGTACACTTTTAAGTTTGGTTTTAGCATCACGATACAATTTTTTAAACTCCTTCGTAACCAGCAGCATGTGCAGGATTGTAGTAAATTATATCGAAAAGTGTTTCCATGATGGGGTTCACTGTGGTTGTGTGTCGCTCCTCAGTAAGCCACCCACTGTTCGATACTACTCTTAGTTTCGTGTGGTATTGGTTTGGATGAGGCTTGACGTGTCCTAGGAGCAATACAAGTAGGTTGTGAAATGGTGACTTTTTTCTTGATGTCTTTTTCCACTTCTGTCTTCCCTTTTTTTATTCTGCTGAAGGTGTCGACATCAGCTGTTTGACCAAAGCTTTCATTTATTCTCGTTTGGATGTAGGGAGGGTGTTAACAAGGAAGCTGCAATCTTACTAGATATTGGAGCAGACGCAGTTTGAAACACTTTTCGGGTGTCCTCTTCTTCTTTCATCCCGGTGGCTGTATCGATCTTAGTGGCTTTTGGTTCACTTTTCATGATCGCCTTGAAATCTCTTAGAGTATGTTTAGCTGTTTCGTCTGAAGCTTTCTGGTGAAAGAGTTGAAAACCTTGCAAACTTATCCGTACCGTTGCGATTTTTCTATTTCTGACAAATCGCTTCGATCCATCAACGATTGTAATTCTTGTTGTAGCTGTAGCATCTCGGTGAGATTAGGATTCGGAGATCAATGAGGTATCCGTTGTTCGTACAAACCATGGAGTCCCATGCATCGTTGGTATGGAACTTAAGAGAAAGTTCGTCCTTCCATAAAATCCGAAGGTACAAGTGTGCTGTCTTTCCAGAAAAGGGTCTCCATTTTATCGTCTTTTTTTTCCTCCTTATCTCATGACTCCTCCTAAAGGTTGTCCAGCAATTGGATTAACAAAGGAGCAGCCACTTTTAACAACGGTCCTATCAGCATGAGTAGAAATGCTCCTTGTTAAACCAGTATTTTTTTCTTTTAACTGATGGATATTTTAGCGAAGAACGTTCCGATGTTTTCCTAATCGTTGTTTCTGTATCTTGGACAAAGGTACCGTTCCTTTAAAAACGTTCAAACAACATTCATTCACACACGGTATCGATGATTTCTTTGGGTGCTTTTTGAATGAGTTGTTTTCGCATCGGTGGATTGGATTTATTCAGGACTGACAAAACATCCCAATGTTTAGCTAAACGAGGAGGGAGTGCGTTTCTTGTGCTTTTGTGTGTACTTCTTGGGGACATGATTTGTTTCAGGAGCAAAAACATTAAAGTGAATCTTATGACACACTTCTTTTTTATACTGGATTCGTCTCCACTGATGGTCAGCACATCGTATTAACTTCATTATGGGCACCACTCGATGATGAGGTATTTTCAACGGACTCAATCGTGTCAGTTACTGTTGTATCATTTATTTTCGTGGGGCTCAATTTTCGTAGTTTTATATAAAAAAAAAAAGACATTTTCGTGGGTACTTAAATTCGTGGTTTTGCCTGTCAAAGTTTGCATATTACTAAGTGTTTAATTTCGTGATTTAACCTCTACAAATACCCAAAATAAAGAATACAAAAGAATAAAACTCTGCCGACGCAAACGGCGGTCACTTGAATCTTAATAACAATACTTTCACATGTATGAGCACAAATCAAAAACCTGACAAGTTCAATACTGACACCGTGTTTTTGTCCAAGTGAATAACATCAATGGAAGCCGACGCAGCCAACAACACTAAAACAATACTACCGCCTCTATGATCACAAATAGCACACCTGTCAAGGTCAATCACTTACACCGTGTTTTCGTCTGAGTGCTCAACATCAAAGGAAGCCGACGCAGACAACAACACTAAGTCAATCGGCTTTTAAAGTAACTTATAGGATCTCTTACTTAAAACACTATCCATAAAGGAAACAAAACATGTGACCGGCTGACCTTTGCTCAATGCAATCAGCAGACAGTGGCAATATTTGATGTGTCTAGAGCCCATCAATGTGAGAAGATGCCAGCTAAATTGAAAGTCAGTGGAATCACTCGTTTGTTTGTGCCTGCCTCACGTACAGACCAACTCAACCACTAGACTTGAAAATAAATAAAGAGTACAAAGAATAATTAAAACCACACTTCCATAACTGGTATCCTAAACGGGTCAAGAAGGCCATCACGAAAAAAAGGAAGATGCTACTGGTGACGATCATTGATTGCAACCTCATTAATCAAGCCAATTCGGGCTGAATGGATAATTGCAGCACACGCGACAATGAGTGAAAGATGTGACTTAATTATCAGTGGTTTGGAGAAAGCTGGACTTGTTTAATTCTGCAATTTGGGGATTATTTACCTGACAAGCATTTGTGTGTACATTGAGACTTGATTGACACGATGTTGATACAGTGGCTTTGTCTGAAAATCAGTGAAGTGTGAGCTTTAATCAGCTGCTGTAATTAGAGTATATACATAGTGTTTCATTAATAATAGTGCTTCAAGCAATAGTTCTAGTATTTTACAGGCTTGCTGTTCTTTTGGATTAAAAATGCATGGATAAAATGAAATGTGGTTTCAGGAGGATTTAAATTGTGTACATTGAGACTTGATTGACACGATGTTGATACAGTGGCTTTGTCTGAAAACCAGTGAAGTGAGAGCTTTAATACTCTGCTGTAATTAGTGTATATACGTAGTGTTTCAATAATAATAGTGCTTCAAGCAATAGTTCTAGTATTTTACAGGCTTGTTGTTCTTTTGGATTAAAAATGCATGGATAAAATGAAATGTGGTTTCAGGAGGATTTAAATTGTTTAACAACATTTGTACTCGAGTGAAGGATCGATTTGAACAAGTATTTAATTTAATTTTCATATACTATTATTTTTTATTATTCTTTCTTTCATTTTCAACATTACTAGTGTTTGAATATCTTATGGTTTTTCTCGTTTCTCTCTATCCTTACCTATCTCGCATATCGATTTAAGGCAGCGAGTGGAAATTACACCTATTGGATATCTTATCGACACCTGTGCATTGAAACAATATAAAATGCTTTATAATTCTTTTTTCAAATTCGTCGTTCCGGGCAACAACGAAAACTACGAAAATTGGTCCCCCACGAAAATTGATGATACTACAGTATTGTGTGGATAAATCCAGTAAACTTTGTAACACCCCTGTTCTGTCTTGGACTTTCGCCTTAGGTGAGGCCATTATTATAGCTGCAGCAGCAGTGGCTAAAGCAGTAGAAGACGTCATCGCTGTCGAAGAAGGAGAAGTTCCTTGAGAAATGGGTTTATAGTTTTTCATAAAATTGAAAAACACGGGTCATAAATCAGGTTTGGCAGGCATCGTCATGAACGGCGAAGAAAAAGATGTAGCAGGAGGAGACACCGTCACCGAGTGGTGTGGCTTTCTAGAGTATGTACGCGTCCTAGCAGCAGTACCTCTCTTTCTGGCAGATGTTTTTTTCTTGGGGTTTTTCTTCTTGGGGCTTTTCTTTTTCTTGTGTGCACTTGGTGTTGTTGTGTGTTGCCGTCTTTTGGGGGCAATTTAGCTTTTTTCTTCGTTTTAGCTTCAGCATTAGGATCCCATTTTAAAAATGAATTAATGATGACACCTCCTAAAGAGCCACTTCCACCAGGTTTCAAAATGATTTGTATTTTTGGTTTAGGGATCAATTCTTTGATCTGCCAGTTGTGACAACGCTACTTTATGTTTTTCATTATGTGAATGATGCCTTGAAGTAATTGGCGTGCTGTCAAAGTAAACCATCGTAAGACTTCCTTGAGATTGGCTTCTAACAAATGTGTACGGATTTTTTAAATTCTCTTTTAAATTTTTTTTTTCTTTCGCGACAGATGGCATACAGAGCACGAATCATTTTGGCAGGAGGATGAAATTGAAAGGAGGTATGTTGAATACTGTTTGAAAGAAAAGAAGTGTAGGATATATATATATTGTTTTTTGTTCGTCAAATAGACGCCAAAGGGGACGTGTAAATGACAGGACCCCCTTCATGGCACCAATGGTGAAATAAATTGGCACGAAATCTCAAATAATCGGGAATGGTCGGTTTTAAATCCATGTGTAAATACGCATGAGATGTTTGAGTGGCATAATTCAGCCAAGGAGTTCCTAACTGTTTGGCTAACACTTGCACTTGAGATTTGTCTCTTGTACTTTTAACAATACCACATTAATGGGTATTGAGACTGATGGTACGATGTGGTTTAATTTGTTGAAAATAATTTTGAGTCGTGGTAAAAATACCGGCATTACGATGATATCCTTTTGGTGTAAAACAAAGTTTAAATTCTTCTTCGTCATCTCCTACACGTTTAATGTTTTTCAAAAAAGCGTCACCATTAAAATAGGAAAACACATAAAGTATAAATTACTCCGCACATCAATGTGGCACAAATTAAATTAACTGCAGCTGCATATAAACAAGTACAATATTCTCAATCTATGTGTGTCCCATGAAATCGACGAACACGCCCTGGTGTTCTTCTAATAGTCTCCGTGAAATTCAGTGTCTCTAATTTCTCCGGGAATGTAATTTCTTCTAAATTAATTTCTATTTGTACAATGCTACTACTGTCTTGGATTTGTAATATTTTTTCCTCTGTGTCAGGTTCTTTTTCTTTCACTGTTTCTAAAATTGTTTCCAATTTCATGTTCACGTCTTGCACTGGTTCTAAGTTAACTTATTTTCTTGGATTAGTGACACACAATGTCTTTGGCATAGTTAGCTACTACTTTTATCCAAGCCTCGAAGCCAAGACTTTTCCAGTCATGTATATCTTTCCAGTCGTAAATTTGATGGTGTAACCAACTAGCTATACACACTTCTTGGTAAGTACGAAGCGTGGATAAAGTTTGACGAATGTCTTCTTCACACGGACGTACACAACTTATTTTCATCACTGTTCTCAACACTTTTAACACGATTTGTCTTTCGAGCACCGATAAAGTTTGGGTGGTCATATCTTTGTTGCATGTAGTATTTATAAATAGTCCACAATGCATTTCCTGGTAAACGAAACACACACTACAAGTCGTCCAAAATTCAATGGAATCGTAGGTGGTGGAAACGGTTCTTGTAAAAGGGTTTGGTAATCCTCTAAGTTCTGAACACTGTCGTTAAGGAAATATTTATACTTTCTACACAGGGTATCAACTGGTACAGAGTGGAACAGAAATTATTTAGTCACTAACACACACACCACGAGTCTTGAAGAAGTCTCGTCTTGAGGTAACACTTCTTGTACACGGTTTTGGTAATCCTGTAAGTCTTCATCCTCTTCTGGAAGAATCCTTTGTAGTATTCCAACCTTGTAGGTCAAAGTCTTGGCATCGAACCTCTTCTGAGTTGTGAGTAGTTGAGCAATGTCTGATCATTTGAACACTTTCAAAGTAATCAACACTCTTACAACATTCAGGTACCAATGATTTAAAAGTCTATGTCGTAAAGAATGTAATTGTTCTTTGAGTTTAACTTGAATCTGTACAAGCTCTTTGTAAATGCGTTCTCTAAGCTCAGGAGGTAAACTACGAATGTTCTCTAATAAAGTATCCGACATGCAGTGGCGGGACGACGGGGTGGGGGGAGGGGGGCAATTGCTCTTGGGCGCGAAGAGAGGGGGGCGCCGTCGGGAGTTTTTTTTATAGCTGTAACCAGGGCGTAGGTGGGGGTGGGGGTAGAGGTCCAGGGCGTAGATGGTAGGTAGGTAGTGGTTGGCCACTGACATTAAAGCTGTTCTCTGGGGCAAAGTAGGGGCGCCACTAACAAATATTGGCCCCGGGCACCTCGAACCCTCGGGCCGCCACTGCCAACATGGGGATCATATTACTTTGGACCGACCAAAGGAAGGTAGTGACAGCGTGGAGACCATCTGGCATATTCCAGGTAAGATGAATCTTTATACTCTCAGTCGTGAAGTGTCGCACCACAGCTGAAACACTATACTCTATCTCCTACTCAAAAGTAGACAAATCCGACACTGGCTAAAGATTTGGGAGTAGGTCCTTCCAGATATTTAGGCCATTTTCCTTTGAACGTATGGAATTGACTTTCAAAGTCACAAAAGCCAGGCAAAGCTACAGGAAACGTGTATTCTTCTTTGATTGGTACATCTCGATGAGCTAGTGGTGGTATCCAGAGTTGTTTGCAAGTGCATGGATGACATCCGTAGGTAGGTACACGCACGGCATCACTTTTACCAGTAAAGCAGAAATGTCGTGCTGCATCGCTTTCGCTAGTAGAGCGGTAAGGCACACGAACAGCATCGCATTCGATAGTAGAAGAGCGGCAAGGTCGATCTACTTCGCTGATGCCGCGGAGTACGGCATCACTCTCATCGCAAGGCACAGCATCGCACTCGAGTTCATTATCGAATTTGGAGTCCACAGTAGGCCCCTCACTCGCTTGTAGTGTTGATTTCGTCAGTATTGGTGAAAGAACGCTGGCCTCAAATTTAAACTTGGAGTTCATAGTGAGTCCCTCGCTCAGTTGCTGTGTTGAATTATTCATCTTCTTTCTCGGTCGACGTTTTTATTCACAATGAAGTGTTGTTCTTGGAACTTGCCCCTTTTGTATACTGGAGCCCAGCGTGTTCGTCCGGTAAAGTGTTGTGGTCTGGAAGTCGCACTCGTTTCTGGTACACAGATTGATAGACTTTTTCTAAACGTTTACTGATAATTTGTTGATTTTGCAAAGTTTTCACGCTAAGTCTTAATCTTGTCCAGACTGTAAAGCTTCTTTCAAGACATCAAAGTTCACCATTTGACTCGATCGATAGCTGAGTGTCAGTCCTTTGACTTTGCGTTTGGTATGAATTTCTCCCTGTTGGTCTCTGCATTGGTATCCGTAATTTTTGGGGACCCCGCTAGCAAAACTAACAATAGCGTCTTCTGGGTGCTCGTCCGTCCATGCGCCTAAACGATTCCCTGTTGGGTGTTGGCTATCTCGACAATTGATGTACGTACAACTGTCAGTGTCAAAGTACAGACTCAATCTCCTAAAAGTTCTAAGGCATCATTCAATTTTAAACCAGCATTGGCTGTCACGTATGCTCTACTCAAAGGCATGACTAAATAACTCATGATATCTTTAAATCGTACTTGTCCTACTTTCATGTTGATGAGTTTGGCTCCGTTTATGGTAACTGTGGGAAATTCGGTACCTTGTTCTGAATAATATTTCAAAAGAAATTGCCCATCGTATTCCGAGAAATTGTAAGCCATGACTGTAGCATATCGATGGCAGTCCCCGTAAAGCTGGATGTCCTCTTCGATCCAAGCATTGTCTGTATGGTCTAAAATCCACTCCGCAAAATCAGGAAGAGTGCGGGGTCCCCGAAAGATTTTTTCACGTCTTCCTAGAATCTAACTACAATTGGGACAATGAAAAAAGTATAGGTTTTTGTATGCACTTCTCACAAGCACGATGAGTTATGCAGAAATTAGGGATGGGAATGCCAGTCTCTTGCGTCAAACTAAAAATAAAAAAAATCCACTTGTTTCTTTTTGTGCTAGCCCTCCTTGAAGTCTTCCTTCAGTTCATTGTCATATTTATGAATGTAGCATTGATGTTCAATGTTCAGGATTTGGTCACAAAAAAAGGCATTTTTTCTTTTTGGGACATACGTGTGCATTTGAATTATTGGTTCAAACAAGATGTCCACAATTGGAGCACAATCTCATTAATTAGGAAGCACTTTTCTGTTGTTTAACTTGTTTCACGCGATGGTGTTCGTAACAAGTGGGTCTGACAAAGGTTCGCTTGCAAGAAGAGCAATGAATTCGTTCTTTTCCTTCAGGAATGCATGGTTTGGACGCTAAACAGCCCCGACATCTCGCTCCGAAATGAATGTGTTGCTCACGATTGGCAAATCCTTGGTCACATTTCTCACAATAATATTCGTATCCAAGAAATCCTGCAATACTAGTAATAGTATCGAAATGCTCTTGATGATGATACACATGAATGTATTTTCCATCCGGGAAATCGGGTCCTCGAAACACGAGACCTCCGCGAACCACTTGAGGGTATACTTTCAACGTATAGCGAGGAGCCAAGACGTCTTGAAGTTTTTGCATTTCAGGAATGCCACACACGGTCTCTTCTGAAATGCGTTGCTTGACTCTGTCCGATTGTCGAATGCTTTTCCATGATCCATTCTGCGGTCTCATTCTTCTCGGCATACGATCGACCCATGACGATGGCACTGTATAAGCACATTTGATCTTGTGAGTTGTTAAATTGGACGATACTGCGTTTGGTACTGCGAATTTCGTCCAACAATAACACTTTGCGTGGTCCGCTACATCTAGGTGGTGAAATGTGGGTCATGTAAAGAGTAGGTTTTCCATCAGTCATGTTAAACTCGTCATTGGATTGTTGAGCGTGTTAAATTTTGTCGATGGCTCTGGATGGTGTTAATTCTGCTGGTGTACTAAACTCGATCCATATAGGAGACTTCAAACTGTCATGATGAATGGAGAGTCTCAAACGATCGTCCTCTTTAGCTTCGCATTGTCGTTTCAGTGTCTCTAACAAGAAATCCCACAAATCTGTAATGAAACCTGCTGCTTTCTCAGTTGGCACATCAGACTTGAACTCTTTAAATTTCACCGTGTAGGTGTAAGCCGTGGTTCTAAATTTTCTGGAAGTTAGCTTTTGCGTCCTTCGAATGTGAAAATAATCTTCTTGAGCAACTGAACGACTTTCATTCTTTGTGGCTCTGGGTTCTCTTGGCCTTGTGGCAGAGGAGATAGAGGGTGCTGGTTTAGACTCACTCATGTCATCTTCGAAATCACTAGCATGCACTTGGGCAAACACTTCAGTTAGCAAATGGAGTGACACCGAAAGTCGTCATCGTCGCATCTTGGTTTTTTGTAATGGTTATTTTCTCAGGAAAGTGTGATTGTTTCATCTTGATTCCAAACTTTGATTTGACTAAGTTGTACACGCACTCGCCCCCTATATACAGAGAGTTTCTCACCCACAGAGTACATAATTCATTAGGCTTTCAGACTGTGAAGAAGAAGAAAATGGAAGAGTCAAAACAGACCGCCCTTCTCCTCAGAGATTTACAGAGAATCATTCGAAAGTAAACCACTTCCAATAAGACTGCGAACTACTCCTCTCCAGATAAAAGGAAAGATAGGAGAAAAGAGAGACAAAGGTAAAGAACATTGTCAGGAAAAAGGACATTGGTCTTCAAGGTGTCGTAAGAAAAAGAGAACGAGCAGGAGGAGAAGCGTTCAACAGAAACAAAAGAAGAACTCATACCCGTCAACGCAAGAAGGCAAGACCACTAGAAGAAACAGTAGAAGAGGAAGAAACCATGCCAGTGAAGAAATTGCAAAAAGAGACAGACAGAGAAAGAAAGAAAGAAAGAAAGAAAAAGAAAGAAAGAAGAAATGAACTTTTCTGATGTGTTGTGAAATTTACATTGTGATTCAAAAGAGCATGTACCAAAGAAAACGTACGTGTCTTTTTGTCTGGATTTTGTTTATAGTATGAATATGACACTTCATCACACTCACACACGCACACTATAAAGTCATGGGGAAAGGGATATAAGTTTTATTTGATTTTGGCAATCATTGAGCAGTATCTCTTTTCTGCGAGATATATGGGGCCCCGAAAAGGACCGTTGGCGTTCTTTTTTATATAAAAAAAACTTATGGACTTGACATCATCAGCTTTCAATGTCTCAATCCTTTTTCGCAACCAAGTCCTACTGCTCCTATCGCTGATGCTGCTTTGGTAGTGGTAGTAGTAACTGCCGCTACTGGTGGTGGTATCTCAGTGGAGGTGAGAGGAGTGGATGTAGTGATGGAAAATGATTTAGAAATCTTAGCATGTGAAGGTCTCTTTCTCTTGGTTTGAGCTAAAGAAGTCCTATACATTTGTCTCAGATACTTTAACTCTGCCAAAATGTCTTGTAGCAGACTCGCCGTTTTGTTTTCACTCCCCTCGTTCTGTTCCTCACAGTTCATAATTTTCCTCTTTTCTTCTACTTCTCGTTTCCTTTTTCATCTTTTTTTTTGTTGTTGTTGAAGAAAAGCTTCTTCTGCTTCTTTCTGTCGTTACAAAATAATTTCCAATTCATTCTTCTGTCTTTTTCTGAAATCATCCACCAATGGCAACGATGGAGAAGCAAGTGAAGGTAGTACTACCTTCGCAGGCAAACATTCTTGCGGAGACGACAGAAAATCAGTCAAAGCTAAATCAAAGTAATCCTCTTCTGGAAGAAGAATGCTATTTACAGCTGCATTAGTAGTCGTAGTCATCGCACTATCACTCCGAGTATACGAGGTCTCCGCAGCAAGTTTACCCCAATACATTGTCTTCATTGTTTCAGTCATAGGTATGATACTCCAACTGTGCCGTAATGGTAAACCGATGGAAAGCTGGTGCATCTATATATTGAATGTGACGTAACGCGTCTGATTGAAAGAGTTACCCCACGCTCTGACTGAATTTTGTAACGCACGTTTGGATTGGTGGAACATTTCAATCCGTTTCGATCCGGTTTTAGGCTATATACAAGTGCATTCTCCTATCGTGTCACCTTTCCTAAAATCAACTCAAGCAAGATGTGGCTAAAACTGGAGCCATCGACCATCATTTCCAACATGCTGTTCGTCCCAGACTACCTAGTCTATGTGAAGGCATCATGTGCTATCACCACGATTACAGACACAGCCATGTGGAAGAGAAGAGTGTATGTGGAACGGCAGGGGTGTCTGAACAGAGTATTGGTTTATGGACAGGGAGTGCGACGAGGTTTGAGGAGAGGAACAGTGAAGCGGTGTGGTATGTGTTAACCCTCTTCTTTGGTTAACAACTCCAGCGGCCCTTTTGAGATCTCTAGAAAATAGAGATACTAATCTTATTTGCCAAACCATTTTTGTATGTATGTATCTATGTATGTATGTATGTATGTATGTATGTATGTATGTATGTATGTATGTATGTATGTATGTATGTATGTATGTATGTATGTATGTATGTATGTATGTATGTATGTGTTTTTGTGAATATCTTTCCCTAAATAAACTAAAACTTACAACCCTTTTTCTTTTCTGTGTGATAGTATGTAAGGGCATATTAGTGTGTCTATAAACATTTCCTACCCTTGTGTGTGATAGTATAGCATGTTTGTATGTTTGTGTGTTTGAGTGTATGTGTCTATTTCATCCCCCTTCTTGTATAATCTACCCCCTCTTCTTGAGTGATTGCATAGTATGTATATGAGGGAATAGCGTGTGTTTGAAAAAAACTCCTACCCTTTTTGTTGTTGGATAGTATATAAAAAAAGAGACTGCTGGATAGTATATGTGGTGATTTGGATTGTATCCAAACATTTTCACATTAGCATTCCCGTTTCAGGCCATTAAACCGTTGAGGCTATAAATTCTTAGACACATAGGTTTACATGCAGCGTCACTGTGGCCTCAAACCTACGACGTATTGTTAATTTCCCGTTGAAGCTATTAACTTTCAGGCTATAATACCATCCTATGGAAAATTTTAACATGTAACTCCAATTGAGGTCAGCCACTTCTAACAATGTTACAATGTGAGGCTATAAACTTTGAGGCTATAAGACCATCCCCATGTTAAACCCATGGACCATACGATTTGCCGTTTGAGGCCATACAGCGCTAACACTCCTACACGACAAACTTTGAGCGACAAAGCGTCAAAAGAATGCGACAAAGCGAAATATAATTATGTTGCTTTGTCGCCTCAAAATTTTTCGCGTTGGCACGCCACGCTATAGTTGTTGGCACGTTATTGCTTTTATATTGTTGACATTTTGCCGCGCTATTTTGGCGCTTAGCTGCGATTTCGCTTTGTCGCGGCTACAACGCCACAATGCGACACAGCACATATCAGCCGCCACAACGTTGTGCAATAAACCACATCAAATATAGTTGTACCTATGGGAGTATTTAACTACCTAATACTTTTATACGTACCAGTGGAATCTTTGGTCTTTGAATCCTACACGCAACAGGAATGTCTCACCACTCCATCTTTTATAATTAATATCATGTTGACAAACAGAAAAAGTTCTCACAAATCTCTACAATTTATTATTATTGGTAGGAGAGACTTTCATTAACTTGATTAAATGAATAGACCGAATTTTCCTGTCTTAAAATTTCGGTTGTTATTATGCGAATTTCTATTCAGAAATTAAAGAAAAAAAACCAGTTACAAGACAAAGAAACCTCGGTTTAGAGTGATGGCATGCCATTCCACCTGTTTGCCAAATAACAAGCATATATGTCCTTGTTTTGTATTGGATTGTATTTTTTTATTTTTTTTATATTATTACTAGCGAGTAAGTTTTTTTATTCGTTGTATTATTCTCTATTTGACATAAGGCGAGACGCATTGCAAGGTCCAAAGAGGATACACGAGACTCATTGCAAGGTCCAACGAGAATAAACGGGACGGATTGCAAGGTCCAATGAGGATGAAAACAAAAATTGAGCAGTGACCTCGAGGATAGGATCCCCACTGTGGTACGCGACATACTTTCTAGTGATGATGTATAAGTATACCAAGTTTCATCCTTTAAGCGAGCGGCTTTAAAGTTATAGACCGGATGGAAAAGTATGCTGGAAAACGTAAATATTCGTGGCCTTGACCTTGCAGATAGACTCCTCCCCCCAAAGTTGTACTCGACACACCTTCATATGATGATGTTAAATATACCCCGTTTCTTCCCTGTACAATTTTACAACCGTTTGAAATTAAGGGATGAAACTTGGTTTCTTGTACACCATCACTAGAGGGTGCGTCGCATACCACATGGGTGGGTGGGTGTGGCTATCTTCAAGGTTAATGTCGCGGATCAATAGCGTATGTTTTGCGTCTCATTTTCTTTTCCACTCTGTAACTTTAGAGCTGTTTGAGATTAAGGGATGCAACTTGGTGTACATATATGTTATCATTAGCAGGTGTGTTGTATACCACATTGGGGGTCTTATTAAATGTCAGCGTCATAGTGTTATATATTCAATTTGTCTCTTACGCTTTCCTTTCCACAATATGATTTTTATAACATTTGAGATGAAGGCACAAAACTTGATATAACTATATATCATCACTAAAACGTGTGTCACCTCCCACATTGGGGGTCCTATCTTAAAGGTCAAGGTTATAGATGAATATTTTAGGTTCCAGTCACATTTTCCCTTCTGCTTTTAACTTAACAGCTTTTTAAAATAAATGGAAGGAGCTTGGTATACTTATATATTGTAACTAGAAGATGTGTTGCATTGCATGCTTGAGGTCTTGTACTCAAGACCAAGGCCACGTGTCAATATTTGAAAATTTCTTTTGTTTCTGCTGTATATCATAACAGTTGTTCGAAGTACAGGGATGGACAATGGAACTTTTGTGACCTCACCATAATAAGCGACGGGTTAAATTTCACTGATTTAGTGTTACAACAATTCTCATATACTGATATATTTCACTTGCACATTTTGATATTCTAAATTATTTTTGCTTACAGAACAACAATTTATATCATAGAACTTGATGAAGGCCTAAATTGTTTTTTTCCAGTCCACCTCTGTCGTGTCTTTCCGTCCATTCTTCCGTTGATCAAATAATCTTGTGACCACAACCAGTCTAACATATCTGTTCATGGATTCATAAACTGGCTACATGTCATTCTCGTCATCTGAAGGTGCACATATTTTATTCGATCTGCAAGTTTCTGTAATTGTTTGTAAGAGTTATCACCCTTTATGTTCTACAGCTTGGTGCACTATATGACAGTCTTATGACCGCAACTAGTCTCTCAGTTTTTGAATAATTGCTTTTATATCTGGTACAGAACACGGTAATTTTCAGAAGATAATATGTTCGATCATTTTTTTCCCACAATTATTGTACATGTTATAGCCCTTTTCGTCTTACATGTGGATCAGATATACGACACAGTCTAAAGACCACAACTAGTCTTGCAGTTGATGAATGTTGTGAAATTTAATAAAAACCATTATAAGAGGATGCTAGAGCGTCTTCTTTTTTAGCTTGTTTTTTTACATACGAGTATTTTGGAGCTGCTTTTATTTCCTGAAGTAAAAGAGTACTTCCTTATTGGGCTGTCTTTCTCATCTTATGAAGAAAGGTATACCATAATAGCAGACTGGTGTACCAGACATGTATGATGTAAATAGCATGGTGTACCCGACACTATTGGACAGATATATATACAGGGCCGTCGTACGGGGCGGGCGATACTGGCGACCGCCCGGGGCGCCAGGCTGCTGGGGGGCACCATTTCGAGGAGTTTGCAGTATTTTTTTTTCCGAGAGTGGGGGGCGCCGAAGGCGACGCTCGGCCGGGGCGCCGTTTCGTCCAGCGCAAACTTGCGACGACCCTGTATGTGTATATATATATATATATATATATATATATATATATATATAAATAAATATATATATATATATATTTATATATATATATACATATAAGCAGTGTAAGTGACACAAATCTATTTTTTCGATGAAAAAGGGGGCATGCTCGATTGGTCAGTGCCGATAAAATCGAAACTGTTCTGTATATACTGACTTTACCTTCCAATCGAATGGACGTGGCATTTTGCATTATTCGAGTGGGATTCTACATATTCTGCTAATTCCCAAAGGAGCATGCCACTATGTGCAATATCCAATTTTTATCTGTCTTTAAAAACTTACTATCTGGGCGAGTCTCCATGCTGCTAAAAAATTTACTGCACATGCTGCATTTGTACATTTGACATGCGTTACGTCATCGTGATTCTCTCAACACCACCTCCTCTCCTGGAACAGTCTGCACTGTGAAAGAATCAAATGTTGTGTCATTCGATTGCGATTCTATATATTGCGACTGTGCTGATTAACAAATGAGCATGCCCATTATATCCTCTATCCTACCTCCTGTGCATGCATCAGTGGGGAGGGTTGGGGGGGGGGAATAAAAAATGTATGCTCTAAAAGGAAACTAACAATAATTGGCTTCATATAGTATCTGCGCACATACATCGGACACTTTATACGGTCTGCTCAAAAAAGATATGTGCAAATTTTAATAATTACTGTTGGCAGTTAAAATCAAGGAAGACAGTTCAAGGAGCATTATTTTATAAATTGTCATAAATTTTGCTTGAATTGTGCATTTTTTTTTCTTTCCGTCCGATGCTCACCCACTCTCCAACTCAGAGTATACTAGATGATGACGATGCCCTCTCTATTCTCCTTGACTCAAATGAGTTCGAGACAGAAGCAGCAACACTGACACCTCAGTTGGAAGAGGAGGAAGAGGTCTGGTCCTTTGATAAGATTTAACGCCTTTTACCCCCGAATTTGTGCCCCAAACCATCTGGCACACAATCCAAAAAGATCCTTTCCGTTATGGAAAAGATCTCCGGGGAGCAAAAACACAACCAGACCTCTTGTTTCTCCCTCATTCACCAACGATTGACGAACTCTCACATCGGTTTTTGCTACGTCAAAACATAGCTCGGCAACCTCGAGGGTGGTTTGTCCTCCCTCGACATTGAGATCCCTGGTCTCTTCTGCCAGTTACAGGGTACATTCCCCACAGTGACCTACCAAAGCTCCCCCGCTGAGGCGGCCAAAGTGGGCATTTCTACGGGAGCATGGGCTCGCCTTCCAATAAAAACAATGGATGCCATGGAGCAGAAAACCCGGTTACTCGTAACCATTGCGTCGCATTTCGATCTGTTCTCAGCAACTACGTTTAGTATGCTGAGAGAGGCCTCCTTGAACCCAGCCGCATTACAGTGCGTGCTGGAAGCTGTTGCCAAGACGTCCCGGTATGCGCTTTCTGTTGCAATGGCTTTATCGGCGGAATTTCTGCACATCCGCCGTGACGTTGCATTTGACTCCTCGAAGGTCTTACTTAACCACAGTAAAGACCTTCTAAAGGCTGCCCCACTAGAAGCCGAGATCCTCTTTGGAAGCCTCACACCAACCGTGGTCCATTGCAATCGGCCAGGAAGCGTGTTAATGCGAATCGCCATCAGGGACCATCCACCAAGTTCTTCAAGCGGACGCAACCCCAGTCCAATCTGCAACATCAAACTAGACATCCTTCCTCGTCAGTCAGGTCCACGGCGCCAAGGTCGCCGCAAACCCACAAAGAGGAAGTTCTATAATCCTCTTTCCTTTCCAACCAGAGGACGGGGGGGGGGGGAGGACAGCCCTAGGGATCCAACCCCTCTCCCTCCGTGTATGCACCTCCCAAACGTCCCCGTAGTTCTCGCCGAGGCCTCTTTTCAGAGACTTGGTCAAACATCACGGGACGATGGGTGGGTCCTCTCCATTGTGAACGAGGGTTATCGACTCCAGTTTTTAGAACAACTCCCGCTATCAAAGATCCCCGTTCTCTTTCCCCAGTCCAATCTGGTGAAATTGAGGGAATAGGTCCATACCCTTTTGCAGAAAGGGGCAGTCGAGAGGGTCTGAACGATCAGTTTTCCGCCTTCTACTCCCGAATCATCCTGGTCACCAAGAAAAGCGGGAAATTTGGATCATAATCGATCTCTCCCCACTCAACCAGTTTCTTCTGGAGGAACCTTTCAAGATGGAGACAACCTCTTCAGTTCGGAACTCACTATGTCCGTCCGAGTGGGCAGTCTCCATCGACCTTCAAGATGCCTATTTGCACATCTCGATTTTTCCTCCACAGCGCAAATATCTCTGTTTTTGCTTAGACCAGGATGTTTTTCAATTCCGGGTTCTGATGTTTGGAATCTCTTCCGCACCCAGAGTCTTCATCCGAATTATGGGAGTGGTTGCGGCCTACCTTCGATTACTGGGAACACCGATTTCCCAGTATTTCGACGACTGGTTGATCCACAATGTGTAGGTTCAGTCCCTTCATCAGGATCAGTTCTGTTCTTGGTCCGCCATAACTCGGTTGGGTCTTTTACAAAACCTCGAGAAGTCTCATTCCATCACAGGACTTTGTTTACGTGGGGATGAATTTCCTCACGAACCAGAACTTGGTACAGGTTCCACTGGATCGGGTAGATCGAATCGTGGCTTTTCTAGAGGCGCCTCGAGCAAAAACATCGTTATCTGCTCGTCCTTATTTATCCCTATTGGGAACCTTGCAAGGTGGTAGCCACACGGAGATTCTCTATCAACTCCGATCCCACTATGACGGGACTTTCACCACCACTTGCGCTGGTGGATGAATCGGGGCAGATTCCTGGCTGGGGTCCCAATGCATGCACCCGACCCCCACTCCTATCTGTTCGCCGACGCGTCAAATTCCAGTTGGGGTGCTCATTTAGAACCGGAGGGCATAATTCTCCAGGGTCTTTGGACTCAGGCCGAATCATCCCTCTACATCAACAACCTAGAAATGAAAGCAGTATTTCTAGAGTTGCAAGGGTGCATCGACAGAATAAGAGGTCGCTGCATCATGGTCCCCTCAGACAACCTGTCTGTCGTAGCGTATCTATGACGTCAGGGAGGCACACATGCCCCTTCTCTTTGCGTAGAGGTCTGGAACCTCTTTCTGTGGGCATCCTCAGAGGACATCACAATCTGAGTTCGCCACATACCAGGCAAGAGGAATGTATTAGTGGACAGCCTGTCCAGGACAGGTCGAGCCGTCCTCACGGAATGGTCTCTTCACCGCTCCGTAACAGAGTCCCTGTTCGCACTCTGAGGAAGACCCTTAGTGGATCTGTTTGCGACCAGGCTCGACAACAGACTTCCCTTTCACGTATCTCCGGTCCCAGAACAGAGAGCATGGGCAGTGGACAACTTCAGCTTCCGTTCGGATTGGCTATTCGTATACGCCTTCCAATCGTTCTGACTGCTACCTCAAGTTTTGCAAAAAGTCCGAACTTCCACTGCAAAGATCATTCTCATCCCCTCCCACACTGTGGCCCCAGCTATCATGGTTCAACGAACTGCTAGACCTATTGATTGATCAACCCCGGTCTTGCCTTACCGGAGGGATCTCCTGTCTCAACACCCCTTCTCCACAACAGTCCACACATTCTCCACCTTCACGCTTGGCTCATCTCAAGCGATCTCTCCGCCAGATTTCTTCGGGCCGATTTGCCAGTTGCATCATTCAGGCCAGGAGAGTTTCTACATCCAAGGTCTATGATGCCAGGTGGAGAATCTTCTGTGATTGGTGCAGTAGGAAACATGTTGACTCTATCTGCCCTTCTGTAACTTCTGTTGCTGATTTCCTTTTGTTCCTTTTTGAGACCAAAAGATATTCAGTATCCACTATCAAGGGCTATCGAGCTGCTATCTCCAACACACTTAAATTCTCTCAGGGCACGGCAGTCGGTTCAGATTCGTACCTTTCCGGTCATATTAAGTACTCTGAGTTCCAGAGACCCGTCTCCCGATCTCTTACGCAGAAATGGAATCTTTCTTGTGTTTTGTGGTCTTTAACCAAAACCCCCTATGAACCATTGAGCGAAGCCTCCTTTCAGGACCTCACACTCCAGACTGTGTTCCTACTAGCTGTTACGACTCTATGGTCTTAAAATAATAACAAAAAGATAGTGGAACCAACAATGTTTATAAAATCAACAAACAATTTATTTCTAGACAAGTAAAGTGAAAATTCAAAAGACACTAACACTAACGTGAATTAAAATCGAAATAATCCAATAATCCTAAGTGACCTATTCACAAGTCCTAAATATAGAAATTATAAAATGTTCCGAATGAATGAATGTTCCGAGTGAATGAATGTTCCGAATGAATGGATTATCTGGAATGTCCTGATGTACCAACAATAGTCTTGAATGTACTGATGTACCTAGATCATGTAATCCACATCATCTTGAGAATGTCCACAAGTATCCAAAACTCATATATTTAAATCCAAAGGTTGATGAGCACTTTAGGCAACTCCAATGAATGTTCCAATAAATAATTCCTTTTAAATTATGAATACAGCAGTACAGCATTACGGCATTACAGTACAACAAGGTTACATAATTACAGCACAACTATGATTCCAAACAATCTGATTATTCCAAAAGACTGATCATAAAAAACATAAATGTTTTCAACACAAGATTTAAATACTGATTTTATGCGTCTCATTAGGAAAGGGTAAGGGTGAAGGGAAATAACTACATTTCATGGTTTTGATTCAACCATACTGAGTTGCTTCCCTTTCTTATTCTGTGTTTGGTTTGAAGTGACCTCCGTTGCGAGAACTTTTTAGTAGGAAAAATGCGAACAACATAAATGTAGAAGAAAACAAAAGAAGAAACATAATTTGGACTGTTTAAAAAAATATATATTTAGACCAATTTTAAACATTTGCAACAACCCAACCAGCAAGCCAATTCCCTACACCAGGAGTTGTTATGAAGAGCTTTTCAGACTACTGCTAATCCTACAACGTAAGACGTCCACCATGATATTATTTATGAAGTTTGGGTTGTTTGATCAGAGTGGACGTCTTACATTGTAGGACTAGCCCTACTGCCTATTATTATTTTGTTTTCCAAGTATATTACACGCTATAAAATCGTCGTAAATCTTTCTAAAGTGTATGTTAATGTGGTCATCTAGGCGCATTTACTTATCTTAAATTATATCTTCATTAAACTTTTCCTTTATAGAAAATAATGCAGAAATGAGAGCAGCAAATATCAAGTAGAACATAGCGAAATATTTTTGTTAGGAGATACGGGGATAAAGGAAACGGGATAAAAATTGTACCATTTCAAAGAACTGCAGTTTATTTTCTAAGAGTTAATAATTTGTACTAAAAACAGTTATCTGATGTATTTATTTTCTCAATGTGCCTTTTTACATTTGTATGCATGGTATTTGCATAATTCTTTCCAATAATTAACATCATTTGGGGTTTGTGTGTGTGTGTGTTGCTATTTTGGCTGGTTCTGTCAATGACTGTATTGATCGTATTAGTTGTTTAAATTTCTCAAATTTCTAAAGAATCACTCACTGTCATTGCATAACCTGTCACAAATAGGCTAGTTCTTTGTTCTAGAGAAATATCACTCCCGTATGCATTATCATGGGCAGGTAATGCCTGTGCCAACTTTTGTGAGGGTCATAGTTTTAAACGCAATTATTCGTAAATGATGTAATCGAAATTTATAATAACAATGAATATGGGGTTTTCATATAATAAGAATGAATATGGGGTTTTCATATAATAAGAATGAATATGGGGTTTTAAATTTATAATAACAATGAATATGGGTTTTTATATAATAACAATGAATATGGGGTTTTCATATAATAATGAATATGGGGTTTTCATATAATAACAATGAATATGGGGTTTTAAAATAATAACAATGAATATGGGGTTTCATATAATAATGAATATGGGGTTTTCATATAATAACAATGAATATGGGGTTTTCAGATAATAACAATGAATATGGGGTTTTCATATAATAACAATGAATATGGGGTTTTCAGATAATAACAATAAATGGGGTTTTCATATAACAACAATGAATGGGGTTTTCATATAATAACAATGAATTTGGGGTTTTCATATAATAACAATGAATATGGGGTTTTCATATAATAACAATAAGTGGTTTTCATATAATAACAATGAATGGGGTTTTCATATAATAACAATGAATGGGGTTTTCATATAATAACAATGAATATGGGGTTTTCATATAATAACAATGAATATGGGGTTTTCATATAATAACAATGAATGGGGTTTTCATATAATAACAATGAATACGGGGTTTTCATATAATAACAATGAATGGGGTTTTCATATAATAACAATGAATGGGGTTTTCATATAATAACAATGAATACGGGGTTTTCATATAATAACAATGAATGGGGTTTTCATATAATAACAATGAATGGGGTTTTCATATAATAACAATGAATGGGGTTTTCATGTAATAACAATGAATATGGGGTTTTCATATAATAACAGTGAATATGGGGTTTTCAAATAATTACAATGAATATGGGATTTTCATATAATAACAATGAATATGGGGTTTTCAAATAATAATGAATATGGGGTTTCATATAATAACAATGAATATGGGGTTTTCATATAATAACAATGAATGGGGTTTTCATATAATAACAATTAATATGGGGTTTTCAAATATGGAAGATTTTTAAAAAGTTTAAGGAGAAACCTACCTATTTGACCTTTAAACTTAATCAAGGAACTCTTGAAAGGCCGTTGAAGATGCTCCATCTTTCTTTTTGTTTATTTGTCTCTTCATATCATTCTGTAATTCAACTCTTTCGCAAATCCCATCGTAAGTTTACAAAAAAATGTCAGAAATGATGACCGTTTAAAATTTCAAACCAAATAAATATATATATGAATTTATCAAAAAGAACAAGACAAGATACAATATATTCAATCGTATGCATTTGAATCATAAAGTAGTCCAAGATAAATTAACAAAAAAATAAAAACTTTCCTACAGAGAATTTATTCATGCAATAGGACAATAACAAAAAGAAAGATAATTTTTTTTTTTAAAGTGTTATTTTAGGGCTTATTGTATCAGTTTCACACATTCTATATTCTGTGATTGATATAAAATTACAAATAATTTTACAGATAACCTGCCTTATGCAAATAGTAGGAAAATGTTTGCATTGTTTTATTTTAGCGACTTTGAATGTTGTATGGAAAATTGTGAATGTTTCATCTCTTGGAAATTTAGGGAGCAAAATAATTTAAACTACCGAAACCCAAAATTGAGAAAATTAGATACATGGAATTTTCAGAAATCATAAAATCTCAACAATTTAACTGGCAACATTCCCTTATTCGTTGTGTCTGGTCAAATTGTTCAGCCTTAAATTACAGCTACATATTTCAGATAGGAATTGAACAGACATAAATTATCATACATATATACTTGCCTGCATACATACTTGCATGCACTCTCACACATGCACACAAACACACAGAGTAAAGATTCAAATATAATTGCTTGAAGTAAGTGAGGAATAGATAGATAAATAAATTAATATATTAACAAATTCATAGATATATTGAAGGATCAATCAATCAATCAATCAAACAATTATTACAAAAATCCAGATTAGAAATGCTCTGAAGAAGAACCCACCATAATGTGGGTTGAAATGGGGAAGGGTGAAGGCCTGGTCACAATGGTGATAACTGGGGCTGCCCGAAACCTTTCCAAAACGATGTGTTGATAAAAAGTTGCACGTAAACTCGTACCTTTTATGAAATATGTAATTATTACTACAACTGGGAATACTTTGTAGCATTTTACAGTAAAAAAATACTTATTGAACAATACATTATTTTTATATTTGGTTGCAAGTACGTAAAATATCACCAAACACTATGATCCAATGAGAAGAACAATTATATTGTGATGCTCATCACATCAAATTAAACAAGACATACATGTCATATCATATAGACGAAGTAGACTTTATATGCTGGAGTTATTTTTAGATTTTTTTTCTTACAACAAAGGTTTAATTGCATTTGTTACATTTTATGGACTTGGGTTCAGCATTGTCTTGAAATTATCTAATTCATTGTCACTACTTATTTAATCTATTCAAATTTTAAAGTCACTACTTATTTAATCTATTCAAATTTTAAAGTCACTACTTATTTAATCTATTCAAATTTTAAAGTCACTACTTATCTAATCTATTCAAATTTTAAAGTCACTACTTATTTAATCTATTCAAATTTTAAAGTCACTACTTATTTAATCTATTCAAATTTTAAAGGCACTACTTATTTAATCTATTCAAATTTTAAAGGCACTACTTATTTAATCTATTCAAATTTTAAAGTCACTACTTATTTAATCTATTCAAATTTTAAAGGCACTACTTATTTAATCTATTCAAATTTTAAAGTCACTACTTATTTAATCTATTCAAATTTTAAAGGCACGCAATTCATTATATCATCATGTCTCAAAACATTTAATAAAATAGGAGGAAGTGGGATTCTGTTTCAATCTGATGGTTAAATGTTCATTTCCTATTTTCTCTAGGAAATTTTAGTCTGGTATATCTCCTTGGTTCAATATTCAACATATGCTCACTCAGAGATAATTTTGTAATGACTGGATTTCTTCTTTAAGTTTCAGATAGTGAGGCATATATCTATATTAATATGTAGGACTATTTTTGAGTTTTAATAATTCAATAATACTGACTTTGTACATAGAAATGTTTGCACTTGCAACAGTGTAGCATCCTACCAAACGGCATATATTTCCCTAATGATAGCAATGTACACAGCATGTATATTGTGGATCTTAGAGGTGTTGAAGAAAAGTGTATTGTATACAGTGTGACGACTTGCATGCTTTCAAGCTTAGCTCAGAAGCTGCCCGACTCATTGGGTGTGATATGTACCTGATACATAAACCAAAACAAAAACATTCTAGGAAACATGATCCACTTGTCAAACAAATTTATGTGGAGACAACATAAAAGACATTTTAACATAGATCCAACACATACGCATCTCTTAGGGAAGCGAAGGAGAGGGGATTAAGCACCTTGGGATGAACTGACAATGACTTGTCTGTAAAGATCTCTAGATACCCATTTTTTCGAGATTTTCATCTAATTTGCATATTTTGTTATATTTTCATAACTAGTTAGCCATTTTCCTATAAAAAAAATAATATTTCCTGTCAAGAGTTGAAGTTAGTGTTAAAAAGTTTGATTTAGGATACACTTTAGAGCCTTTTGCCACTGAATATGTTACTATTAAATAATCAAATAAAGTCACTTATTATTCAACTTCAGCGTAAGCATCTCATACTAAATGCATGAAGTAAATTTATTCTGTTAATCTGGCAAAAATCATTTCAACTGTGTTTCTGGAGACACATTCTTTGTTTGCTTTATTGGTTGTGTTGTAATAACGATTCACCAATAGAAAGAAATGCTAAGACCACTAAACAGCATAAGAAACATAATCTTGCAATTAATTCATCAAAAACTTGCCCACATTTAAATTGTTTAAACTGAAATTGGCCATCTTAATTCAAGCACAATTCATGAAAGTAAATCCAGCGTTATTCTCTGAGAAAAAAGAATGATTATTCACAACTGACATATTCTCTGCATGTTGAAGATATATTGGAGTAATTGCCTTCCGGACTTTTATTGACGATATTAAACATTACTTATGAAACATAATTAGGTCAAACACTTTGGTTCTCTGCATGATAGGCACGATAATCCTTTCTATGATTGTTTTAATACAACTTTTTTGGACTCGTGGCAGCAAAACAGATACATGTATGTAGTTTACCCGTTTTAAGACTGTTTAATAATTTTGTGTTCTTTCTCTCTTATATTTTGTCTTTTCTTGTTTCCCCGTCATTAAAACATGTAGGAGTTAAACAAAATTCTTGGCTTTTGTGTTTAGTGTTTGTTTTGTGGATGTAAATTGTTTCTTCCCATGATGAAGGGCTTGTTTAGCTCAAAATGTTCAGAAACTGTTTTGTATTTGCACCATTATCAATTTCTGTGTTAATATATATATATATATATATATATATATATATATATATATATATATATATATATACACACACACAGAGTGAAATCCCACAAAACCAAACCCTCAATATACCAGAATCTCTTCAAGATTGAAACTATTTTGGGATCCCAAATTTTTTCTTCTTTAATATCATAATTTTTTCCAGTAAACCGAAACCCCTTTACTCCGAAAACCGCAACAAATTTAAATCCTAAATTTCAGTTTTACACTAATAAAAAAACCGCAAACTCCATAAAACCGAAACTCACTTCAAAGTTTGAAATATATTTTACCTGCTAAGTTCCCGACACACACTTGACCAGATTATTTACGAGTAGCAAATACTGTAGTTAGCTTAACAGCGAGAAAATGTCCCAAGGGCACGCGAGGTTAAAACAAAACTTCACACACGTGCCGAAACAGATTAGGTCTGACAATTGACTAACCCAAAGTCTTTGCACAATAAAAAAGAGCCAGCTTTTAATGTAAATTATTAATAAATGAATACTTGAAGATAAGCTATTTAAGAAAGATTATGTTTATCTAATTATTATCTAATTGTGATTGATGATGTACATTTGCATAAATGCTCCATTGAATATTGTTTCCTTTTGTTTAAAATTAAATATTCGGGCTTTATTAACCAGGCTTGTGGCCTTGCTTTTGGTGCTGTACCAATGGAGACCGACAAAACAGTATTCTTAAACTCAGATTCACTCAATTGATTTTCAAAGGAGAACAGTCATTATATAGATCCATTTAAGTAGTCGTGATTGTTATTTGTCTTCACTAACATGTCAAGATCTCAGAACAACCAGCTAAGCATTGTAGGATTGAATTATCCTTACATGATAACATAAGTCTGATCAAAGAGTATGAATCTGTGCCAAAACTCGCATTTAAGAAATTTGGAGAATATAACATAGGAACATTATGAATTATAATGAGTATTTAAACATTATGGGTTATCATTCATAATTCTAATGGACTTCTAGTCAAGTTGTAAAAGTGTCTTGTTCCTTAAATGTTTCTCAAGATGAGGACTGTATTTCTACGTGGAACAACTGTATTTATTCATGTAACCAGATCTGATTTTTGGAAGGAACATATGTTGCTTAGCTAATTTTTCATTAAATGTTAAAAAAGCAAAAGAAACAGCTGTTTAATTTGTGCACTCTTACACACAAATGCACAGATGTTCTCTCATAATTACATTCTCTCTCTCCACATTAACGCTTATAAAAAGACATTTTTTTTAAATCTGTGAAACCCCTAGTAAACTGAAAACCTCTCAAAACCAAAAATAACATTTGGTCCCATTAAAATTTTTTGCTGGATGAAATACTTGAACTTGAGTTTACACCAAGTAACCTACAAGAACCAGAGATGTTTTAATTCCATGCATACACTTTCCATGGGATTTTTCTACAGTGTTACATGATACATATGATACAGACTTGCAAAAGCCCATCGAGGCGACAGGGCCGTACCGAAACTTTCTTGACAAGATGGCACACACCTGCTTTAATCTACTTCATGTTTTGTTGTGTTTTTGTTTTTTAATCTGTAATAAGGGTCTAAACAGATCATATTTAAACAATTAAAGGACAGAAGGTCTCTCTTTGTCACTGTGTGTTGGTTGGTCAGGATTGGTTGGTTTTGTGGGTTTAACACCATTTTTCAGCACATGATAGGCTACACATGGCAGCTAGTTTATTTGGTGGATGAAGAACCTGGAAAAAACACTGGGAAGAACCACTGACCCACGGGAAGCTACTGGCAAGCTTTTTCACATACTCATGTTGGCAGAGCCAAGACTCAAACCCACGCAGACAGAGTTGAGATGTCATTGATTTGTAAAGGTGAGCGCCTTAGACCATTCATCCACCCCAGGCCCCATTGGTCAGGAAGCCTGTCAGTTGTACCTCAATGGATTTTTCTCTCTCTCTCTACCTATGATGGTACAGTGGGTAGTCAAACCAACCAACAAAGAGAGAGAGAGAGGATAAAAAGAATCATATTGTCAGTAGCATGAATTGGAGCAACTGCAATGTTTAACTTACCTCGGGACTGTTTGTTTTTTTGCTTGCCCTATTACCACTCACTGTACTCGCTAGTGATCGAATGGCTGCTCTTTTCAATGTTTGGGACGTAAGCCATGCACTGTTTGTTGAGCTATATTTTCTTTATATAAACCAGATTTCAAATTTAAAACCTAAACGTCTCTTTTATTATTTAATCAAATAGCTCAGAAATAGAAGCAACATAACAATTTACAAATAAGATTGTACTGCAATAGCAGCAAAACTACATTTTGTAGCAGACACACTTGGCAGGGATGTGAATAGTTGGCTTCCTCCTTCAATACACAGCTTCTTGAAGTCAAGCTGAAAGCTTGTTGTCTATCTTGTCAGAGCAGCTCCAACACCTTCATGATTGTTTCTGTACAACATATAAAAAAATGTATAGCCTCAACTTAAACATTTCTCATCCAGTTTTCAAAAAATTAATAGCATTGAGAATTAGTTGTTTTTTTATCATAATAAAGAATGGGTTTTTTTTATATACATTGCTATGTTAATGAGTAGACAGGGTTATATCTTACAATCTGTCATTAGTACAAAACCTTTACTGACACCAACCACTTAATAGCTCAATTAAGAGAGAGATGGGGATTACTTCTCTGATTTTTTGTTTTATGTCCTATGAAGATTTTTGAGAATGTGTGAATCTCACCTAATTTTATGGCACTAAACACCATAGAAACCAGTGAAAATGGTTCATAAAAAAGAATTTGGAAAATACATAAATTTTATAATTATTCAGACATTTAGTTATAACCAGAATTTTTCCCTAATTTCAAATACTAGTAAATGGGTTCCGATGTATATCTAGTGCTTTAAGAAAGCACTGATAACATGCCATATATAATTTTAACAAAATTATTATAGTACTATGAATCTGGAGTTAGCAAGACATTTCTAAAAAATATAGAATACACAAAATATTCTATTCTCTTCCCAAGCAGTTTAATGACTGGAAATGCTTTCATGAAATGTAGATGCCCCACCATTGTACCTGAAAATGTAGATGTAGGAATAGATGGGTGGACAAAGTAACCAGGGCTGAGAAAAATAGCCTGACATACAGGACATGTGAAATTCTTTGTTGGGCAAGTTCAAAATTTCTAAGAGGATTGTCCGGGACAAGTAAGTTTTTGTCAGTCCAAAAGAATTGGTCAACTAGAGATTTCTTACTGATTCACAGCTAACATGTAAACTAATCTCTCTTTCAGACAAATCAGTTGCTTTCACAAAAAAATGTGAGTCCTTTCAAAAGAATTATCAGCAGACCTACCTACGGCCACCAGCATTCAAAAGCAAACACTGACTGCTGACAGTGTTTTGTTTTTTCTTATCTTGGCCTCACTTGGAAGTAAAGATCAAAGAGGTCATTTGGATCTGCAGAGATGATGGCTTTACATTTGCTGGTGTCATACATTATATAACTAAGTAAAAGCATGTCACTAATTCTGACAAGGGGTAGACCCACCACACACTCATGGCTGAAATAATAATTCTGACAAGAGGTAAACCCACCCCACACTCATGGCTGTGATAATAATTCTGACAAAGGGTAGACCCACCCCATATTCATGGCTGTGATAATAATTCTGACAAGGGGTAGACCCACCCCATATTCATGGCTGAGATAATAATTCTGACAAGGGGGAGACCCACCCCATATTCATGGCTTTGATAATAATTCTGACAAGAGGTAGACCCACCCCACGCTCATGGCTGTGATAATAATTCTGATAAGGGGTAGACCCATCCCACACTCATGGCTGTGATAATAATTCTGACAAGGGGTAGACACACCCCATATTCATGGTTGAGATAATAATTCTGACAAGGGGTAGACCCACCCCATATTCATGGCTTTGATAATAATTCTGACAAGAGGTAGACCCATCCCACACTCATGGCTGTGATAATAATTCTGACAAGGGGTAGACACACCCCATATTCATGGTTGAGATAATAATTCTGACAAGGGGTAGACCCACCCCATATTCATGGCTTTGATAATAATTCTGACAAGAGGTAGACCCACCCCACGCTCATGGCTGTGATAATAATTCTGATAAGGGGTAGACTCATCCCACACTCATGGCTGTGATAATAATTCTGACAAGAGGTAGACCCATCCCACACTCATGGCTGTGATAATACTGATGTATCTGATGATACTACCAAAAATACCCGAAAAGCTGTAGAGACTCAAAAAGATATCAAATGTGCAAATCAAGCATACCTTGATTTGTTATACTGAAACTGTTTTTGAAGGCCATCAGCAGTTAGGAAAACCATATTAACTCGTTTTATTATTTCTCTTTCAAAAAAATAGCTAGATGCAAAAAGGAGGCTGAAATATTTCTGTATATTTATAAATTTTGTTCAGTAAAATCCACAAGCAATTATATATTGAATGAAAACAAAGCAACTCAAAATAGCAACTGCACATATTTTCTATGTTTCTTGAAAATATGGACAAGTGATAAATTCTGAAGCACAATTGATTTTTCAAAAGTCACATGTCAAAGACAAGTGGAAAAAAAATATATTTGCTAAGCACTGGGAAAACAATATATGACCTACTACTTTTGTGTTGGGGCATTTAATAATTTTTTTTCAAAAAACAGCCACCGGATGAAGTTGCATAACATGCAGACAAATCAAATGTCTCTTTTCTAAAGTAACCAATATATGATGGAACTTGTCCTCTTGACAAACTCAGTCTACAAATTGGGACTTCTGCTGATTTGTTTAAGTGATATATCATGATGTCACTCTGCTCTCTGCTTGACAAGCTCAGTTTCCCAAGTCGGACTTACCAATGATTTTTTTAAGTAATGTCATAATGTCACTGCTGTCTGCTTGACAAACTTATTTTTCCAAGTGGGACTTCCTGATGATTTGTTTAACAAGTAAAATGTTTTACGGAATTATGTATCATTTCTTTTAAGTAATGGCATAGTTTTATTAGTTTATGACCTCTGTATAATAGTCTAATAGGTGTTGTTTTGCAGAGTGCACATATATGGTAATTTCAATGTGACCCAGTACATTGGTCCTGGGAAAATCAATATTGTCAATTGAAACATTAGTCATATCACGTGATTCAGCGCGTGAGTTCTACACTTGACCTGACCTGGATTTCACAGTTCAGGAATGATTCATTTTGTTGACCAGAAGTTAGAATAAGATCATAATAGTAAGATGTTGATTTGAGACGGAATAAGAAATGGGTTTTGTTTGTTTGTAAGATGCAGTATAAAGAAAGCTATATAATAAGATGTATTGCAGCGTTCGTCATTCTTCTATATAGTTCGTCGGCCTGAGAGGTCATAAACGAGATTGGATCATTTTGTGTGTGGTATTCTGCTTCAGAGATATTATTATACAGTACATTTTGGATTTAGTACTGCTACTTAAACTTTAAGAATTATTCAGCTCCATTGGAATTATCGGAAACATTTCTAGAACTTGTGTGAAATTCCATATTCACAAGGATTATTTGGAATTAATAATATTTGGATATAACGATTCTTGTTAGTACATCAGCACAGTTTTGTTTTTATTCGGAATATTCTCCATTCGGAATAATTTGGATGAACTTCTGAATCAGTGAACTTTAGAACAATTTAGGACTTATAAGGATATTCTATACTGTAAGTTATTTTTAATTCTTTTACTTTGATTGCTTGTTGAAATATTTTAATATTTTAGGAAATTAAATATGTGTTTTAAATCTTGAAAGCTTGTTCGAGTCTTTTCTTTTGTTACATTACCCCTAGTCGTAACAAATGTCATGATGTCACACTGTTGCAGAATATCACCAGTAAATAACCAAATAAGGCACAACATTTCTTTATCTTTGAAATGGCTGAGCAATTAAATAGGAAATACATTTTAATATGTGTCAGCAATGGAAAAGAAATTCTCTGGTAAAAAAAAGTCACATTTGGCAACAGATCAGTTCAGATGGACAGTGTCTGCTGGAAGCTGCATCTGACTTACATGCCAGTCAATGACTTCTCTGTCTGTTTGTCTGTGTGTGCCTCTCTCTCTCTCTCTCTCTTTTATATATATATACACACACACACACACACACACACACACACACACAGTAAGGTAAGTATGATTGCTCTCTGAGAACTGGCCTAGAATTCATAAGACTTTCAAGTACTTTTACTTTAAACTTGATCAATAGAAATCATAGTTTCACAAGCAAAAGATTTCAAAATCTGCAGAAATATTTTTCAGTAGCCAAGTACAGACAGCTGAAAATATCTAATTCCAAGATATGAAATATTATAACTGAAAGTAATTTATATGGTTCATACAGAGAGTTGTTTTCAAGTACTTCCAAAAGTTTTCAAGGAGTAATTTTTCTTGCTAAAACTGAACTTGCTCCACATTTTAGTTTGTTTATCATAAATTGGTACAAAAGTAGATGAAAAATCATAACAAATTAGAATGCCACTAGTGCAAAGAGACACTAATCCATCTGGTAACTACCCATATAAAGTGTCATTTTATTCACACAATTTTATCCTATTTGATGTAATTATACATTGTTTTTGGAAAATACATGGAAATTAGGAATTCTGAATTTAATAAGTGATATATTATATTCAGTTTTAATATTTTGTATTGCCAAAGATAAATTTCTAAGAGTTATGGGGAAACAAAATCCAAGGATTTTTTCAAGAAATTCAAAGACTTTTCAGGGATAAAACCAACAGGCTGAACAAACCATGATTTCTCAGTCTCAGTTTTGAAATTTTTTATAAATTTAATGCCTGGTGGCTTCAATATGTATGTCAAATAAAATTACAAATGTAAAACAAAAGAGAAAGTCAAAAAATATTTATTTGCATTTATATCAATGTAAGAACAAAAAATAAACAAGTGTAAGTTATAAAAAGTTAACATTGTAAAGGTAACATAATTAAATTCCTAAACTCTCGAATATATCAGTACTCTGAAATTAACTTCAATTTCTGCATCCCCTTTTACTCTGGCAACACTTTTGCAAGAAATTCAATGAAAGTTCACACACATCTACACTGAGAGATAAACAGAATGAATGGAAGTACAAGGCAAAATGAAACAGTAGTTGGCTTAAATAAATTGTAGCAAACCTTGTGATACCAAAGAAAATCAAAATTCTCAAGCAGAAAAATCAGCTTGGAAGCAGTGTTTCATAATTATTGTTATTTCCATCATCAAATCATCAGATGTAAGACTTGAATACTTAAGTCATGGAGAATAATTTTAGCATTAAAACTTATTTCAAACAACTTCTACATCAGTACAAATTACCATATATATTCGCGTATAACCGGGTCCAAATGCAAACAACATAGACCCTGATCTGCCATTGCATAATGCATCGGCAGATCAGAGTCTATGTTGTTTGTTCTACTGATTAGTCCTTACAAACTGCATAGACCCAGATCTGCTGGTGCATTATGCAATGGCAGATCTGGGTCTATGCAGTTTGCAGTTGGTATCTGCTTATACGCGAGTATATACGGTAAGCTTCTGTTGATCTGTTTATCAAGCATTGGAGAGTAACATACAAGCACAAAATGCATGTACTTGATTCACTGATGTTTACAAGAGGCCTTGAAGGGTTTGTATCATTTCTCAGGGCCAGAGTAAAACAAAACAAAATGACAGATGACCCAACACTAATTACCTGAGCTGATGCATATGCTTGTCATCAAAGAAGTGTTCAGCTCTGCCTGCCATATTGCAACATGGCCCATTTCTGGCACAAGAAGAGCGCTTATTATACCTTGGTCTTTTTCCTCAAGAACAATTATAATACATATTGATAAGATCTTCAAGCAAGCTCTCCATGTATTACTTTAATCAAATGAAAGTGCTTACTAGATTAATTTTTCAAATTATGATACTATTTCCTATCCCCAAATATCATTAAAGAATGTTAGTCCTACGATTTCACAAATTTCTGAGACTCATGAGTAATTAATCCACTCTCACAGAAATTCTCTGACTGTTCACAAAATAAAATCTATACTGGAACAATTGTAAACAAGAATTAAGTTGAAAAAACCAATTCTAAATCCTTCAAACAAATATACATTAATTCATAATCAGAAACCTACAAATCTTAAATGGTAGAACATTCAAGAATACTGGTAAAACCCAAGGTCTGGCTTCTGAACTTCTTCTGCTTAAGGGCGATTGCATGCTGGGTGGAGTTTGATCACTGATACATTCAGGACAGGACACTCTCCATATGATGCACATCATGATACACTAGTGTCCTGATTTTCATCCTCACTTTCATATGGGCATTTACGTTTTAAGGCACCTGTAATAAAATATTATATTAATCTACACTCACTGCCATTACAACCAATTTTGCTTCTTTACACGCTGTGGCAGTGCTTGTTCCTATTTTCCAAACACTAAGATCTCCCTGGGTCTAACTTATGGAGCCCTTTGCACTTCAGGTGGCCCTGTCTTTTATCTAATTGTTTACATGTATGTATTACTTGCTTAATACATCATTAGAATTATGAAATTACTGCAGTAAATTCATACTAGTAGTTCTATTTGATACTGAATTATTGTTCAGATATTATCATGTTTTTATTCAATACCAGAATTATTACAGTACAGATACATTAGAACTGAAATGACTGTGTACACATTATAGCTCTATCATGTGTTCTTTCTTTTAAACTGCTGCACAGTTGTTAACAAAACCAAATCTTTATTTGTAATTTTGCCCATTTTTAAGCCAACCTTATTATTTGGGATATAAGCACTGTGATTATTCCATTTTCCTGTGCATTCTTTATACCTAACTGACCACACTATTACTCCCTGTACTGGTATCAGATGCTGAGTCCCCACATGATAATTAATTTTATTTCAATCATTTCCAACAATCTCTACATTCTTTGGACTTATATTTATATTAGACCATCAGTTGCTATCACCTTCAATGACTTAAATATTCAGCCATTCTTGAATTCTTTATGATCAGGTCACTCAGAGGTCTATCAAAGCACAAAGACATCTTAATCAATGAGAAGCCTGCCACATCACCCAAATGATAAAATCAGCATCTGTATAACTTAAGCGGACTTGCATAATGGTCAGGAAACAGAGCACAAGATGGCAAACAAAACAGATGTCTACTTTTGTACACCTTTTATGACACACTGCCAATGTTTACTTGCACCCTTTAAAATTTTACTGAGAAAAAAGGTGCAAAGGCACAGCCTGAAGAAAACATGTATTATAGAGCTTCTAAGGTCAGAGGCAATCCTGGATAGACTGGTCTCCATTTACATCAAATAAATGCCATGACATTCTGACAAAAAAGAAATTAAAATTTGTTGCTGTTGAAATAAAGCCTGAGGAAATTTTGTTCAAGCAAATACTCCTGATGTAATCATATCAAAACAATAGGAAAAGGCCAGTGGTTGTTCCTGCAACTTGTAATGCTATAGTCTGTTTGTAAATAAACCAGTGACAGACTGCTGATATTTCACAGAGTAAAAAAGATAGTAATAAACAAGAATCCCGTGAAGGGACTGATGCTATACTGGCCAAAAAGACTTTCCAGGAATCCAAGATGAGACTGTTTTTTTTTTTAAACTTCTGAGTGTTGAAACCATCTCTGATATTCTTAAGCAACATGAAGATGTTCAAGATGATAAACATGGTGGCAATACTTGATGTAAAATTGGCACCATTTTCATTTAATCCCAAGTAGGCATTATAAGAAGTCTTTTGGCAAAAATCCTAGGTTGATATGACCATCCATTCAGGATTAACAGCAATAACAAGATTTTCAAGCTGGCCATTGTAGCAAACATATTAGATGCAATATCAGCACCATTTTTATTTAGAACCAACTAGATATCATAAGAAGTCTTTTGGTGAAAACCCCATGTTGATATGACCATCCATTGAGAATGAGTAGTGATAACAAGATTTTCAGAATGGCTGTCAGATCAGTGTCATTTTCATCTAGGACCAAGTAGACATCATAAGAAGTCTTTTAGTGAAACCCTATGCTGATATGACCATCTGTTAAGGAAGAGTAGCGATAAGATTTTCAAAATGGCCACTGTGATGGCCATACTGGATGCATGAATGGCACCATTTTCATTTAGAACCTTGGGATGAATGTATGTGTTAAGTTTTATGGTAATCCTCCTAGTAGTTAATGAGGAGTAGCGATAACAAACTTATACTAGCGGACAGACAGATGACTGACAACAGACAACAGGCAAATGATCATCCCATATGCTCTTCTGATGAATGAGCTATAGAGCTTTAGAAATTTTTGTTAAAACCCTTTTTAAATTAAATTAATCAGCATCAAAAGCTGAAATAAGAGTCTGTCTTTTTACAGACCAGGCATTGTTCATATTGCAATTCAGAAACAGACTATAGCTTTTAAATGCAGTGTTAAACAATCTCAATTCCAGCTTGCGCTTTGATATTATAATTGGGTCAAAGATTGGTTGCTGGAACCAAATTGCCACCTGCTTTTCTGCTGAATTACTGTTAAAATTTTACTGGAATTTTTAACTCGATTACAGAACAACAATAAATTGTGTTTTTGTTTTTTAAGTATAAGCAGCTTAAGAAATAGGGAATATAAGGTGAATATAATGGAGGCTATAAAAATTGAAAAATCTGGTCTTAATTTTGATGCTAAAAAGATGAGAGCCACTGTTATATGTGCTTAATTTTTGGCACAAGTACAGTACTTTAAAATTAATATCTATACTTGGCATTATATACATCAGATAATATCGTTATGTTAATAAACCATAAAATTGTCTTTATACAAGTATTATATGTCTGTATATCCTTGATTTCATATTCACAAAAAGCCTTGGTGTCATTCTGCTCAAAATGTAGATTGAATAAGTAAACAATAGTCCCTTGCAAGGACTGATGCTCTACTTGCTAAATAGAATTTCCAGGAATCAAGATAAGATTCTTCTTTCTAACTGCTGAATGTTGAAACCATCTGGCAGTCATACTGGATGTAAGATTGGCACCATTTTCATTAAGGACCAACAAGACATCATAAGAAGTTCTTTGGTGAAAACCCCATGTCTATATGACCATTCATTCATGAGTAGCGAAAACAAGATATTCAAGATGGCCATTGTGGTGGCCATACTGGATCTGAAATCAGCATCATTTCCATTTAGGACCAACTAAATATCATAAGAAGTGGTGAAAACCTCATGTCAATATGACCATCTATTCAGGAATAAAAGTGATATTATTTTCAAGATGGCTACCATGGTGGCAATATTGTATCTCAGATCAGCATAATTTTCATTTAGGACCAACTAGACATCAGAATTAGTCTTTCAGTGAAAACTCCATGTCCATATCACCATCCATTCTGGAGTAGTGCTAACAAGATTTTCAAGATGTCACAATAGCAGCTATAGTGGAAGTCAAATCGGCATCATTTTCATTTTGGACCAACAAGACATCATAAGAAGTCTTTTAATGAAAACCCCATGTCAATATGACCATTCATTTAGGTGTATTGGCGATAACATGATTTTCAAGATGCCTATCATGGCAACAGTGGATGTCAGATCTGCAACTTTTTTAAGACCAACTAGACATCATAAGAAGTCTTTTAGTGATAACAAGATTTTCAAAATGGCCACCAACCAAACATAGTAAGAAGTTTTTCAGCAATATGACCATTAGTATAGAAGTAGTAGTGATAACAAGATTTAAGAAATGGCTATCATAGTCGCCATATTGAATATCTAAGGGGCACTATTTTCAATTAGGACCTTGGGATGAATTGTGTATGTAAATTTTGGAGGCAATCCTCCGAAATGGACACCGAATGAAAGGCCACTGCATAAACTCTTCTTGTCTATAACCAGCATAGCTAAAAACAGCACTGACCAGCATTTCCACAGAACAACTGGACTGAACTCTGGCACATCCTTGCTTTGTACATTGGCTCATATTCCTGGAATATATGATAATAGATCATGAGAACAGGTATTTTGTTTTTTTCTTTTACATGTAAGCATCATACTAATGTAGTGTTAGATACTTTCTAATTTCTCCAACAAGAGTCACATTATTATGAAGGTTATACAGTGAAATTCCAATAATTTGGCCCCTCTGTAACCCGACTTCCTCTGCAGACTGGTCACATATTTTGGTCCCCAAAAGGTGACTCTAATACAGCACTCCTTATTATAGGACTCCTGGTACTAATTATATGGAACAATGGGAACCAGTCTGGAAATGAGTGAAGATACAACAGAGTATATATGGGTTTGGCTGGCCATTATTGGTTGTTAATGAAAAGTAAAACCGTAGTGAAAAGAATCTTTTGTAACTGAACAAAATAGAGACAATGTTTTATTGATGGAATTTCAGTCCTTTTACACACTTTGGAACACTCATTGCTGAAATCAGCACCTGATTCTTTAGGTGTGGAATTGAAAATATGTTTCAAACACATGCAGATAAACATAATGCAGCAGGACATATGGTTTTCTCCACACAGAAGCTTGCATCAAGGATGGGTCTATACTGACAAAACATAGATTTGATCATAAGCATTCAGAAATTCAAAATTACTGAATTTTTAATGTCATGGTGTTTCCATAGGTTTACTATGGGAGCTGAATTAGTACCACGAGTCCTTTAATACTGTCCATGGAAGTATACCATCTTACAGTGAGACATCCGTTTAATGAAGTACTTTATACATACAATTTTACCACTACATAATGAAATGGGATCCATGATCATAACTGTTTTATAAAAGAACCATGAAGGGACCTATAGTGATAAAGTGCTAATCAAAAATCTTCTTACTGGCTCCCATTACTAAACAGCAAAAAATGTTGGTCCCAACAGCGTAAAGTTTTGGGAAGTTTTTCAATAACGTGAGATAAATATAAGCAAAAATTAATGTAATTTTTATGAGGGTTCTGCAGAACATGGTATTGCACCTGCCAACAGCCCTACATATGTGATGAAATATAACTTAAAAAACTTTTAATTTTTATATTGTTTACAAATGCAACAACAATAAAAATATCATTGCCACTGGAAAATAAATTAAATCTACACTGTGAATTTCCCAATCTGCAAACACAGACTATGTACATATAATTTTTGAAAACAATTCTATATTATTTTCTGGTATTTCTTCTAAAAATGCAGAGATGCTGCCATGATTTTATCTGAAGCAGGGATCTCCAGGGGGGAGATCACCAAAAACAAGGGGAGAGTAGAAAAAAAAGGGAGGGGGGGGGGGGGAGAGGCAGGTGAAGGAAATTGCCATAGCTCATTATTTAACCAACACTTAAATATCTGTCTCTCTTTCTGCTCCACTCTTTTGGTCTCAACTAAAATCAAAAGCTTCATAAGATTTCCAATCTAGTTGTAAAGGCATTAACCTGTTGACTGTTTCTGTTTAATATGTTCCTTGTCTGTGTATGAATAGTGTTCTGTGCTGAGAACCCCCTTTCACAGCCTGCTATCTAAAGGGGCATATGCATAGCTAGCTTAGCCAGCTTTAACAAGTTAGGAAACTGTTCTTTATGGTCATTTTGAAGAATTTTCAACAGTTCATAGGTACTGTCTCATGGATATCTCTGCTCCAAAATGCATGTGATCTGGTGACTCGGAGTGTGTTGCAAGAGTTGGCATCCTAAAATTCAAACACTTTCTGCATTCTGCTATTCACTTTGCACATTTGCGCCAGCAATGACTTGAAGTTGAAAAGAATCAGTAATTTTCCACCCAGCCATGCTTGACTATATTCTAACCTACTGGAAATGGACCAAAGTTCATACATGGACAAATGTGAAGAAAGGGCATCAATTGCAGAACCTCTCTAGTAGACCTGTTTTTCTGCTATAAATAATTAGTGGGATTTCACGCATTATTCTGTATTAACCTACATCATTCTGCATACATGTACTTTGGAATGGACAGACATATTTAGTCAAATAAGTATCCTTCCTTTTAAATTTTTTTAGGTTCTTATTTATTCAGTTTATCTTAACATTTAAATAAAAATTTATAATGTGCAGATCATTTTTTTATATGTGACTTTGAACTAATTTGCAGGAGTTCTCATGCATCACTGCTTTCTAAGAGTGCACATTTGTAAAAAATATTAGTGATTTGCACACTCATGCACACTGGCAGCATCTTTGAAAATGCAACCTATTTTCAAGATCTCTTTGAGTTTGATTTGTTTGGTGTTTTATGGAACATCAACACTTGAAGGTTATATTGTGCCGAGGTAATAGAGGTAAAGTGACTTGCCCAAAGACACAACATGGCAGCCATTCTAGGCTGATCTGATGGTCAGATTCGAACACCCCGCTTCTGATCGAGAGTGCAGCACACTAGCCACTAAACCTCTGAGGCACCATTGATAGAAACCTCTGAGGCACCATTGATAGATTGGATTAAATGAACTTCTTTTTCTTTCACATACAGTGGATGAGCATGACATTCAAGAATTAGTCGTTTTTCATTTTTTCAACAGAGTCAATTTTTAAAAAGAAAGCTTAAGTTTCTCTGTATGTATGTGTGTAAGCAATACTGCATGAAATTTGTAAAATATCCTTTGGTATTATTTATAAAATCAATTACATAAGATATTAAATGCATGGTGAACAAGGATTCCATATTTTCATTGGCACTTCTTAATATTATGTAATGTACCATCTATACTCACGTAAAAGCCAGGTCCAAATGCAAACAACATAGACCCTGATCTGCCGTCACATAATGCGCCGGCAGATCAGGGTCTATGTTGTTTGTTCTACTGATTAGTCCTTACAAACTGCACATTCTGATTAGTCCTTACAAACGGCACATTCTGCGATGGCAAATCTGGGTCTATGTAGTTTGCAGTTGGTATCAGATTATACACGAGTATATACGATACTTGCATAAAGTTTTCTTATGAGTTAAATAGTGGAGTGATGGGGGTGTCCTAACCACATATGATTTAAGATTTGTTCTCACAATCAATTACATCTGTAGCACAAATATAATTTATGTGTATTTGAAATGGAAATTATTTGAAACACAAATATAATTTATGTGTATTTGAAATGGAAATTATCTGTAACACAAATATAATTTATGTTTATTTGAAATGGAAATTATCTGTAACACAAATATAATTTATATGTATTTGAAATGGAAATTATCTGTAACACAAATATAATTTATGTGTAATTGAAATGGAAATTATCTGTAACACAAATATAATTTATGTGCATTTGAAATGGAAATTATCTGTAACACAAATATAATATATGTGTATTTGAAATGGAAATTATCTGTAAAGATTGAGCTGCTTACCATAAGCTGTTGAGCAAATCCTTCATTAGGATTGACACAAAATCTCCTCTGCTGAACATAGCTATAGGCCTCTCTGCAAAAGACGATTTAAAAAAATGTTTGTAACAGTAAAAAAGCAAACAAACAATGCTTTAGTAAACTACTCATGTGAAAAAGGGATGCTAAGCTTAGAAATAAGAGCACAGCCTAATGGCTTAATCTTTGGATGCAGAATCAATAGGTCTTTTGTTCAAGACCCTTATTGGCCATTGCAAAATTTGACTTCACATATGTGAATAAGATTTTCACATAAGTGAAAATAAAGTTTATTAATGTGTTTGCACTAAAAATGGACTTCGATACCAGGCTATAAGTTTTCTTTTGAAAAGAAGTTGATTTGATCATGCAAATGTCTTCTGAATCGACAAGTGCTGAATAAATCTGGGCTTTGGGAATTGATTTATTTCACCTGTGATCACTCCACTATTGTCAGTCGAAGCTAACAAACAAAATATACTCTCAACCAATGTCTGTCTATTAGCTATTACATGGGTATGTATGACATTCATTTTGGCACAGAAAAAGTAGCAAAACAAAGGCCAATTTCTAAACTATCATTAAAACTAGTTAGTACAGAAGCCAGGAGATCAGATTACAACTTGGTTTTGAATTCTCCAAACAGATTGGGGAAAAACTACAGTGACAACCACAGCTGCCTGAGTATCACAAGTAAAGAAATTAACAAGTATAATGTCTATTAATTGCATATAGCTAATTATTTAGGTGACACTCCTTACTCACACAAGGATGTGCTTCTTTAAATAAAACATGTTGAATAAATATAATTGTGAAAGGTTTTGGGTATATAATATAAAACTAAAAGATTATTTTCAAAAATTGTACATCACATTAATAAGTCTGAAACTGAATGAAGTTTTCAACCATTAATTTGCATGCATATTCAGTGTTATTTGCATATAATTTATGGTTTACTTACATTTGCTTATTTTTAATGATATATAAATGAGTAGAGAATTGGACAAAGGGTGTCATATGACAAATTGGACAATTAGAGAATTGGACAAAGGGTGTCATATGACAAATTGGACAATTAGAGAATTGGACAAAGGGTGTCATATGACAAATTGGACAATTAGAGAATTGGACAAAGGGTGTCATATGACAAATTGGACAATTAGAGAATTGGACAAAGGGTGTCATATGAATTAATTTCAAAAAGTAATACCTATTCATCTCTTCCTTAAGAAACTGAAGAAAAAAATCTCTTATTGTCTATCCTTGTTTGTTTTGGAGATGTGACGATATGTCAATAACAAAAATCTGCAATGGACTGAAAATCTTTTGCATTTGCACATTGGCCTTGTCACATGTATGCTACCACTACATTCAAGAAGACTTTAACTTGGAACTTAGAAAAACTTCTGCAAGTCTTTATGTGAAAAACTTGTACATGGGACCATCATTATGAATATTAAACTTATCATTTTTTTGACCATGAATGTTTTACCTGTATGTAACCAACTGCTAGTTGCAAAACAAAACTGCATGGTGAAATTTATGCAAACAATGATGATGATAACAGAATCTGAAAGGTACCCATCAAATTTTCAAATTACAATGAAACTTGTCTACACACAGGCCTCTATGTATTCAAAATCCCTGACTAATATGTCATTTGTTTTAGCCTTTAAATGATGGATTATACACCGAGTATTCAGGCTAACTGCCAAATTTATTATAAACTTATGATCCTCTTCTTGGCCAGATAACACCGGCTCCACTGTCCTTATGTTATTCTCCTACATGTCCTCATGTTACTCTCCTACATGTCCTCATGTTATTCTCCTACATGTCCTCATGTTATTCTCCTACATGTCCTCATGTTACTCTCCTACATGTCCTCGTTATTCTCCTACATTTCCTCATGTTACTCTCCTACATGTCCTCATGTTACTCTCCTACATGTCCTCATGTTACTCTCCTACATGTCCTCATGTTACTCTCCTTCATGTCCTCATGTTATTCTCCTACATGTTCTCATGTTATTCTCCTACATGTCCCCATGTTATTCTCCTACATGTCCCCATGTTACTCTCCTACATGTCCTCATGTTACTCTCCTACATGTCCCTATGTTATTCTCCTACATGTCCTCATGTTACTCTCCTACATGTCCTCGTTATTCTCCTACATGTCCTCATGTTACTCTCCTACATGTCCTCATGTTACTCTCCTACATGTCCTCATGTTACTCTCCTACATGTCCTCATGTTACTCTCCTACATGTCCTCATGTTATTCTCCTACATGTTCTCATGTTATTCTCCTACATGTCCCCATGTTATTCTCCTACATGTCCCCATGTTACTCTCCTACATGTCCTCATGTTACTCTCCTACATGTCCCTATGTTATTCTCCTACATGTCCTCATGTTACTCTCCTGCATGTCCTCATGTTACTCTCCTACATGTCCTCATGTTACTCTCCTACATGTCCTCATGTTACTCTCCTACATGTCCTTATGTTATTCTCCTACATGTCCTCATGTTACTCTCCTAAATGTCCTCATGTTACTCTCCTACATGTCCTCATGTTACTCTCCTGCATGTCCTCATGTTACTCTCCTACATGTCCTCATGTTACTCTCCTAAATGTCCTCATGTTACTCTCCTACATGTCCCTATGTTATTCTCCTACATGTCCTCATGTTACTCTCCTACATGTCCTCATGTTACTCTCCTACATGTCCTGATGTTATTCTCCTACATGTCCTCATGTTACTCTCCTACATGTCCTCATGTTATTCTCCTACAAGAAAACTACTATTAATGATAAACCCAGTCCCTACTAACTTTTACAAAACTTTGGCAAATGTTCATTTAAAGCAAGTTTTTAACAGGGTTATTCCAGGATGTGTGGTTGTGGGATTCATGCTAATTTCTTATGACAGGACCAAGTTGTCCTGAGATCGCTCAGGGGGCGCTCTACAGATAATACATACTTCTGAGGGAGTGACAGGTGTAAGATCAAGTTGTTTGCATTTGCAATATGCACAATGGAGAGAATGTTGGCATACCTCTAAACAACTTTCATGTACTGTGGCTGAAATTTCTTAACATATTGTACTTGTGGAAATTGTACATGATCTAAGCACACAGCAGACAGAAATGGCTGCTCCAAAGTACTTTAAAAATCAGCCTGAATTAGTCAAAAGTACACTATTTTCAGCAGTTATTAAAATAGGGAAACAAATTTTGAAGAGTAGCCTATACCAGCCTCTGAAAGTACAATGAATGAATTACAAAATATATCAAAAGTAAAAAAAAGTTATCTGCTTTTTTTTTTATATATTTACCTTTGAAGTCCAGGAAGTGAAAATGACCAAGCAGAGCTAGCAGTTTTTGAGAGGTGCACATCTTAAGTAAGACCAAGCTGTATACTCTATAACCCAAATTGCACCCATCAATCATACACCAAAATAAAGGGAATTCAAAGTTCTTTTGAAATACCTAAGATATACAAGGTATTTTTTAAATAGCCATGACAACCAGTGAGGAAAACCTGGGTAATTCTCTTTCTTTAAATATCTAACCCTATGCAAAATACGCCACCTCACCAAGCTGACATATGCCTAATGGCCAAAATGCAAGAACAGATGGCTAAAAATCTAGGTCAGTAGGATGCTTTCTGTTGAAATTTCTTCCAATGCTGTTGATTGCATATGTCAAGAAAACAATTGTTTCAAAGTTTGTCAAGTTTTATACCTTCATCCATATTTGAAGGCACATCAACATCATTTGTCAAATATTGAAAAGCCTCTGTGCCTGGTCACTTTCGGTCCAGTTGGTCAAATTCTGTTAAGCAATACTTTTAGATACGAATGTCTAAATGTTTTTCTATTTTTAGTAATGGTGGCCATATTTGATGGTGGATTGGCATCATCATTTCAATAAATATGAAAGGACTTTAAGCTAGGACACTTTCTGTCAAACTTGGTTAAATTCTGCTAAGTGGTTTTTGAAAAGTCATTCAAAGGCTTTTCCTTTTTTAAGTAATGGTTGCCATATTTAATGATGACTCTGCATCGTTTGTATAAATTTGAAAATCCTAAATGTCAAATATTTTCTATAAAATTCTGCTAAGCAGTTTCTAAGAAGAAGCCATTTAAAGTTGCTATTTTTATTTTTAGTAATGGTGGCCATATTTGATGGTGGATTGGCATCATTTGTACAAATATGAAAGGCCTTTTGCCAGGATGCTTCTGTCAATTTATGTTGAGTGGTTTTTGGGAAAGTCATATAAAGCTTTCCAATTTTTAGTAATGGCAGCTAAATTTGATTGCAGATAAGCATCATTTGTACAAAACTGAAACCCGTGAAACCAGGATGCTTTCTGTCAAATCTGGTTAAATTCTATTCAGCAATTTTTGATAAGTCATTTTTTTAGTTTTCTTTTTATTTAGTAAAGGTGGCCATATTTAATGGTGGATTGCGATCATCTGTATAAAATTGAAAGCCATCTAAGACACGAACCATTCAATAAAATTTGGTCAAATTCTTTTGAGTGGTTTTTGATAAAAAGTCCTTTAAAGTTTATTTCTGTTTTTAGTAACAGTAGCCATATTGGACAGTGTATTAGCATCATTTGAACAAATATAAAAGACCTTCCTGTCATGATGTTTTCTGTCAAATTTAGCCAAATTCTGTCAAGTCATTTTTTTTAGAAGTCATTTTTAGCTTTTCTAGTTTTAGTAATGCTGGACATATCTGAAGGCAGATGGGCATCATTTGTAAACATCTGAAAGCCATTTATGCCAGGATGCTTTCTGTTAAATTTTGTCAAATTTGGTTGACTGGTTCTTGAGATGAAGTTGTTTAAAAGTTTTTCTATTTTTAGTACCAAGAGCCATATTTGATGGCAGACCATGATCATTTGAAACAAATTTGAAAGACCTTCATACCAGGATGCTTGCTGTCAAATTTGGTCAATTTCACTTAAGCAGTTGTTGAGACGTCATTTAAAGGTTTTCTGTTTTTAGTAATGATGGCCATATATGATCGTGAATTGGCATCATCTGTATGAAATTGAAAATCATCAAGGCCAGAATGCTTTCTGTAAAATGTTGTCAAATGCTGATGAGTGGTTTTTGAGAATAAATCATTAAAGGTTTTTTGTCTATATTTAGTAATGGTGGCTATATCTAATGGTAGATCAATGTCATTGGAACAAAAATGAAAGACTTTCCTTCCAGGATGCTTTCTGTAAAATGTTTGAAAATTCTGTTGTTAGAGTGGATTTTGAGAAGAAGTAATTTTTAAGTTTTTCTATTTTTAGTAATTGTGGCCATAGCTGATGGCAGATCAGTATTTTGTAAAAAGAATCTTGAGAACCATCTATGCCAGGATGCTTTCTGTCAAATTTGGTCAAATTCTTCTGAGTTGTTTATGAGAAGAGGTCATTTTAATGTTTTTCTATTTTTAGTAATGATGGCCATATTTGATGGCAGATCAGAATTATCTGAATAAATCTAAAAGACCTTCATGCTATGATGCTTTCTGTAGAATTTGTTTCAGAAGTTATTTTTAGAAGAGACTGTTTAAATATTTTGTATTTTTTTTTTGGTATTTTTTTAATATGGTGGCCATATCTGATGGTGTACTGGCATCATTTAAACAAATTTAATGACCTTCATGGCAGGATGCATTCTGTCAAATTTGATGACCTTCATGGCAGGATGCATTGTCAAATTGAATGACCTTCATGGCAGGATGCATTGTCAAATTTAATGACCTTCATGGCAGGATGCATTCTGTCAAATTTAATGACCTTCATGGCAGGATGCATTGTCAAATTTAATGACCCTCATGGCAGGATGCATTCTGTCTAATTTAATGACCTTCATGGCAGGATGCATTCTGTCAAATTTAATCACATTCTGTTGAGTGGTTTTCAAAAAGTTGTTTAAAGGCTTTTATAAATGGTGGCCATATTGGAAGACAGACTTGCATCCTCTTGACAAAATTGAAAGACCTTAATTCCAGAATGCTCCATTTAAAACCATGCAAACTGGTCAAGGAAGTGTTGAGAAGAAGTTGTAAATAGCAATTCTGAACAGACAACTGACTACACACAACACAAGATGAAAGATGAACAATGGATAAAGGACCATATGATCTCTTGGCCTTACAGGCAGGTGAGCTACAAAACCATGCCAAAAAATATCAACCTAATGCACAAAAATTGTGCATAATATTTGTAAGCCCTACCTTTGTTAACTTGGATAAATCCCACTTATATTTACAAAATGACCCAATTGTTTTCAAATGGAGGGGGGGGGGGGGAGGAGGGGATTTTTCCCTTCAATTTTAAGTTCTAGAAAAACCTATTTTTACCAATGATACACCCTGCTCCCTTTCCAACAAGAAAGCCTGGGTCAGCATGTTTTGAACCCACAATCAAAGCATTGCTGTAAAATGTGACATTGACGTCAATGTCAAAAAGGGAGAGTGAGCATGTTGCAGAATAAATTGTCTTAGCTTTTAATAATTCATCCAAGGTATGAAAAAATCCATCAAGGGGTTTAGAAAATAAAAGCACTTGAAAAAACTTTAACCAAAACCATAACGCAAAATTTGTATGACTGTGACCTTGTCCCCAAGGTCAAAGGAGCAAGTGTGGATGTCTCCAAATTAATTATCTTAGCTTCATAATGAGGGGCGTTGTAAGGTGCGGGTGATACAGTCGACCGACGGGGGTGCGCTGTTTTGCAGAGTTTGCTGTATCTTTTTTCTAATGGGGGGTGCACAAATGCGAAGCTTGCCCAGGGTGCCATTTCATCCAGCAGAAACTTATGATGGCCCTGTTCATAATGATCCATCACAAGTATGAAGAAAATCCATAAATGAGTTTAGGAAATATAAGCAAATAAAAAAACACTAATAAAAACTTTAAAGCGAATTTTCTACGATTATGCCTTTGACCACAAGATAAAAGGGGTGAATGAATATGTTGTAGAATGAACTGTCTTAGTTGCATAATGATTCATGCCAAATATTATGAGAATCTATCAAGGGGTTTAGGAAATATATCCAAATGAAAAACTATAACCACAACTGTAACAAACTTATGTGACAACACTGCCACCATTGCCACCGCCACCATCAGAAAAGTGCTATGTCTGACTTTCCACTAAAGTCAGCTTGACAAAAATGTACCATATAGGACCACTTGAAAAAATTTAACTTACATTTTTTCAAAAGTATCTAACATATATATAAAATGTAAATATCAGAAACTTTAACTCAATTCCAGAAAACCATCAGGGCATATTCACTAGCATATAATTGCATATTTCATGCATGCCATGTGTATACCAGATGATGGAGAAAAATCTACAAGATTATGAATACCTTTTTATGAAGGTTTATCATTTCACCTTTGGTTTGAGTGGACTACACTCCACCCCACTTCAATTTGGACCATAACCAAGGATGGAGTGGGATGATATTCACCATTGTGTCTCACATATCAAGTCTTTCCATCATGCTTGAATACACAATTATCAGTTGAAAAATATTACAAATGTCATTGTTTATTTAAATCTTAAATACGTAAATATAAAGTAGTGATGGAAGCCATTGGAAATATTTCCACTTTTGCATGTGTCACCTTTTGACTTCTATTTAGGCTGCATCCAGGGTCTGAAACTTCAAGTGTTATCTACACATTATATTAATTATCATCACTCTCCCTACAGACTGAGTTCAGGTTAGAAGCAAGGTCCACATAACCTATGAAAATGTGACTTTAGGAACCCATTCACCACCACTATCCCCCTCCCAGCTTCTTCCAAGATCAGAAACCTTTGTCATCATCTATCCATCCTTATGAAGTGTCATACCAACTCTGACCCCTCTTTCTCACTAGATGTGGGCAGAGTTAAGGATACAAGTATACTTTATGGACAGATGCACAGACAAATACATGGATAGATTGACAGACAGACAGATTATAATACATCTAAAAAAAGCAGAAATATGAAGATAATCTACAAGGATGAATGTTGACAATAACAGAAACAACTTACCTATAGGACAATCCATGCTTTTCCATGACATATGCAATCATGAGGGCACCACTGCATGGCAAAATACACATACAATTATTCTGAATGACACAATACACTATACAAATATGTATAACATTTAATTAAGCAATTAGAGAATAAAAAATACAAAAAGCAAATACATCATATTTTGCATTCAACTGACTGACTGTTAAGAAAAGGTAAAGTATACAAATAAACAGCTATATATTACCAAATTTAAATGCATCATCAAGAAGTTCCACCTGTAATTATTAGTAATACTAAAGCAGACTAAAATCTCTCTCTCTACCTGTGTGCATTGACTATATTTTCAACACAACAAAAGAGGTAAAGATGTTTGTCTAATACGATCTGTCTTCTTTATCTCATAAATAAACTTTTTTTTAATTTTTTTTTACATGCACTTTATGTTTACTGCATACAGTCAAACCTGCATACAAGAGCTAATGAAGGGACCATCTAAAAGTGGTCTTTATGAACAGGGTGGTCTTTGTGTGTATTGATTTCAATGTAAATGCAACTATACACATTGGTCTTTATACACAGGTGGTCTTTATATGCAGGTGGTCACTTTTGCAGGTTTAACTTATGTTTACCTTCTAGATATCCCTGCATTTCCATGGATCAACACTTTTCCTCCACTTTTGAGTGCTTTATCAACAAAATCTCGCACCTGGGATAACAAGAGATATGTATACTGTAGAAAAGTATGTGGAAAACAATCAGATGAACATAAAACCCAAAGCCCATCAAATCTTGTGCCTACAGCCCAGTGGCTACCAGAATGCTGGGTCTAGGGTACCGTATGTCAAATTCAAGTAGGTTGACAACAACCTGTCCAGGCCTAGTCCAAGAATAAGGTATATTGGTATGCACGTAATATGCATGCTGGATGTATAAGAGGATTCCTATAGACCGTGCAAGCAAGATGCATGCAAACAATTTCTATTTTGTGAGTGGTCTTGGCCCTTATGAATACCCCACACAAAGGTCAAATAGATAGGTCATTCTTGTTATGAATACCCCACACAAAGGTCAAATAGATAGGTCATTCTTGTTATGAATTGTTACGACTCTATGGTCTAAGAAAAATGTAACAGAAAGAAAGTGAAACCAACAAATCAAGTAAAATATCAACAAGCAATTTATTACTAGATAATTAAAATGAAAAATCCAAAAGTCACTTACAGTAATGTGTTTTGAAATCCTAATAATCCAATAAGAATGATTGTTCTAATCACAAGTCCTAAATATAGAATGTTCCGAATTCACTGCTGTGTCCTTGAATGTTATGATGTGCTAATGGTCTCCAAAGTCCTGATGTACTAGAAATCTTGATGTGCTGATGTCAAAATGAAGTATTCCAAAATATCTGAATAAGTTCACTTAAATTCCAAAATCATCAATTAAAAATCCAAAATCCAAAAGTTTATGAGCACTGTTATAATCCAATGAATATTTAAAATAATTCCTCTCTTAGAATTTGGAATGAATTTTCACAACTGTAATAGCTCTTTACAAGACTGATGGTAATGTCAAAACTGAATAAATGTCCACCAAACATGGCATATATAAAGATTGGTCACATGACAGAATGTTCTAGAACATGTGTCATCTTAATGGAATTTTACTTGTAAACAACAATCAACCTTGACCTTCAAATTGAGAAAACATATTGATCAAAACAACCTAATTCAAGGACACTATTTAAACATGTTTTTCCTGATAAGAGATTTAAGCAAATATTAAAGTGAAGAAACATTTATAATTTCCTAAAATATTTATAATATTATATAAACATCATACATAACACCTCCCCTCATAAAGAAAAAGAAAGATTTATATAATAAAGCTTTCTTTTGAATATACATCTAATACTATAATAACCCAAATTACATAAGAACATGTTTTATGATACTGGACTTAATTACATCAAGCAATATTACATTTCTAGGCACGTGAGAGTGCATCTGCAATCACATTGTCTTTTCCCCTGATGTGTCTGATGTCAATGTTATATTCCTGCAATATCAAACTCCATCTCAACAATCTCCGATTTTTATCTTTCATTTTGTTGATGAAAGTAAGGGGATTGTGATCACTGTACACAATAATTGGAGAAAGAGCTGAGGTAACATACACTTCAAAATGCTGTAAAGCCAATATCAAAGCCAAACATTCCTTCTCAATTGTGGAATAATTTTTCTGGTGCTTGTTTAGTTTTTTAGAAAAATAACACACAGGGTGATCCACACTACTTTTGTCTTCCTGAATCAATACTCCACCAACCCCTACATCACTTGCATCAACAGATAATTTAAATGATTGGCTGAAATTTGGTGCAGAAAGAACTGGTGCATTCTTAAGCATGGCCTTTAACTTGTCAAAAGATTCCTGACACTTGTCAGACCAATGAAATTTGGTTTTCTTACTCAATAAACTTGTCAAAGGTTCAGCAATTTTGGAAAAATTGGAACAAAATTTCCAATAATATCCAGCCATACCTAGAAATCGCATCAGTTGCTTTTTACAAATTGGAACTTGAAATTCAGAGATAGCTTTGACCTTAGCTTCTATAGGTTTAACTTGACCTTGTCCCACAATATGTCCTAAAAATGTGACACAAGCATGGCAAAACTCACTTTTGCTCAAATTAATTGTCAGATTCGCATCACTGAGTCGATCGAAGAATTTTCGAATGGTTTCCAAATGATCTTCCCAGGTGTTGTTGTAGATAATGACGTCATCGATATATGCATCACAATTATCAAGACCAAATGTTATCATGTTCATCAGACGTTGAAACGTTGCAGGCGAATTTTTCATTCCAAACGGCATGACTTTATATTGATAAAGTCCATCTGGAGTTACAAATGCTGAAATTTCTTTTGCCCTTTCCGTCAGTGGAATTTGCCAGAATCCTTTTAAAAGGTCAAACTTGGTGACATATTCCGCATTTCCAATTTTATCAATGCAATCGTCCATTCTTGGGATTGGAAATGAATCAGTTTTGGTGACACTGTTGACTTTTCTATAGTCAGTACACATACGGAATGTATTATCTGGCTTGGGAACAAGAATACATGGTGAACTCCAGTTACTTTTACTTGGTTCTATGAAATCGTTTTCCAGTAAATACTGAATTTCTTTCTTCAGATAGTTCTGTTTGAGAGGATTCATCCTATAAGGATGTTGTTTCACAGGCGCAGAATCTACAATGTCAACGTCATGATAAATTTTACTTGTTCGTGTTGGAACATCAGGAAACAAGTGCTCATAGTCATGTAATAGCTGTTTTAGTTCATTTCTTTCCTGTTGTTGTAGATGTGAAAGTTTCTGGTCTGGGTTGTTCAATATTTCTGAATTCCGAAGATTGGTTATACCAGAGTCACTATAGTCTGATTGTACTCCATCGTTGATATCTTCACTGTGTGGGACAGGTACAACTAAATTAACTGAATAATTAGCTGAGCTATCTCTGTCAAAATATTCCTTTAAAATATTTATATGACAAAGTTGTTTCTGTTTCCGTCTCCCAGGAGTGTTAATGATATAATTTAAGTCATTTACTTTCTTTTCAATGGTATAAGGACCATAAAATTTAGCCTGAAGAGGATTCTGAAGTATGGGAAAGAGAGCCAGAACTTTGTCACCAGGTTTAAAACTCCTTTCCTGTGTATTTCTGTCATACCTTAATTTCATTTTTGACTGGGTAGTGTGAAGATTAGTTCTTGCTACTTCACAGGCCTTTGACAACTTGTATTTGAAATCAGAAACATAATCAAGAAGATTAATCTTTGAGTCTTCATTTGAAAGAAGTTTCTCTTTCAATAACTTCAATGGTCCACGGACAGTATGACCAAAAACTAGTTCAAAGGGACTAAAACCCAACGACTCTTGAACTGATTCCATAACAGCAAACAACAACAAATGAACACCCTCATCCCAATCCTTTTCTGTATCAAAGCAATATGATCGAATCATATTCTTCAAAGATTGATGAAATCTTTCCAAAGCACCTTGACTTTCAGGGTGATAGGCAGAAGATTTAAACTGTTGGATGCCTAATTCATGCATAACTTGTTGGAAAATTCCAGACATAAAATTTGACCCTTGATCTGACTGGACAGATTTGGGAAGGCCAACTGGTGTAAAAAACTTCACCAAAGCTTTCACAATAGTTTTAGTTTTTATATTTCTCAGAGGAATTGCCTCTGGAAATCTTGTAGATGCACACATGATGGTCAACAAGTATTGGTTGCCTGACTTGGTTTTAGGTAAAGGACCAACACAGTCTACTATTATTCTACTAAATGGTTCATCAAATGCAGGAATAGGTTGCAGATGAGCCTTAGGTATCTTCTGATTGGGTTTTCCTACCATTTGACAAGTGTGACAAGATCTGCAGTATTTAGAAACATCACTTTTGAGTTTCGGCCAATAAAAATGATTCAAGATCTTGTGATAAGTCTTACGGACTCCTAAATGACCAGCCAAAGGAGGTTCATGGGCTAAATTAAGAATTTCCTGTCGATATGACTTAGGAACAACAATTTGATAGCTCACTGACCACTCGTCACCAGCGGGTACATCAGGTGGTCTCCATTTCCTCATAAGGACCCCATTTTTCACAAAGTAACACACTGGAACTTGTGTGGCTTCAGTTTCACTAATAGCCCTCTGAAACAAACAAGATATCTCGGGATCTTGCTCCTGTTCAACGACAAGGGATTGTCGTTTGTCATCCTGATTAGAACAAAGAGAATGAGTTGCCAAAAGAGGATCACTGTGATCAATACCATTTGATTGATCAATACCTGAGGAAAAAGTGACCTCATCAAAAGACTGACCAATACATGTGTCAGCTAAAGGAATAATATCCTGATCAACATCACTCTCAAGAGCTCTTTTTGCCATAGCTCTAGTAACTGCACAAGCAGGGTACAAATCAGGGATTTCAGTTTCGACAGGATCAACTTTCTGATCCAAACAAGGCTTGTCAGTTACAAGTGGATTAACCACAACCTTATCTCCAGCTAGGTCATTGCCTAGTAATAAATGAACACCCTCTATGGGTAAAGAAGTCACTGCCCCAACAGTCACAGGTCCAGAAACTAAGTCTGATGCCAAATTTACACAATGGAGAGGAACATTTACAAAGCCGCACTCAACTCCCTGAACAAGAACACTTTCACTTGAAGAAGACTCCTCAGACAAAGGCAAAGTACCTGATAATAAAAGACTCTGAGAAGCTCCAGTGTCCCTTAATATTTTAATTGGGATAGGCTTGGCAGAATCACCAATAAGTGATATAGAACCTTCTGACATGAATGGTTCATAAGCCTCCAAAATAGAATCAGACTGGGATTTGTTTGACCCAACAAATGTATTGCTTTGAATACAAGACCGTGACCTTGACCTCATAGAAATAAGAGCATTTGGAAAAGCTCTGTCTTTACTCTGTTGCTTATTTTTCAACTTGAAGCAATCAGAAATAACGTGCCCTTTCTTTTTACAATAAGTGCACGTAGGAAGAGATAAGGATTTCTGATCAGTCTTATCAGATGTTTGATTCCTAACAGTTGTGCTGTTGTGAAATTTGGAAGTACTCGAATGAGATTGAAATGGTTTTTTACCAGAAAACTGCTGAGAGGACGATTTATTACCAAATGAAATTTTGTGAGTCAAGGAATAATCATCAGCCATACGAGCAGCATTTTCCAAAGTTTCCACATTCTGCTCGTCAAGATAGGTTTTAACATCACTATGGATGCACCTCTTGAACTCTTCAATTAATACGAGCTGTCTGAGGTTATCATAAGCTTGATCAACTTTCTTGGCTGAGCACCACCTATCAAATAGTTGTTCTTTATCCCTTGCAAATTCGACATGAGTTTGTCCAGTTTCTTTTCTACAATTCCTAAACCTTTGTCGATATGCCTCTGGTACCAACTCATAAGCTTTCAAGATGTACTCCTTAACCACATCATAATCAATGCTTTGTTGTACTGACAGTGAAATGTAGACTTCACGAGCTTTGCCAATTAGTACACTTTGTAATAACAAAGTCCAATGCTCTCTGGGCCATTTCAAGTTTTCAGCTATTTTCTCGAAATGAAGAAAGTATTTATCTACTTCTTTTTCCTGAAAAGGGGGTACTAACCTAATATATCTAGTAACATCAAAACCTGAACTTGTGTTTAAAGAAGTGGAGTGTGCTCTGTTTGCCAGTTCTAATTCTCTTAACTTAAATTGCATTTCCCTTTCTTCTCTTTGCATTTGTATCTGCCTCTCTTCCTTCTCTCTCTCCATCTGTATCTGCCTATCTTCTTTCTCTCTCTCTCTCTCTCTCTGAATCTGAAGCTTTGCCAATTCTAAATCAATCTGGTTCTTTAACTCTAATTCCCTTAATTTCCTGTCAGAACCAGATACAGGCTTTCTCTTCAAACTTAAAGCACTGCTATCAAAAATTCCCTTTCCTACTAAATACTGAATTAAAATAATCTTTATTTCCTGTTTTGTCAATGATACTTTTGCCTCAGATAGACTGTATTTTCTGGCAAGCTCGAGCAACTCATCCTTTCTCATGCACTCTAACCCCTCCTGGGTAGATTTTGAAATGAAATCATGAACATTAGATGCCATAGTAAATGCTTGTTGGTTTCACACAAAAAAATTTCTCTATATAAAATCTTTGCCAAAGACAAAAAAAAAAAATTCCAAGACAAAATCAATATGAATTTCAAAGATAAATTTAATATCTCTAATATGCTTTAAAGAAATTCAGATCCCGGAAGACGAGCCCCCAATTTCTGTTACGACTCTATGGTCTAAGAAAAATGTAACAGAAAGAAAGTGAAACCAACAAATCAAGTAAAAAATCAACAAGCAATTTATTACTAGATAATTAAAATGAAAAATCCAAAAGTCACTTACAGTAATGTGTTTTGAAATCCTAATAATCCAATAAGAATGATTGTTCTAATCACAAGTCCTAAATATAGAATGTTCCGAATTCACTGCTGTGTCCTTGAATGTTATGATGTGCTAATGGTCTCCAAAGTCCTGATGTACTAGAAATCTTGATGTGCTGATGTCAAAATGAAGTATTCCAAAATATCTGAATAAGTTCACTTAAATTCCAAAATCATCAATTAAAAATCCAAAATCCAAAAGTTTATGAGCACTGTTATAATCCAATGAATATTTAAAATAATTCCTCTCTTAGAATTTGGAATGAATTTTCACAACTGTAATAGCTCTTTACAAGACTGATGGTAATGTCAAAACTGAATAAATGTCCACCAAACATGGCATATATAAAGATTGGTCACATGACAGAATGTTCTAGAACATGTGTCATCTTAATGGAATTTTACTTGTAAACAACAATCAACCTTGACCTTCAAATTGAGAAAACATATTGATCAAAACAACCTAATTCAAGGACACTATTTAAACATGTTTTTCCTGATAAGAGATTTAAGCAAATATTAAAGTGAAGAAACATTTATAATTTCCTAAAATATTTATAATATTATATAAACATCATACATAACAGAATACCCCACACAAAGGTCAAATAGATAGGTCATTCTTGTCAGGCTATAACATGGCATGTTCTACATTTCTTCAAAACATATCTATAAAAAACTGTTAACACTGCAGAATAATTATTAGTGACTCAAAACAAAGATAATTGGAACTCTTAAAGATGACAGTTTCATATTAACATTCTTTCTCTGGTCTACTGAATTGAAGCTGGGCTATTAGGTAAATTTAAAATGTAAGGATCAACTCGGTGTGCTACATTCAAATGTTTGCAAGAACACAAGGGAAGATTTTTATCCCAAAGGCAGGGTGGTAATTGGCTAACTGCCCTTGAGGGACACTTTTCAGATGTATCTGATACATGATTGCTTTCTGTAGAGATTGTTTCCCTTTGTATGCATTACAACAGGTCTGCAAGAGTGACTTATCTTATGGGGTTCCTGAAAATGGTGATGATCTGATTAAACGTGTGATTTAATTCAATGGTTAAATCTGTTCTCCAATCTCCATTTAGAATAGGTCATCGGCAATAAAAACACTACAAACTGGCAATAAGGCTATCCATTTGAATTCATAAACATGTTTTTCTGTGAGGAAAGTGGCCACAATATTGAAATTGGTGGCATTCCTGTATTTGATTGCAAAGGATACCATTCTGGGATAAATGGAAACACTAGAAGAGGTCTTTTGAACTATTTCTAGTTGGAAAAGGAGTTACTGACAACAAGCAGAAACATGCCCTTCTCCACTGCGAAACAGCTGATCAGTTCATTACCTGATTGAAACAAAAAGCTGACACACGTGAATTTGCAGATATAAATATAAGACCAAGTCACTGACAAGTGCAAGTAAAAGAACGACAGGCTGCATCAATCAAAAGTACACTATGTGGTGAAGTTCATGCATTGAAAGAAGATGGAAAGTAAAGGGAAAATAGAGTAAGAAAAAGATGAGACTTGTTACAGATGTGGCAGATGAGGACAATATGGCAAAGATAAAAAATGTCCAGTGAGTAGAAAAAATTCAAATAGTGTCATAACATTGGTCATTTTGCTAAAATGTGCAAAATGAGGATGGCCAGAAAATGAAAATGCAAACCAAAAAGCACCAAGAAACAGAACAAAGTCAATTTCATGGTTAACGAGAGCAATGATGAATATGCTTTCAGTATTAACACAGAGCAGGTGGACTGCCTTGTATGGGTCTAAATTGGAGGTACTCCAATAAATATGCACATAGACTTTTGTGCAAGTTACAACATAATTGATAAAAGCATGTGTGAAGATCTTAAGAGAATGGGGATCAAATGTATGTAAAAAAAAAGCGACAAACAGTTATTCACATATGGAGCAACAAAGCGCTCATGATGCTTGGAAAATTCCATACAAGTGCTCTCACAGAAGACAGGAATTCTGTTAGAAAAAGAAACTGCAGTTTCACTCAGTGTTCTTAAAGTTGGCATTGTTGTGAATTTCATTAAGAAATAGAACTATTTGAAAAATACAAGAGCTACTTTGAGAGAGTTGGGAGAATGAAAAATCATCATGTCAATATTCACATTGAGAATCTGTGAAACCAGCAGCACAGCCAGTTAGATGAATTCCATTCTCTCTGTGAAACCAGCAGCACAGCCAGTTAGATGAATTCTTTTCTCTCTGTGAAACCAGCAGCACAGCCAGTTAGATGAATTCCATTCTCTCTGTGAAACCAGCAGCACAACCAGTTAGATGAATTCCATTCCCTCTGTGAGAGAAAGTGGAGGCTAAGATAACCAAACTTGAATATCTTGACAGCATCGAAAAAGTAAACCGTCATTCACCATGGACAAGTCCAGTAGTTCTGGAGAAATTAGACTTTGTGTTGATATGAGACAAGCTAATAAAGCAATTATCAGAGAGAGACCCCCCATCCTGACAACTGATGAAATTTTACGTGATTTAAATGAGAGCAATGTGTTCAGCATCCTGAATTTAAAAGGGGGATACAACCAATGCAGAGCTCTTAGTGTCACCTATAAAGCATTGCACAGATACAAAAGATAAACTCTGCCCTAGAAATTTACCAGCACACTATACAACAAGTACTCCAGTGGTGTGACAGTGCCTGAAACATGCTGATGAGATCAAAGTACATAGAAAGGACCTAAATGAGCATAATGAAAGACTTTTGGCTACAATTGTGACCAGGAGAAAGTGAGTTGACAATAAACAAAGAAAAATGTATTTTATGGTTACCAAAATCAGAGTTTTGGGGACATGTATTGTCAGAAAAGGGAGTTGATGCTTCTGCAGCAAAAGCCAAAGTTATACTGGATGCTTGGGGACCAGAAACAGTCTTGGAAGTTAGAAGCTTGATGGGACTGGTCAATTTCAGTGGCAAGTATATACCAGATTTAGCATCATGTGCTGATACCCTTATCTGGGGAGAAGAGTAAGATAAAGTATTTTGTACACTGAAAGATAGACGATGCAAAGACTCTCTGATACTTTGATGAAAATGCTATGAGTTAAGTGACTGCAGTTGCTAGTCCTGTGGGTCTGGGAGCAGTGCTAGTGCAAACACAATTACATATGAAAGTACGAGTCCTGCTGATGTGGAATGCCATTATTTTCAGACAGAAAACAAGTTCTGGCTCTGGTTTGGGCTTGTGAGAGATTTCATCATTTTTTTTATTAGTGACTGACCACAAACCATTAGAAACTAACCACTCACCAAAATCAAAACTGTACGCTCACTTCAAAAGATATCTGTTGCATCTCCAACCATATAATTTATATACAAGTTAAAAATACACCTGTCCTGGAACTCAAATTTTTTGTCAGTCATGCTTTTGAGAATCAGCAAAAAATGTAGCGAAAGAATACATTCGCTTCATGGCACAAACTGCAGTTCTGAGGGTCATAACTATACAAAAACTGGAACAGGAATCTGTGAACAATGCAGAATTGAGGCTGATGAGGTGCAGCATCAAGACAGGTGATTGGTCATAGTGTGATATCATATGTAATGTGATGGGTCATAGTGTGATATCATATGTAATGTGATTGGTCATAGTGTGATATCATATCTAATGTTATTGGTCATAGTGTGATATCATATGTAATGTGATGGGTCATAGTGTGATATCATATGTAATGTGATTGGTCATAGTGTGATATCATATGTAAAGCAATCAAGGAGGAGTTATGTAGTGTTAGAAAGTTGGTACTGCGAGAAACAAGAATCATTGTTCCAGTGAGTTTGAGGAAGAGAACATTGTGCAATTGCTAATAAAAGGCATCAAGGGATCACAACAACAAAGCAGAGACTAAAATCAAAAGTATGGTGGCCCGAAATAGACCAAGAGACAGAAGAGTTGTGCAAGGATATGGCACATGCCAAGTTGTGAGTGCATCTTCTGTGCCAGAACCAATGACAAGAAAAACCCCCGTTTGATAAAGCATGGAAAGATCTTGCGATAGATCTGATGTGTCCATTTCCATCTGAAGAAAGTATACTACTGGTAGTATACTGCTATAGTCATAATATCAAGGTTGCTATCATTAGGAGTAAAACCCCTGGAAATATCATAGAAAAATATGTAGGTTTTTTTTTTTTTTTTGGGGGGGGGTAAAACTAACTTGCTACTATTGTACTGCTTTCCTTTTCTGGGACTCTTAGTCCCCATTCCAAGCTAATAACTCCCTCCTCCAATTAGTATTGGAGGGCCAGAATTGAAAAGAACATGATCCCAGTCTGACTCCTAGTCACAGCCAACATATGGAATACATTCCTCTTTTGACTTGGAGCTAGAGTACAGGATATCAGAGTAGGGTGGAAGGAGTAGTTGGTGAGTATTACATAATTAAAATTTGTTTTATCCTCCCAAAACTACATTTTAATAGCAGTAATACATGACATGCTACTACTCATCGCTGAATTTTCCAGTTAGGATGGAGGCTGATGGTCTCACAAATATGTTTTAGAAAACAATTGTGCTTACCCTTGTGGTATGAATGTTCACTACTGTAGGCTGGTAGAAGGTTGGACCTCACATGCTGTTCCATCACGATAGGGCCCAACAAAAAAATTTAAGGTAAGAGAAGGTAGTGTGAGACAACGAGATTGTGGCTCTCATAACATCATCCAAAGAGAAGTGATTCAAACAGACCCAAGATATAGCAATAGCCCGAACTTCATGGATTTTAATTTTCATGAAAAGAAAGGTCACTCTCAGCAAGGGACTGACAAATTCTCTTAATAGTGAGGACAATCTACCTGGAAATGGTGACCACCAAAATATCAGAGGAACCCTTAAGAGCTAGCAAGAGATGATTCTGACACTTCCTTTTCTCCCTTTAGAGGAAGCCAATAAAACCTTAAAGCCCTAACTGGGCAAAGGAGCCTATCTTCACCCAGCACAGATACAACTGAGACTAAGGATCTCAACAGGAAGTAGAATGTAGTTGATTCTTAGCCAGAAAGCAAAGTTGGCAAAGAATAGAAAATGAATCATAATTATTACAGTTGAACTGTAAACAACCATTTTCTACTGACAAGGCATCAAGCTCGCTCCTTCTCCTCCCTGATGCTAAGGAGAGCAGGAAAACAGTCTTAAGGGTAAAGTTCTTGAAGGAAATTTCACTCAAAGCTTCATATGGGGTTTTGACAATGCCCCCAAAACACACACAAGTTTTTTTTATCTAGGCATTAGTGAGCGAGATACCAGTCTCTGATTCTCAAAATACCTGATGAGAAAGATGAGGGTCCAACCCAATGGCGGAACCCCTAGAGAACTTGAGAGTGGTAGAAAGGGCTGCCCTATACCCCTTAATAGTGGATACAGATCATTTTCTTTCCTCAAAAAGGAAGATAAGAAAATCTGCATATGTGTTTATAAGGGAGACAGCTGGGATCAACATGTTTCCTACTGCACCAATTACAGAAGACGTGTTAGGACCATGTAAAAGTGAAAAGTGTACACTCTTTACATGATTTTTTTATTATCATTGCAGAAGGATTTTTTAAAAGTTTCCAATATTGAAAGAAATATATTTTTAGCATGAATTTTCATACTGTATGTATGTGCATCTAGTCAGTATCATTTGACCAAGTCAGATTTTTGTTTCAAATCAGATTTAACTATATATACTATTATAATATACTGTAGTGTTAAAGAAATGTAAAGGAGAATTTTGAAGAAAGGAGAGAATATAGAGATTGTTTCCCTTTGTATGTATTACAATAGGTATGTAAGAGTAACCTCCCTTAACAAGGTCCTGAATATGGTGATCTTTTGATTTCTTATTAAACATGTGATTTAATTCAGTGGTTAAATCCGTCCTTCCAGCCCTGTTTAAAATAGGTCATTGGCAAGAAAACACTAAACTTGTTTCTGCAAATAATAATTTATGCAACACACAACATGAGAGAGATTTGTTTAACTATTTAATATATTACAATCAGATCCAGTACTTCAATAAAATCTGACCTTCCAGGGGCAGCTTAGCAACATGCAAATTTGAATTATGAGACAACATACATAATTATGGATTATTAATAATGGAAAAGCTCAAGAAACTATTTTCCAAATAGGGGGCATAAACTCAAAGCTTGGGCTGCAGTACTGGCCTAAGTGTGGAGTTAATCTCCACCCCCATATGTCAAAATACTCCTAATAAAGATTGAAAAGGGAAAGAAACAAATATTTTACCAAAGATGTCTAAATGATCATAAGAATGCATATGATCAAGTAGGTATGGAATGAGGATATATATAAAACCATGTTAAAATGCAAGTTAAATACATGATATGTATACAGTATCAAATTAAAATTGTAGAATGTACAGCCTACATATTTGGGTCTAATTGTTTACCTAAATTTGTCTCCCCGGATATATACAATTACCATGAAAGGCAAGTGGGTCTATACTTTGTTGCTAATTTTGCATGATAATAAAGGGTTGGTACTATTGTTAGTAATACAAACTATATTTGGTAAAAGAGAATGGACACAATACCATAGGCATAGAAGGAACTGAAATCCTTCCAAGCAAGCAAACAATAAAAATAAAAAATATACTGGTAAATTTATACAGAAAAAAGCATGTCTAAAAAGTTTGTGTGGGACACCATATGCATTTTAGAGAGCAAGCCACATATGTTTGTGAGGTGCCCAGTGACATTACATGTTACCAGATTCAGAATATGAGAAGACAAACTCACTAGAAGTCTCAAGAGCCAGGTGTATGTGCTTGTCTGAGATTCACTATGGAATGACAAAACATAAAATCGTAGTTATATGTTCTTTGAACTCAAAAGACAGTTGCTGTAGGTGCAGAGTACTGGGAAGAGCAAGAGAGCAAGCAGAAAATGTCCTGCAGTGCCCAGTGAATTTAGAAATGAAGCTGCACACAGCCAAGAAATACATACACTGGTTGTCTCAGGAGCATGCTTGTCTCTGGTGCATAAGAAGGCATGTCTAAAAATTGTGTGTGGGAGACCATATGCATTTTAGAGAGCAAGCCGCATACATGGTGATGTGGCCCATAACATCACATAATGTTGCTAGATTTGAAATTTTGAGAGGAAAAACTCACTTGTGGCTTCAGTAGCTGGGTGTATGTGTCTGTCTATGGTGCACTATGGAATAAAAAATAAGACCACCATTATCTGTTCTTGGAACTGCATAGATAGTTGCTGCAGATGCAGGATGCTTGAAGCAGCAGGAGAGCAAGCAGAAAATGTCCTGAGGTGCCCAGTGAATTTAACAATGAAGCTGTACATAGCCAAGAAATATATACACTTACCCTCTCTGAAGCATGAAGCAGTAATTGCACATGTCTCCAGTGCATATGCTGTAGCAGCAATAATTGACAACATTGGAAGTTGACAACTGAGCAAACTTCCAAACAGTAAATTTGTAATCTGCTATTAGATGCAGATTCTGTTCTGAGGTGCTAAGTGAAATTACTGAATGTAAAACACAGAAACTGGATATGAACTCACTGGCATTCTATGAAGCTGTATACTATCATAGACCTGACACTACAATTGAAAACAAATCTACATGCAACCTACATGGTTCAAACATAGTATAAATTCTGACACTGTGTACATCAAATGAGTATTACTTAGCCCAGAACTCATGATCAGCACATTATTCAATTTAATGAAAATAGATGTTATCTGTAGAAAACAACTACAAAAGTATGGGCAGTAACACTGAAACTACGTATATCCAGGTAGATGCACAAGCTTTCAACCTTAGGTCCTAAGTAATATATATGATGAGCCAAGTGGTGGACAGTTTGTGGATTGTGGTGGGTAAAACTAGAGAGCAAGCCGCATATGTCCGAGGTGCCCTGTGTCATTACATGATGCTGATATATTTGGAATTTTGAGAGGGAAAACTCACTGGTGGCCTCAAAAGCTGGGTGCATGTGCTTGTTGTAGATAGACACTGTCAAATTATAAAATTAGGACCATAGTTATCTGTTCTTGGAACCGAATAGACAGCTGCTGTTGATGCAAGATGTTAAAAGCAGCAAGACAGCAAGCAGAAAATGTCTTGAGGTGCCCAGTGAATTTAACAATGAAGTTGTACATAGCCAAGAAATATATACACTGGTTGTGTCAGGTGCATGAAGACGTAATTGTGCTGGTCTCCTGTGCATATAGTGGCGCACCAATAATTTAACAACCTTGGACATTGACAATTGAGTGCACTTCCAAACAGTAAATTTTGTAATCTACTTAAATGTAGCATCTGTTCTGAGGCACCTGGTGAAATTACTGAATCTAACTTGCATAAATGGATGTGAACAATGAGGGATCTCAGAAGCTGGATACTATGTTTGACTTGGCAATGATACTACAACTATAAAGAAATCCACATGTAATCTACACAGTTCAAACATAGTCACCACAGACATTATGTACATCAAACGAGTATTGCTGTACATGAGCATCATGGAGTGTAATTCAATATAAAATTAGAATAGATGATGTTAACTCTAAAAAAGAACTACAATAGTAACACTGAAACTAAATATACCCAGGTGGATGTTTGAACTTAGAACCTCTGGTCCCAAATACTTTAGTATCGCTAATTTTTTTGGGTACCAATTTTCATGGATTTCATTGTTGCCCTGAACCATGAATTTAAAGACCCAACAAAAAATTAGCCACATATTATAAAGAAAACACCCCCACCCCCATTTTCTTACTGTGTGTCATTCCTAAAGATCAACAAAGCTATTTGATAAGTGAACATCATTTTCTGTAATCAGGTAATAAAATATTAGCTTTTACATGTGTTTGCTTTATTTTAACTCTTTTTAAAAAAAAGAATTATGATGCACTTTATATTGTTTTAATGCACACGTATCTATATGGTATCCGGTAGCTGTAAATTCCACTCACTACTTTAAATCGACATGTTGTGACATAATGTAACCACAGAAACGAGAAAAGGCATAAAGTATTCATACACTTGTATTACTGAAAATGAAAGAAAGAATAATAAATTATACTAGTATGTGAAAATTAGATTTAATACTTATTTGAATCGATTCTTCATTCAACTGAAACTGTTGTCAAAACATTTAAATCCTCGTGAAAGCGCATCTCATTTTATCCATTCATGCTTAATCCCAATGAACAACATGACTGTAAAATGTACTTTGGGGGGGGGGGGGAGGTAAATACCCTGACCGGATAACGAAATTTCATCCTCCGATTGGGGTGAACCAAAGATTCCAGAACACTGGAACACCCCTGTGGGATACACCACACATATTGCCTATGTTTTAGTGCCACACTTTCATTCTCTTTGAGGGAGCAGCCTAACTTACTGAGACATCAGTGTGGGGTGGGAGGAGGGAATCTGGCAATAGCAACAGATAAGTATTACATCATTAGAATTAGTTTTACCCCCCCCCCCAAAAAAAAAAAAAACATTTTAATTTCAGTAATACCATACCTGTTGCTGTTACATGGCTGAATTTGTCAGTTCTGTGGGAGGCTGATGATCCCACAATTGGCAAATGAAAAACAAACACGAGGAATACTAACCCTCATTGAAGAGCAGCAGACTTCTGTGGGATGGAATTCGCACAAGCCACTTTCTGAGTGACAATGATTTGGCCCTGAGAAAATGCCTTTGTGTATGAGTGCCAAAACACGGCTTTCATCACATCCTCCAAAGATGAATGAGTTAGATAGGCCCATGAGGCAGCAATGGCTCAAATCAAATGGGCTTTAATTTTCATGAGAGACAGGTCCCTATCGGTAGGGATGCAATCCACCTAGAAATGGTGGAAGCTGAAATATTAGATGAACCTTTAATGGGGAGGAAAAGATGCTTCCTACCCTTCCTTTTCCCTTAAGAAGCTGCCAAGTAAAAATGCAGAGCCCTAACTGGACATAAAAGTCTATCTTGATCATTCCCAGCACAGATACCGCTGAGACTGCGGGTCTCAATTGAGAGTGAGCGACTGATGGAAACTGTTTTTTTTTTGCTTAAAAACCTGGTTGGCAAAGGAGAGAAACTGACTCATAATTTCCACTGAACATGATACAGCCCTGCTCTATGGACAGAGCATAAAGCTCAGTGCTTCGTCTCGCAGATGCTAAGGCAAGCAAGAAAAGCATCTTGAGGGTAAGGTTCTCAAAGGAAGCTTCACCCAAAGGTTCATTGGGGGGTTTATTAAGATGACACAAGAAAGATTCCATTTAGGCATTAAGAGAGCGAGACACTGGTCTATGCAGTTTGAACTACCTGATCAGGTCTGTTAAGTGAGAATCTGTAAAGATGGCTGGACCTTTTGAAAATTTGAGAGTGTTGGAAAGGGCTGCTAGATAGCCCTTAATAGTAGAAACCGAGCATTGTTTCTCTTCAATAAGGAAGAGATGAAAATCAGCCACTGCACTCACAGAGGGACAGCTAGGATTGACACATTTTCTACTACACCAATCACATAAGATTCTCTATTTGGCATCATACACCTTAGACATCGATCTTCTCCTGGACTGAATGATGCACTTGACAACCTTGATAAAAAACTTTTCTTTGCAGAGAGATCATTTGAAATGAGCCAAGTGTGACGGTGGAGAATCTGTGGGCTGTTGTGTAGGAGAGAGCCCTTGTGCTGCAACAGGTCACTCCTATGAGATAAGGTCCTGGGATGGTCCACCAGCAATCGAGAAGATTGTTGAACAATGATAACTGGGGCCACAGAGGGGCAATCAAAATGAGCTGAGCAGTAGAGTGTCTGACTTTGTGTAGGACCTGTCGGATCATTGTGAAAGGTGGGAAGGCATAAGCGAACAGACAATCCCACTTCAGACTGAAAGCATCCACTGCCAGGCCCTCAGGTCCGAGACTGGGGAAATGTAAAAGGGGAGCTTGTTGTTTAGCTTGGTGGCAAACAAGTCCACCAAAGGAGTTCTCTAAACTTCGATCAGGGAGTATGGATTGGATTGGTGAAGTGACCCTTACGTGAGGACTATCTTAACTTTCCTTGATAGACTGTCCGCCAAAATATTCTTCTTGCCAGAAATGTGGTGAACTCGGAGTGTAATTCCTTCTGAATTTGCCCAGTGGAGGTTCCAAAACCTTCACACAGAGAGAAGGTGCATTGTGTGCCTCCTTGTCTCATTAGGTACGCTACCACCGACATGTTGACAGAGTAGACCATCACTATTTGGTGGACGCACATCTCAAGGCCTAAGAACACTGCCCTAATTTCCAAATTGTTGATGTGGATGGTAGATCTGACGCATCTGCAAAGAGGGAAGAGTGGGGTTCAGGGGGGTGTATAGGGACTCTGGCCAGAAACCGGTCCTGATTTGTCCACCAAATCAGATGATGGTGGAAATCCCAACCCAGAGAAATTGGAGCATTGAAGGGGTCCCTGTGTGGTTTCCACGCCGCTAAAAAAAGAAAGTGGAGAGGATGCAAGTGCAGTCTGCCCAGGGGAACCAGGTCCACTGTGGAGTTCAAGGTCCCCAGCAGAAAGAGAAAAAGATGAGCTGATAATGTGGTCTTTACTCTCAGAGCTTCCAACAGGGACAGGACAGGATCTTGTCTACTCTGTCCTGAGGGACACAGACTAATCCTCTGTTTGTGATAAAATTCATCCCCATGTAAACAAAATCTTGCAATGGAGCTCTGCTTTCTCTAGGTTTGGCAGAAGACCAAGTCTGGTCACTATGAACCAGCAGCAAGACAGATCTAGTCTGAGGGACTCTATCTGGCCATTGTGGATCAACCAATCGTCGAAATATTGGAGGATTGGGATACCTAATTACCTTAAATGGGCAGTAACTGCTCCCATGACCCTGGTAAAAGCTCTGGATGCAGAGGCTAGGGTGAATGGCAGAGCTCAAAATTGGAAGACATCCCCATCCAAGCAAAACCAGATGTACTTCCTGTGTGGAGGAAAGATAGGGATGTGAAGATACGCATCCTGAAGATCGATGGAGACCACCCAATCGCCAGGTCTTATGGTATTCCTGACTGAGACCGTGGTCTCCATCTTGAATGGTTCCTCCTGCAGAAATCTGTTTAGGGAGGAAAGGTAGATAATTAGATGGGACTTTCCCCATTTCTTGGGAACCAGGAAAATCCAGGAATAGAAGGTTGGAGATTGGTCTTTTAACACCCTCTCTACTGTACTTTTCCGATGAAGGCAGTGAACCTCTTCCTTGAAGTGCAAGAGATTTAACTGGTGGAAGAACATGGGAGACCTTACTAGAGAAGGAAGATCCCGGAACTGAAGCCGGTAGTCATCTTTTATTATAGAAAGGACCCAGCCATCAACCATTATGCCAGACGAAGCCTGTGAAAAGAGGTTTAGTCTAGCACCTAGAGGAACCAAAGGAAGAGGAATGCTCTGCAGGAGAGGGTCCTTAGGGCTGTCCACCCAAGTCCTTAGGAAAGGGGGAAGGGCCTGCGAACTTCTGGGCCTGGGCCTTTGTGGTGCACCCTTCTAGGGCCTGCCTGCCAAGGGGCAGTTCTTAAATGGGGTTGTTACTTTGACTGTGGTTGTGCCCCTCTAAAGAATTTAGCCACTGGATCCTGAGGGCGGTCAGGATGATTTCGCTGCTTGGTCAGTTTCGAAGAGCCAGGTGCAGATGCAAGGGACCAGTGTTGATGGTATCTCAAATCCTGAGTAGCCACGGTGGGGATGAGCCCTCCGAAGAGTCTCCACCTCCAGGGGAAGCCCTCAGAAGGTTCTTACTGTGCTCTAGTAAGACCATGGAAGTGTCCAGAGCAACATCCCTGCAGAGGTGGAGAAGCTCCACTGACAAGACCATGGACAAGGAACACATGCCTAGAAGTTTTTGCCACTGCTTCCAACACACGATGGTCAGTAAGGAATATGAACCTTATAGCTAGAAGCAGCTACAAGGGTCACAACATAAAAAGGGGGGGGGGGACAGACCACCCCTTACATTGTCTAGCAAAGTCTTGGTTCTTGCTAAACATTTGAGAGAACTCCTTGATCGTAACTGAGTGAGGAAGTAACAAGAGATCTGGTTGAGTGTTTGCCCCAGAAAGTTTCTCCAAACTGGAAAGAATTTTAGAGTCACCAGAACCTGAAGGTTTGGTACACATTTCACTGGGCAAGAGGTGGTAAACCTCCTCCTCCTCTGCCTCTTTAACAGATGGGTGAGAGGGGGCAGGTGACCCAAAATGAGCAAGTATCACATCAGCATGTTCTGTGTCAAACTTGTGCACATCGACGAGGACAGAAAGGACGTTTTCATCCTGCTCTCTCTCCTAGGAGGCAGGACTACGGGATCCAATGTCTCTCTGTTGCAGGGGAGACTTGGGGGGAGGAGGAACTTGAACCAGTAACTCCTTCAGTGGAAGACTGTTCTTAGCAGTTGACTCAGAAGGTGGGTTAGGGCAAATCTCCACCCACCTAGAACATTTGGTGGAAGAAGGTCTATCCCCCTCCCTCCTTTTTGACACAAACTCATAAGACGTGTAGGTCCAACCTCACTACCATGTGGCCAAGGTCCAGAAGTACATGGCTGCATGAGCGGGGGGAAGCTGCATGACTCACTTGCAGCCCGTACCAAGCTGTGGGTCAGTAGAGGGTGCTGCTCCCCCCTTCACAAGGGGGAGGGGGGCATGACCCACTCTCTGTCCTTCTGGACAAGAGAGGATGAAGCTCCTCCCTGAGGGGTGGACGTGATTCACTCTCCACCCATTTATAACCTCCCTTGGTAGGGAGTCCACTAACCCTAAAAGTCTCCGGAGAGACTTGGGTAATCCTTCTCTGAGACCTGAGGGACTTGGAGAACGAGAACCCAGAAAACTCTAAAAAAGACAAGGATACCTTCTTCCTAGCTTTGTAGGTGCATCTACTCTTGGCAAGATCCCACACCTCGTCCAACCAAAGGGTACAGAAGGGACAACCATCTGTCCTCTTGCAGTATGTGGAAGATAAGCAGGTGGGGGGGGGGGGGTGTCCCAGGTGGATTTCTTGTGACCACACCTACTCACACCTTGCTTAGACATTGTTTCTGAAAATATAGCTGAAAAGAAGATTTCTTTATACAAAAACTTCTATGCAACAAACAGTATACACAAGGTAATGCATGGACTAAGTCTACGCTAATGTAATTTTTTCAGTGAGAAGACACCTTACTTGGGTGTTTTCACAAGATTAAATGTTAAAAAGGGAGCAATGCTAAGCTCAGAGCAGAAAAATCCAATGTAAACAAGTCAACCAGGCTTAAAGAAAGCTATGGACTAACAAATTAGCAAAAAACCTGTAGGTTATGATTGCTAATAATAAGGAAAAAAATTAAGGAAGGCTATCCGAAATTAAAATTGAAAAAGAACCTGTGTTCGATAACCGAACACAAGATATGAAGGCAAAAAGTGGTGTGGTATCTGCTTACCATGTATAAAATTAGCACAATTCATGATATAGGCAGGGTGAATTAAATAATTTGTAAGGAACAATAAAATGGATAAATGCAAGTCCATAGACTGCAATTATGCAAGAATATGGAAATTTAAACAAAATACCTACCCTTAGCTAGAAAAAGCACAACCAAATTTGAAACACTAATGCCTTGTGAAGGGGTAAAAAGAATAAGATAAAATGCCAAGCCGTACACAATGAGTATGAAACAAATGCTAAAAAACTCTCATGAGAGCTTAATTAAACAGCGATAAAATTTGATCAGGGTATACTCCTAACATTTACGAAGAATACAACACACAAAACAAATAGTAATTCGCTCATTGACCCATGAAGCAGTGGCTAAATCTTCTTGATGTAAAATAGGTTGGACATTACAACACCACTGAGAAAAGAATGAAAGAGCGGCAGTATGCATGGTCAGTATGTGTGGGGTGTCCCGCAGGGGCAATCCAGTGTTCTGGAATCTTCTGGTTCACTCTAAAGGGAGGATGAAATTTCCTCATACGGTCATGGTATTTTCCTCCTGGAAAAGTACCAGCTATGCAATAGCAACAGGTATGGTATTACTGATATTAAAATACCAGAACTATTGCTTGAAGCACAATTACTAATGAAACACTTGGTATATACACTAATTACTGCAGAGTATTGAAGCTCAAACTGTGCAGATTTTTTGACAAAACCACTGAATCAACATCGTGTCAAACAAGTTTGCTGGTACACACAAATCTTTGTCAGGTAAATAATCATGAAATTGTTAAAATAAAGAAGTTCAGCATTCTCAAAGCCACAGATAATTAGGTCCAATCTTTCACACATTTTCATGTGAGCTGCAATTATCCATTCAGCATGAATTGGCTTGATTGATGAAGTTTTAAGTAAAGTCTAATAGCTGAAGTTGGTTCGTACATGAGGCAGGCTCAAACAAAGGAGTGATTCCATAGTTTTTCACTATAATTAGCATGTTCACACTTTGATCGGCTCTGAACACATCAAATGTTGACACTGCTTGCTAACAGCATTGAGCATGGGATAGCTGGTCACATGTTTGGTTCACCTGTGGAATTATGACATTATTCAAACCAACAGGAATCTAAGTTGAATTTTACCACTCTTAAGTCACTTTGTTAACACCATGATCATCATAAAGTAACTGATGATGCAACTTTATGGACAGCATTTTAAGGAAGAGATCATACACATGTACTTTAATAACTGATTAACTTTGTGTTGTTGGCTGCACAGTTTTGTTCTTTTGAATTCTTTATTAGGGGTATTTGTAGAGGTTGATCTATGAAATTAAATACCTAGAAATATGCAAATTTTGACAGGGAAAACCACAAATTTAAGTACCCATGAAAATGTCTTTTTGTACAAATCCATGAAAATTGAGACCCACAAAAATAAATGATACTACAGTAGCATATATGATGAGGAGGCAAGAAGTGGACAGTTTGGGGATGGTGATGGATCAAACCAAACATTTGCAGGATTTAGGCACAATAACAGGCTGCGAATGGCTTATTTTTGACCATAGTTCACCAATTCAATTCAGAATGTCAACAAAGGCTGCCTATTCTTGAGAGATAATTGGCTGACAATGTCAAGTGACTCCATGAATATGTAATTAGCCCTGCCCCTGCAAAAATAATTAGCCCAATGCTTCAGTATGTTAATTAGGTCAGAGGAACCCATGACTGGACTGGAAACATGTGCAGAGTGTAGGTTCTGTTCTTGTGTGCTGCATACACCACAGTTCAAATGAACATGCAACTGAATACACAAATAATTTGTCACACTAATGTTTAAATGAACTGCTCCAGAATGGCAATGATTTCAAGTAAAAATTACTGATCAATATGAAAATTAGCTTTTGAGTAGAAATGTGCAAACAAAAATATGAAACGAATTATTTACAACATATGATGTCATGCTTATCCTGAATATAAATTACAAAAAACAGAATCCATGGATACTGTTATGTATAAAAGTTACTATCTAGAAAGACATTGCATCATTTTGTGATCAACACTGAAAATTGCAGATTATAACTGAAACCAGATCTAAAACCCAAAACAAGCACATAGTTAGGAAAGCAATATTTCAAAATTTAGACTTCATCTTCAATTACAAAAGATTTTGAAAAATTTACCTTAGGAAAATACCTTATGATGTTTTCTGTCACAGTGTCAGCTACATCCAGAATGAGGTATCTATGAAACAAAATAAGTCATAAAAGAAACAATGTGATAATCTTTGATGACTGTTTCAAAATCTAAATAGATTCTGGCCTCACTGATCTGACTAAATGAGTTCATAGTGTTCAAAATGTCAATTAACCCAGACATAAAATTTATTATTTGGGATCTATTAATAAACTGCTGAAGTTCCTACTCAAGTCATACTGCAGTGATTGTCTAATAGACTTACATCCATATTTGCAGAAAGAGACTGTATCTTTTGAGTAATTAATTACCAAATAACATGGTGAAAACAAAATAATGACTGCTAAACTACAGGCGAAAAAAAATAATTCCGAATTTCCAGCAGTTTAGCTCAAGTTGAAAATTTGTTTGTAGCCTTTCACAGAATTTGATAAAGATTATGAAGATAAAAATATGTATTTTTGTGCATTTTCATGAATTTGTACATTTTGAGCAAGAAAGAAGCTCTGGAGATAAAATTGACTATTATTAAGATTAGTGTCTTTTATGTTCACATAAAATTGTTCATAAAACAAGATGTGGACATTGACCCATTTCAAGAATTTGGTTATTTACACTGCTTTTAGTACTGGTAATACTTTAAACTCTTTCCTTAAGAAGCTCCTGGGAAATCACTGCTAATACTTCAAACTCTTTCCTTAAGAAGCTCATGGGAAATCACTGTTAATACTTCAAACTCTTTCCTTAAGAAGCTCATGGGAAATCACTGCTAATACTTCAAACTCTTTCCTTAAGAAGCTCATGGGAAATCACTGCTAATACTTCAAACTCTTTCCTTAAGAAGCTCATGGGAAATCACTGCTAATACTTCAAACTCTTTCCTTAAGAAGCTCATGGGAAATCACTGCTAATACTTCAAACTCTTTCCTTAAGAAGCTCATGGGAAATCACTGCTAATACTTCAAACTCTTTCCTTAAGAAGCTCATCGGAAATCACTGCTAATACTACAAACTCTTTCCTTAAGAAGCTCATAGGAAATCTGTCTACATTTGAATGGTAAACATATTCAAGTTTAAATATGGTGAACTGAAATCTATGATTGAAGAGTTGAGAAACAAATGCATCAAAAAGATATTTTTTGGGAATAGACTGATGGAAATTATTTCAAATGAGTTGAATGGCCTTGAAACTTTACATTCACAATTTGTGGAAAAGAAGGCAGTGTGGCCATGGTGGTAGCAGTCACCTTAGTTTCAGTGCCCTTGCATAACTTGTAATGACAGGAAATTAAAGAAGCACAAGGTTATGAAAGAAACACCCAAATCTTTTATACATGTTTGCTTACTAAAAATGTAATTCACCCCTAGTTAGATCCCACACAAGATCTCCATGGAATGAGTATCTATTCTCTGTTATGACTGATACAGAGAAGAAGCCCTAAACTGTATGCAGTCAAATCTATCTATTAAGGATGCTCAAGGGACCATAAAAAGTTGTCCTTTATGAGCAGATATCCTTTAGAAAAGACTGAACATAAATGTAAAATTGTTATTTATTAAGCATCATTCACATGAAGTGCCCATTAAGGTAAATTTCAATGAATATTAAAGTGAAATTCTGAAAAGGTCTGATTTTAAAGAGAGGAAATTAAAAAATGATTATGGTAGAAATACACAAAAGATGCTAAATAAAACAACTGTTTCTTAATTGGATTACATACAAGATCTTATAAAATGATAGATTAATACACAATTATCATTTATTAAGCATCCTTCAAAATAAGTAATCATTAGGGCAAGTTTCACTGTATTAAAAATATATTTGCAATATGTAAACCAATAAATAGATTGAAGAGAGCAATTATAAAAAAGTGCATATGGTATTCAGATAAGTGAGGTAGAAAATAACTTTTCTTCATAGTCTTACTCAAACATATCTGGAAAATTTGGTCGAACAAAATGAGCTTCAATAGTCTGTCTGATGCACACTATATGAGAGATGCCATTTTGTTGAAGAGTCTGCAGCTGTAAAAAAAAAAGTTGGCATTTCTATAAATGAAACATATTTGATTGGTGTAAGATAATATTATTAATACCTTTATCTCTGTTATATTAAAATAACGTGCTAATTTTCAGGCAATTACTAAAGAGAACTGCTTATTCATAATTAACTGTAATTACTTTTTAAACAAATATATTTTAAAGGAAAAATCAGAGTGAGAGAGAGTAGTACTTCTATCAATGTTATTGCATATGTTGTACTGCAATACTGTGGCCATATTTTTAAGCAAATAGCAACAACTTTAACATGCATAATTTTTCATCACTCTTTAAATTAAATATATGAAAGGAATGATCAGTTCAAAAAAGAGATATGTTGGTTTTGGAAGTGAACTCCCATTTTCTACCATTTTCATATAACATCTACATGCATAATATAAAAACTGAACATTCATAAAAACATTTTGCTGATTTCACACCAGACAGAAAAGAGTTAAAGTATTATTCTATTCAAACAATTCTCTCTGTTTGAATATTTACAAGTTTTACTATGCACAAGTTTTATTGCACTCAAATCACTATAATTCCATGTAAATTTTTTCATTCTTCTCTGTACCTAAAAAATTTATTACATTTTTAATGAGACTATGAACATACTGCAATTAATAAACTATTGTCTTCTTTTTTTATTCTTCTAAATTGCTGAATTATTATGCATAATTATTAAGATTGATTTTATGCATTGTGGTTCAAAGGACTGAAAACCTTCCAAATGTATAAATTGACTGAGTAATTAAAATACCTCTTGATAATTTATTGAAATCTGTTTGCACTCATTTATATTTCATGTGTATCAAATGGTTGACAATAGAAAAGATGGCCTTTAAGACAGGCAAAGACTAACATGTAAATGGAAGCATTAGCGTGTGATAAAACTTTCATCAATTTTGACAAAATAATTTAATTAAATGTAGCTATGTGTATACAAACTGTATTGCATTATTTGCATTCTACAAACACTAACAGGATATTAAAATCTGAAAAAGGTTCAGTGTATCATACAGTACACAAAAGCTTAACCGTATATACTCCTGTATAAACCAAGTCCAAATGCAAACAACATATACCCTGATCTGCCATTGCATAATGCGCTGGTAGATCAGGGTCTGTGTTGTTTGTTCTACTGATTAGTCCTTACAAACTGCATAGACCTAGATCTGCCGGCGCATTATGTGATGGCAGATCTGGGTCTATGCAGTTTGCAGTTGGTCTCGGCATATATGCGAGTATATACAGTAATTTCAAGGTCAAATTTGCTGCATGTTATTCTTGTTTTATTTCTTTTCCTACAACATGCTATTTGACCATCATTTCATGGCAAGGTCAAAGGTTAAGCAGAAAGTCTATGGTGTGAATACAGGTGTGTATAGCTCTTTGTCATAGTATTATTATATGAAATACGTGCTTAAATTCATGACTACTCTCCTTGATTAGCTCATTTGTTGCTCTCATGTGAATATGCCAATGGGTGAACAAAGTATGACTGAGAATAAATATCTTGTAAAATCTTCATATACCTGTATTTACAACACACTCTTCCACTTGACCATTGATCTCACCATCAAGCCATCGTCAAAAAGAGAGCATGTATATTTACATTTAATTACTTGCTTGTTCTTAATTAGTAATTTTTTTTCTTAACAGACCTCAAAAACGAATTCTAACTACCTACCCAACTACCTTAACATATCTCAATATGCAATTAAATATTCTGATAGGCATGTACTTTTGTTATAAAATGACCAAAATAAATAAATAAATTAACACTTCATCTCCCCTATCACTCCCATAAAGCATTCCAGCCATTGTAAAGTTTTAAAGACACGATGGTGTTAGACTTAACATACCTTAGACTTCATAGCAGCTGCATAAGGCCCAAGATAAATCCCAGGGAGAATTTCCTGTGGAAACAAATACTGGTGTCATTATTAGAGATATTGTAAGCCTGTTATATATTGTTACAACTAGGGGTTAAAATGTAACAAAAGAAAGAAAGACTCAAACAAGCTTTCACAATTTCTAAAATACAAATTTAATTTCCTAAAATATAAAATATTTTAAACAAACAAAGTGAAAGAATTAAAAATAACTTACAGTGTATAATTTCCTTAATTAGTCCTAAATTGTTCTAAAGAATTCACTAATCCGGAAGTCATCCAAAGTATTCCAAATGAGAACACTGATGTGCTTATGTGCCAACAATTTTCAGTTCTAAATCCAAATATTAATTCCAAGTAAATTCCAACGGAGTTGAATAATGTTCAGATCTTTAGTACATAATCCAAAAAGTACTATTTAGAAATAAGATTTTCCACTAAGCTGAATCACAAACAATAAATAATCTTCCTCTCTCTTTACTATCTGAAGTAACTGTTAAAGAATGTCCAAGCAGTGACTAAAATCTAGTTTTAGAGTCTCTTACTGCATAAAAGAGAATTTAAACCCAGGAACTGCATTCTAAAACAATTAAATCTATTGTAAACAACTTTTACTGATCCAATCAGAAACTAGGTTACGCATGTCACCAGCTAAAAGTACCTTCACACTGCGATTTCATATCTTATTTCAAATCAACAAGGTGTTGACATCTTATTAAAATATGGGATCCAGGTCACGAATTACCACATGCTACTCACGTGACTCACCATTGTTGTGTTAAGTTGACCGACATAATTATTGATTTCCTTGGAGAGAAACAATGACTCATATACTCAATAATACCGTTGGCTAATAAAGAAAATATAAATTATAATACAAAAGGTCATAAACCAAATGAAATTATATTATAATTTAAAAGATGATACATAATTCCGTAACAATATGTCTGACAATCATATCTGACTATTATTTTGAATTCAATAAAAATAAAGTATTTTTTAAAGTGAAAGTCCTGGATTACACTTTTAAAACCACAGGAGGCCAGTACATAGAAAATTATAGACCCAATTTTATGAACTGAGAATTTAGGACCAGAAATGAAGTCCTTAAAGCAGGGACTCTCAATAATGAGAGTTCTGAACAGTGAAATAGAAAACAAATTGACATTTGAGATGTATTCATAAATGAATAAATAAATCATTCTTGAATAACAATTTGACTATTTGCACAGCGATTTCTCCAGGATTCTCCAAAGGATTCCTCCTCTAGCATTTTTGTAAGGGGGGGATTTTCAATTCTGATGGAGAGCCAGTTTCTAGGAGAACAATTTATATGAACAGACTGCATCATACTATGTTTCAACAAACATTTGTGTGATAAATAACTTTTAACAAGTAAATATTATTTATAATATGTTATTTGGTTCAGAGAACTGTTTGCTGCAAAGCTTTTCTCATTCTTGCTTATGTGCAGCATTGTTGATACTACTGACTAGCAGAAGAAAAATATACAGTAAAACCTGTCCTAACAGTCACCTGGTCTCAATGGCCATTCTAACCCCCACCCCACCCCAAATTTCCTATATAAAAGTCATTTATATATTGGTCACCTGCCCTCTAACAGTGACTGCCTTATGCATGGAAATTAAACTTTTGTTCAATGAGGAAGGCATTGTTTAGATACAGGCATATCAAGTGAGTCAATGTGTAAACATGTCTTATCTAGCTCCAGTCACACAGTCAGTGTAACACAAAAGGGTTGATATGTCAAATTTAAAACAGGTTGTTTTTACCATAGGACGAGAGGGTCAAAGCAATTCGTTTGCTGGATAGTATAAAAAGTAGTTGTGTTGTCATGGCAGAAATGGGAGTCGCCCTTTGTGCCAGGTACAGTTTGATATAATATCTATTTTATTGCATTATACTCCATTTCATGTTATATTATTTTAAGTTAATTTTCTTGACTTTTCCCATTTAATAGGAAGAATTTGTCAGTTGTTATTTTAAAACTTCCAATCAAAGTTATCTCTGACGAAAACAATTAATCTCAGAGAGATATGAGAGACATACCTTTTTATTAGAATAAGGGCTCATTCTATATTTACAAAACTTGTATGTAAAGGCAGGCAAAGTTTCAGTTTATGTGTTACTAACTATAGCCCCAGGAAGTTTCTTCTCATTCCCAATTTATCACAGGCCTCTCACATAAGGCAACTGTCTTTTGATCTCAGCGAGCTGAGCAACTGGTTAATCCAGATATTATTTGAAGTGTGAACAGCTGTTTCTAAACCTAATTGTACAAGTTTACTGAACAAATAATCAGTATTTCTCCATCATATGTAAGCTTCAATTAGTAGTAAAATTAGTGTTCTGTCATGGTGCACAAAACAAAACTAAGATGAGAATTTTTTTTAACAGTCAGTGCACTAACTAAATCTGTCGATAACATAATAATAATAATACATGTAATAATAATAATAATAATAATAATAATAATAATAATAATAATGATAATGGTATTTGTTCAAAAACAAAGTTTGAAAGGTGAACCTGCATACAGAGGTCACTTTTGCCTTTTCAGATGGGTGGCTGTTATTGACAGTTTTGACTGTACATTATAATATAAGCTTGCCTGCATATCCCTGCGCATACTATATGACCAGTCCTGAAAAAAAGCAGCCAAAATTGAAAAGTAATATATAACAAAAAAAGCATAGAATGTCATATAAAAGCATTAAAAACACCTTATGGGACATATGCAGTAAGCTAATAATAAACATTACTTCACACTACATTGAGACTTTTGAAGTAGGTAATATACAAACTGAAATGAGTTGCAGAAAAGTAAAATCTACGTTGCCACTAAATAATTTCCAGTAGTAACCAAAAATATGTCAATAAATCTAAATTTTGCTGACAGACACAACACATCGCTTTTCTACAATGGACAATAAAGAAAACAGCATTAGCCAAAATTGATTATTCCATAAAATTTACTAACTTTCTAGAAATATAGTAGCCAATGGCTATTTGGCTACTAATAATGGAAGCATAGAAAATCTTTAATGATACTGATTTATCCACATCATCTTTTTTTTTTGTCTGTTCTATTGATTTAACTTCAAGCATTAGAATCTACATCTACAGTTGTATATCCTAAAGAAAGTCTCTGACCTGTCTCACAAGTGATGCTTTGTATGGCAATACGATGTTCTCAGTAAAATAATATAAATACTTATCAACAGATGGCACAGATAGTAGATTACTCATGTATATAACAAGTGTACATGTTATCTCAGCAGATGGTGATTAAAAACACTCTCCATTTTAAAGCAATTCCTCCGGATTCACCCACCTATCAGTCCAGATAATTAAATATAAGTAACCAGCGTGTGACAACTGTTTCTGTGCAGCAAATGGTGAAGCAGACTTTCTACTTATGAGATGCATGGATAAAGTGATTGAGGAATAGTAGCAGTTCTAACCACAAGTGTTATGCATAGAAGAAATATTTTGAGTGATATCCTATTGTCCAACACAGAAATTGTTTCCCCTTATATAATATGCTAGTTACTATGTCTCCTGACCATGCAGACTTCTTTATCAGACTCTTATGTGGTTTGAGTGGAAAGACAACATAGCATCCATTTTTTTTCAAAGAAAGAAATCTAAATTTAAGACAAAATAATTCTTTCTTCATCTTCTCTTAACTCCCATCCTTCCTTACTGAAAATTATAGGAAGGTGCAAGTCTGGACACTAAATAAAAGAATCTATGGAAAATGTGTATGTACAATTTGAGTGATAAAAACAGATCTGGATACTTTTTAAAAACTAAGAGCTGAAACGCCAGCCTTAAAAGATTCTAGGCTGAAGCATGACTGTATTTCAGCAGGAAGGCTGTTCCAGTGTCTGATGATCCTGCGAAAGAATGAGTTCTGGTGAGATTTAGTAGAGGAACAAAGTACAAGAAACCTAAAGTTACAAGAAGGTGTTAAGTGATGATGGTCTACATACATAAAATTATTATTAATTTTATACAAACTACTGGTAATCAAAGTGGATCATATCATTTGGTGTTCTAGGGTAGGCCAGTTGAGTGTGTACAAAGTGGATCATATCCTTTGGTGTTCTAGGGTAGGCCAGTTGAGTGTGTACAAAGTGGATCATATCCTTTGGTGTTCTAGGGTAGGCCAGTTGAGTGTGTACAAATTGGATCATATCCTTTGGTGTTCAGTGTGTAAAGCGTTGAAGTCACACTGCTTTAATAACTGTAATCATTGAAAGCCAATCTGTTGGCACATCTATGGACCATTTCACTTAGCTTAGTTCTTTTTGCCATGGATGTCAGACAGGAGAGCAATATTCTAATTGCAGTTGAACAGTATACTATTTTTTCTAAATTTTCTATCTCTGATGTTTATTTTTGATTTGAGAAATTTCAGTGATCTGCCTTGTTTGTGATGTTGTTAATGTGAGGCTTCCAGTTAAGATCTTTATTCACTGTGATGCCAAGGTATTTCATTCTCTGTAATTTTCAGTACATGACTGTATGGCAAGCTGTTTTAGCATTTTCTTTTTCTTCACATATGTGAAATTCTTTTTCATTTGGTGACAAAGAATTTTACATATGTGAAATTGTTTGACTTTATTGCACATATGTGAAAAAGAACTACACAAAATGTAAAATAATTTTTCACATATGAGAAATAAATCATTCGTTTCACATATGTAAAAAAAGAATTTAACATGTGAACAAAACACATCTCTGAGATAAATGATTGATTTTACGGATGTAAAAGACATATCCATATTTTGCTAGCTGTATGAGAAAGTGGGTAAGTCATGCAATGGCAGCAAAACTGCACAATTATGTTGGCATACAGCTAGAAAAATATGGATAATAACTATTTAATCATTATCACTGTCATTAAAAAAATATTAAAAAGTGCATTTTTGGCAATGCTAGAAGAACATTACCATTTTCAATTTTATACCATTCCTTAGGATCCTCATCTCCCCCGAACAGTGCTCAAAGGAATTTTTTTCAGACACATGCCCAGGGTAAGTGGCTTTAAAAAAATCACTTAGCCTGACTTAAAATCACCTTGCCCAACAAGGCCATATTTTTTTACTATTAATATGACATACCACCCCGTCCCAAAAATAAAATTGTCGGTCGCTTATATTTGTGATATTGTTCATGAGACAACCCTTCATCACATTCTGCTGAAGAGGTGCTCAGAACTAACAAGATATCCAACAGTTTCACAATTTCTGCATGCTCAGGTGTGGAATTTATAATAATTGTGGCATACACCTCTGCTCTTGCATTGAAAACAGAAGGTGGAGAATCTGTGGGCTGTTGTGTAGGAGAGAGCCCCTGTGATGGTCCACCAGCAGATTGAAAAGATTGTTGAACCACTATTGCTGGGGCCACAGAGGGAAGAACAAAACGAGCTGAGCAGTGGAGTGCCTGACTTGTGTAGAACCTGTGGGATCATCCTGAAAGGTGGGAAGGTGTAAGTGAACAGACGATCCACTGTCCAGGCCCTCTGGTCAGGTACTGGGGAAACGTAAAACGGGAGCTTGTTGTTTAGCTTCATGGCAAGCAAATCCACAAAAGATGTCCCCCAAAGTTGGAACAGAGAGTCTGCTGCAGATTGGTGAAGTGACCATTCCATGACAACTATCTTCCCTTTCCTTGACAGACTGTCTGCCAAAATATTCTTTTTGCCAGGAATGTGGCAAACCTGGAGTGTAATTCTTTCTGAGGTTGCACAGCAAAGGAGGTTCCAAACCTCCACACAGAGAGAAGGTGCATGTGCGCCTCCTAGTTTTGTCTCCACGTGTTGTCGGAGGAGACCCTCACACAGCAACCTCTTATTTTGTGGACGCACCCGTCAGGGGCTAAGAACACTGCCCTCATTTTTAAATTGTTGATGTGGAGGGTAGATTTTTCCAGGGACCTTGAACCCTGAAGAATCAGTCGTTTCAGCTCCAGATGAGCACCCCATACTGAATCTGACACGTCTGCGAACAGGTAGGAGAGGGTTTGGGGTGGGTGGGGGATGTGCATGGGGACTCCGGCCAAAAACCGGTCCCGATTTATCCACCAAATCAGATGATGGAGGAAATCCAGACCTAGAGAAATTGGAGCATTCAGAGGGTTTCCACACTGTCAAAAGGAGAAACTGGAGATGAGGCAAATGCAGTCTGCCTAGGTGAACCAGGTCCTCTGTGGAGTTCAAGGTTCCCAGCAGAGAGAGAAGATGAGCTGATAATGTGGTCTTTACTCTCACCACCTCCAACATGGTCAGGATCTTGTCTACTCTGTCCCAAGGGACACAGACTAATCCTCTGTTTGTGATGAAATTCATCCCCATGTAGACAAAATCTTGAGTGCTGATTTCTCTAGGTTTGGCAGAAGACCAAGCCTGGTCACTATGGACCAGCAGCGAGACTGATCTAGTCTGAGGGACTCTATCTGGCCATTGTGGATCAACCAATCATTGAAATATTGGAGGATTGGGAAACCTAGTGACCTTAAATGGGCTGCAACTACTCCTATCACCCTAGTAAAAGCTCTTGGTGCAGAACCTAGGGCAAACAGCAGAGCTAAAAATTGGAAGACCTCCCCATCCAAGCAAAACCAGAGGTACTTCCTGTTGGGAGGAAAAATAGAGATGTGAAGATACGCATCCTGACGATCAATGGAAACTGCCCAATTGCCACGTCTTATGGCATTCCTGACTGATGCTGTGGTCTCCAGCCAAAATCTGTTTAGGGAGGAAAGGTCAATAATTAGATGGGACTTTCCCCCTTTCTTGAGAACCAGGAAAATCTGCGAGTAGAAGGCTGGGGATTGTTTGTTTAATACCCTCTCTAGTGCACCCTTCTGAAGAAGGGAGTGAACCTCTTCCTTTACGTGCACCAGATTTAACTGGTGGAAGAACATGGGGCACCTTACAAGAGGAGGGGGATCCTGAAACTTAAGCCGGTAGCCATCTTTAATGATAGAAAGGACCCAGCCATTGGCTGTTGTGCCAGACGAAGTCTCTGAAAAGAGGTTTAGTCTGGTACCTACATGAACCAATGGAAGAGGTACACTCTGCAGGAAAGAGAGCGAGTCCCTAGGGCTGTCCACCCTTGTCCTTAGGAAAGGGGGAAAGGCCAGAGAACTTCCACCCTGGGCCTTTGCGGCACACCCTTTTAAGGCCCAACTGCCGAGGGGGAGCTCTGAAATGGCGTCGTTGCTTTGACTGGGTCTGCACAGCTTTAAAGAATTTAGCCGTTGGATCCTAAGGATTCCAGAGTATTCACTGGAACGTGAGCCCAGGGCACCATAAAAATACCCACTTGAGTCACTTCAGCATCCAAAGTGGGCAATTTAGTGGGCCAGGAAGGGCTAGTGCCCTTATACCTAGATGCAGCTATCAAGGGTCGCAACATAGAGGTAGAAAAGACCACCCCCTATTTTGTCTAACAAAGCCTTGGCCCTTGCTAAACCTTTGAGAGATTTTCTTAATTGTAACCAAGTAAGGAAGCAGAATTAGATCTGGTCAAGAGTTTGCCCCAGAAAGTTTTTCCAAACTGGAAAGAATTTTATAGTCACTGGAACCTGGAGGCTTGGGACACAGGTCACTGGGAAAGAGGCAGTAAACCTCATTTACCGCTTTATCAAAAGACCAACTCTCTTACTCCTCTACCACCTTTACTGATGGGTGTGAGGGGGCAGGGGACCCAAAAGGCACGGGTGTTAAGTCGGCCCATTCAGTATCAAACTCGTGCGCATTGACAAGGACAGAATGGATGTCTTCATCCCACTCTTTCTCCTGGGAGACAGGACTACGTGACCCAATGTATCTCTGTTGCAGGGGAGACATGGGGTGGAAGAGGAATTTGAACCGGTAAATGGACTCTCCTTATCAGGGGCTCAGCATGCAGGTGAGAGCAACTCTCTACCCACCAAGAGCGTTTGGGAGAAGAAGGTCCGTCCCCCTCACTCTTTTTTGACCCTACTTCACAAGAAGATGTAGGTCCATGGCCCGCAGCAAGGACCTCACTACTATGTAGCCAAAGTCCAGGAGTCCATGGTTGCATATAGGGAAAGGACCAATCGCTCCCCTGCGGCAGAAGCCCCCACCTCCTGTAGGGATTTTGAGGGATAATAGGGAAGGGGGGATGCCAATCCAATTCCCTTCCTTAATCTGGCATCTGTAAGCCAATTCCCAATCCCCTGTGGGATGAACCGGCAGTCTGGAGAGGGGGAGACTCGACCTGATCCCTATCCCCGTACCATAGGGGCTCCATTGACTGGTGCGATTGCTAGTAAAAAAAGGGTCAAATCAAGGAAAGCTACCTGAAAGTAATAGTGAAAAAGAACTGGTGTTCAATACCGAATACATGATATAAAGGTAAAAAGTGGTGTGTGACCTGCTCTACAAAGTATAAAAATAGCACAAATCACAATATAGGTAATGTGAATTATAACGATTCGTAATGAACAATAATATGAATCTAGGCAAGTCCACAAACTACAAATTATTCAAGGATAGGGAAAATTTAACAAAATACCTACCCAAGCTAGAAAAATGTACACCCAAATTAGAACCCTACCACCCTGGAAAGGAGAAAAAAAAAACAACTAAAATGCAAAGCCATATACAATGTGTACAGAACAAATGCTAATAACTCATAAGACAATTTAAACTAACAGAGAAAAACTCAAGACAATTTAAACTAACAGAGAAAAACTCAATCAGGGGTATAATCCAAACATTTACGAAGACAATGCACACAAGAGATATAGTAATTTTCCTTATTAACCCATGAAGCAAACGCAAATCTTCATTGATGTAAACAAGGGGTGTCCCAGGGGCGATCAAGTGTTCTGGAATCTTCTGGTTCACCCTACTGGGAGGACAAATTCTCATCATATGGTTGGGGTATTTTCCACCCGGAAAAGTACCAGTTATGCAATAGCAATAAGTATGTATTACTGTTATTAAATTCATTTTTATCAATTGTAATATAATGAAATTATTGTTATCCACTTGATTTTACCACTCCTTTCTTGTTAAAACTGTTGTTGAGTTAGTTCAAATAAAAAGTACAGACAGTCAGTGGTCAAAAGATCAGATAGCCCAACACCCAGGCCCCCACTAATTTCAGATCAGGACCCTCCTCTATTCTAAGTGAACTGCCCATTGAACTTGTCGAAAAAAAATTAAATTTGCGTGAGAAGACTTTGACTGCACTGATGAAATGCAGAATTTTATTTTCAAGTTGTTGAAAGACTAGTATATTATTAATATTTATCCCCATGTATGCCCCTTACCCTTATGAAGATCGTGTGTCGAAAGCTGTAAACTTTGTGTACAAAGCGAAGCATGTGACCTATGAATGGGGAACAGATTGCCTGGGTTACCTATAATTAGTGCTCACTTGACTTTAACATACATGTGATTCTACCAGCAGGACATTGGACAAAAATACAGTTTCTAAAGCCGTCTACTGCGCATACTGTTCTATAGTTGAAAATTACCAGATCTTCTTTTAAATAAAATTGAAAAAAGAAAAAGGAAAAAAACATGTTAATTTTACGCGTTATATCCACGCAGAAACCATCCAGAACCAGTCGACTGGGGACATATTAAGTGGCACCTATGAACAACATCAAAAGTGTAAAGAGAAACTGTATAATGCAAGATGCGCTTGAGCAATTGGACAATGACTGACAATAGGACCTGAAGAAAAACATTGCTTTAGTGAAATATTTTGAGATCTGAATAAACACTCAAGTCAATTTAATATGATTTTGTTTATTTCTTTTCATATTTAAAGTACAGCAATTGCAATGTTGTGTGACAAATAATTGTAAAAAAATAGAACCCTTTGGGGCACGTGGAATTAGAGCCAGGGCTTGTGGAATTGGAGTCAGTTTTTTTGATTTTCTTAAAAGCCACCAGCCCTGGGCATGTGTCTGAAAAAAAAAATGCTTTGAGCACTGACAGTACTTTATTTTTGCTGAATATTTGTGTATTACTTTTATTACTCTCTCTCTCTTTAGGTGTTGTGCAAGCCAGGCATCTAAAAACACAACAGTACAATTACAGGTGTTGATTTTAACAATAGAACTTATCAAGAAATACAAGTACTTTAACTTCAATGGGAAAGCTAGGCAGCTGTAGATTAAGCAGACAAGAATTTTACACGTGTGAAAAAGAACTTCAAATATTTAAAATAAGCCTTTATTTAACATATGAACAATTTTTTCACATATTTGAAAGAGTTCTTTCACAGTGACATATGCAAAATAGTAACTCATATGTTACTATTTCACATGTATGGGATTCTTTTTCAAATGTGAAATAGTTTGAATTTATTTCACATATGCAAAATAAATGTGCACATGTAAAATAGTATTTCACATATATGAAAAATGATTTATTTCATACATTAAAAAATGAAATTTCAAACATGTAAAAAAGAATTTTACATATGTACAAAATAACTTTTCACATGTGAACATCTTTTTTTATGTGTGAAATCTTTTTATATGTGAAAATCTATTCACATATGCAAAAAGAGAATTATACATATGTAAATAATTTATTTTACATATGTACAACAGAATTTCACATATGTGAAAAAGAATTTTACATGTGAATTTTATTTTTTACATATGTGAAATTCCTTTCCACATGAAAAAAAGCCTTCATTGCACGTGAAATTCTTTTTCACATATATAAAATACTTTTTTGCAAATATGTGATACAGTATTTCACATAATTATGTAAAAATAGGAATTTATGCTACAACAGCTTGCTATATGAGCATGTAGTTTGTAAGAGAAGATTACTTATTATGCTTCTGTGAGATTTTGCTTGTTTGAAAGTTTTCATTGGTTTGGTCATGTGACTCAACATGATCATCCCTGGTTTCAAATGAGTTAAAGAGCAGTAGTTGCATCAGATTGGTTGATGTATTTGACGGAACAAAATTATGTATTTATGAACTAAAAAATGCCCACAGGAGGTAGGGCTGTGTTATTCGATGTGGATTTACAAGTTGTCAAACATAGGGTTTGATCCGGAAATATTCTATATTATATTGCCGAAAGGACCCTTCAGCTGACCATAACTAAGAAGCTTAAAAAAATACAGGTAAGTGTCTAAAATGTACACTGATCTGTTACAGTCACATCTGTCTGCATCAATTGCACAATTTAATGAATACGTGACATCAGACCTAAAAACCATCCATCAGTATCAGCACAGGTTTAGGGGGCTGATTTATCAGACTAGCAAATCTTACATCAGTGGAAACAGACTGATGTTTGATCCAGAAAGTCCAGAATGTTGTGCCATTATAATGTAAGGAATATGAGAGTGAGAGAATAAATAATTTTAAAAAAACCCCAAAGTGTCAGTTGTTTTTTATTTAGTGTGAGTGTGTCAAACACACACAAGCAAACACACATGATTTAAGTTCATCAAGCTATAATGACTCATAAAGGTTAGAAATTGTGCAAACACAATAATAATAATAATAATAATAATAATAACAATAATATTATTATTATTGTAAAGGTAGTAGTAGAAAATATATTTATCTTCATCATTATCTTGTTCTTAGTATTATTATTATTAGTAGTAGTAGTAGTAGTAGCAGTGGTGGTAGTAGTAGTAGTACTGCATATACCAGTACTCTCTTATAAGTTGGTTCAACTGCCAACAACATAGACCCTGATCTGCCATCACATAATGCGCCAGCAGATCAGGGTCTATGTTGTCTGTTCTACTGATTACTCCTAAGAAATGCATAGACTCAGATCTACCACTGCATTATGTGATGGCAGATCTGGGTCTATGTAGTTTTAACTTTGATCCGACTTGTACACAAGTATATACTGTACACTTATATGTCTTTGGAGTGGGATATTGTAATACCCTATATCTACCTGTCCATAAGAGTCTCCTAAATTTACAAAGCATGGTAGATAAGTTGGTCATATGGAAACAACTTATGTGCTAGGTATATTTTATGGCTTCCTCTCTGGGGCCATTAGCAGGGACAATAAGTCAAATACATAAAATTGGCAATTACTGTGAGGCTTTTGATTGTTTGTAAATGTAAGTGATTTTTTCTTCTTTTTTGAACAGACTTTATATATGTACCAGTAATCATAACAGGAGAGTAGTCGGCAGTAGGGGGTTGGATGTGATGTACTGGGTCTGATACAGGGGCACGGTGGGAGAATATGTCATGAAAAGCTGGGAAATCGGCAAAACATGAAAGTAACTCTATTTATTATTATTATTATTATTATTATTATTATAATTATTATTATCTTTTTAGAATATACAGTACAGTATTGAATTTTTTGTCCTGGTTAGCTGATGAAATGGGAGACCAGGAATATGTACATGTAGTAGAAAAAGCAGCAAAGATGCTGATAATAGAAATGTACCACTCCTTGACAAAGCGACACTGGATAGAACTATAAAGGAACTCCTTGGACCTGAAAGGATAATCTGTTGTACAGTAGCTACAGTAGCATTTGGAATGGGAACCCAAATCAGAGGTGTAAATGAAACTGTTCACTGAGGATGCCCAAAGAATATTTGAATGTGGCAAGAGGTTTAGAGATACACCAGAGATGGCTGAAAGGGCTATGCTTTTCTCCTGCCTTACAGAACAAAGTATGATAAAGAAAACAACTGATTAAACATTCAAATCGCTAAAGATCAACAAGTATGTGTCAGAAGAAATATTCTTCAAGAATTGAGGATCTCAGAAATGGATCAACTTCAAGAAGCATGTTCTGAGGAAAGTTTGCAATACATGTATATGCTCATGTGACAAATGCAACTGTTGTGCAAATAGTTTTAACACTTGCAAATGCTCTAAAAAAAAAAAGAAGAGAAAATTTCCTTTCATTAAATAATTTTGGCACAAGTTTATATAGTTAGGTACATATTTATATGGAAAAGTTATGTATGACCTTAATTTCTATACAGAAAATACTACAGAACATAAAATTAGGCATAAAAACATTTTGTGACTTACGGTAGTTAATGTTACACAATGAAAAGAAAAATTTCAAGAGATTTTCCAAAATCCATTCATCAGTACTTTGTGATTGACAATCGAGTCCTCTGGAGCAATGGGATGCACCACTTGTCATGTTATAAGCTGTGTTGTAAAGTACTGACAGATATGTATGTAGGTATGTGTATATATATATAATTACAAATATATTGTAATATATATATAATTACAAATATACACAAACAGAGCGGAAAGTGCTATCCCTGAATTCTACATGATGCACCTGTAGAATCCAGGGATAGCACTTTCCGCTCTGTTTAGTGTATATTTGTAATTCTCTATAATAACTTCTATATTCCTTGATTTCTGTAGTAGGAATCCAGATGGTCTATGTACTTAGATGAGAATTAATTACTGAGTCAACATGCAGTTATGTCTGCTTCGCACGAATGCCTATACCACCAACTTTGTAGCATTATTTTTTGGTGATGTGTGCATGGTCAAGATGGTATTGGGGTTGGTGCTTAAGGCAAGGTGATCTGTGCCGTAACCCATGGATCCAGGTTTGAATCTCTGTAGAGTACAAATTAAAATTCTCTAACCTGTATGATAATATTATTTATTTGTATTTATATATATATATATATATATATATATATATATATATATATATATATATATATATATATACACACACAACACACACATGGCTCTCAACAGAGTTTCAGGATGAGGAGTCCTGGAATCTTCACTCAAGGAAGTCAGAAGTCCTCAGACTATTTCTGAGAGTCCCTGGCATAAACTCACGAGTCCCTCTCTTTCAAAAGGATAGAAAGGAAAATTAAAAAGTACATGATCATTATTTTATTACATATCTGGATTAAATTCTCAGCCTCATAAGATCACACTAGAGAGAAACTATTTTTCAGTAATTGTCCAAAATACTTTGTATCATGCTATACTCTACCATCTGCAAACTAGTTTTTCAAATCAGTTAGTTTCTTTAGTTTTTCCTGTTCTTTGACTTAAAAAATGTATCTATGGCATCCTGGTTAAGAAAGTCTTCAAGTACAGAATGCTCCTCCATTATTCTGATTAATTTATTCAGTTTCATCGTATGGAACTGTGTTGCTTTGCAGTCATCATTTTTCACACAAATTTTGGGAGTTTTCTCAACAGCATACGGGATTGTCTGTCTTATTTGCATAGCATGGCAACCCTCAACAACAATTAAATGATCCAGGTTAAATTCTTGACAACTAAAGGCTGATAACTGCAATTCAGTATCTCCATTTTGAGTGAAAGGATTTTGCTTTCCAGCAGTCTTACACCACTCACAATTTGCTTTTCATCTGATTCCACTTTTTTAAACCATGAGAACTACTTCTCCCACTCTGGTCTCTAGTTCTCAGTTCATAGTTCTGCCACCATTTTTATCAGTGTCCTTCATCATAGTTAAGATGGAGTCAGTATTAAAGATACATTCCGAGTTTGAGTTCTCTTTGTTGACTTCACTTGTGCTCTCACTTCCATCTATTTTGTGCCCGTTACATGTATTAGCATTAGAGTCATTTTCATCGGAAAAGGAAAACATATTTTGTCGACTCATTTTTATGAATTAAAGTACTTTTCTGCACTCCTTTAAAAATTGTCTACTCATACTGTAGCGCCCTAGTCTAAATCACACATTCTGAAGTAGCAGTTATTATTATTAATATTATTATTTGCTACGTCGAGGGTTTAGAAAATGTAACAAAAGAAAGGACACAAAAAATTTCCTAAAATAATAAATATTTCAAACAAAGTGAAAGAATTAAAAATAACTTACAGTTTAGAAATTCCTAAATAATCCTAAATGTCCTATTGAATTTTGATAATACGGAAGTTAATCCAAAGTATTCCGAATGAAGTCACTAATGTGTTGATATGCCACAAGAAACACAGTTTTAAATCCAAATGTTATTAATCCCAGGTAAACTCCTGTGAATGTAGAATTTTGTAAAGGTCCTTGAAGAATAGTACTTAAATCCAAAATGTACTATTTAGACAATAGAATTTCACCAGTTGATTTTCAAACAACAATAATAATAATCTTCCTCAATAACCTTATAATCGTGATGAACTGCAAAGAATGCCCATTCAGTGGCTATATTGGCATTATATAGTCTCAAACGGCGTAAAAAATAATCTAAAACTCTGCTACTTCATTCTAGCATTGTCGAGTAAACAAGTTATTCTAACCAATCAGAAACTAGGTCGCGCATGCTAGGTCTAAAAGTGCCTTTGCATTACAATTATATTACCTCTTTTTCAAATCAACAAGATGTTGATATAGGATTCTGGTCATGATTCATCTGCACGCGCTACCACATGGTTCATTGTGGGTTAAGCTGACCGACATAATTATTGATTTTCCCAGAACTTAGCATGACTCATGTAAACATGTTGAAGTACATTGTAATTTTACAAATAGCATAGGCTACTAAACTAAGGAATTTATAATACACTGGTTATAAACCCAAATGAAAACTATTATAAAGATAATACATAATGCCGTAACATATATTTATTATTATTATTATGGTATATTACTGATTTAACAGTATTGTCCAACTCAAACTCTAAGAAAGCTTTGATTACTTTCATGATTTATATACGCGTTGTCACCAATTGAAACACGATGAAAACAACAAAGGGCATTGTTTATTTGCTGAACAATCGTGGGTGCTTACATTCAATAAAACATCGGTTTCTTTAAGTCATCACATCAGAGAAGAATTAACTGTTAATTAGCCACACTGGCTTCTTGCCCGTGTATCTAAGTCTAGCCATTAGCTATTCTGCAGATCACCCATTGCTGACCAAAAATAAAAAAAGGGGAGCGTCATGGGGAAAAATGAGGCGCATCACTGCAACATTTTACACAGAGGAAAGGTGCATCATCTGAGAATTTCATGCGTATTTGACCCAGAAGCTCTGGTCCCTGAGAGCCCTGTATATATATACTCCTACATGTTTCAATGACGGGGAAATAAACAAACAAAGGATAAACAATAGAAGAAAGAAAGAAGACAAAATTTTAAAATGGTCTAAAACAGGAAAACTACATATATATGTTGTGATGCTATCAACCCAACAAAGTTGTGCAAAAAAATATATATATATATATCACTATGCAGACCTGACAACCCTAAAAAGAAATTTTCAATAAGGTAGTTGATATTTTTCCATATATTTGAACAATTTTGTGTGTACTGCTATTGTCAACTTGGAAAACATGCGTTTAAAAAATTTAGAAGTATGGAACGATGTTCAATATTATGTTCAACTAAAAAGTTCACAAAGTACCCCTCCACTTCAGATTAAATTATCTTCAGTTCAGTTTCAGAATCTGCAGTTCAAACCATCATGGAGGTTAATAACTTCTTGCTAGATCTCTCAACTCTATGTAATCTTTATGTTTGGTTTAATTCATGTGGTTGCAGGCAGCAATTTCTTCAAGTATGAGCAATGCTCAAATCAACATGACATGCTGTCTAATAAATGTAATTGCCACTTTCCTTGTTTTCCTGCTTTTTATACAATCATGGCCAAGTATCTAAATACAATTTTCTTACAGTTTTGTGCCAATTGTCGTAACTTTTAAGACGCTAAAATACCTTCCCCTTCAAGATGTTTTTGGTTACTGCATAACATTTCCAGACAATGCTTATAATATAAAAGCAAAAGCTTGATCATGCAGGCATTTTCATGAACAACAATGGTAGATTAAAGTGTATGAGGTAATCCCTGTAAAGTTAGTCTTGTTCCCTGATCGATTCCACCAATTCTAAAACCTGGATCTGGACAAAACCCAGATAACTCACTATTCAGATTTTGCACCAGTGATCATATTTTCATATATTTTGGAATTGCTCTACAAATTTCTAGTTTAAGGGTCATTTAAATAAGCCTTATGGTAAAATCATCAAGGTTGGCAGGTCTGTTCATGTATGTTCTTATTCTCTGATATTCAAAATTACCATCGTATATAATATTAATAATAAAAATAATAATAACATTATTATTATGATTATAATTATTATTGTGTTTGCATTATTTCTATCCCTTATGAGTCATTACAACTTAATGCACTTACATCATTCTGTGTGTGAAAGAATCCCAATGTCTCAAACAAAATAAATGACAAATAAAACTTTGGTATTTTTTCATTTATTTATTTATTGCATGTCTCACTCTGATTCCATATATTATGATGGCATGACATTTCAGTGCCCCAGATTAAGCATTAGTCTGTTCCCGCTGATATAAGCCTTGCTAGATGGTAAAGACATGTTACCTTGGAATGCTGCTGCTTTCTGTGCAAGCATTAACAGCTCTAATAAGAGGTCAACAACTGCTGGGTACACAGGTGTTTGGTTCTGACAGGCATTACTACTAAAAAGTGAGTGTCCTAAAATTTTAAATGCCATGACTTGATAGAAGAGGAATTAGGCTTGCCATCAGAACACAAAGGACAGGCGAAATACTTTTATTCATAAGTTTCCTGTGGCCAAAAGATCAGATTTTCTATAGTGCACACTATCCATAATTGATTATGACCTAAGGCTGCTGTTCTCCACTGTGGTCAGTGACATTAAGATAAATAAAAGAACAACTTGTTGGTCTATGTCTAGCGCTGTACCACAACATGGAGAATCTTAGGGGGATAAACAACCATCTCCACTAGATAGGGGTTTATCCTCCTTAGATTCTCCAAGGCTTGGTACAGGACTAGTCTATGTGAATGCAATTGATCTTGATTATAGTTTGGAGCTACATCACAATGCGCAAAGTCAACAGTTTAAAAAAGTTGTTTTATCACAAACTGACCATAGTAAAGTATACATCAACACAGTCATGCAGGCACCTTTACTGATCGTAAATAAAATATTAATTGTTGTTCTAAAAGTTAATACTATAGTAGTTTGACCCAAGTCTGTTCATTCCTGATTGCTGAGTAATCTGCACCTTACAATGGCAGACTGACACTAAACTGGGTCAAGAAAAGCAGACATCAGGTCTAATCATTACTAGTACAGGGGAGTATATGGGACACATTCGTTGTGACATCATTGCATGACATTCAATCAGGTTTACACTGGATCACACCTCTTGGTTGGTCTTGTCTAAAAATGTCAACATACTTTAACTCTTTAACTACAATTGACATGTACATTCGCTGCATAGATGTGCCTTGCCTCTGCAGTGACTGACAAATCTGCTTGTAAACAAAGCACTACTATCTGCCAGAGCGGACATATCCGCTTGCTGGTTATGTGCCCTAGACCCCAGTGACAGATAGATCCACTCTGTATGTTCATGTTACAAACAATCTTATTCATCAGTAATGGGCAGTAAAAGGACATTTAACCAATCAAAATAGAATTCACAAATGATGGTTCTTGCTATGAAAGACATCATATTCTAAATATGGCTACTAAATACAGGACTTTTCTGGAATTTTTGACCACATGATAGTTAATACATGCGGTTGTTGACAGTGGAAACAATAGCTTTTGCTAGTGATTCGAAATCATAATTTTCAGGTTTTTCAGAGGACAAAATTGATGACATTGATTTAGGAAGTGTTGGTAGTTACACTGAATTATTTTCTTTGTCCAGTCTGTTAGAAATTGAGATAGAAATCAGATGATGAAGACAGTGCAGTGTGGACAAGAGAGCCACATGCTCCACAAGTCACCAAGTTCACTGAAAGTGTTGGTCCTACATGTACTTTCGTTTTGGATGAGGGGAAGAAAATAAACAAAGAGATAGATTTATTCTTTAAATATTTACCCCTGGTATTAAATGAAAGAACTGTGGCTGAAACTAACAACTATGCAGCAAAATGTACAAAAGAGAAGCCAGACAATTTTTGATAGAAAAAAGGCAGCATGAGGTGTCCATTATGTGCAAGCAGTCTGATGTTCCTCTATGTTTAAAACATAACTGCTTTTATAAATATCACCAACAGCAACTACAGAACATAATGACCAATTAAATGTTTGTTTTACGTGTCCAAATATGACATATAACTTTGTATAAAATAACTAGACAAATTTTAGTGTTACAAATAGTGTGTTCAATGTTTAATTCATGGATTTTCTTATCAATCTTGTGGAAGACAGTGGGATAAAACAATCACACAGACAAAAGGTAGTTATAGCTTTTATATATGCATAGTTTTAGTATAGCAATCAGTCAATTATAAGGAAAATAACAAAAAATTGGCCCATATCCACAAATCATCAGCTAAAACGTTATCATTTGGCAGCATCAGGCTCTGGTAGTCAGCCCCCAAATCAGTTACAGAAGTGGCCCCAGCAGCTAGGCACTGCAGTGAGCCACTACAGGGGCACTGTAGTATGGTCCCTATGGATTCTGAATCAAACCCAGTACTAAATCTCAGAAACTAACAGCATGCCACATCTCAAATGCTGAAAAGAATATTATGTTCCTTCCATAGCTTACAAATTTCTTTCATTCTTGCCAATGTTCGATGTCACTGCTTTATTTTTTCAAAAAATGTGGCTCTCAACGGTGAAGACAATAATAAATTTTCAGCTGTTTTACGGAAGCTGGAAGAGTCTCTGCAAGAAGGAGGGATGACGGGATGTTCTGGACACATGTTCGGTATGTAAACAAATATCGTCTACTTGTTACATAGTCAACATACAGCTTTTCAAAATTTCCTAACATTATA